>OX415252.1:28393452-29593452 GCA_948329865.1 Linaria vulgaris
AAAAAGAGAAAATTGTTAATGGTTTGTTTTGAATATATAGCTAGTCAAAGCTTATAACCTATTTTCGGTCCTTAAATATGTTCCTATAAATTATGGAGCACCTTAATGTTAAATTCTGTTAGGGATGTAACACAATTCCGACTTCAGTGAAATATCTAGTATGGCCTAATGGGACCAATTTGAATGAAGCTACTTCATTTTAAAAGAAAAGTGTTGCCCTTATGTACAAGTCTTGATTTATTCTGTTACTACACCTAGCATGAAAATTACCTACGTAGGCACACCCCAATTTTTCACTACAGCACTAGACTTTGACTAAGGGATAAATATTGTGGTAAATGGCTACCTTATCCTAACTTATATTACAAATCATGTAATATTGTAAAGTCATAATTACAACCTAATACTCATCTCATACGTGGCGAAAGGAGGGAGAGAGCTAAGCCTTGAGTGATAACTCATTTCCTGGTCATCATAACACCTAACTATTATTTTCATTCATACACCTAGATTATTGAAAAGTAAAGGGAATGTGGACTCAGAGAGTCAGAGAGCTACTTCACTCTCGCGGGTGGCCTCGTTTGGAAGTTTAATCTAATCCGAGCCGGTAATTAATTAAGACTTGATGAATTTAAGTCTTTATTTTTGTCAAGTAGTGAATCGAAACTCAAATTTTAACATTTAACTGTATTAGTGATATTATATCTAGTCTTCAATTATCCAAGATACATTAAGGATCCATATGCTAAGCTAACAACTAAATAAATGTAAACATGTTAGTCCGAAGTTTACACATATTATGAGGTGATAAAACGAGAAGAGGTAGCTAATCCTGCTAATTATGTATTGGAGTTATATTTGAGCAG
The DNA here is from genome assembly GCA_948329865.1 of Linaria vulgaris. Classification (NCBI taxonomy): domain Eukaryota; kingdom Viridiplantae; phylum Streptophyta; class Magnoliopsida; order Lamiales; family Plantaginaceae; genus Linaria; species Linaria vulgaris. The sequence goes on from OX415252.1 coordinate 28,394,319, forward strand.
TAACTAAAATTAAGCTTAACGAATTAGTATTCATTTTATATGAAGAGGCTCTATGCAAACGTATAATTAATTAGTGTTGCTTTTAATCTAAGTTAAAGGATTAGATGCACACCAGATATGCTTCCAAATGAACATTCAACTATAATTCAGAAGTGGAAAAATAACTTTACGAAATAGGTAACCTGCTTATTGAGACATGTGAGTTTGAATTTTTCTTCAAGTATTACGTAAAATACTGCATAAAGTTAACCAATTAGTTGTTGCACGTGACATGTACAAATCAAAGCTCAGAAGATATCATAGTTAGATATGATCTTATTGTAATGCATCCGCAATCATAATTAATACCTCTAGCCAAGTACTTACACATCCTTATAATTACATCAAATACTTAGAATGAAGCAATCTTGAATGTATAACTCAGCTTTGGAACACATTTTGGAATTACCACATACTTCATAAATCACCCTTGGAGAATTGAAAGTTAAATAGCTACCTTCACCTACAATCAGGCAGAGATGTCTAACGTATCATTCATGAACATATAAGTTAACGAAATAAAATTAGGAGAACCGGATATATAGCATGAATCCTTGGTTATGGGAATAAAGATATACAAGAATAAAAGTAGTAATATGAACACTCATTATATTACATTTTGAAATCTATTCTTTATTTGGATGTAAATATTCATTGTAGGAAACATTACTCTAAGAAGTCAATATCAATAGGAGTCGTCGAAATAGTTCGAGGTATGAATCGGCTGAATTCAGGTGAGATTAAAATTATATTTTCTCAGTAGAATGGAAATTATACGTACACTACAAGAAAACGGGTCCAATAGGGACCGCCTATTAGGGACCGCGTCGCGGTTCCTAACTATCAGTAACCGCGTTGGAACCGCATCGCGGTTCCTAACCAACTGGAACCGCAGCGCTGTTCCAATTTCTTCCATTGGACCATTTGGAACCGCGACGCGGTTCTAACCCACCTAACGTTGAAATTGGGCTCTAAATTGGAGCCCAATTTCAACAAAACGATTGGGCTCGAATTAAGAGCCCAATCCAATAGGACTTTGTGCAATCGCGACGCGGTTCCAGAAAGTCCTATATATATACTGAAATCGTGCTGCAAATCGCGATTTATCCCAAATCGCGATTTGCAGCAAGCCCTAACCACCACCACCTCCAAATTCCGTCGATTCGTCGTCGTAACGCCGCCATTTTCCGCCCCCACCTATTGCAACCGCGTCCCGGTCCCTTTTGCCCCACATTTGCAACCGCGTCGCCGTTCCTCTTCAACCACCACCATCTCGTTTCACCATTTCACCACCACCGCCGCTCCGTTACCACCCCAAACCACCACCACCACCTCCGCGTCTCCTCACCACCACCTCCGCGTCTCATCACCACCACCTCCGCGTTTCATCACCACCAACTCCGATCCTCACCACCAACTCCGATCATCACCACCATCGCGCGCTGCACCACCACCACCGCATGTCATCACCACCACCGCGTTTGTCGCCACCATTTGTAAGCTTATTTAAATTTTTGGTGTTTAATAATTTATAAGATAATTTTGATTAATTAGTTGTTTAGTTGAATTAATTAGTTAGTTAATTTAGTGTTAATTAGTTTAGTGTTAATTAGTATTATTATTAATTACTTGTGTTAATTGATTTGGTATTGTTGTTAGTTTAGTATAATTAAATGTTAGTTTAGTTAAATTAGATTAATGTTAATTAGTTTTGTATAATTAGTATTGATGTTAATTATTAGTTTTAATTAGTGTTACTTGATTTGGTATTTATATTAGTTTAGTATAATGAAATGTTAGTTTAGTAGATTTAGATTAATGTTAATTAGTAAATTAGTATAAATTAATTTATTGTTAATTAGTTTTATATTAGATTAAATTAAATTTTTGTTAATTAGTTTTGGTATATTATTGATGTAAAAGTGTTAGTTTATTAATATTAGATTAAATTAATGTTATGTTAATTAGTTTTAGTATATTATTTACTATGGTCTAACTTAGAAATTTTTGGATTAGAGTAGGACTTTAAGTATTTCTTATAATTTAGACGTCTAAATTAGGAGGCTTGTATTCCGATACCTTTAGGAAATCTCAATAATGTTCTAACTTAGAAATTTATCCTTAGTTTCGTAGTACACCATGTCAGACAACGACCCTCCGCGCCAGCCACGTACTACTAGTAGTGGACCACTTTCAGCAGGAGGTCGTAGTCGAGGTAGAGGTCGAGGTAGAGGCAGAGGTAGAGTTATTGCAGATACCAGACCTGCTAGCGAGGGTACGGTTCAGGGTAGAGGGGCTATTCGGCCTACCGTACGGATAGTCCACTCGGGTCGTGGACCATCGACTGGAGTTCCAGCTGAGGGTCCCCTTCCGACACGATCTCGGGGGTCGGGCGATAGAGCGGCACCGTTGTCTCCTATCCTACCGCGCCGACTTTCATATGGCGATCTCCAGTCCCCTACGCCAGTAGAGTCCACAGTAGCCCATCGACCACGATCATCAGAGTCGACTGGAGCACATCGACCCTCACCAGTCCACTCGAGCGGACATCAGAGGACACCACCCACTCCACCCTCGCGAGGTGGACCTATTCAGCCTCCGACACGAGTGGACAGGCAGCCGTCAGCCGAGTCTAGCAGGGCTGAGATTCCAGCAGCCACCGGAGCGACTCGTCAGCCGTCTGTCGAGTCTAGCGGATCCCAGAGGCCACCAGCCACCGTATCTGGATCTAGTCAGCCTCATGTCGAGTCTAGTGGAGCCCAGAGACCACCTGCCACCGGAGCTGGACCTAGTCGGCCGCCGGTCGATTCGAGCGGAGCTGGACCTAGTCGACCCCCGAGACGATCTCCAGTCGTAGACACGCAGCGCCGACCGGGCAGGGGACCCTCTATTGGTCAGACCGCACCATGACCTCTAGGGCAGAGGCAGCGCATAGTGTTGGAGAACGGGGTCATAATTTCACCACCGAGTCGGACGATAGCATCGACGTGCAGGGGCCTGATCAAGTTGTTTATGGTGAAGTTTTGGCCGACGTACTACTCGATGCCGATTGGGGTACGACAGCAGATGTGGATCAGATTCACGGTGAGAATACGACTTTTTTGATCTTAAAATTCTAATTCTAATTCTAATTCTAATTATAATTATAATTCTAATCTTAAAATTCTAATTCTGTTGCAGAACATATACGGGGTCCGTGCGAGGGAGATGCTAGACGTGGAGAAGGTCTTCATTAAGAAGTGCAAGGTTTGCTACAAGCGTTTGATGAGCAACACCAAGTCGGACTACTTCAACAACAAGAAGACTTGGTTGAACGAGGCACAGGAGGCCGCGGCGGCGACATATTGGGGGACCAGGGCTCATCAGGAGTGGTCTCGGAGGACACGGATCGCTAGGCGAGGAGGACGCGATCCAGCCGACTGTCCGAAGGCACCTGCCACATTTTTCGGTGGTACCATTGATTACATGCAGATTAAGCGCCGCATAGCAAGAATTATTTTAAAATGCAATTTAATTTAAATATGCAATTTAAATATGTTACTAATTTTAACATTTTCATCTTTATTAAATTTGTAGGCTAGGAATCATCCCAACCGCACGACTCCTATTCGACACGATGAGGTGTACAAGGTTGGACACACGAGGAGGGTGCCGGAGACTGGCGGGGATACGGGAATTCCCTTGAGGCGGGAGTGGTTGGATGCGGGTGCCAGATTGACTTACGTACGTGTACAATTTAATTTTATTCTTACGTAATTTGTTTATATATTGTAATTATAATTCTTACGAAATTTACGCTTATAATCTAATTCTAATTTTCTTTCATATATCAACAGAAGATTTACCTGAGGGAACTTCGGAAGTTATATCCGGAGCCGGCTCCGTTGCCTGAGTGGGATTCCGAGTGTTGGACGAAGGCAATAGGGCGAGTGAAGAAGGGGAAGGCGAAGGGGCTACCGATTGATGCTGATCCGCATCAGTTCGGTATACACTATATGAGGGATGAGGACTTCACTCCAGAGGTGGTGCGGGAGATGGCGACCCAGAACAAGGAGTTGAGGGCGACCCAGGATCCGAGAGTTGATATACTCTTGGGCCTCGTGCGGAAGCTCCAGCAGGATGTTGCTGCCTGTACAGGTCGGCCAGCGCGACAGATTCTGGATTCCCTATTTATGGGGAGCGCGAGGAGGACCGGCACGGCCTTCACGATTTCGAGGCCGCCTCCTACAGTACTAGATCCGTTGGGACCCAGCACTTCCACCGCGGCAAAGTGTATCATGGACAGCGATGATGACGCGGACATGATGGACGCTACCGCCTTGGGAGTGGACGATGAGGGGGCAGAGGACGGAGATGATGGGGAGGACGGAGAGGATGCAGAGGATGGAGAGGACGGAGAGGATGGAGTGATGAGAGAGGACGAGGTCGACCCTTTAGCCACCCTGGATGATGACTATGCTCTCGGAATTAGTTCTGGTGACGAGGGAGTTGAGTATCCGCCTAGTCCTCAGCCCGAGCCGGAGCCAGAGCCACCGCGGGAGCCGTAGATTGGAGTTTTTTTGGGACATTTATTACTTTTTTGTATATTTTTTGTTGAAGGACTAAAGTGCACTTTTTCTTAAACTAATGGGGTCAAAAATATAATTTAAAATGTCAAACTAAACTGGAAAATTATAATAAACTCAAAATAGAGAGTATTAATGTCAAAAATATCGAAAATGCTAAAATCTTGTGCTCTAAAGTGAAAACCGTCCCGAATCACAATTTGCATCATTGCCAGAAGTGTTGCCTTTCTGCAACCGCGTTGCGGTTGCAGAAACCAATGGTTATCTTATTTTGCAACCGCGTCGCGGTTGCAAAAACTTGTAGACGTTAGTTTTAGCAACCGTCACGCGGTTGCAAAAACTAGTAGCCATTACAATTAGCAACCGCAACGCGGTTGCAACTAGTAGCATTTGTAACCGCGTTGCGGTTGCAATTAATATTCATACTTCAAAATGACGTGTGTTCGATGATTTGAGATACCACGTTAATAGTTTAGTTAGTAAGTACCCTAATAATAGCCAAAACAATCATATTTTTTTATTACGTTGAAAATAAAGGTATTATAAGAAGATAACCCAAGTTCGAACAAAAACGTATATCCCTATATATGATGAGTACTTGAACAAGGGATTAGTAAGATGGTATATTCAATGAATCGATTAATGACATCTATACTTTAATTTGTGAATCAAATCATAATAACAAAGCAACAAGTTATGTATGATGGAAGTAGTTCATATATATATATATATATATATATATATATATATATATATATATATATGTAGTGCAACAAGTTCTACTATAGTAACGACTATAACGATCATTTCACTTCTAATTTACTCTTACATTCCTCAATTACTTGTTTTTTAACCATTTATTAGTTCATTACACATGTATTATTGATATATATTGATAAGAAACACTAACGCAATAAGGTAGATCAATAAAACAACGATTTTGATGATTGAATGTTATTTGAGTCCGCAACGCGGTCCCAATTAATGTCAATTGCAACGGAAACGCGGTTCCTAAAAGGACCAATTGAGACCGCAACGCGGTTCCTACTTATATTCATAGTATTAGGGACCGCATTGCGGTTCTTAATAAAATTCAAACGCGACGCGGGCTCAGAACTTTCAAAAATATTTTTAAAAACTTTCAGAGACTGCGTTGCGGTTGCAAAAACTTCAAAAATTTCAAAATTTTAGGCGGGATGTGGGGGGAAATTCAAATTTTCGTGAAAATTCAAATTTTCATACATTTTTCTATATATACACACCTCAAATCACTCATTTATCCTATTACCCACCTCAATCCACTTCACTTTTCCATTCAACACTAAACAACAAGAAGAAAAAATATCTTTTATATCTTTTTTCAAATTCAAATTCTTTTTTCTTCATCTCTTTTTTTTTCCATTTCTCTTCTTCTTTTATGTTTAACATCTTTTTTCTTGTTCAACAACTTTTTTCTCTTTATTTCATTTCATTTCATTCATAATTAACTTTGTTTTTCATCTTTATTACATTTCTTTCATTAGTTTTCATCTTTACATTAATCTTTATTTCATTGATTTATTTGTTTTTATATATTGATTTGCTATACATAACTAATGTATATTGATTTACAGAAATCTCTAATTATTAACAAAAACCAATAATATTCCAGTAATTTCCTGGAATATTATTGGTTTTTTTTATTTCGCTTGAAGAGTAATTGCAACCGCAACGCGGTTCCAGTTAATATTCATAATAATTGGGACCGCGTCTCGGTCCCAACGGTATGAATATTAACTGGAACCGCGTTGCGGTTTCTGCTTTAGTTTTTGGGTTTCTGCAACCGCAATACGGTTACAATCCATTTTCAAATTTTTTAATTTTTTTATGAAACATTGGAACCGCGTTGCGGTTGCAGTTGTTTTAGGAACCGCATTGCGGTTCCAGAAAAGTTTAATTTGGTTGGAACCGCTATGCGGTCCCTATTGTCTTTACGGACCGCGTGGCGGTTGCAAAATTACTCGGTCGCTATTGCGCTTTTCTGGAACCAGGTTGCGGTTCCTGTTGCGAAGTGACCGAGCTCTTTTGCAACCGCGTATTTGGAACCGCAACACGGTTGCAAATGGCCTTTTGCAACCGCATATGGGGTATTTGGAACCGCGACGGCGGTTCCAAATAGCCTTGTTTTCTTGTAGTGGTATTATATATAAAAGTATTTTATTCCGCATATTGTGCAAGCATGATATTTCAAAGAATAAATGTTTACAAATGTTATGGATTCTAGGATGCTCAAGTACTTGTTTACAAATCATGAATTTGCTGTTAATATTATTGCAATTATATTATCGTGTTACAGTGTAAATCTCTTGGCGACTATGATCTATGTATTGAGCTTTCTGCTGTTTTGAAAGCATGCCAATATTATACATGAATAGTCTCATGATTGATCATTCTTAAACCCATTTCAATGGCTATGTTAACAGGGTAGAAAATCACCTGCTTAAAATAAGCGATAATTCAATTACCAAAATTATTTGGTATATTAATATTCATAAACGATACCACATTATAACACGGTTTAAATACCGGTATACTTCGTTAAAAATTATACTGTTCGTATATCGTAAATCACGACACACAGTTATCGACCGGATTTATAGCTAAAATACTACCCGAATTATGCTTGTATTTATAAAATGTCTCACGACTCGATATATTATTACATGTACGATTTTATATCCGTTCTGGTAAAATAACTCGTATTCACAAAAGACCCGTATCGCACAGACCACAACACGTGGCTGCCAACACAAGCTAAATAGATAAATTGCTTACTGTGCTGGTTAAACAGATAAATCACAATACAGATAATAACAGAAAATAACTAATATTAAAATAATAAGATTCTAAACTTAGGGAGCAAAATTAAACTTCTATAACAGGGGGATCTTTTTGACAGAAAAAAAAGGAAAAAACTCTCGACACTTGAAAAAAAGAAAAGAACAAAGACAACTCGCAACTGAAATCCGAATTCGATCAAATATCGGAACTACGAGTGGCTTGATTCCCGACGGAGGGATACGTAGGCATCTCGAAACAAATCGAGTCCAGCCGCAAATCAATAAAAACAATATATCTCCTCGGGTCGGGATCGGCGTCTCGAACAATCCGTTACGCTCTTCGTCAAAGCTCGCAGACACGACGAAGAAACCGTTAACAGGCTATATTATTGCCACTTCGATGGCTATTTCTGGGCCATGACATGGATCTGTGAAATTCTCCTGGATACCATCGGGCTATCAACGTAGATTTCATAGTCTAGCGCCACTTTGACCAAACTCTATTCTACGACTAGGATGGAACGTCTCAGTGGGGTAAATAAGAGTTGAGGCGTGTACCTGTGCACGTCCTCGTCATTTTCCGGGTCACTCCTGGATATGGGGTATAAGGAAAGGAGATACAAGGTTAGATAGTTATGACATGATTGATCTAATAAATGTTATGATTTCGCACGAAAGCATAAACTTCCTTTGAAAATCATTCTTGCGCAATCACGTTTTACAAAAAATACATTTTATGAGAAAATCGTCATCATTAAATCTCACGGTGTCCTTTTGATTCAAAAAGATATTTTCATATTTCTATTCCAGAATTACAAGGGAAAATCATAGAGGTCTTCGAATGGGGCAACCTTAGCCGAATACCTATTGGAGGTAATTGACAACTGATTTGAAAAATGACTTTTGGGTTGTTAGCTTCCGCTCTATGATATTTAAGATTAGCTGGAGCTTTTAAAGGAGAAACAAGGTGTTCTCAAGTGAATTTTGTGGTAGTGGTGCTTCGTGCGCGAGTAGGGTGCTTGGTTGGGGGCCTTACATAAGAAAACAATAAAAATAATTAAATTATCTAATGACTGCAAGGAGGATTTTGTTTTTCTTTTTTCGCAAACAGTTAAACAAAAACCCAAACGGAGAGTTTACAAGATAAGAGGGGCATACCACAAATCTACACCACTCCTACACTTAGTGGCCATTACTTTCTTCTTGTTGGGGGCCAACTCCTCACATTGTCTCCAGTTTAGAACTGTGACCAATTCCAAGCTGCCCAGTGTAGCTTTGCTTTAGCCTTGGTCAGATAGTTGCTTTCCACTAGCCAGTTTCATCCATTTGGGTAGTAAGAGGGGTCTAAGGGATAGGATACATACCTGCGTCTTATTTCAGCTATTGCATATTTGTATCAGACCACAAACCAAAGGAGTACTCCCTGCTATAGGTGTAAGTGAGCATTGTCCACCAGAATCAATACTAACCACTATCCAAGATTATATTAGCATAAATTTATCACATATAGCTCTAGTAATTTTGTTACCCTTTTACCTCCCTTCCCCTCGATCCTTGTTCTAAGGGTAGAAGCAATTTCCATGCATACCTGCTTCCCTGTCAGCTGCCTCCTTTCAAATATTTTGGTGTTCCTAGTTCTCCAGATTGCTGCTACTGTTTCTCCAAGGTTTGCGGCTCTAATTTTATATATGATTGTTCCTTTAGCCCTTGCCTTCTCAAACAGTGTGATCCGATCTTCCATGCTTTTTGGAAAGATTTGAACACTGTACTTTTCAATAAGCTGCACATAACTTCATTAGTCCATTCATATTAAAAAAAAACAAAAAAACAAGTGACCATTTGTTTCATAATGTTTACCACACATAACACATTTTAAGCCATCTGTATTTACAAATTTGCTAATCCTATCTTTTGTGGCTAGTCTATTTTCGACGCAAGCCAATGTACAAAAGTTGCTTTTGGAGTGGAAAAGGGATTCCATCCTTGCCTCCACCACCTTACCTCTAGTTTGATGTAGGCGAAGCATTTGTACATTGTGTTGACTCCTCCTTTGAGCTTTCCTCTTTGCTTTTGTTCTAGCAACATTTCTCATGTTTTGTCCCTTAATAACGTGAAGTGCTTTCACAATGGAGAATCACTACTCTTCACTTCCACTTCCCAAATAGCTCTATCTTTTAGTTTATATTCCTTGACCCATTTGTGCCAATTTGTTTGAGGCCCTCCCATGTCATTCATTTTCAGTATCTACATGGCTAGCAAAATCTTGTTCCACCCCATAATTTCCTTGAATTGCAGTCCACTCTTTCTGAAATCCTGACTCACTGAGAGCCAAGCAATTGTGCTCTTCCTACCTTTCTCATTACCAGACCGTAAGTAAGTCCGACATAGCTTTTTAATCTGCTTAATCACTCCAGCTGGTATAACCAATATATGGCTCCAAAAAAATTGTATACTCATCAATATGGCCCTTATAAGTTGAATTCTCCTTACATAGCTCATATTCCTTGTTTGCCAGCCATTTATTCTTCCCACCAATTTCTGTATAATCTGCAATTTTCAAAGTCTTCAGGCTCATGAAGGTAAGTGGGCTTCATAATTTTTTTCTTTTTCGGCTAATGAAGGTAAGTAGGCTTCATAAACAAAGGCTAATAGAAAAGGCTTCAGTGAAGTTGAATGTGAAAGTGCAAGTGTTTTGTCAATGTTAGATCAACAATGTTAGGATAACATTGAACACAGAAAAACTGCACATTCGGGATTATTGCTATAATTGTGTTTTGCCTTTATTCACTTACTAACTTAGTTCAACGAGTTGTAGTTGGTATTTGTATGTGCTCTAGGTCAAGAGACTTCAAGGAAGGATCTATTTCCTTAAAGAGAAGTTGCCATTCAAAGAGAAGTTTCCAAAGAAGAACTTTCCATAATTAAATAAGGAAAGATGTGTGTGGTGCAATGGAAAGATTATGGCGTGTGAATTGCAAGAAGGAGTGAAGATTACTTGCAGTAGGATTCTTTCTATAGAAGACTACAAGATGGAGAAGGATACTTTCCTTAGAAGACTTCAAGTTAAAGAATGAAACCTTTCCATTGAAAACTTCTAGTCAAAGAAGGAAACCTTTCCATTGAAGACTTGAAGTTGGGCAAGGAAACCTTATCCTATTGAAGGAGACTTGCCATGAATGAAATTAGAGTCATACAAGGAGATCTAATAGCAATCAAAAACGTGCACAACATGTCTTGGCCATCAAGGAAGACTACACTATAAATAGGCATGTTGGGCATCAAGAAAAAGACACGAAGACAAGAGCGAAAATCTCCCGTGAGGAAATCTTTATAGTCGAGTGTCTTTGTCTTGCTTTAGCAAAGTTTGTGAGTTGTTAGAATAGATCTATGAGTGAGGAGCTTTTAGAGATAGTCGAAGCAATTCTTGTGTGCTTTGCTTAGTTCGATTAATTTGAGAGTGAGGAGCTTGAAAATTGAGAGAACGACTTTTGTTAAAACCTTAACGGGTTATTTTGCCTACGGCTCAGAAGATCATATTAATATATTATCTTCTTAAAATTACATCTACTTGTGTTCTTTATTTATCCGCTGCGTTATATTCTCTGTCAAGTAGATTTGTGCTAACGATTAACTGTTGTTAAACGGATGTTAAGATAACATCGAGAGTCCAACATCAGCTTAACATTGGAAGAGTTGATCAGTGTTAGACTAACATCGAAGGGTTAACACTGTGCGACAAGTATCAAGTCCCGATCCAACAATTTCAATTGGTATCAGAGCCAAGCACCGACTTCACTGGTGTTTGGATTTGATATTAAAGGATGGACAACCGGAATCCAAACAACAACAAATTGCTTGTCTTGGATGGATCCAACTATTCTTATTGGAAGGTTAGAATTCGTGCACTCATTAAATCATTCGGTTGGCGAGCTTGGAAGACGGTGATCGAAGGGTATGCAGTCCATATGTGTGCTCCAGATGAAAATCTTTCATTATTAGCCTCAAATTCTCAAAATAACGATGGTGAGGATTTCAATTATGGATCACGTACTATGGCCGAAGGACAATCAGATGAGATTCATACAGTTGCGCTACTCGCTCATACTTACAGGACAAAAGAAGACTCCCAGAACTGCCACAGATCTCAATGTTACTCTAACATCCAGGATCCAACACCAGAAAAGGAGTTTTTCTTTAGAATTTTGAATAAATATAATTCTTGTATTAATTCTGATTCCTTGTCTGTTATTGATGAATCTAACTTTGATTACTTTCTTGGTACTGTAGATCCAGATGAAGATCATGACGCTGTTCCTAAGCCAAAATCAGAGTGGACTCAAACTGAGCTAAGTAACGCTTTCTTCAATGAAAAAACCCTAAATACCATATTTAGTTTGGTTGATTGTCACATATTTAAGTTAATTAAAAATTGTTCAACTGCAAAGCATGCTTGGGATATTTTAGAAAATCATTGTGAAGGTGATGTGTACACTAAAAAGACTAAGCTACGCATGTTTTTGAACAAATTTGATAATTTAACAATGGGGGAAGAAGAAAGTATTACTGCTTATTTTGAGAAACTGATGGATCTTGCTAATGAAATTCAAAACTTAGGTGATTCCCTGTCTAATAAGCAACTGGCGTATAAAGCTATGAGAACTCTTTCTAAGAAATTTGAGGTGATTGCTATGCAAGAAGCTAGGAATATGGACACATTAGACTTTTATACTCTACTTTGCACTATGAAAGAATTTGAGATAAATCTTGAAAAAGTAGATGATAAAGAAGAAATTCAAGCTTATAATGAAACTGTGTTTGAAAAGTTAAATAAGCTTAGTCTAATTGATAAAAATATTCTTGCTGATTTAAAGAAAGATTTCTCTCAAGAGACGACCAAATATTCTTGTAAACCTACTCCTCATGATGATACACATCTAAAAAAGATTCAATGTTATGAATGTAAAGGTTGGGGCCACTTTGCTTATGAATGTGGTAACAACCTTAGAACAAAAGGGAATTCTAACTTGGTTTGTGTAGATGATAATGATGAGACAGGTTTTGAAGAATATGGTGATGGACAGGTGCCAACGATTGAAGAAACTCAAACAACAGTGTGTGCAAAGGGGGACATACCTGCTGATGTCAAAGCTTGGTGTTCTGCCAACATCCAGGCAGCTCGATGTTATGTTAACATCCAGAAGACAACACCAGTCCGGGAGATTTTTCTTGACAATTGGGATGAAACCATTTGTTTAGAAAACTCTGAATGTTTGATTTTTGATTATGAAGAGTTTGATGATGATTCTGACTTTGAGTATTTGCATGATTCTATAGGTTTGGAAGATGATAGTGTCCTTGAAGGTAAAATGATTCAAGAAGAGTTTCTTGATGAACTGAAGATCATCTACCAAGACCTGCTCAAGGAGAAGGACAAGTTGAGTAGAATTGAGAAGGCTATGGAAGATAATGAAAGCTTGAAGGCTACAATCGCTCAACTTGAGGTTAGTTTGGACAGAAAAGATGATGAAATTGAAAAGGTAACTTCTAAGCTAGAAATTGTTGAACATACCATTGCCAAGAGGAAAACAGGTACTTACAAACTTGATGAAGTTTTATGTTTAGGCAATGATGGTAGTTCTGGTTTAGGATATCAAAGTCAAGTTACTCACTCCACTAATTCTGTTGAATCCACTATTCTTGGTTTTGAAAAGGTAAAGGTACTTTCTAGAGAATCTAAGAAAATGGCTTATATTTGTCAATATTGTTTTCAATTTGGACACTTTAAACCATATTGTTATAAATACAGAAAGTCTCTTGAAAAGAAAATAGTTGAATGGAATAGGGATTCATGCAATGTTGATGCCGGTGTTAAGCCAACACTAGAATTTGAACATTCCAATGTTGATACTAGTTATTCCAGTGTTACCTTAACATTCAGTTCAAACATTGCTGAACAGAATAGTGGGATGAGAAAGACTAGACTTTGGGTGCCTGAAACTCATATTGTTTTCAATATTATCTTTCCTACTATGCATACTAACCTTGCAGGTAAGAGGTACTCTGATAGTGGATGTTTGAGGCATATGACTGGATACAAATCTGGTTTGATACGGTTATACACGATGTTAAGACAACACTGGATAACCAATGTTACCTTAACATTGAGAACAGATTGTATTGCCTTAACACTGGTTAAGACACATGATTGGAAAGAAAGCAAATCCAATTTGAAGAAGTGTGCACCACTAACCACTGGAACCTTCACCTACGAAGATGGAAGTAAAGGAAGAATCATTGGCAAAGAAGTATTGAACGATGATGGATCCCCACCCTTGAAGGATGAGATGTTGTTGGATGAATTCTGTGAAAACCATATAAGCATGCGTCAATTGTGTGATGATAACTTATTGGTAAGGTATGATAAAGATTCTTGTGATGTATCTGATTGTGCAAATGTGTGTGCTTTGACAGGTAAGAGGTTTGAAGACAACCACTTGGTGAGGGATCAGGTGATTTGCTTTCAAACAAAGGTGGACTATTCAGTTGCCAAGAACAACAAACTTGGACACATGCACAACAAGAATCTGGGCAAAGTGCTGAAACTTGAAACCGTGAGAGGCATTCCCAATCTCATGAGTTCTGGTAAGATGGTCTGTTATGATTGCTCGAAAGGTAAGGTGACCAAAGCTTCTCATAATCCAATCCAAGTGGATGAACAGGTTACAAGTACCTCTAATTGTTTTCATCTACTGCATATGGATCTCTTAGGTCTTATTGAAGTAAATAGAGTTGGGGGTAAACAGTATGATTGTGTGGTTATGAATGATTTTTCTGGATATACTTTGATTAAATCTTTCAAAGAAAAATCAAAAGCTCTTAATACCTTTAGAACATTGCATGCTAGTATTGATAATTTACATGATGCTTCTTTTGGTAATATTTGGTCAAATCATGATAGAGAATCTGAAGATAGGTCATTCTCTGAATTATGTGTGTTTAATGAAAATATTCATAAATTCTCTATTCCCATGACTCCTTATAAGTTGATGAAAAAGAAGAAACATGATCTTGCTCATTTTCATGAATTTGGATATGTTTGCTATACTTTAAATGACAAAGCTTTTGTGAGCAAATATGATCCAAAAAGTGAAGAACATATCTTTGATGGCTATTCTTTGAACAATACTAGAATGTTTGATCCAAGATTAATTATTGTTCAAGAATCGGTTAGTGTGGTTATTGATGATTTGCTGAGTGTTGCAGGTGAGTTAGAGGCTGGTGTGCCAACTCTACTGGATTCTGATGTTACTCTAACATTGACTCCAACAATGTTATTCCAACATCACCTGCAGATCCAGAACCTGAACTGGAACATGAACCAGAAGCTGATGTTATGCCAACATCGACCAGTCCTGATGTTGACACAACATTCGAGCAGTCAAACTTACATGAAAAGGTCCAAGTTCAAGATGTTTGGAGGGATACAACTGATAGGATTCAGAGATATCATCCTTCATCTCAGGTTGTGGTTCAAATCATTAATGACATCAAAACACACAGCAAGAAAAGGGTAAATTGTAGAGATATGATAATGTTGAGTGTTTGTATGTCTGCCACATATTCTGATAATTGCTTAGATCAAAGATTTGCTGATGACATTGTCTTTGTTTATACTAACAAGTCTACTCTAGACAAGTTTGTTGAGGCTTTGACAGGTACATTAGTAATGAGCGTGATTGGTGAACTGGATTTCTTCTTGGGTTTGAAAGTTAAGCAAAAGGAGGATGGAATGAGCATGATTGGGTTGGAGGAGTCAAAATCGAGCAAGACTCAAATGTCTTCTACGTTGGTGATTGGAAAAAACTCCGCCAGTGAGCTTTCACTGCCTGTCCCAAGCCAGGATAAAGGAGGAGGGTTGTGGTAGGCTTGTGACAGCCAACGTAAAAACCCCGTCAAAAGGAGACACAAGCTTGCTATATCTATCCATCACTAGCCCATATATTATGAACTCGGTTTGTGTCTGCGTTGGTGCCAGGTATTACGCTGAACCTAAAGCTTTTCACTTAATTGTTGTGAAGCGAACACTGAAATATATATCTGGTACTGTAGACTTAGGCATATGGTATACACATGATGCAAATACAAACCTTGTCGGTTTTGATTCTGACTGGGCTGGAGATTTAGCTGATAGAATATCTGCATGTGGGGGTTGTTTTTCTTTGGGAAATAATCCACTCTCATGTTATAGCAAGAAACATAACTGTGTGTCATTGTCAACTGTTGAACTTGCAGCTTGCAGCTATGTTACCCATTTTATATGGCTTAAATACATGTTGCATGATTATGGGATAAAGAGTGACACATTGTTAATGGTTTGGGATAATCTTAGCGCTATTAGCATATCAAGAAATCTGGTGCATCATTCTAGAACAAAGCATATATTTTCTATGCATTATTTCTTGAGAAAACTGGTAGATGACAAGGTTATAAACATTGATCACTTAGACACCAACAATCAGTTAGCTGATATGTTTAAGATGTCATTAGATAGCGAGAGGTTCTTCAATTTGAGGAAGTCTATTGGCTTGAATGTTCTGTGATTCAGTGTTGCATTCCGGTGTTGCCATAACACCACTGGCTAGCACCGTAGTCTGTTTGTGGTGTGTAGGATTGCATTAGATTTTTCTATTTGATTTATATTTTGTTCTTGTTTGTCTTCATGAATGTTTGTTATTATTAGTTTGTGTGGTTGACCAGGATTGTTAGCTAAGTTTACTGGTGGACAGGTTCATATCAAAAGTTTTGTAAAGTAAAAACTCTGTTGTTAGTCTGAGAATGTTAACCTAACATCAGGAGAAGCTGGGATGCACAGAGTTCACTGCTTTGGTGTTATTCAGTTGTGATTTATCCATGTTAGGTTAGACAAAGCATGAAGAGAAGCTGGGGTACATGATGTTGAGAGCTTCATTGTTATTCAGTTGTGCTTATTTTTGTGTTTTTGTCTATGGCCAAGGTTATGCATGATAGTGATCCTTACTACTGGGGTGCTTTGAAGTTTCGACTACTTGCATTCAGTAGCATTGTTCACTTGGTATTTCTCTTGTAAACAGGTTGGTAAACAAGTATGCATGAGGAGTTGGGGTGAAGAAGTATATGATAAATGTACTGTCTTCATTCAATTCCTTTGTACTTGCCTAATCTGTAGCTGATGGTTAAGTTGTTGGGGTGTGTGGAGTCTTGTGCTGCCCACATTCAGTGATGAAACTATCGTTTAACATTCACTAGTTTTTGTTCAAAAGAGTTCATGATAATTGATAAAGATTTGAATTGATATGATCTGTTCCTAGTCTATAACGTTGATATTCCATGGTTACCATCTACTAATGTTAACTTAACATTCTGTATTCTGCATTCTGTATTCTGCATTTCACTTAGGCTTGCATTCATTCATTATTTCCTTGATGTGTCTGTGTCGGTTTGAGCTTAAGGGGGAGAAATAGTTATGTTATCATGTGAAGGCATATATTTTGGGTTATTCAGCTGCGGTGACACACTACGTTGTCTCTTGTTATGACTTGGAAGTAGATTAACTCCTTTAATTTACTTCATACCCAAAATGTTGGATTTTCTGTTAATTAACTCTCCTTTCCATGTACAGGTATGAGATATTTGTGGTACTAATTTGCTAACATGTCTTAAGTTTCATATGTGTGTTTTCAGATCTAGCTCATGCTTTTAATTGAAAATATCTTAAGGGTAAGCTCAATACCTCCACATTCACAAGAACCAATGTTGATTCAGAACAAGTGTCAATGTTGTGCCAACATCAGTCTGTAAGTATGTTGTCTCAACATCCAGGTTTAACATTATGACTCATAAGTTTTTTTAGTAAACTGCTCTAGTCATGTGTGAAGTAACTCGGTGTCATTTGTTGTCTCAACAGGCGGTAATTATGCATGATTTATTTTAAGAAACTGCCCATTACTTCTTTTCACTTGTGATTCTGAATCTCTAATCTCTTTGTGCCCAATTCTCTGAAATACTATGAATTTTCACTTGCAATTGTTTTTGAAATCCTTGGCATGCATCTCTGATCTTGATTGTGGCCCTTGGTATAGAGAATCAAGGATATAACCCCACCCCTACTCCTGTAGTTCTTTCTCGTAGGTACAACACTCGTTCCGGACATTGTTGCTGAGACAAAACAAGTTAAAACTAAGGAACAAGGTGTTTTTTTTGTTGGTACTTCAAACACAGTTGAGGAGACAGTGCTTGAGGAACATTTTGCAGAGAAAGTTGATTTGATTTAGGGGGAGAACATGTTAGTTGTTGGAGATACTAATGTGGGTGATAATGGTGGTTTTATTGCTGGTTTTTGTAAACTCTTGTGCAGGTACATTCTGGTTCAATGTTAAGACAACAGCGATAAACGTCAATGTTAGAACAACTTTCTGGATTCAATGTTAAGTTAACATTGTGAAAGTCTGATGTTATGACAACATTGATAGATGTCAATGTTATGCCAACATTGAGTTTGATAGCTTGCATTAAGGGGGAGCAGTGTTATACAGCTGGTACTTGTAAAGAAAAAGAGATGTTGATGCTGCTAGGTGATTGCAAGGTGATAAGGAGAATGAGAAAGAGAAGGGGGATAGAGAGGTAGAGAATGAAGATGAAGTGGTGAAGAAGAAAAAGATGGTTCTGAGGAAAAGGATTAGGAAACTGAGAATGGTGATGATGAAACCGTTGAGATCAAGAGGATAAAGGAAGAAGGTTCTGAAAAGTCTGATGATATTGAGTCTGAGCTAGTTGTTATGACAACATCGCTGGAGAACAATGTTGACTCAACATCAGAGGTAACACTTGAGGTAATATCTACAATTGAAGCTAACTTTAATTTCATGTTGGGAGATAAGACTGTGGCTATGGAGGATTTTAAGAAACAGTGAATGGTAAAGTTCTCATAGAGAGAAATGGAAATAGTTGCTAAAGAAAGGACTATAGAACTTTATCTTATGAAGTGATTCGTCAAGATTTTGCTTTCCCCACAAAAAGGGAGAGAAGTAAGCCATTTGATCTTCATATTTATTCTACTAGTTCTACAATTCTTATATAGTTGATGTTGTCTTAGTTATGCTCTTAATTATGATGTTTAACTCGTTGTGTTTTCTTATTAGTATCTTATAGCTACTTGGTTAATAGTGTCATATTAAGGGGGAGTAGCTTAAGATATTAATGATGTTGTGTTGCTGGAGCACTGTGCATAATATGAATAGTGAATAGGTTTGGTTTTGTGAAGAAAGGCAAAAAGGGGGATATTGAAAGTGCAAGTGTTTTGTCAATGTTAGATCAACAATGTTAGGATAACATTGAACACAGAAAAACTGCACATTCGGAATTATTGCTATAATTGTGTTTTGCCTTTATTCACTTACTAACTTAGTTCCACGAGTTGTAGTTGGTATTTGTATGTGCTCCAGGTCAAGAGACTTCAAGGAAGGATCTATTTCCTTAAAGAGAAGTTGCCATTCAAAGAGAAGTTTCCAAAGAAGAACTTTCCATAATTAAATAAGGAAAGATGTGTGTGGTGCAATGGAAAGATCATGGCGTGTGAATTGCAAGAAGGAATGAAGATTACTTGCAGTAGGATTCTTTCTATAGAAGACTACAAGATGGAGAAGGATACTTTCCTTAGAAGACTTCAAGTTAAAGAAGGAAACCTTTCCATTGAAGACTTCTAGTCAAAGAAGGAAACCTTTCCATTGAAGACTTCAAGTTGGGCAAGGAAACCTTATCCTATTGAAGGAGACTTGCCATGAATGAAATTAGAGTCATACAAGGAGATCTAATAGCAATCAAAAACGTGCACAACATGTCTTGGCCATCAAGGAAGACTACACTATAAATAGGCATGTTGGGCATCAAGAAAAAGACACGAAGACAAGAGCGAAAATCTCCCGTGAGGAAATCTTTATAGTCGAGTGTCTTTGTCTTGCTTCAGCAAAGTTTGCGAGTTGTTGGAATAGATCTAAGAGTGAGGAGCTTTTAGAGATAGTCGAAGCAATTCTTGTGTGCTTTGCTTAGTTCGATTAATTTAAGAGTGAGGAGCTTGAAAATTGAGAGAACGACTTTTGTTAAAACCTTAACGGGTTATTTTGCCTACGGCTCGGAAGATCATATTAATATATTATCTTCTTAAAATTACATCTACTTGTGTTTTTTATTTATCCGCTGCGTTATATTCTCTGTCAAGTAGATTTGTGCTAACGATTAACTGATGTTAAACGGATGTTAAGATAACATCGAGAGTCCAACATCAGCTTAACATTGGAAGAGCTGATCAGTGTTAGACTAACATCGAAGGGTTAACACTGTGCGACAAGTATCAAGTCCCGATCCAACAATTTCAGAATGGATAATCATATGTTCATAAATGTTCTTGTCTTGAAAAGCTAAAACTCAAATTTTTTAAACAATGGCCTATTTCATTTCTTCAACACATTTACATCCACAATTATCTCAAACAATAGTCTAGAAATTTTTTTAAGAGTCATAATCACATGCTTCATAACTATATTCTCCTAAATAAGCAACATTCTCTTCACAGTCATATAAAACAGCAGATTGAAATGTGTATATGAAACTAAAACATGCTTTGGACCATATTACGCAAAATGTACCTAAGGTATTCACGTATTCCTTTATCTCAAATGCGTTTTATATTATGCATATACTATCATAGATCCCAACCTATTCATGCTTTTGTGTTTCAAATATCATTCTAATGACTCAAAAAAACAAAACTAGACTCTAAATAGACTCTAGCGATAAATATATAAAAAATAAGCATAAAAAAAAGTGTAGCTACCACCCCCAAACTTAAAATCATGTAATGACCTCATCGCATAAAATAGAAAGAATTAAAGCAAAGATTAGAGGACTCCCATGATCGAGTTCAAAGGACACTCGTTGTATAGTGCTGGTGTGGTTTTCTTCATTTGTAACACTCTCCTCAATTTGTCCCAACTCCCTCCAATAGAGAGTGTGGTGTTGATTTCTTTCAATTGATGCAATAACTCATTATTCTTCTTCTCCAATCGTTCTTTCACCTTTTGCAATTGCTCTTGCGCAGTTTTCTATTGCTTCGGAAAAGGTGATAGAGCTTCTTCAATTGACTTTATATGGAATGTTGTTTTGATCATTTACCGCGCAATGTGATTGATGGGATATGTATTTCGGAGATGGATGTTTATATCAAGTTATGTACAACCTTTTTTGATACAGAATGCGGTGATGAGTGCTCCAAAAAAGCACAAAGCGTGGAGGACCATTGATGGTGTGAGCCTTGATAGCTTTATTCATGATTTTCCTTATGTTCGGCGTTTCTCCTCATTTGATGCACATCATAATTTTGCATGTTCCCATGAAACTCTTCCATTGTAATTTGGTGGAAGTATTCAAGAACTGATAAACAAATATTATTCCTTACAAAGTGTTTGTAGATCCTTATAATCAGCCTTAGAATTCCCATATTTATTGTGATGAAACGCGAGGTCTGGTTGTAGAAGAGACCATGAGACATGATCGGTTGTAAGCTTTGGATGTGAACCCTTGTCCTAAAGTAACATCTGATGTGCCTTTAATTTGTAGTATTTGTTTGTTCCCTTCTCTGTGATTTCAACTGACCTCCCCCTAAGCCAAACATTACCATCGCCTTCTTCATAATGAGCATAGTATTTGCGAACAATGGTGTCATTCACAATACCCGGTCGTCTCATCATAAGTCTTAATCCTGCACACTCCAGTGTCTTTTCCAACCCTTGTACTTCTTGTTCATCAACAAAATGGCTTTCTAACAGCGCTTGATACAGGTTGAAACAGTTGTCCCCCATGAATCGGTTGTGATCAAATGTCGGTTTAGTTAAAGGGAGTTTTGATACTCTTCGTGGTGTTCCCGTTGCTGGATCACAGGTGTAGTGTCTTCCAAATAGCATGCTCTTCTACAAAGAATAGTTAGAAGAAAAAAAATTCTCTCAAGAAAATGGATAGAGAGAAGAAATAAAAAAGAAATAGTCTTATGAATTCTAAGAAATAGTCTTATGAATTCTATAAAAGTAATTAAAGTTATAAATAAAAGAGTTCTTAATTATAATTCGAATTTTTTTATTAAGGTGCATAATTATCCATAATAAATAAAATCAGAATAGGAATAATTCATGTAACAATGGAGTTTAATCATAAGGGAAGTATAAGTACGGTAGGAAAAGTAATGATAGAGATTTCTCAGCAAAATTTTGTAGATTCTAATTTCTACATGAATCACGCAGGATACTGGAAAAATCTGTTATGCATGCTATAATTTGTCCTTACTGTTGTCCAATGTCGCCTTGCTTTTGTCCTATTTGTCCCTCCACTTATATCTTCTTTCACTTTCTTTGTTTTTCCTATCTCGGTGGTTAGATCAAAGAAAAAATTGAAATAATCTGCTACATAAGACACAAAACAGAAATAAATTAAAGACACGATAATAAAAGACTTACTATTGCGGGTTGCCTCCCACACAACGCTTAATTTATTGTCGGTTAGCTTGACAATTTTGGTGAAGAATTAAGGGTCATTTGGTGCACTCTTTGCACTGTGGTCTTTCTCCTTCTTTGTTGTCTTCATCACTTTCTCCTCTTCTTTGATGGTCATTCACAGGAGTCCATTAATAATGTGGAAAGTTTCATTGCGTGCTGTCATAACTCCTTGTCACTTTGTGGCTCTTGCGACATCATACATCAAGTGGAATACTGTATCAGGTGGTAACAACAGAAATCCTTCTCCATTGTATAGTTCTCCACTCAGCTTATCCAGAACATAGCGACTAATTTTACTTAGCCCCCAACAATTGATGTCGACCACATGGTTCTCATCTACAAATAAAACATCAAATCTTGTGTTATCTCAGTCAAGGTAGTCATCACGTGCTTTTCCCAACATCTCTTAAAAGTCTTTCCATGCTTCAACAAATGTTGCGCCTCATTTTTTCTTGAAATTCTAACTTTTCAGCTTCCATGATTTTTTGTGCACACATCCACAAAATCTGAATTTGAGTTCCTTGATTGTTGTAGCCCAATCTCCTCTCCAATTGAGTTCAGTATCATACGATTTTTTTGTTGTTCTAGTCAATGAATGAGGGAAGATTTCCACCATCTTGTACTCCTCGGTTATACCAAAGAAATTACACGCCTCTTTGAATTTATCTACATGTATATGAGGATTTTCAGATGGTTCTCCTTCAAGTTGCACAGTCCTCACAAATTTCATCAGTTCTTCATCCACAACATTGATGTACAATTTTGGTTGTAGTAGGGCAAATTTGTTGATGGCTCCATTAAATTTGCAGTGAATAAATTAGCTTAGTGTTGTTCTCCCATGTATGGTGTTGTAAGAAGGGTCCTTGTATGTAAGTTATTCCAAACTTCACGTACCTCATCTGGCTCCCCCTTGGTAGTATTGTTGTTTACTTCCTGCTTCTTTCCATGCTTTATTCCTGAAAACCTAAAGAAGTTAATATTTTGGCAGATAAGCGTGATGATTCATACAACACCATACCGTGACTCCACGGCAACGGCGCCAAAAAATTGATGGGCATGTAAGTGTAAAAATATTGAAGATATGTTAACACAAGAATGATACACCTAAATCCCACTTTGTCTTAAGTGCACAAATCAACTAATATTAAAATGGAAAGTACAATTATAAACCAAGTACTTTATCCCAAGTGAGTGGAGGATTAATGAATGAATCACTCAAATGCAAAACACTAATGGTTGTCACGATCTTTTCTCTTGTGTTTGCATGATGTATTGAATGCTTATGAATGTTATGAGGGTAATGAATGCTTTCTATACTAAGGATGCTTTATATGCTAAGTATGCGTAGAAGGCTTTTAATAATACAGATGAATCATCTAGAATGCAATGGAAATCTATCAATGATGCAAGAAAATAGTAATTCAAGATTTTGTGGTTTTGATTTGCATGAAAACAATTAAAACACTTAAATAATTAAACAAATTAAGTTAATTAAAACAACAAAACTAATGAGTGTTGGAAGAAAGGTTGAGTAAATAAATTAACTAACTAACTAAACACATAATTTAATGATTAATGAATTGGTTGTGGTTGTAAACAACAATTGAAAAGATTGTTTAGAGGTTGGGTTTCACAATCACTTAACCATAGTAGTTCATAGACAAACTACATATATCTACTTGTAGTACTTGATAGCAATTTGATGTTTTCGTGTTATGGATCCGTTACATATGGGAGGATTTATTCCAACCATAAATATATAAGTCTCTAATAACCTACCATGTTAACGGAATGAACAAAACTGTCTAATGTTTTCGTAGCGATATCCTATCTGCAATCCATGTGACTCAACCGAATCATGTTAACAAAACGTACATAATCAAGATTGACCTATTGTGATCTACGGGTTGCGCATCAGTTTCTTTCAAACACCAAAGTCACAAATCGCATATATATATACAACTATCCTTAGCATTCTGTACTCCAGGAGGCCCCTCACGGGTGCTTCTTGTTTTATCCTAGCGAGAGTAAGGTTAGACATACATCATAAAGAACTATCAAGATCATCAAACACACATCAAGTAAAGAAAATAAACATATTCATAAATCTGATTTACTCCCCTACTCTAAACAAAGAGTAGGTTAGATCCTCAAGCCATGAGTTCAACAATCACTAATGAGTTAAATAACATAGACAAAGTAAAGAGATAAAAAGAAGCTTCTCGGATCTGGAGGAACGTTGTTGCTTGACTATCTTCTTTACTCTCTTTTGCTATCTTCTTCCTCAAGAAATATTTTCTCTCAAAGAAGACTTTGGTGGTCTTTTCCTCTTTAAAGACAAACTCTCAGGGTTTTTATGTCGGAAAGTGACTGTTGTTGTGAAAGTTGTCCAAAAGTTGTCTAAATGTTGTACACTAACTGTTGAACGTAACCTCATATTTTTTTTTCTCAGCTTTAGGCTTCGTTTTAGGGTTTCTGACGTTGGTCTAGTTTTTCGTCATGATTGCACCTCGATTGTGCACCAATTGCACATGAGACGTGCAATTTGCCTACTTTGCATTGGCTCCCGATTCTCCCTACGGTCTCCTGATGACTTCATTCAATCGCGCTATATTCGGTATTTTGTATTATTTTAGTGTCGTAGCACTTCCGTAGCAACTGAATTTATCAAAATTGTGTCTTGACTCCTTGTCTCCCAAAAACATCTATTTTAGCCGCTTTTAGCTTCGTTTTGTCTTGACTCGTTAAAATCCTAAGAAAATATAAAATAATAATAAAACAAGTAAAATTTCCATAAGAAGTATTCAAAAGCATACAAATACGGATACGTAAATCACACTAAATAAATGCTTATCAAATACCGCCAAACTTAAACCTTTCCTTGTCCTCGGGAAAGCTTACTTAACTCACTCGATCTAAATTAGAATATAATCATCAACATGCCAACATGCATAAGTGGGAATTCACAAAATGCAACCTATGGTCAGAACATGAGATGAGATAGAAAATATAAACATGAGCACATCAAATTTAATACAGTCATGTTCACATTCGTTTCATGTGCTCTAGTAGTGTGTGATACTATTTTTCATGTATATGAGTTATTTTCAAGTTGTAAATTTATAAAACCATAGATCTTAATATATTCCCTTGTCCTTATTCTTCTATTGCCATTGACTCAAGTAGACTTCATATGTTTAGAATAATTTAAGACTTTATAAGCTTTTAATGTTAGGCTCGGATGTGGGCTATAATGAAAAAGGTCATATATGAGTTCTAGAGATATGTGGAGTAAACCGCTCATGCATTATTTTTTCCTATATTGTTTGTGTCTTTTTCATTGGACGTACGTTTTAGGCGCTTTTTGGCATCTTTTCATTTTGAGTTTTCATTTGCAAGTATCAAACCATCCTAGACTTCTTGATTTTTTGAGAAACACCCTCAAACTTAAAAAATTTGCACGGGCTATTTGTGTTCTCTATTATGTTCATCCTCATTTTCTATTTCAAATTTTCTTTTTAGCTCATGCTTTTGTTTTGAGCTCATACATTATTGCTCCTTCGATCTACTACATCCACATCTAGAAATGGATTGGTTATATTTTTTTCTTTTTTGGCTCATGGAGGTAAGTAGGCTTCATAAACAAATGCTAATAGAAAAGGCTTCAGTGAAGTTCAATGTATAATCTTATGTTCATAAAGGTTCTTTTCTTGGAAAGCTAAAACTCAAATTTTTTAAACGATGGCCTATTTCCTTTCTTCCACACATTTACATCTACAATTATGTCAAGCAATAGTCTAGAAATTTTTTCAAGAGTCATAATCACATGCTTCATAACAATATTCTCCTAAATAAGCAACATTCTCTTCACAATCATATACAACAACAGATTGAAATGTGTATATGACACTAAAACATGCTTTAGACCATATTACGTAGGATGAACCAAAGGTATTCACGTATTCCTTTATCTCAAATGTGTTTTATATTATGCATATACTGTCATAGATCCCTACTTATTCGTGCTTTTGATTTTCAAATATCATTCTAATGACTCAAAAAAACAAAACTAGACTCTAAATAGACTCTAGCAATAAATATATAAAAAAAAACATAAAAAAAGTGTAACTACCAACCCCAAACTTAAAATCATGTAATGACCTCTTTGCATAAAATAGAAAGAACTAAAGTAAAGATTACAGGACTCCCATGATCAAGTTCAAAGGACACTCGTCGGACTAGTGGTGGTGTGGCCTTCTTCATTTGTAACACTCTCCTCAATTTGTTGCAACTCCCTCCAATGGATAGTGTTGTGTTGATTTAATTCAATTGATGCACTAACTCAATATTCTTCTTCTCCAATCGTTCTTTCACCTTTTGCAATTGCTCTTGCGCTGTTTTCTGTCGCTTGGGCAAAGGTGATAGAGCTTCTTCAATTGACTCTATGTGGAATGTCATTTCGATCATTTGCCTCGCAATGTGATTGATGGGATATGTATTTTGGTGATGGATGTTTATATCAAGCTATGGACAACCTTCTTTGATACAGAATGCGGTGATGAGTGCTCCAAAAAGGCACATAGCTTGGAGGACCATTGATGGTGTAATCCTTAAATATTTAATCATGATTTTCAACACAATTTTCATTGCTCTTTTCCACTCAATTGACTTGCTAGCTTGAGTATAGGAGGTTGGTTCTTGTTGTAAAGTGAGTGCAGTAATGAATGCCCTATGAGCAAGAGTAAGAAGACTTGTTGAAATATATGTTGTGATTTGATTATCTCACAAGAAATTTGGATATGAGTAGATTGACTTTATGAAGTGACTGAGGTAAATTGTAGTCATAGATGTTGAAATAAGCAGGAGGAGTGATTGTCCTTGTTGACTTCCTAGCTTTCTGGTGCTGGTAGCAAGAGAAAATAGAAGATAGAGCAAGAGAAACTTGAATGCTGAATCAAGATAATGTTGTGACGTCTCATGTTCAGCTGAGGAAGTCTGAGTTTGTTCAGGAGCTGTTTTAAAGGCCATGAATTGCTCAAAAAGAGTCATGTCAGCTCATACATGTGCCTTCTCATTCAATGGACCCTTACCAGAAGTGGATTGTACAACATTAGCAGTTGTGTTTTGCATTTTCCTCTTGCCTTTGGGGCATGCCATCTAGGTGGGTATCCTATAAGCTGACAGTTATCAATGATGTGGCTATTGAATCTACAATGAGTGTAACGCAGTTTCTTCTTATCTTGCTTTGACATTTGAGGTTTATACTGTTTATTTGATGCACTGGGATTGAATGAGTGTTGAGTATCTTGTTGTGAGTAACCTTGTGATTCTTGACCTGTCCTTTGTCTAGTAAAAATTGCTAACGAATATCTCACGGAGTTAGTAGTATACATATCTCTATGTTGCTCTTCTTGCAAAAACATTGAGTATACCTTGAATAAGTTAGGCAAAGGGCTGACCAATAGAACATGACTCCTTCTACCATAAATGTGTCATTCGGACTAACTAGAAACTTCAATACAAAGTCATAATTTTGCATATCCCCCTAGTCCTATTCACATTACAAGTGCAGATACCGCATGACCAAACAACAATTGGTCTTCGGCTCACAAACTCATCCCAAAGAGACCTAAACAAGTTGTAATACTTTGTCACTGTTAAAGAACCTTGGCTAATGGTTGACAAGGAATTTTGCAGCTGGTACACCCTAGAGCCATCAGCCCTATCATATCTAGTCTTCAATTCAAGCAACAATTTACGCGGATTATCAAAATGCATCAAACTCTGATTGATAGGCTTCTCAATTGATTTTAAAAAGCCTTGATAAAACCAAAGTATTCGCACGATTCGAGCACACAAGTAAAGCATTATCAATAGTAACAGGTTGTGGCAAAGTTCCATCAACAAAATAGAGCTTGCTCTTGATACTAAGCGCCATAACAATGCTTTTACTCCACGCAATATAATTCGTACCCTTGAATTTATTGCTAACAGTCAATTGACAAGTGAAATCGTGTGTACCTAAATAGTACACAGAATAGAAATCCCCACTTAGATTCTTGAGTGTAGTAGTGATAGCGCTTGCAAAAAGTGAATCAGAGGAGCTTGGAGTCGTCGTTTAGTCTCAGTCAATGGCGTGCCGGAGTCAGATCTGCATATTTGAGCGGAGAAGCCGATCGGAGAAGACTGTCGGAATGGCAAAATCAGGTGCGAAAACGGATTTGTGATAGGAATCTTTAACCGAAAAAATGATACCATATGTAAACAAATGAGAATAACGAGAAAAACAAGGCACGTTGCGAAAGAAAAGAACACGATTGCCATTGATGAAAGTCTTCAATTTATGAGAGAGAATTTTGTTACACAGAGAGAAATTGTCAGCTCAATTGAGTTGTGTTTATATACTGAATTAGTTACTAACTAATCCAGGTGTGAAACGGAATACGAAAGAAATCAAAAGAAATTTAAAGTTACAGTTTATTTAATTAAACTCTGCTGATTACTAAATATAGGAAGGAAACTGTTGACATAAATTTAAATAGTTTCAAAACAAAAAGTGTTACAAAATTAACTATTTTGTTATCTTAACATAGTTCTTACTTCTATAGTACATGTGACTCATACGCTTGTAGCACGTCCATCGTTGGTGTGAGCAGTTTAGACGGCATTGAAATTATGGATTAGATTAATCAAAGACTCAGTTGTTTGTAGAGTGTGATATACTGACAATTAATGATTGCACAGATTGTTTGTTTTGCAACTTGGCACATTGCAACTTGGCACATGAGGATACAAATCATATTTTCTATCGATGTCCTTTTGCGAGTCAAATTTTAAGTGGGTATCGTTGTTTGGGAATTGTTTCAGTTATGGCAGGTTCGATAAAGGAACTTTTCGAACAGGTGCGACTTAACACCATATGTTAAGAACTCACTTGATTGGAGAAATATTAGAATGGTAATGTTCTGGGAAATTTATAGTGTAAGGAACAATTTGTGTTTCAAGAGTAGGCAACCATCGTGCTATGATATCATCGAGAGCATCAAAGTTAAAAGTTTGATTTGGCTTAAATCAAAAGCGCGAGGTTTTTCTTATACTTTTCCCGAATAGTATTTGTCTCCCCCTTTCTTGTAATATTGATTAAATTTTTTGGAGTATTTCTTATACTCCGTTTTTGTAATAAAGCCCTTTTCCTCATAAATAAAAAAATAAAAAAATAAAAATAAAAAAGCCCTTGTTACCTTGTAATAAAAGCCCTTTTCCACATAAAGCCCTTTTCCTCACAATTAATTTTATAGATAGTGTTACTTTGACAATTCACTAGGCAGATTACTAGCTACTTGTATATGTTAAATAGGCAAATTATCCATGTGTGAAAATAAATTAGCTAGGTATACCCCATATTATTTTAAAATTGGTAAACCACCTCCCCACCAATTTTGTGTTGTATTTTTAGATTTATGACAAAAATACTCTTGATACTTCTCTTTTTGTAAAGTCAGATTTTATTTTAATACTTCTTTTTTTAATTTCCCAGATTCGATACTCTACTTCCGAACTTTTCATTTTTCCTTCTATAGTTGCTGTCACGTTCAAATTTTACATTGACACTTTTGTGACGAACGCAAAGTGAGGATATTGCAAGAGCAATCTAGAACAATTTTCTTGAATCGATAAAATTAATTACCCCGCTAATTTTTTTTTTTTTTTTTGGTAAGCAAATTAAAAATACCCCGCTAATTAAGGATGTATCAAAATTCCATTTTTTTATTTCAACTATAATCCGTTATGTAAGGTAATTAACTTGGAAGTAAATCTTTGATTGTTATGTAAGGTAATTAACTCGTACGTAGACAGTATAAGTGAAATAGTAGCAAAAATATAATAAAGAGATTTGATTGCTGCGATTAACGATCGAATCTAAAAAACTTTTATGAGAGTGATGATCAGACCAAAGATTAGGGTTGTGGGATTCGGTATTATCGTACCAATGAATCGGTAGTGTAAAAGTAGGATTTGATTCGGTAATTTAAAAATTCAAACCATTCGCCAAATCAAACTCTTTCGGTACGATTCGCTAATTACCGTAGTCGATTCGGCAATTATCAAACGGTTTAGTACTTTTGCCAACTTGTTTTGAGTTTTTTCCCATATGATAAGCAATAAGAATTCGACAATATAACACCTTAAAAATCTAAAGTAAAAAACATGTAACAAAAAAGTACTAAATGCATACGATCAACATTATTCAAGCACAATACTAAAAATCAATATCTAATGCAAAGACAACATGACGTCACAAAACCAATAATAAACAATCAGTTAAATTTCTATTTAATCATAGATCCTGATAAATACTAAAACAAAATAGTACGAAATAAATAGCAAATGCAAAGTATCACTCGACGAATACAATAATATTGTGATACATGAAAATCTCGAGACATTTCTCAAGCCTCTCAACTTCTTATTTCACTTCTTCAATCTAGTTCACATCGACATATTCAACCTACAACAACAAATTACTTAATTAAGTTTTGGTAGTGATTGCTTGTTCGTGATTCTATTTTTTAATTTGAGACAATATATATAAAAAGAGCTAAGGATATATCAATTTGATTAAGTTAAGGTAGTGATGCTTGTTTAGTTATTAGGTATTAGCAATTTATGGGAGTTTTAACTATTGTTTATTATTATGTAATATTTAACAAAATCTTGATGCATCAAAACAAAACATAACTTTAATTAATATATATTTTAATATAAAAAAGAGTCGATAATCGGTACGACATGATTACCGACCCCTCGTACCAAATACCAAATCAAATGCTAGTTCGGTATTTGAGATGTGATCGTTTACTGGATCAATTCAATTGATTCGGTAAAACAATCGTACCATTGATTAGGTTATCAATCGATACGATCGATCTGGTACACTTTGCACATCCCTACCAAAGAAGAAATCCAAATTCAGAATTCTAATAGATCATTATAAAAGGTAATTTAGTATATCTTTAAATGAGATATTCAAAAAAGATGGGTCATTATATATAATAATCTATACAAACACTTTATATATATATATATATTGCTCTGGTGTATCAATATTGTTTCTACCAAAAAAAAAAGTACGTCTATATTATATTAGCCTATTAGGTTTAGTTAGAAGACTTTTACATTACAACTAATTTTGCTTATAATAAGAATTTTGCTAATATGACATATTGCCGCGTTTAATTTTCATTACTACTCGTACAAATTAAAATATTATATGTATAATTCAAATGCCAAAATATAAGATAAAGGTATCTTTTATCAATTTGTCCATTTGATCAAAATTATTTATATATTAACTAACCACCTAATTAACATATTCATAAGGTAAACCAGACAAAAGATCTAGTTTCTTGAAGAAAAGAGTAAGCGAATATGTAAGGAGAAAAACAAGAGTTATTTCTCCATTAATTTCTCCCACTAATTATATAACGGTTGTCTTACAATTTTCCTTATAAAAAAACGAAAAACGTTTTGAGATATTCTATATTGTGAAATATGTAATTTACTACATTGAAATATGTAATTCTGTATTGAGATATTTCCTTACAAAATTTACTACATTTGTTAGCCAATATGTAACGTACTAGCTATGCATATAAGAATACAAATGAGGTAAATCAGGAAATTCAATAAACGACATATTAGTTACCAAAAAAATAGGGGTCTCTACTTCTATGTATATAAATATGTGACTGATTTACATCAAGCAACATATGCACGCATACTTATAGAACCATGACCAAATATCTTTTCATAGCTTTTGTTCTTTTCTCAAATATTTTCCATGGAGGAAATGGTTGTTTGTTTACCACTCCAACTCGTGTTCACGTTGTAAATAATCTTCCTCCAAACTCCCCACCCTTGCATCTGCACTGTGCATCTAACAATGATGAACTTGGGTATCACACACTCCACACAAATCAAGAATTTAGCTGGCATTTTTGTGCGAAATCTCGTACTCTTTTCTTTTGTCGCTTTAATTGGGGGAATAAAACCGTTGCTTTTGAAACTTACAAAGGAACGTGGGAATCTGGTCGGTGTCCCGGAAGGCCTCAGGGTGACGCTGAATGCAAATGGGCAGTGAAAAGCGATGGCATTTATCTTAACGGGAAGTTCGATCATCAATGGTGATAAGAAACGAAGCTGCTTATATATATAAATTGTCAAATGCACTAGATGTATTGACTTAACTGAATGTTTCTGATTCAAAATAATGTTTAATATATGCTCCATGCACGTAATTGTTGCCTTGGCATTTACACAAGGGAAATCGTAAGCTTTATATCCCGTGATCGTTATATGTGATATAAATAAATTTAGTGAGATTAATTGTTCCTTGTCTCATCAATGGTCATGTAGATGATGGAGAAGTTAACTTGTTATGTTATACATATTATCTTTTAAGAATGTGATAAACTATCTTCATCTAATCTTTTAAATGTTACAAATTTTGACACAACCCTCAATAATATACAAT
The DNA here is from genome assembly GCA_948329865.1 of Linaria vulgaris. Lineage (NCBI taxonomy): Eukaryota > Viridiplantae > Streptophyta > Magnoliopsida > Lamiales > Plantaginaceae > Linaria > Linaria vulgaris. The sequence goes on from OX415252.1 coordinate 28,426,855, forward strand.
ATTATTGCAAATGATATAAAAATAGCAAATATCATAATAATCACGGAGCAAATTATTATCTTTGTCGCTTTTACCCCTGAAGGTGTTTAACAAAATTATGCTGATTTGCAATTGCTTGTATTACGATTTTTAACATGACCAGATATATATTGTTAACCATATAAAATAAAAATACGAGATTAAAGAGAATATTAGTCCTAAGCCGAAAGGATTAACAAATGGACAATAATATTGTCACGAGTACTTCCGATGAGTTGTACCCACTCCCAACGAGGAGGCCCATCGGGTGTGACCAATATCGCTCGGTTACTAACTCAAAGCGGTATGATTGGCCATCCGACGAGGGCACCTAAGCGTCCATCGGAAATTCACGATGACTCAAAACTAGATATCAGGGTGGCATCGGATAAAAAGCAAACCCAGATGAATCCACCTGATTCAGATATCCATCACGACACCGAGCAGGGCCCCAATTGACTCCCGAGTCCCAGAACCTTGACCAAAACACTTCCTTGCTATACACTCCCAACACAAATGCTCTCGGAACACTACCCCTGTCAACCAACCAAAGATCAGAACTTTATAACTACAGAAAAACACTCTCCGAGCACTCGGAGAAAAAAAACAACTACCCACGATAGCTAAAAACTCGTCGAAGATTAACCCTTGAACAAACACTCCCTCGGAGAAAATTCTGAAACACTCACTCCAGAATACACACCTCTCGGAGAAGCACCATCACTAAGAGAACATTCAGACTCGGCCCTCGAGTCACCATTAGAAACAATAAGCTATCGGAAGCAAAGAAGGCAGTCTACCCCGTATCATAAAGAAGACCAAAGCCCTCGGAAGAAGGAAAGATACAGTCAGCACTCAAGACAAACACGTTATCTTATTGGTTGAATAAACATTATAACACGTGTGAACACCATCACATGCATAACGACACCTGTAAAACCATGCACAATGACACCTGCACTTACGAAAGTCTATATAAAGGGAGGTATCAATAGAAGAAAAAGGTAACTGAATTAAACTGGACAGAAACTCACGAGAGGGAGATAGACTCGAAAATACATGTATCAACTCGGAAAAGAGAGTGGATTATAGTAAAAAAAAAAAAAAAAAAAAGGAAGGAAGGTCCTTGTCAATTTTTCTCTCTTGTTAAAATAGCATTTAATTTTTGAACCACGGGCAAAGGCGTTCCAACCCAAATAAATAATTCAGTTAATAGGATATAATTCCAAACCCGTTAACAAAATGGCGCCGTCTGTGGGAACGCCATAAGATTTGTCTTCGAGAACGTTCAAGAACAATGCCTATCATGGAGAATCTATTCTATAGCGAGAGTCGTCCTCAGCGGTCTCAATTTTCGGAAGAAGCTCTATCTAATCGCCAATACGAAGAAAGGGACTTTATTAATATCCCTCGTTCCATCTTTGAAAGACTTATGGAGACTAGAGCCCGAAGGACCCCGCCCGGATACGTGAATCCTCACGATTCATCCCCTCGATCCTCTCGCCACCAACATCCCTGGACCGAGGAAGGTCGTGCTCAATCTAGGTGGAGCCCTGCCTCCGAACACTGGGGCTATGAAACCCCGCAAAATGGTCAAGCACATTACGACTATCGTGAAGCGCGCCGAGTCGGCCAACAAGAGCATAGAAGAGTGCTTCCAGAACTTCACGCACCCTTTCCCTCTCCAGGTGAGGATCATACCATATGGGGAATTCTCGATGGTCTTAGGAAAGAGGTGGGTGATATTAAAAAAACAATGGGACCCAAGGAAGAAATTACCTTTAAAACATCCCCTTTTACCCCCGAGATAGCCTTGGCCTCTATCCCCGCGGGGATGTGGCCCGTAAATGGTCCTCTGTATACTGGGGATGCAGATGGAAAGGATCCACAGGATCATATACACCAATACTTGGTAGGGATGGACCTCAACTCCGCCCCAGATCACGTACTCTGCCGCGTATTCCCTGTAACTCTTGGAGGACGGGCACAGTCGTGGTTTACTCAACTTGCACCTGGGTCCGTCGACAGCTTTGATCGACTAGCCCACCTATTTGTAAGGCATTTTGCTTGCAACCGGCGGTACCCTAAATCCGCCACGCACCTCTTCACTGTTAAACAGAAAAAGAATGAACCTCTGCGAGAGTACATAAAGCGCTTTACAGATGCGGCGCTGGATGTTCCGAATGTTAGTACCACCATTTTGGCAGACATACTCACACAAGGGCTCCGGGCAGGCGAATTCTTCCGTTACCTTACGGGAAATCATATCACGGATATGAACGAGCTAATGCAGCAAGCGGAGACCTACATCTTAATGGAGGAGGCTGAAGGCACGAAGAGACGCCTAGAGAGCAATGACAATGAACATCGCGAATCCACCGAACGGGAGGGAAAGGTCAAGGGAAGAAACCGGGAAGGAAAACTTCCCCAACGTAAAGACGAGAGTGGTCCGGTCAAGAAATTCCTCAAACCAGTACCTTTGCCCCCAATGACCATTGCCCCCGTAGAAGTACTCAATGTGATGCGAGGCAGCACCGAATTGCGATGGCCAAGGGAAGCCCGGTTCCCCGACATAAACAGGGATACGGGTAAGTATTGTAAATACCACAAGACTTATGGACATACCACCGAGGAGTGTACCACCCTGCAAAGGGAGGTGCTCCACCTCTTAGAGGCCGGATACCTTAAAAACTATCTCAAGATAAACAACCCCGAGAATCCCCCTCGTTATACCTACAAGAGACCCCGACAGGAAGAAAAAGAAAAAGATAAAGAGACTCCCCATCGGAAGCCACGAGAGAAAACGGCGGGGCAGCGAACCCCACCCCCTCCTCCGGAAACATACCAAAATAACGCGCCCTCGGGGCGTACCATTAGTATGATAGAAGGAGGAGAGCTCTCAATGACATCGCAAGGTAAAAAGAAGCAATATTTGAAAGAGGCTATGAGGGCAGAACACGGGTTATTCATGGGGTCTATCCAAGGTGCAAAGCTTCCTAGCATCACCTTTGGACCCACGGATTTAAAAGGAGTAATTTATCCCCACGAAGATCCCCTGGTAATAGAAGCTATGATATACGGGATTGACGTCCAAAGAATACTGGTTGATACTGGTAGTTCCGTAGATGTCTTGTTTATTCCCACTTATCTGTCCATGGGATTAAGGAAAGAACGATTAGAAGTAGTCGAAGTTCCGTTAATAGGTTTCTCGGGAGAAACCTCCAACACGCTAGGAACTGTGACGCTCCCAATGTCATGGGGAGAGGGAGCTCTTCGAAGAACGGAGCCCACAAAATTTTGGGTGGTAGAAGCTTCCTCAAGAACGTACAACGCAATATGCGGGCGACCCTCCATTCGGGCCTTCGAGGCAATCCCTTCAACCCTCCATCTCAAGGTAAAATTCCCAACCTTGTCAGGTATCGGAGAGGTTCGAGGGAGCCAGGCAAGGGCTCGGGAGTGCCGTATGAATGCCCTCCCCCCGGAAGAGGACGAACCTATCCTCGGAAATAGCAAAAAGCGAAAAGCAGAGGAAGTACGAGTACAACCCGTAGAGGAGCTAAAACTAGTGGAACTCGTAGAGGGAAGCCCGGAGAAAGTTGTCAAAGTAGGTACCCAAATGGAGCCTGAAGTGAAAGCCCAACTGATTCCCATCTTGAAAAAGTTCCACCATATTTTCGCGTGGGAAGACGGCCCGCCAGGGCAAATCAACAATAAGGCATGTCAACATTTCCTTAATGTGAAACCCGGGGCTAAGCCAGTCCAACAGAAAAAGAGAAAGATGGGCCCAGAGCGCAACAAAATCATCCGGTCGGAAATTCAGCGACTCTTTAGCCTACGGCAAATCAGAGAAGTCATTTATCCCGAGTGGCTGGCCAATGTGGTCTTAGTCCCGAAGCATGGGGAAAGTGGCGAATGTGCGTGGATTTCACAAATCTCAATGACGCATGCCCTAAGGATTGCTATCCCCTCCCAAGTATTGACCAACTGGTAGACTCAACAGCAGGCTGCGCACTCTTGTCCACCCTGGATGGGAACCAGGGATACAATCAAATCCCGATGGCCGTTATGGATCAAGACAAGACTAGTTTTATCACTGACGCGGGCACCTTTTGTTACCTAGTGATGCCTTTCGGGCTCAAGAATGCAGGGGCTACCTATCAGCGACTGGCAAGCTTAATGTTTGCAGGATATATCGGAGATACGGTGGAGGTCTATGTGGATGATACCGTCGTCAAAAGCCGTTCCGCTTATGACCATCCCGAGGACCTACGAAAAGACCTAGCCATCATGGACCGGTTCGGGATGAAAGTTAACCCTAAGAAATGTTCCTTTGGCATCAGAGGGGGCAAGTTCCTCGGATACATGGTCACGGAAAGGGGAATAGAAGTTAACCCCGAAAAGGCTGATGCCATCCTAGGGTTACCTACCCCAAAGATAATCAAAGATGTGCAAAAACTTACGTGTCGAATGGCCTCCTTGAGCTGGTTTGTTTCCAAATCGGCGGAAAAAGGACTTCCATTTTTCAAGGTGTTACGTAATATCAAGGAGTTTCAATGGACCCCGCAATGTGAAGAAGCTCTCCAACAGCTGAAGAGTTACATGGTGAAACCTCCTTTGTTAGTAAATCCGACGTCACATGAAGAACTTTTTGTGTATTTATCCGTCGGAGAGGAAGCCATAAGCGCGGTGCTAGTTAAAGATCAAAACAAGGAGCACCACCCCGTGTACTATGTGAGTAAGACTCTTCTCGGGGCCGAAACTAGGTATACTCAAACCGAAAAACTTGTCTTAACTTTGGTTACCACAGCTCGGAAGCTTCGTCCCTACTTTCTATCCCATCCCGTGTCCGTATTAACTAAACACCCGTTGCGAGCAATTCTTAACAAGCCCGAGACCTCTGGGAGATTGATAAAATGGGTCGTGGAGCTCACCGAATATGACATTTCTTATGCCCCGAGACCCTCTGTCAAAGCACAAGTCCTAGCAGATTTTGTGACGGAAATGACGGACATAGGAAATGAAGAGAAGACACCCATGTGTCACATTTATGTGGATGGCTCCTCTGTGAGCACACATGGGGGGGCAGGGATAGTTCTAGCAAACCAAGAAGTCGAGGAGGAGATACTCCATTTCGCGGTCAGAGTCGACTACCCCTTGTCGAATAACAAAGCCGAGTATGAGTCTCTTCTCATAGGAATGAGGCTTGCCCGAGAAGGTGCTATCAGAAAAATAGTCATCCACAGTGACTCGCAACTAATTGTGCAGCAAGTCAATGGCTCGTACGAAGCTAAAGAAGAAAGGATGCAAGTGTACCTTCAGGCGGTTCACCGCAGACGGGAATGGTTTGACGAGTGCAAAATAGTCCAAATCCCACGGAAGGAAAATCAAGAGGCGGACGCCCTGTCCAAAATTGCCACCCAGGCGGCCGTTATTCGCACTCGGAAGATCACCCTGCTTCAAGTTACCGAGTCCGAGAAGGCCGAAAGCCAGGAAGTGAATGCCACTATAGACCCCTCGACCAGCTGGGTGACCCCAATCAAAGGCTACCTACAGGACCCGGAAGGCTATTCCACGAATAAAACCACGCAACGGCTTCTGGCCAGGAAAACTATCAGGTATTTCCTTAAAGATGGAATATTATTCCACAGAACATACTCCTGCCCCCATGCTCGATGCCTAAATGAGGAAGAAGCTCAACTGGTTATGGCGGAAACCCACGAGAGAACATGCGGCAGTCATACGGGTGGAGAAAGTATGGTCGGGCGCCTGATTCGCCAAGGCTACTACTGGCCCACGATGGCCAAGGATTGCAAAGACCATGCCGAAAGGTGCAAACCATGCCAAGCTTATGCCCCTCGGGTTCATCAGCCCGCTGCCCCATGGGAACCGTACACAACCCCCTGCCCGTTCTCTAAATGGGGCATAGACATAGTGGGACCTCTTATACCCGACGCCAGGCAAAAGAAGTTTCTCCTAGTAGCAGTGGACTACTTCACCAAGTGGGTAGAAGCGGAGCCCCTGGCTCGTATAACCGCGGGCGCGGTTATCAACTTCTTATGGAGGAGCATTTTGTGCTGTTTTGGTGTCCCTCGGGACCTGGTAAGTGATAATGGCCTACAATTTACGGACCAGGGGTTAGAAAAGTGGTGCGACCATTGGGAAATTAAGCACCGCTTCGCTTCGGTGGGGTACCCTCAAGCCAACGGCCAAGTAGAGAGGACTAACCGAACTCTCTTGAAGAATATGAAGGCCCGACTCGACTGGCACAAAGCTAGGTGGGTGGAGGAAATACCTGGCATACTATGGGCCTATCGGACCACGCAAAGCGCGGCCACGGGCGAAACCCCCTTCAGCTTAGCCTATGGCTGCGAAGCCGTTGTGCCTACGGAAGTCTCTATAGAGAGCTGGCGAGTTAGAGAGTACGAGGAAGTGGCTAACAGTTCTAACTTGGCCCTCGCCCTCGACCTCCTCGAAGAAAAAAGAATGCGGGCCGCGGCCCGAAATGAAGAATACAAGGGCCGGATGTCCCGGTACTACAACTCAAAGGTGAAACCCAGGACTTTTCAAGTCGGGGACCTAGTGATGAAACGGGTCGGAGCCTCCAAAAACATAGGCAAACTCGAGTCGCGATGGGAGGGACCATACAAGATAGCGGGGATCGTCGGACCTGCGACATATCTCCTCGCCAATTCCGAGGACGCTATCCTTAGCAATACTTGGAACGCCTTTAACCTTAGGAAATACTATGCATAATGTAATAAAACAGCTTTGTACCTAAATAAAGTTGTTTACAAATAGTGCATGTACAATACACGGGAAATAAGGTTGCCCGATAAAATAATGACTCCTTATCTATGAGTCATACTAGCAACCTAACCCGTGGGACCATCAAGCGTGAAACGCAAGATCCCACACCAAAAAGTAGATCGGGTCATACCCTATACAAGGGTCCTTACACCCACCAAACACTCAAAAACAAAAACTAAATATCCTCTATCGGACGCTTTCCTTCCCTAATCAAGCGGCGGCAGTCCTCCATGGATACATGATCTGAATCTTCCACACACGCGATCGGTCCCTGCGAAGAAGGAGCCTCCGGGAACACCTGATGAATATCCAACTCAAGAATCACCATGTCCGAAGGGAATCCAGGCAAAGCTTCCGTGGTATCCCGGCACAAGTAATACCCCATGCGGACTAGATCACGCATCTCCTGTGCAAGAGATTCGCGGAGGACAGGAGGCCCCACGACACCCAAAACCGCTTGGACCCGGGCCAGCACTAACGCAACTTCATGGGCTCGAGTTAACTCCAACACCCGTAAGTTCGCTGCATCTCTCTCCCCAGTAACCCGCAACAGTTGTTCGTCGACAGAACAAACTTGCTTTCGGAAATCATCCAACCTGTCCTCTAGACTCGTTATGCGAGCTTTCTCCATCGTCAAAAGACGCTCCAAGTCCCAAGATCTGTTCCGCTCTGACTGCAAGAGGATGGCATGAGCCTCATCGAAATTCTCCCGATCATTCCGCAGCTGATCCACCTCTTCTCGAGCATCCAGCAAACCTTGCTCTAGCTCATCCCTACGGCGGTACACTAACTCCGTATCGGAGGATGATCCGCCCCGAGATCCGATGGCGCTCAACACCATGTAGATCTGTGGACAAATAAATGCATAGTTGAGGAAAACTCGTAAAGGTTAGTATCACGTAAAATAAGAATATACTAACTCACATAAATCTTTGCAGACTAAATCTTGAAGGCCCGATAAGGGTAGCGACTTCATATGCTCGCAATCAGTAGCATTCAAAAGACCGCTCAGATAATTGCGGCAAAAGCTAATTGTCGCCATAACAGAGGGAGACAAGACACCGCTTCCGAGTGGCTCCGACCCGATAACAGGGGGATTTCCTTCAAAAGGCGGCCCCGAGACGTGGTCGAAACCCTCTCCGAGCGGCATAGGGGCTCCCACAATTGGAGACAGAGCACCCTCCTCAACAGCATGCACAGTCCTCGTATCCCCCCAAGAGGAAGAATACGGTACCAACGGAGGTAAAGGAATATCCGCTTGCGCAAGCACAGCTATCGGATTATATTCAGGAGCCACGGAATTCACTGGGGGGGCTGCCACGGGCGAGTCCCCTGCCCCCGAAGGGCCAGCCACCTCACCCAAACTAAAACTCTTGGACAAATCATTGTCCGAAGTATTATACCCACTATCCATTACCTTCCCTAGGAAAGTTTCACTGAAAGGCTCAATGGCAAAATCCCCCATCTCCGCCCCTATCAAAACAAGAAAATAACGTGACAACGGGAGCATTAAAATACCATAAGAAAAGGTTATAAAAGAAAAGAAACTAACGAAAAAAGAAATTGCTATAGAGAGGCTGCTGTGGAAGATTGAAGAGTTCCACCCCCTGCTGTAAACCGGCCAAAATCAATGTTTCCGGGAACTCCAGCATGCTACTGATATCGTACATCCCCGAAAACAGCCCGCTATCGGATAGGATGTCCCACTCTCTTCTCAAAATTGATTCGGCAGGGGTAATATAACCCAGCCCACATTGAAGCGATACTCCCCATGACCTAGCCGACAAGCCCCTCGGACGGACAAAGAAGAATCCCCTTTTCCAATCCGTTCTATTATTACGGAAGTGGGACACGTTTAGAAAGACCTTCCTCTTGTCCCGATGGGCCAGGCTGAAGAAAGGAAGACCGCCCGAGCAGGGGCGGAGGTTGAATATAGCCCCCACCCGAGAGGGGGACAGTGGCAACTTTAGTAACTCAGAACACAAAATATATCCCACCAGGTAACGATAGGAATTCGGAGTTATCTGACTCGGGCATACTTGCCAATAGTGAAACAAAGTCTGGAAAAAAGGGTGAAAAAACACCCGTAACCCACACCGCATTTGCTCCCGGAAAACGGTGAGATAGCCCGACGGAGGATCATAAGCCCTCTGCTCAGGATGCGGTATTACTATGTCATATTCATCAATGTCCAGGTTGTATTGGGCAAAAAGCACCGTAACAGAAGCACCATGCTCACTCCCAACAGCTGTACTGACACGCCCTGGCCCCATCATCTGCTCGGGCTCCAGCACGAGCCTGGTAAACACCGACGACTCGTCTACCAAGGGATAAGGGTCACGACCCATGAACACTTGGCGTATGTGGTTAATACGGGAGAGAGATTCTTCTTGAGATATAGACACGGTCCTCACAGAATTGCCTATCCCCCCACGAACCCTACGCTCATTATACCTGCTCCCCTGGACCGAGTTCTCCGAGGTCGCGTGTCGTACTCCTAATGATAAGGAAGGAGTCCGAGCAGAATTCCGAGGAGAATGATGGGGCGAAGAAGGATCATCCTGCTTAAAAAACGGGGGCATCATTTTAACAAGGTATGCAGTTCACTTGTTTTACTTAATTTCAAAAGGGAAATCCGCTTTTCAGAAAATGTGACAAGCCTTAAACAGTAAAAACTTTATGTAATTCTGAGAGAATTACTGAACAACTAGTTATACCATCTTAGAAAGAGAGTGAAAAGCTTGAGCTGTCTAAACTAGTTAATGGGATACACGTGTCCAATAATTTTTTTACTTAAGAAAATGGGGCTACATGCCAAGCGACACCTCACCCTTAGTTTTTAACTTAGTCAGCAAGCCTTTCCATTATTTTAGAAGAAACTAAGATAATAAGTCAGGTAATTATAGTTACTCGTGATAGACAAATGCTCAAAGAAGAGCTTATTCATTAGGGAAGAATCCTAGAAGCCCTCGGAAAACTTACAGGACAGGATATTAAAATTACGTAAACTAAAAACATAAAATAAATCCTCTTTTACACTCCCGTACTCGAAGGAGGCGAGGATAGAACAGTAAAAAACTCCTCGGGGACTCCCGCAGAGGGACCCGGGAGCGGAACCCGACCAGAACTACTAGCGCCAAGATCGGAGGGGATCGAAGGGAGGATAGGAGAAACCCTTGGCGTCACCACATTATCAAACATCTCCAGAATGTTCTAAACCTCCTCGGGGGACGGCTTAGCAAGCTTCTTGATATCAAAAATGCGGCCAAAATTCACCCTCGAAGGCAACACTTCTCGAGCCAAAGTGGCACACTCTAAATACCCCCATAGCATGTGGCCAAGAGTATCCTGAGCGGACAAGGAAGCAAACCGGCGCTCCGCCTCTGCTATCGCACCTTTAACAGCCTCGTCAATCCGGGGTTGCACGTCTTTCAAGGGCATTACATTAACTAATCTTGGCTCCACTAGCTCATGTAGCCGTGATTGGAGCTTCATCTCCCTCTCCAAACCCTCGAACTTCTCCCTCTCCAGAGCCTCTATCCGAGCACGGAGGACTCCCTCGGACTCTGCCTTTTCCTTCATCAAGCGAGAAAGTTGCGCTCTGACCGCCCTCTCGGAGACCTCCATCTGATCATGAGCCGATTGCACCTTCTGCAAGACGAGACGCATCACCTCCTTTGCCCCCTGATCCTCTTTCCATTTGAAATCACTGGCCTCCAACTTGGTGCGAAGGACTGCAGCCAATGACTCGGCCTCGTGGAGCTGGGCTTGCAGAAGAGTCACTTGTTTCCGAGGAGTACCCCCCTCCGCCACCTCCCTTAAATGACGTTGTTCCACGGAAGTAATAACTTCCCGAGTCTTCTTAGATTGCAAGACAAAGAACATAAATAAGGATATAAGAAGATTTAAAAGACAGTAGATACTTACGATAGTCTCCATCCAAACGGTACTAACCCGCAGAAACTGGTACCCCTCCGCAGGCGCGGAAAGAGCGGACCCGAAAAAGTGAAGTATTTCGTGATAAGCTTCCCCCACGGTAAGAGGCTCTTTCCCGGGGGGCCGAAAAAAATTTCCCTCGGAAACAGACCTCCGCAGTATAGCCCCCTTCGGAAGACCAATAGTCGGAAGAGAAACAGTCGCAGCGGAAGCTACAGTTACTTCCTCCATCGTCACCATTTCAGGAACCTTCATAGCGGCCGATAAACCCTTTCCCTGGAGCAAGGCACCCAGCACTTCTTTTTTCGACTCCAAATCCCTCAATGAGTCAGTAGGACCCTTGGAAGACACCTCAGTACCCCTTGACAGCTCCCCCGGGCCCGACTGTAGTAGTTGGGCAAACAGACCAGCACCCGGGAACATCGGATCCTTTCCCTTATTGGATGCCACTACCAGAACAACGAATGTATTTGAGTAATCATACTAAAAAGACTCGATTTTTTAGCAGAAAAAAGAAGAAAACTTACGAGGAGGAGATGGAGAAGGGTCCCGAGAAGAGATATGCACAACCTCCAGCTCAGGTAGTACGGGCCTTGTTTCTCCCACCTTCGGAGACAGATCCCCCTTAGAGCTCCCCGGAAAAATACCAGCAATAGAATCGGAAGATGACCTCCAGGCCAGAGCCAGCGCGGGGTCCACACGTTGCAACGTAACAGCATCCAGACATACCCCCTCAGCATCCACAAAGAGACAAGGGGTGTCCCAGCGAACTTCCTCAACCTCCGGGTCCACCCTTACCATTGTAGGAAACCGCACTTCTCCGTCCATATGGTCTCCCCCCTCGGAGGCTTCACTATGCCCACTCGGAACTGCTTCTTCAGAACCTGGCACAAGATAGTATTTCGCCATAACTTCCTCTGCATCACACAAAAGTCAAGGCGGGCAGCAGAAGAATACAAATAGATACTCGGATGAATATCACCACTAATGATTAATCATTAATATTGAAAAGATAAGTATTAGAGGAAAAGCATGAGAATAAGAAAGAACTTACTAAAAACTGGCAGATACAAAGACGAGACAGAGAGCGGCTTCTTCACCTGATCATCAGTGAATACTACATAGTGAAGCCCGGCCCAATCAAATAGCTGCGGAAAATCTTCCGACTCCATTAACTTTTGCTGAGCAACCACCGGAGAAAGCACTATATTTTCATCCATGGTATGAATTGGAGTCGCGCCCTCCCCCCACTTAAAGGGCACGGCCCACCTCCCGTGGACAGGTTTCACGTAGAAGAACCTATCCTTCCAAACACTATGTGAGGTAATCGTTGCACCCAGAATCCTTTTCGTGGAATTCCCAGAATTGTCTCGATGGCGGACATGATAAAAGGGGTACCCCCCGGGCGACACCCCCACATCAAAAATCGAAAGAAAGTGGTCCACCTCATACTCATACCCCTTGACGTGGCACCAGAACACATATATACAAAGCGCAACATACCCGTTGGGCACCAACTGGCTAGGGCATATGTCACAGGTTTTAAAAACTTCACAAAAAAAGGGCGGCATAAACGAGCGCCACCCGTAATTTACCTGTGCAAAATACACCGTGAGCATACCCGCGGGAGGATAACAAGCACTCTGATCCTCAGTTGGAATGTGAACAGTCACATTCTTCATAGCGATCCTCGTGGCCTAGAACAGATCCATGACCTGCTCGTAGGTGACGACAGACCGAACCCCTTCAATCTTGGAGAAATCGCGAACAAGGGGTTTCTTTGGTTTTGAAACCCTAGCCCTCTTAGCTGAAATGGCGCCACCCCCTTGAGCGGCGGCAGATTTCCTCTTACGGGTAGTAGCAGCAGGCCCTGCAAGAGGAGCAGTAACAATCGAAGCGGTGGGAACATCAACAGCGGAGAGGTTGACAGAAGAAGCCATTTCCTTTTGAGCAAGAAAATGAGTTAGCAAAACAGTAAAGCAGATAAAAGAAAGGTAAGATGAGGAAGATGGTACGGACGAGTCTAATTATAGACAACAGTCATCAAGACGTGCCCCATTTTCCACAACCCACGTCTCCACTCGTGAGGCGACGTGTCCTTGAGATCGATGGACGGATGAGTAATGCCCCATGTAATTATCTGGACCGTTGCTTCTCAGGGACAAAAAGGTAATCTTCTCACAATATTATAAACATATGCTTGTCCACATATAATATCCCTCGCAAAGATTGCCAAAAAATAACGCAATCCCCTAACCTCACGGAGGCCACGGAATAAAATTTCCCTCGTCTCTACGAGAGCGATCGAAATTTGGGGGGGCTAGTGTTAACCATATAAAATAAAAATACGAGATTAAAGAGAATATTAGTCCTAAGCCGAAAGGATTAACAAATGGACAATAATATTGTCACGAGTACTTCCGATGAGTTGTACCCACTCCCAACGAGGAGGCCCATCGGGTGTGACCAATATCGCTTGGTTACTAACTCAAAGCGGTATGATTGGCCATCCGACGAGGGCACCTAAGCGTCCCTCGGAAATTCACGATGACTCAAAACTAGATATCAGGGTGGCATCGGATAAAAAGCAAACCCAGATGAATCCACCTGATTCAGATATCCATCACGACACCGAGCAGGGCCCCAATGGACTCCCGAGTCCCAGAACCTTGACCAAAACACTTCCTTGCTATACACTCGCAACACAAATGCTCTCGGAACACTACCCCTGTCAACCAACCAAAGATCAGAACTTTATAACTACAGAAAAACACTCTCCGGGCACTCGGAGAAAAAAAACAACTACCCACGATAGCTAAAAACCCGTCGAAGATTAACCCTTGAACAAACACTCCCTCGGAGAAAATTCTGAAACACTCACTCCAGAATACACACCTCTCGGAGAAACACCATCACTAAGAGAACATTCAGACTCGGCCCTCGAGTCACCATTAGAAACAATAAGCTATCGGAAGCAAAGAAGGCAGTCTACCCCGTATCATAAAGAAGACCAAAGCCCTCGGAAGAAGGAAAGATACAGTCAGCACTCAAGACAAACACGTTATCTTATTGGTTGAATAAACATTATAACACGTGTGAACACCACCACATGCATAACGACACCTATAAAACCATGCACAATGACACATGCCCTTACCAAAGTCTATATAAAGGGAGGTATCAATAGAAGAAAAAGGTAACTGAATTAAACTGGACAGAAACTCACGAGAGGGAGATAGACTCGGAAATACATGTATCAACTCGGAAAAGAGAGTGGATTATAGTAAAAAAAGGAAGGAAGGTCCTTGTCAATTTTTCTCTCTTGTTAAAATAGCATTTAATTTTTGAACCACGGGCAAAGGCGTTCCAACTCAAATAAATAATTCAGTTAATAGGATATAATTCCAAACCCGTTAACATATATAATTAATAAGAAAAGAGAAGAAAGTGATCTCTTACGTTGACACCACAAATCCACATTCATTCAGAGTAAACTCTCTTTTCATATATTACACCACCTAATAAATGTATACACTACAAGACAAGGGCTATTGCAATCGCCCATTCACAACCGCCTGGCAGTCGCCCCACTATCTAAGACCGCCTGGCGGTCGCGGCTCGCTTTGGCGGGAAAAACCCCGCCAAAGGGGAGTAGTTGCAATGGTCGCAACGCATTTGTCACAACCGCCAAGGGGTCGCAACGGGCCATAAATTAGGGTGTGTAGCCCTAATTTCAAGCACTGCCTTCGCGACCACTAAGCAGTCGCGACTTCTGATAATTGTAAGTTTTTTTTCACTTTTTTAGATTTATGTCTTATATTTAATGTTTAACAATATTTTTATAAGTTAAATTGTTAGTTTAGCTGATTTAATGTATTATTAGTTTAAATGTTAAATTGTTAGTTTAAAGTTGACATGTGTTAGTTTAAATGTTAAATTGACAGTTTAATTAGTTTAGAATTGTTTGTTTAGTTTTTATATGATTTATGTTTAATGTTTACATAACTTAAACAAATGATCTTTAGGAATCTTTAAATATTATAAAAGACGATGCCTTTAAGGAATTTCTATAACTTAGAAATAATGCTAATTTTAGGAATCTCTACGAGACGATGCCTTTAATTTAAGGAATCTTTATAACTTAGTAACGATTGAATTTTACGGAATCTCTATAACCTATCAATCATCTAACTTGGATATTTTTCCTTAGTTTTGTAGTACACAGTTATTCGTCATGTTAGACGGTCCTACAGGTCGGCCACGTTCGACTGGCAGTGCCCCCCCTCCGAATGAGGGTGGTGGTCGTGTTAGTGATAGTAGTGGTCGTGGTAGTCTTAGACCTTAGATACGTATTGCCCACAACCCACGGGGGTAATGGTGTCTTGCGCCCAGCCGTGAGTGACTCTGTCGTCGCTGTTAAGCCTACCGTTCTAGCAGAGCCACCCGTCCAGGCACGGGCTCGTGGGTCGCGAAAGGGATCTTCATCACTGACTCTTACACTATAGCACCGTCTTTCTTTTGAGGACTCTAGTTCGCCCGCTGCAGCAGCGCTGCGCCAGAAGCCCCGTACATCGTCTGGATCTAGGACTAGACCACCATCAACAAAGTCCACCGAAGCACAAAGATCACCTTCTACAGAGTCCACCAGAGGTGGACCAAGTGGAGGCCGACAAAAACTCGAGTATTGGGAGCATGCACAGGCACACAGCAACACCTAAGTAGAGGACCCTCTAGAGGTGCTTCTGTACTGAATGATCAGTCTTAGAGATAGATCATTAGATTGTTGGATCGACGCCTATTTACTCCCCCCCCCCTCCCCCCTAGCGGTGAGGTTGGGACAACGATCACAGATTTGAGCAGATAATTTATGTGGAAGTTTTGAGATGACTACTTGGCGATGCATGAGGATGCGTGACAGACCAAATGCTCCTTAGAATCAAAAAGAGAAGGAGGAAATGTCCTCTCAAGCTTGTACATCGTGACAATAATATATTTATCAAGACCCTTCATATCGGTGGCTGAAACCTCTGAAGCACAAATGGATCGGAGGAACAAACTAATCTCTACTAACGTGCGCCAAATGCCGGGCTACAAGAAGTTGCAAAAAGCAATCGAAATCAATCTTTACATGAAGACGTGACAATCATGACTCTTTATACCGAACGACCTTTGTTGTTGCTTTTGGACACATCGTCCCAAGTTTGAGACGTATCCATCCGGAAACATGAGATTGACCAACTAATCAAACACCTTAGTCTTTTGCTCTCACGTGAGGTAATAGGTTGCCTTTGGCTTTTTAAATGCGACTCCTTGGGAGGTGGGTACAAAAATAGCTCATTACAGTTAGTCAAGAGCTTCGAATCATGTCTAGACTTGATGGTGTCCTTTGTCTTAGAGTCATCCAACATTGTGTTGATGATGTTATCAAGAAAGTTCTTCTAATGGTACATGACATCTAGATCGTGACGAATCAAGTTTGTGGACTAATAAGGCAGTTCTCATAATATGTTCTTCCTATGATCAGTACCAAACCCTGAGAGCTTTTTTACTTTAGGCCCAAAACCAACATGCCCAAGCTCCTCCACAATTTCCCTCATTTTGTCGCCCGATTTCCTAAGAATATGTGCTTCGGGTGCATTGTGCCCTTTGTAGAAAGAGTTTTTGTCGTTTCGCCATCTATGATGTTTGGGAAGAAATCGATGATGGAAATTGAAAAAGCACGGTTTAGCGCCATTCCTCAACTTAAAAGATTTCGTCTTCCATGCAATAAGGTCACGATAACTTCCCGTGAGTACTCCACTTAGACAACATTCCATACACCAGAAAATGACTAATTGTCCACATCAGGGCCTCTGGTAATTGAAAGTTTTCCTTTGTCGAGCTGTCATACGTCTCCATGACAATGCTCCATAAAACATTAAGCTCATCACTAGAAAAGCATCCAAGTTCTTTTCAGGACTCTATGGACCGTAAATGATAAGGCTAAAAAATATGAACTCTTGCCTTATGCAAAGATCAGGAGGGAGGTTATACGGGGTGACAAACACTAACCAAAAAGAGTAATTCTTGCCAGATGAGCAATACAGTGTGTATCCATCCGTACACAAATCGATTCGTATGTTCCTGGGCTCTGCTGCAAAATTTGGGTGCGTCTTGTCGAAGTGGCGCCATGCCTCACCTGAAGCTGGGTGAATCATTCGATATGTAGCCCCTCGACACTTCAAATACCAAGTCATATGCTTTGCAGTGCCTACAGTATAATACAACCTATGAAGACGAGGACCTGGATTGAAGTGCCACAATTTCTTCTTCGCGACCTTCGACTTCCTACCAGACTCGTACCTATCATCCCCGCATACCGAGCATTTTATGAAGTCCTCAGTAGCCTCCAACCCGTAGAACAAGAAACAAGGATCTCGACAAACATCGATATTCTCATACCCTAACCCCAAGGTTTGCAGCATCTCATCCATCCCTCTCGTGGCATCAGGTAACAACTTTTTAATCTCGGGGTCCATACCATCTTTAGACAACTTTAAAAACTTATCAGAACTGGCATTCCTTATTTTGTGAATGGTCTTTTCCTTCAACCACTCTGCAACCCACCATAGGACGGCTTTATCCTTCTTATGATGCACCTTCACCTGTCCAAGATGAATCAAGTCGTAGAAAGCTCTTGCTTCAAGATTCAGATCCTCGTTACCCACCTCGTCCTCATCAAATCAGTCTCCATATGCATCCACGACCATTTGTCTAAACGAATCATCAGCACGAATAGGGTTGTCAGGAATATTGGCGTGTGATGGGACGGGGGAATCGGGCAAATACGATATAGTTGTCATTGTTGACTTTTCCCCATGCAAAATCAAATCGACATATCCAGACGTAAATCATGACTTATGAAAATGATCACGGGCTGCGTATTGATTATAAAACTTTGAATTGTTGCATTTTCTGCAGGGACACCTAATACATTTTCATAGATCTAAGTAGACATCTTGTTGCATACGTATTCAATAAATGGGGGGATTTCGAAATGTTGGTCCTTTACAGTAACCACTTTTCAAGATTAGTCCTTTAAAGTGTAAAGTGTCATTTTTAGTCCCTTAAAGTAACCAAGATTCATTTTTGGTGCTCCGGTGAGGGAATATTCCAATATTCCTCTGAAATTGGCATGTGCAATCCACATGACTTCGATATTCAGTTTTTTTTTATATTTTTTACCCAAATAATTTATATAATTTCACTTACACCCTAATATTTTTTAAACCCTAATATTTTTTAAATAAGCATGTCTTACTCCAAATTTGAACTTTTTTTCATTGTGTTCCACATATGTCATATAATTGCACTCAATCCAAATTCCTTTTACTAAAGCATATATATTTTCTTATACTTATGGATAAATATAATTTATTTGTCTTAAACCTTTCATACTTTCTTATAAAAACTAAGAAACTGAAAATATAATAAGATTAATTCTAAAAACTTTAAAAAAAAAATAAAGAGAAACAAAAAAAAATGGTTATATCTTCTTCCCCCACCCCACCCTGACACCTCACCACCACGCACAAGATTAGATCTGCCACCACTTTTGAGACTCCGATTTCGATCTAGACCACAACAGAATAACGTGCGTCGTCGCTCCGATTTCAAGGAAGCTTTCGAGAAATATGACGATGACGATGATCTATCCTCTCCTCTCTACTTCTCAATTTAGAATCAAATCGCTGCTAACAATAATCAGTGTTGCAGTTCATTCAATTTTCAGGAGAAGATTTTTCGTATGAAGGAGGTGCAGGGGTGGGGTATTGCGTGGAGGGGGTGCGTGGGGGGTTGGGGAAGAAGATGTAACCATTTTTTCTCCTTTTTTCCTTTTTTCTTTATAAAAAGCTTTTAAAATTAATGTTATTATATTGTCAAAAAATAACTAGTATAATATAAAATAAAACTGGTTACATTTTTAAACTGAAAAAGTATATGTCAAAAGCACTTTTTTAATTTTTGATATTAAATTTTAAGTTTTACTTTAAAACTAAAGAATGCATATAATATATTATTTTTTAATTTAGATGTATAGATAAATTATGATATGTTAGAAATAAAGAAATTTGATTTATTAGATATTTAAAGACTTTTTATTCTGTAGGTAATATTAGTAATTTAATTTTATTGGATATTTCATATTTAAAATTAAGTGATTAGTTTTCTAAGGATGTAAATATAAACATTTAAGGATTCATTACTTGGGTGTAAAGTGCAATTTGAGAATACAAATTTTTAGGGTCTGAGAGTAATTATATAATGTATTTGAGTAAAAACAATACAAAAGAAGCTGAAAATCGTTGTCATGTACATGGCACATGCCAATTTCAGGGGAATATTGGAATATTCCCTCACCGGAGGACCAAAAATGAAACTTGGTTACTTTAAGGGACTAAGAATGGTCATTTGCACTTTAAAGGACCAATCTTGAAAAGTGGTTACTGTAAAGGACCAACTTTGCGAAATTTTCTATAAACGTGTGAACCCCAACCACAAAACTATTTTGTAAATAACCATTGCTATCAAATATATCGTATATCCAAGATCTATCGGCTTCATAATCCATTATTTATCTAAGTTGTAAAATAAAAAGGCAATTAATTACAATCAATACTACGAACAATTATCAATTTAAAACGTAACAAACATCGTATCTACATTATCATGCACGACAAACTTGTAGCGAAATAGAATGATCAACGTACTTCTTGAAGCGTGAATAGAACGATCCTCAAGAATGTTGTGTCCACTACAAGTACCCTCAATGTGTTTACGACAATATCTATCAACAAATAAATAAACAAGTTAGCAACCAATAACAAATTATAGTATTGAAAATAGATATTTGAGCTAGTAAGGGAAGAAAACGTGGATACCTTTAGAATTAGTCAAGATTGAAGTGAATTACGAAAGTGTGGGGGGGGGGGTATATATAGGGATAAAACTGCCCAATGGCGACAGCCCAGCTGTTGGCAAAGGGTAGTAGCATTCGCGACCACCGAACGGTCGCCAATGGCATTAGCCATTCGGTATCGCGACCGTCAGGCGGTCGCGAAAGGCGCTAGCCGTTGGCCTTTGCGACCGCCGGTGCTACTAGTATTTGGCTAGTAGCGAACGCTAGTTGGTTGATACTCTTGCTTTGCGACCGCCCAACGGTCACGAAAGAGGGTCTTTTGTGACCGTTGGGCGGTTGCGAATAATATTCATGACTTTAATTTGTGTATTTCAAATGGTTATTAAAGGCATGTTGTTTGTTAAATTGATAATTAAACCAATAATAGTTAAAGTGAGGCAAATTATAAGGTTTTATTGCAAATCAAGCATCTTTTATAAGACGGTCCGTAAAGAATCTTATAACTATTTTTAACAACAACAAACGTAATGTCTAGATTTATATATATACGTAATGCTTGGATGATCTACTAATTGAACATCATAATGACAAATATAATTAAATTTGTAACGTAAATCACAGTCGCATATGGAAATTATAACTACTAGGTATGATGATTAGTTGTAAGACATAAAATAGGTTCATCGTTAATAACTCGTTCAATCACATATAATCTACTGTTTTGATAACTCAATTACTAGTTTAGTAATTATTTATTACTTCAATTCACATGTAATAATGAGTTTTATTGTTAAAAATCACAAACACATCAAGATCGTTACATAAAATTGCATATGTTAAATATGAATATTATTCGCAACCACCTGTCTGTCACAAAAGCTAACAATTGCGACCGCCCGACGGTCGCGACAACACTTTGCGACTGCTCAGCGTTTGCCATTCTAGGTAATTCGTGGCCGCCCAGCGTTTCCAAGTCATTCACAGTGGTCATGATACAATGCAATATCCTCTGCATGGTATTAATGTCGTTAGGCATACTGAACACGTTATCATAGATCATACCTTACAAGGTATAACAAGAATCGTTTGTGATACGATGTCAACTACATCTACCTATAAAGGTAATAGAAGCAAAGTCAGATACTACATCTTATAAAGTACTCGAATAACTTAAGAGGTACCTACAAAGTTTGGGTTGGTTACGTACCACCTCACCAAACGCGAGACCTAGCCGCACTAACGCTATGGCCGGGCTAGATCATTCAAATATTTTCACATATCCCAAGTTGTTATGAAGCCAAAATTATAATAAGCAATAAAGAACGCAAAGCTGGTAAAAACAACATTTCCATAAACGGTCATATATACACAATCGCAAGTTACATCACATACATCCTCGCACATGAAAACCCCAAGCGGTCCAATTCGTCTCTAGCATTAATGCTTTTGGGGCCACGACAACCTAGTGCATAGAACAACCTCCTCGTGTTCTACACCGCCCTCTACCAAGACATATTGTCGCTATATTGTCATGGGAAGAAACCCGACATACCTTGCTATTTTGATATTATGGGAATTCGATATACGGGGCCAAAGTGAGAAAAGATCCCCAATAAAATAATAGCATTCGAGCAAGAGGTGGGGACCAACTTATATAATAAACACACGTGAGCGCCGGCGACAATAAATGATTTTTTGTATCAGGGATACATTGAAAACGTATATTCAATATCCACCCAATATCGCATAATTTTCGACTCCATCTTAACAAATTGTCCTGGAAAATGTTCATCTTCTTTAGAAACTTCAAAAATTCATTCAAAATTCTCTTTTTGAAATATTGTTACATTGTCTTTTCTCTTAATTCTCTTTAGATTCTTGCTTACTATTCTTTAAAAAAAATCTAGCTCCCCCCCCCCCCCCCCCTATATTCAAATCCTGGATACGCCACTGCTTTCGACCCCTTCCCTTTGTGTAGAGCGAAGAAGACTCGAGTCGGGGGTAAATTCGAGAAATGGTGAATCAGTACCATTTGTGGTGTGATTGAATTTTGATTCATTATATTTTTGTGCTGAGGATTCAGAATTTTGTGCAATGTGAATGTAAGATACTTAGGTTGATGCCTTCTGGGTGCTTCATGTTTGTTTCAAGTGGTCTGATTTTGGGATAAACTTCACTTTTGCACCCCCGACCCTAAGTAATTCTCCAGTTGTTTTAGCAAGTAATCCGACAACAACATAGCAAGTAATTCTACAACAACCCAGGCTATCTGATTAAAACTTAAAGGTAAACATTCACCATTTATATACGTTATCTGTATATGTAGTGGTACTTGCTATGTTGTTCGTTGTTATAGGTGAACTTAATGTTTTCTTTTGTAAGCAGGAGGTATAGTTATATATTAATTATTTTATTTGTTAATCGTTTTAAGTATGACAGTGGTGGTGTGGTGGAAGAAGTTTAAATGGAAAGATCAGAGAAGCTATCATTTGTTGAAGAGTGTAAAGAATGGAAGCTGATCGTCCTTGAGATCGCGTAAAATAAAGAGTTATTCATCTGTAATCAGGTGAGCGTTAGCTATTTTTAGTTGGTAAATAGATGTAGAAGTCATAAAAAGGAACAAGCGAAATGCATTTCTACTGTAAAATTGTGCTCTACCACAACTAGAAACTTGTTGACCTGTGTATTCTACTATTCTGTGATTCATATTTATTGAATTTTACAAAATCATAACTTATTAAGCTATTATGTATCTGTAACTCTGAATTTGTGTTACATCAGGGCATAGAGTTCAGTTTTATGTTTTCATTGGTTATATAACTTGCTATGTTCACCATATTTTGCTTTCAATTTACGGTTCGTGTGCCTTGCAATACTAACTTCACTTATAAGTCTTAAGTCTTAAAGGTTAGGACTTCGAACATTAACTTCTTTTGAGTTTAAAGATTTACATACTAGTAAAAAGTACTATATTAACTTTTTCTTAAGTTAAAGGTTTATCTTTAAAATTTAATATGATTTGTAATGTCCACGATGTCTGAAAAGGATCACGCGATCAACTGAAAAAAGGTAACACTTCAGAGTCAAAAGATAGAAGTGAAATGCCACACATTCATAAGATAGGTTGAAGACTTCATCTTGTTCACTTGAGGAATTTGGAAGTGCTGTAGGTAATAATGTCAAAACATCAACTAAGTTTATTACGTGACTGTTATCAGCAGGACTTTTATAATTTTTTCGGTATAGGTAAGCAGTTGATTTTGCATGCATTTTCTTCATTTTAAAAATTGCTATATATTCTACTTGCAGAAAAACAATTCTAGTTCTTACTTGAATGAAGGAATGGATACCAAAGTGGCACGGATTCCACTGGCAGGCTTAGGTATTGAAGCCAAAAAGTTTTTATACTCGTTCTGACACTTTACATTGTTCAAAGTAGTAATTTTTGTTAATTTTCTTTAGTTATATATTTAAATTTCATCAGTGTCTTCGTCAGATGAAATTACACTTAGAGTTCATCTCGTATCATGTACATCCATGTCAGAGTAGTAATTTGGGGAATGAGGATTTATTGAACTTTGAGAACTTGAATGTCTGTTGCTTTTCATATGTATTGCTTTCCATTATATTGCTCCGCTCTGCAACTATTTCTGATCCTTTTTTTGTGCATATACATATAACTTCTTTTGGGCTTTTATAATTTATGTTCTGGATATATGGTTTCCAGTTCCAATTTGAAGCAAAAGTGCTTGTCAAATAGAGATTATCTATTCTTGATAGAATTGCAAACAGAGATGGTTCTTCACTACATGCAACACTTAATCACACTACATGCAACACTTAATCAGGTTTAGGGCTCGGTTTTTGTCTAACTTCAAAACAAGTGTTGGGTGTTAGGGATAAATTTAGGAAGATATAAAAAGCTTTGGGACTAAATTAGAATAGGGCTTTTTATAACTTCTGCCCGTTAAATATTCCCAAATTCAAGTTTTGCTCTTTTTTTAAACGGGCTTGAAAAATGCCCTATAACTTTTTTTTTTTGAATAAAAAATGCCCGACGGGCTGAGGACTGGACTGACTCGAAGCCCAGTCGACGTGGCATCTCACGTGGCGTACGGACGACGACCACGTGGCGCCACGTAAAAAAAATTATTTTTTTTCGTTGACCAAAGTTTAATTACAAAATTACCCCTCGTGTAAATCCCACGTGTCTAACTAAAGCTTTGTTTTGAAAGAAAGAAACAAAAAATAATTGTAAAATTTTTTGTTTTTTTTCCTACTTACATATCTCTAATCCGACGCTAATTACACCGATGATCGCCATATCCTCCCCTCGAAGGATATTATGATTATTGAGACGTCGTCGTGGTACCTCCGCATATCCCCTTGCGGGATATCAATCAACTCATGAAAATCGATACCTACATTAGAACATTCAATCATATTTTTAGTCGATAACTCATATTTATAGAGATATGTAGTTGACGCAAGTCTTTTAGAGTTGTACCAGCTTTCTTGGCAGCCCGAAATAACACTTCTTCGACTAGATGTTGAGCTGGATCGCCCTCAGGAAATGTGGACATGAAAACTTCGACGCCTCCGTCTTCTTCAACCCCTCGGACAACGCCTTCAAGACCCCCAAATGATTCACCGTCGTTTTTATACTATTACCACCACCACCACCACCCGCAACTCCATCCGGTCCCAAATTACTCAACTTCTCCCTCAACTTCCTATCAAGATCCACCCTCTCCTTACTATCCAAACTCTTCGACGAACTACTCACCGCACCCTCGCAAGACTCCACCTTATCACACCACAACAACCCCTTCAACTCCTTATAAACGTTCGAATAAAGATTACTCAACAGAAAATTGGTCGCATCAGGACCGTGAAATCCGTCGTAAATCCCAACAAACACACATCCATGCTCCTCAGATATAACCACATGAACTCGATCCTCGCCTGCTTTCCCCTGTGCCCACTGCATGTTCTGACTACCGAACGACTCCTCGCCCACATCATTGTTCTCATCAATCAAGCTCATTTCACTACTCAGCGTATTACTAGTAATAGTACTGCTATTCCCACTAGTAGTATTACTATTACTCCCACTGACACCAACACCAACACCAACATTATTAACATGATGTTCACTTTCATTACAACTATTCAAATCTTTAGACAAACCCTATAAGGATTTCGACACCACTTTCCTCAAATTCTTAACCAAACCCCATTTCTTGAATTTGGGTCCGTACGGCCGTACCTCTGTATATGGTCCAAATGGGTCCCCTCCTCCAAAGGCCCAGAAATAAAGCTCCGTTCGATTGGACCCGACATGAACCCCCTCTCAATAGGACCGGATCCGGGCACCGGGTTCCTTATAATCGGCCCGGATTTCACAACCGAGTTTATTGGTATGGGCTGCAGGGGAATTGAGGAGACACGTGGGATGCCAAGAGGGGTAATTTTGTAATTAAACTTTGGTCAACGAAAAAAATGACGTGGCGCCACGTGGTCGTCGTCCGTACGCCACGTGGGATGCCACGTCGACTGGGATTCGAGCCAGCCCAGTCTTCAGCCCGTCGGGCATTTTTTATTCACAAAAAAAAAGTTATAGGGCATTTTTCAAGCCCGTTTAAAAAAAGGGCAAAACTTGAATTTGGGGATAGTTAACGGGCAGAAATTATGAAAAGCCCATTAGAATATGGAGGATTTGGAGGATTTTTATGCAATAAACTTTTGCAATATGTAATTTGAATTCAATATAGTACAT
This sequence comes from Linaria vulgaris, assembly GCA_948329865.1. Lineage (NCBI taxonomy): Eukaryota > Viridiplantae > Streptophyta > Magnoliopsida > Lamiales > Plantaginaceae > Linaria > Linaria vulgaris. Next base: position 28,452,294 of record OX415252.1, read on the forward strand.
GGCTGAAGCTTCTTTTTTTGGTTTGATTACAACTGATCCATAATCTCATATTTATTGGATTAGTGACCGACTTACACTTACATAATTTCTCCTAATCCTTATTATTTTATACAAATATCAATCAATCACGGAAATAACATTAATTAGGATTAAGATTTATATCTTCCTTTCTTTTTCAACCGATCAATCATGCAAGATTTATGACTTCTTTCTACCTCCTCAACAGAGCCAATCTAGAAACATCTGATTTTTTGATGCTAAATTATTTTTTTAATTTGATCTAGAATTCTCTCCACTCATGCAGATTATATTTAAAGATATATCTTGTGCTAGAAACTTCTTTAATTATATGAGGTGCAAGTTAACTTTTTAACACCCCCTCTTAGTTTGCAACTCGTACTTAATTTCGAAGTTGCGCGATTTCTCTGCGGTCATTGCCTTCATGAAACTGTCCGTGAGTTGTTCCTTGGTGTTTATGAACTCCAACTGAATTTCTTGATCTTCAACTAGACCTCTGGTGAAATGATGTCGAAGTTCGACATGTTGTCGCAATAGATTACTGTTGGGGCTTCTTGCTTTTGCTTGAAATCTTCAAGAATTCTTCTGAGCCAAAAGGCTTCTCGCGCTGCATCTGTTACTGCGATATATTCTGCTTCCGCTGATGAAAGTGATACCGTCTTCTGCTTCTTTGATGTCCACGATATTATTTTTGATCCAAGATAGAATATGTATCCCGACGTACTTTTACGGTAGTAAACTGATCCAGCCCAATCACTGTCAGTATAGCCAATGAGATTATTCTCTTTTTCCTTGACATACTTGATGCCGAACTTCTTCGTACCTTGGAGGTATCGTAGAATCCTTTTTGCTGCTGCATAGTGCAATTTACTTGGATCATGCATAAACCTTGATATGAGGCTCACGATAAACAATATATGGCCTCATGTTCTTGAGATAAATCAGGGAGCCTACTAAACTCTCTTGTACATTTTCTGATCAAACTTTGCTCCACCATCATCCATCATCAGCTTTTCATTAACTGCAAGTGGTGTGGATATTGCCTTGCAGTTCTACATCTGGAATTTCTTTAGAATTTCTTTAAGATATTTTTCTTGAGAAATGAATATTTCTCCTTTGGATTGGCTGACTTGAATTCCCAGAAAATATTTCATAAGCCCGAGATCAGTCATTTCAAACTCTTGCATCATAGCCTTTTTAAATTCATTCATCATTTCTGCACGTGTGCTTGTGTATATCAAATCATCCACGTAAAGACAAACGATAAGAAAATCTTTAGTACCTTGTTTCTTTACGTAAAGCGATGGTTCACTTTGGCTTCTGGTGAATCCAGTCTTCTGGAAATAGCTGTCAATTTTACTATTCCACGGCCTTGGTGCTTGCTTTAAGCCATATAGCACTTTCTTGAGGCGATATACTTTGTCTTCTTTCCCTTTGATGATGTAACCATGTGGTTGCTCGACATAAACTTCTTCTTCTAGATCTCCATTCAAGAAATTTGATTTCACATCGAGCTGATAAATTGGTAACTCTTGTTGAGCGGCTAGAGCTAGTACGAGCCTTATAGTCTCCATGCGTGCAACTGGAGCAAATGTTTCATTGAAGTCGACGCTTGGCTGCTGTGAATATCCTTTTGCTACTAGGCGTGCCTTATGCTTCTAAATTGAGACATCTTCTTTGTACTTCGTCTTGTACACCCATTTAAGGACAATAACTCTTTTTACTTCGGGAAGATCTACAAGCTCCCATGTTTTGTTCTTTTCAATACTCGTTATTTCTTCGTCCATCGCTTTTAGCCAAATTTCATCTTTAGCAGCTTCATCAAATGTCTGCGGCTCAATTGTAAAGAATGCTACATCTCATGATTCATAAATATCTCGTAAGTTGCGTACCTTTCTGATAGGACTTTCAGATTCTAGATAGAATTCTCCGGATGGCCTTGCGGCACCTGGACTTGGACCTTGGTCTGGACTTGCACTTGGACCGGTACTTGATTCATCGAGGATGGCGGTGGTTGATAGACATTATTTGTCTTCGTATTCTCTTCCCAGTTCCACGACTGCTTTTCATCAAAGATAACATCTCGAGAAATGATAAGCTTATTTGTTATTGGGTCTAGTAAACGATATCCCTTGGATTCGTCACTATAACCAATAAAGATTAACTTTTCTCCTTTGGCATCAAATTTTTCACGTTGCTGGGAAGGAATATGAGAATAAGCAATGCATCCAAAGACTTTCAAATGGTGTACTTGTGGCTTTCGGTGAAACCACGCTTCATATGGCGTCTTGTTTGGTATGACCTTAGTTGGTGACCTGTTTAAGATGTAAACCACCGTTATCACAGCCTCTGCCCAAAAACTTTAGGAAGACCTTTTCATGTCATCATGCTTCGTGCCATTTCAGAAATTGTGCGATTTATCCGTTCGGCAACTCCATTCTATTGTGGGCTATAACGGACTGTTAACTGCCTGTGGATGCCTTTTTCTTTGCAGTAGTTCATGAAGGCTCTTCCAATGAACTCTCCACCTCGATCAGTTCTGAGAGTCTTTATTTTTCTGCCACTTTGATTTTCAACTTTCACCTTGAACTCCAAGAACTTGGGAAACGTTTCTGATTTCTGCTTCAAAATGTATATCCAGATCATTGATGTATAATCATCGACAAACAGAAGGAAGTACATGTTGTCGTTTAGTGATGGTGTTTGAGTTGGTTTAAAAACATCGGCGTGGACTAATTCCAATGGAGCTTTGGCTCTGTATGAAACTTTTGAAAATGGCAGGCGATGCATTTTTCCGTAGATGAATCCTTCACATGGCTTGTCCCTATCTGGAATATCTGGAAGGCCAAGAACCATATTTTTCTTTTTCAACATATTTAAGTCTTTATAGTTTAGATGTTCGTACCTCAAATGCCAGATCATGTGATCATCGGTGGTGCTTTGAAGTAGCATTTTCTCCGTCAACGACAAGGTAAGTGGAAACACTTTGTTCGCAGTCATTTTTATTTTTGCGACAACAATACTTTTCTTTTTATCAATAATAACACAATGGTCATTATTGAACTCCACTTTATAAATTTTTTGTAGTAATTGGCCGACACTGAGTAAATTTTGGGTCAAACCTGGGACATAGAAGACGTCTTTGATGAAGTTCGTCTCGCCCTTCCTTGTCTTTACTGCAACCGTGCCTTTCCCGATAATTTTGTGTTCTTTGCCAGCACCGAGCCATGATGAATAGAGTCGTCCAACTCCACAAATATATTTTTATTTTCGGACATGTAATTGCTGCAGCCACTATCAACATACCAAGTACTTTCAATTTTTGTTGTGAATTTAAACATGAATAGAGTACCTGGTTGTTCTTGGCCCCTTCGGTGAAGTTGGATTCTTTCGTGTTGTCGTCGTCCTTATGCCAGCAATCTCTGTCGGAATGGTAGGCATTTTTGCACCTTTTGCACTTGAATCGGCAATCCTTCGTGGCATGATTATTTCTTCTGCATATTCTGCAACTCGGCTCATAATTTGAATTTTGATTATCACCTCCTTTGTATGGTTCGCGTCGCTAGAAATTTTGGTTTCTGCCTCGACCCCCTCTTGATTTTGAGGTATTTCTTCTTTCCTGGTGGCTATCATCATTTTTTATATCGCCTGTAGTGGCTTTGGCTTGGAAAGCTTGTTCCAAGTTTTGATTCGCAAACCGGCTCATTCTTTTTTCATGAGCCTCTAATAACCCCATGAGTTCATCTAAACACAATTTTGATAAATCTTTAGATTCCTCTATGGCTGCAACTACGTGATCAAATTTTGCTGGCAAGCTCCGTAGCACTTTTTCGACAATTTTCTTGTCTTGAATGTTATCTTCATATGCACGTATTTGGTTCACGATTATCGTGATGCGTGAAAAAAAATATTGAATATTTTCATTTTCTTTCATGAAAATGTTATCAAACTCACGCCATAAATTTTGCAATTTAATGGAGATAACATTATCGTAGCCACCAAATTGTTTACGTAAAACATCTCATGCATCGTTTGATGTTTTAACACCCATTATGCGCGGGAGTATGGATCGACTTACCCCATGGTGCATAAAGGACAAGGCTCTAGCATCTCTGGTCTTGTTCTCCTTATGCTCCTTCTTTTTTGTTGCCGTCAACGTCGCTTCTTCCTCCGGCGTATACTTGTTGTAACCTTGATCGACAATATCCCATAGCTCATGGGACTGGAATAACGTCTACATTAGGACGCTCCATAATTTATAATTTTTTCCAACAAAGATAGGCACTCCTTCTTGGGAATAGGCGAAGGCGAGCTCGTTGGAAGGTGTTGAATTCATTTTTTTTTATTTTACGGAAGATATCGAGCCAGTGGTGGCTCTCATACCACAATATGTTGGGTGTTAGGGATAGATTTAGGAAGATATAAAAAGCGTTGGGGCTAAATTAGAATATGGAGGATTTGGAGGATTTTTATGCAATAAGCTTTTGCAATATGTAATTTGAATTCAATATAATACACGGCTGAAGCTTCTTTTTTTGCTTGATTACAACTGATCCATAATCCCATATTTATAGGATTAGTGACCGACTTACACTTAAGGAATTTCTCCTAATCCTTATTATTTTAAACAAATATCAATCAATCATGGAAATAGCATTAATTAGGATTAAGATTTATATCTTCCTTTCTTTCTCAACCGATCAATCATGCAAGATTGTTTATTAAAATGTTTATCATGACTTCTTTCTACCTCCACAACCGAGCCAATCTAGAAACATCCGATTTTTTGTTGCTAAATTATGTTTTAATCTGATCTAGAATTCTTTCCAATCATGCAGATTATTCTTGTGCTAGAAACTTCCTTAATTATATGAGGTGCAAATTAACTTTTTAACAACAAGATCAGTGATGTGATTGTGCAGTCTCTTGATTTAACTTATTTTAGGACCTTTGATCACAAGCTACGTATTCTGAGTTAACGATATATGCAATTTCCCTTTGCGACAAGTGTGCTAGTGGCACATGCTTTACTTCGTGTTGCATTTAATGACGACATGTGAGTTTATCTATATTTGTGTTGGTATGTACTAGACTTGGTTCACTGGTAGTGTCATTGCTCTTTGCTTCCACAAACAAGGTGTTGGCCATAAGTTGGTTTTTGTACCTACGTTAACCGTACACATCGTGACCGAGATTTATATGAATTGCAATATAACAACGTTATAGTTTTGAGTTCGGATATTTTATTGTAGTTGTATTGGCTTGTTCTTAAGTTTTAAATTGATTGTTTCTTGTCATTGTCTTGAACATCACGATGGCCATTTCTACTTTTGATGATGCATAAATAAATACATTGAAGTCCAATCGTGCATAGTTAAGCAGGTTTACTTCAAATGCTTGATTATGTTGTATTTATTAAACTTTGGAGTACATATTCTAAAGTAAATCTTAATTAACATTGAACTTTGATATTACCTGGCAGAAATATTTAGCTACTGAGTAAAGTCTGTATGTTAATTATTTGTGGATTCAGCCAGGAAATTTAGGCACCATCGAATCTTGGAGGATTTAGTAAGCTGGAAATGCTTATACATTTCAATTTGCTTTATTGTTTTAACACTCCATCATAAGTTGAAGATTCTAATTATTTTTGGATTGTTTAATTGCAGAGTTTGTTGAGAAAGAGTTTGATTCTTCTCAAGATATCTCGAGAGGAAGACTTTGAACACTGTCTTAATAGTTGTAGCATTTAAAAGCGATATATATGATTTTTGTATAAGGAGTACGATTTGAAAGTATCACATGTACAACTAGTCATGTTTTTACTTGTTGTTTGAGTTGGCTATAAATAACATTTTTTATTTTTCTTGTATGTACCTGTTTATGCAAAGTTGCATGGAATTATTATAATTTGTATGTTAGTAGGGTTGGCATTACTACTCATGAGAAAGGAGCCTTTTAATGTGATAAAAATAATTATTTCAAAAGAACAAGAGCGTTGTATCCATAATCTGATCTTTACAAATAGTAAAACTTTTGTTTTTCATCCAAATTGCATCCAAGTACACGTAGACACGTGTAGATCATTGTTAATAAATTGTGATAGTCATTGATCTGTAAAGGTCGAATAAAGGTAGGCAACTCAACATGTGGAAAGCTTCATATTATAAGGACGTGTTTGGTTCACTATATGACTTAGTAGCTAGAGATAGCCCGAATCGCTAATTTCGCCAAATTTGCTTTATCACTCGTCCACAGTAAGCAGTTTGAGTTGTATGAGTAGCGCGCGTGATAAGTTAACGTGTATGTTAGTTTGTTGTTTGGTACAGCATTTTGAACGTCGAATTGAAAATTGAAATGACAATAATACTTTTGGTGTCGTTTTAATCCCAAATGGAGTTCATCAGACAAAGACACACCATTTCACTCTCATTTTCCATTGTCGAACAACATTCAACAACAAAAATACTAGGGTTACCATAATTCGATTGGGTCAATAGAATCCCACATTTCTGGACGAAATCCGCATTTAAATCTCATTCTTACGAATATATCATAGATATTTCCGAATTTGGGGTAAATTGTAAACTCTAAAATTTCAAATTCGATTTTTCTCGTTGGAAATTTTGTAACTTTTTCCTTGTTTTCCATCTCGTATGTAACCCGTCTACAATACACATAGCAACATTTATTAACATATTGGTTTTGTTATTTAGGGTGGTTTATGTTTTAGGCATTAGTAAGCCAAAAATGATATTATATTTGATTATTCAACCGTTCACATATCTCTTGTAGATGATCAACACCCTTGTTGCACCTTGCAATTGTGAAGTTGGTTTCAGTGATGTATCTGCTTGTTAGTCCTAGTTCAACGCGTCCGATTGTTATTACTACATGTGTCCACGGAACCGTAGGCACAAGTTCTATTTCATTTGGTCTGATGACATATATAACCCATCAAATCATGGAAATCATGGGTTCCAACACCTCCCGACGCATCCGAAATCTACCGCCAAATCCTACATGTCTCGCATAGTCATTAGGGTGAGTGACTCCACCAACAATCATCCTAATGCAGAAAGTTCAAAAATTGTTAACCATATTGCCCCAAGCTTCTGAACTTCTATTGAGTGGCTAAGGGGATAACAAGACTATAGTTTAGGTTGTTGTGTTGTGTTGTTGTCTAGGATGGGTGATGTTCATTATTATGTTGGTGGTGAACGCCTTTTGTATGTCTTTTATTGGTTAAAGGATGTAATGTCACAACATTATGGTTTGCTTCACTTATGAACAACCAGTTTCCCATGTTGTATTTTGATATGTGAGTGTTATGACATTTGTTTGTATTGTGGACCCAATTATGAAGACTAATAAGATTCAATTTCCAGCTTATGGTTGTTGTTTATGTCTCTAGATTATTCTGTTTATATCACATTATTTTTTAATTGTAAGTTTGCTATTCCCCAAGATGTTGTTATTTCCTGATAAGTGCGTAATGAATATCTTGTAGTGCACAGTTAGTGACTCTTTTATTATACATGTTCTTATGATTGGGTCCTTGTAAGATGGTGTTCACAAGAACTCATTGCTTGGCAGCTACGTTCAGAGACGACTTCTTCGGCCGCAGGGGGAGGCACTAATTCTCTATATCCTCAAGGACCAGGCTAAAACTAGAGATCTTACTAAGCAGGATCACCTCGAGAGGGCCCTTAATGTGCTGGAGGTCAATCTTTCGAGGTTTCTTAAGACATATGTCACAAGGGATCGACTACGCAAAAAGATTGTTGTTATAAGGCACAAGTTTTACATGTTCATCGATTTCCTTGGGATTCCTGGTATTGGTTTCCGCTATGTTACCAACAAGTTGTGGATTGGCAAGGAGTCCAAGTGGCACCTTCACACGATAAATGTTTCTTATTAACCCTCTCTGAAATTTTACATATAACGATCGTTTGGTGATACGTTGATGAGCATTTACATTCTATCATTACTTTCATTAATGCATGAGACATTTGAGGATATATGTTTTAGACTTGAGGAGGAGAATCATTGGGATCTGTACTGTAATGACTTTCAGACCATTCTCCTGGCTAAGTTTCCTGAGGAGCTGGTTGTAACACCAGACCACCCTTTGGAATTGAAAGATGAAGATGAGAAAGAAGTGAAGCCTCAAGTTAGTAGATTCTTCAGTGGGTTTAGTGGAGATGGGTGGTGGGTCTGCATATCTATCATGGAACTCTTTACTTTTTTATATGCAATGAGAGGGTGGCTTAAAGAATGGTTTTATTTAACTATTTTCTGCTAGTACATTACTATATTTTCATTTATGTTTTAATGTATCTCCATGACAATGATCATGGTGTAGTTTTGGGTGGGATTAGTGTTACTCCGTATAAATATTATGAATGAATTTGGTTTTTTATTGTTGGGCTTTAGGCACTTGATTTTTTGGGAGTAGTGAACATGGGACATATATATATATATATATATATATATATATATATGATTATGTCTCATTTGCAATTTGTCTCTTTATGTCTGGTAGATTTCTTATTGAAAGGTGTGTTGTTTATTGTTGTTATTTGGATATCAGTCACATGTTGCTCTACTTTATTCCTTGGAAATATGTTCTTTGCAATTATAACATCACCAATTTTGGCCATTGATTTGATTCTCTGATATGCAAACATTCCCTCATGCGGTTATAAATTCAACATCAAACAACATGCATTGGACACTCACAAAATGTAAACTTTCAAATCAATCACCACATTTCAACATCAACTAGTTATCCATAATAAAATATTACAATCATATTTAAATGGGTAAAACAAATAACACACAAGTCAATTACTTCTACTCACGACGGTGGCTATAAGAATACGACGAGGAACTCATACTAGACTTACAACAATCCACCAAGGCAGTGTTTGGGTGTGTGCCACTTTCAAACACCAAGTTCATGGATACGACACTAGCGAATGGCCGCAATCGCTTTAACCTCTTGTTTGGTAAAGACTTCACTTTAGATGAAATATTGGATATATTTTATTTTTTAGAAGCTCGATACGAATGTTTCAAATGATAGTGATGCACGCTAACGTGGTATGGGATAAGTCGAAGAACTCCATTTTGGTCGATTCAATTACATGAGACTATTTTATAGCGGTAATTATTTCTCCTCACACTGTCTTACAAAATACTATGCATATGCTTTAGTTACACACTAATACGTTGGTTGCTAACCCCGAATACATAGTGGGATAAGTTAGCGAAAACATACAAGGAGAATGGGGAGTTCGCATGGGATGAATTGCAGTCCATATTTGGAAGGGTTACTGAAGTTGCCATCGTCTTGGATGACAAACCGATAAGGAGTAACAAGGATATCCTTCACGGTTCACGTAAGTTTAACGGCTAACGTCACCTACTTAATTTTATTTATGTCGTTATTTTATCATATTTAACTACTACAATATTCACTCTCGATTTAGGCAAGCCAAGGCCGCAGACCAATAATGATATAAAAATGGGAGACGTTTCATGTGACGTCCAATTTGATAACAATGGTCAATGGGTTGTTTACATTAATTTGCCTTCCGACTCTGAAATAAAGAAAGGCTTCATTGAAGGCCCGGAGCATAGTTTACATGCATCGTGTTTGGCAGGCTTTTGGGAGATTTAATTAGTAGAACCAATGTTGCCTTATAGACGCAAGGGCATGAATTATTCCGTTTCAATAATAGTTTGTAATGTGTGATTGATCTATATCATGTGTCTTTTTTTCGAATTATTTGCTTTGTGTGTGGTTTATATGGTGATCTAGTATTATGTGTTATCAGTGAGTTGGTCATTCTGTTTCAATGAACTTTTTCAATTATATAAGTGTGTTTATGGCTCAACCCAACAGTAACATAAAACATGAAATATTTATAACATTATCATGGAATATTTATAGCATTGCGAAAGGGATGTCTACTCATGAAACTCTCATCAAAATAATACACTGAACAATCAAGTACCAAATCAGAATGATACCAAGGAACCATAATCAGTAAACATAATCCAAAAGATCACATTCATACCGAATAGCGGATAACCCATAATTGTCAAAACTGCATTAAGCAAAAATAGAAATTTAAACCTACGATCTAAACTTCAATGTACCCACCATCACATGATACACCCTAAAGGCAGATTATAGCAATTTAGGGATAGTGATGTGATCTAACTCTAATCAGCACCTAAGTTAGATCATATTTACAAATTATGCACCACCATTGCATCTAACAACCAAACCAAAGGGATTTAATATGTTCCTACATACTCAAACTCCAACCAAAACAAAAGGAAATTCATTGTTTCTCAAACCTCCACCCACCAACTTCACAAACTCACCATACTTTACTTCGACGACTTGTTCTTGAGGAGCATCTTCATGTATTTAGGCCTAGAAGTCAGTGGCATGTTGAAGAACATATCAGCATCTTCTATGTTATGAGCTAGCTTGTGTGCCAGCACCAGCTTCTGAACCTCGACAAATTCTATAAAGCTCTCTAGTACCTCAAAAATACATTTGTGTTGGATGCTAGCCGGATCTTTAGACGCGGTATGTGGCTGTTGCACCATGCTTACAATCCTTTCAATAATGTCCTCAGTATTCCTCATAAAGTCTTCCATGTAAGGAGGGACCTGATTTTCCTCTTTCTCAGCCCTCTCAAGAGTAAACCTTCTCTTCTCGGCGCGGTCCTTCTTAATCTTCTTCATGACTGCCTTGGCACTCAGCTTGCCATGCACTCGCGATGGAAGGTGGGTGGGTATGAGTATCACTAGAACCCATTTTCAGGTCATAAGGGACTTCGTCAGTCCTTACACTCCCCGGTGATAGAGTCTCAATCTTCATCATGCGCACGCGACTAGGTCTGACTCCATTCTTTGATCCACCACTCCCGTCTGACCCCAAGTTGTGGTTGTTGATGACATCCTGGGCAACAACAATGATGTCTTCAATACCAACCCCAATAGCTCTATCTTTACCAAAACAACTTCTCCCAATCCTCATAGAATGGGAACTTCTTACTGCGGTATGTCGTTACGTAGTCGTAAACCTGGCAGTGTAAAGAAACTTCATTAGTCTTGGTTACATACAAAATTAATTGTCCACATATTTTGATGTATGAGATAAGGTAAAGTAGTAGTATAACCATGTCATGTTTGGAGTTTACCCTATTGTACTCAGACCATCAGCTTTTGTCGTCCATTTTGATTTTTTGGGTTTCAGGGTCATAAGAAGCACTCTCGCCGGTAACCTCAAACATTGTGTAGAGATGAGAATGGAACCTCTTCCAGACAGTAATCTTTGACTTAACATGTGGGTCTTCCATGATATCAGTGTCAGGAAATGATTTCCTGATGAAGCCCTCCAAGTCCTTCAAGTACCCTGCCTTGAAGTTGTTGTCCACCTTGTTCCCCGCAGCCTACTCATAGAGGGCATTGATGAACACATTATTCTCATCCTCTATCCAAACACACCGTGAAATATTCTCTCTGTCTGACTTTCCCTTTACCTTTCCCTTCCTACCCTTCTTGGCCTTTTGTGGAGTAGAACTACAACTAGAGGATTCCGTTTCAAAGCTCAAGGACATGTTGGTTGTGAACCTCATCATAAAATGTTCATTAGTAACCTTAAGGAGGGGTTAAGTGACATTGTAAGAGGAGTCAATCCACATTCGGATTACCCAAACATCAACAATCATAACCATATGCACAATATAATAATAGACAAATCAATAACAAATAACTTAACCATCCAAGAACTTAAACATCAAACATAATATTTGAGCAGCAAACAAAGTCAAATATTGTAAACATAATTGTTTAATCTCGTGAAAGCACACTATTTTTAAAATTGATAATTGTTCAATCAATGTTACACACTGACATCATCTAAATATCCCCTCCTACTCAGCCACATTACCCAATAAAGCCCCCAATCTCCATGTCCGTTAGCGATTGCGCCTACGTGCTCTAGAATTATTCCACATCTCCATAGTTATCTGATCCCTAAACTGATTTCATGCTACAAAATTCCCCATTCATTCAATGTATCCAAAAGGTGGACCGTCATCATCATCATCATCTTCGAGCTCAACCGTTTCATCATCACTAGAATCTATAGTTGGATCATCGGGTATTTGTGCCCTGATGAAGTTGTTGAGTAGTGTGAACGTCATGATTATACTTTTCTGGACCTTAATAGGGTAGTAAGATGGCCTCTTCAATATCTTCCACCGGTTCTTGAGTTTACCAAATGCCCATTGTATGACCCTACGAACGTGGTTGTGCTTCATATTAAAAAAAAATCTTCATTGTCCTGTGGGGCTGCCCGCCCTTCAGCCCATTCTTTCAAGAGGTATCGCCTTCCCTGGTAAGGAGCCAAGAAACCCTCGCAATTTGCGTAGCATAAATCAACCAGGTAGTAGTTACCTTACAAATGAGATTAAATGGTTTGATGAATTGAGAATTATCCGGTTTCAGTAATAGTTGAAATAGTTAAGTACAAGAATGATTGTGGGTAATACCTTGTGGGACCTTAAGACCATGCGACGATGGATGGAAGACTACATCCCTCAAAAACCTTCATTCGGCGGCAAAACCCTCCCATCCACACAACAAGTACACAAACTTCATGTTCGCATTGCAATCCCCCGAGCATGTTCACGTGGATTCGTGCCTTCCTGGATCTATCCTTTGGTTGGTCTGATAGGGGAACCATTACATTGACCAGAGTACCATTCAATGCTTAATGAGTGAGAAAAAATTGGTTAAAACAATAAAACTCAAGAAATAGAACTTGGTAGACATTTTAAATAGAAATAAATACAAGTATACAAACCTTGAAGTAGGTCCACGACTCTTAACAATTGCCATTCTCCACAACCACAGATCTTGGTATAACCAACATCAACTCACTGGCCTTCAATAGAGCATTTAGAGTTTTTCCAAAATATCAGCTAATTGTCTGCTCCGACCGCTGTCAGTAGAACCCCATCACCCGGTTCGTATCGTGGTGTGCCAAGATCTTAATGAAATTTGTCACTTGCTCCCTCAAGCTCACAAACTTCTCCTCTCGCAAACCCCCAAGCTCCCAAAGTATCCAACACAACTTATCAATATATTCATGGTCCATCCTTAGATGTTTAATAAAGTATACATCGTTTGTGATAGTTAGCTTGTCCATATGTTCCTTGATACTAGGAATCTTACTCAAAAGGCTATACCGCACGACATCTCGTCTATGTATGTTTCGTAACTTAAATCGACGTTGGTGCATCATTACCATAAAAATGACACAACGTACTCTCAAAAGTACAATATGCAATAGCAATAAGACTAGCACACGCCGCCTTTGATCCATCTGATTGACACACAAGACAAGTTCATCCAATAATTAAAGGTTGTGCATACAAATCATCACTGATAAAAACCATAATCATCATCGACGCATTTCAGTCACTACCCTAAAACACTCCCATCTTAAGTAAAGCCCTACTATTGCACATCCCACCAAATTACATAACAAATACGTGAACCATAAACTATTAATAGCATTTGGAACAATCATCATGTATCAATAGTAAAATAGCACAATAACATGGTTTTTAACATTTTGGCACATAGATTCGACTACAAACAAACACATGCAAAGATAAAAAAAATCATAATCATAAAAATCACAACTTCAGAGCTCTCTGTTTTTAAATAAAATGTTCGAATTTGGTGGATAGTTTGCCAAACAACCTCGACACCTCAAATGTTCCTACAACATAAAAGGGGTTTGATTACTAGATCCAATAACGTAGTACCATTAAGGAAAGAGAAGATGTTAACCTGAGTGTGTGGAGCTATCAAATTGCATATGTCGCCGCAAAAGTAGTGGCGAGGTGAAGAAATGAGGAACCCTAATTTTGCTACTAAAATATTAGTGTGTTTGGGGGGGGGGGGGGATGAAACTGATGTTAAGGTGAAAAAACGTTGTAGGCAAGGAACGAATCTGATAACAACACGTGTAAAGTCAATGGCAAAGTAGACATTTCATGTTTTCGTGAGTTATCCACCAAAAAGTGTGATAAGTTGTCATAGGGGTGGAGGCGAGATGGAAAAGTAGCAGATAACTCACTTTTTCGCCGGCCTTGGAAGGGCTTTGATAAAAGCCCGTGGTAAAAAATGGACGAACCAAACTACTTACGAGGACAGATAAGCACGTTAATCTCTACCAGTATTCCGAACCAAACACGCCCTAAGTAACTAGATATATAGAATCCATACATAAGTGACACGTCATGTTGATAAAAAGAAATTTCATTTCATGATAGTTTAGGCAACAATAAATGTATAAAATGAGTAAGAATTAATGGTGACGTATGTTTTGAAGTATTTCTTTAGTTTGCTATTAATGTTAATCTTTTGCATAAAGGTAGTTAATGTAAAAGACCGACTTAATACATCGATATGAAGTAGTATTTTATAATCATTACACTTTAGTTAACTTAACACAAAAAACCACTTAATCAATAGGTAGACAAATAAATTTTCTCTACTCCAATCAAATATTGACAAGTGTCAAATTAATTATTAGAAATTAAATTGATTATTTCTATTTTTAATTTAAGATTTTACTAAATTAAATTTCAATTATTAATAGATAAATTAATTGATCTTCTAATATATATTTGATTAGCCAATCAAATAAAGCTATGTGGAAAATATGGAGTATTTCAATCAATCATTTCAAGCCACGTGGAAATATGATGTGTTCTAGAGATTTCTTGATAAACGAGCCAAATTAAATCCATGTTTATCTTGAAGAGAAAATCGACCAATCACAAGCAAGGAGCTCTAGGTTTTACAACTATAAATAGAGGCCATCTCATAAAGAAAAATCACACACCAAAAATATTCACAAGTTGAAGAGGGAAATGCTCTAGGTTTTTCACTTCATCAAATCCATCCATCTTCAAACGTTCTTCACGACATTCAAGGCGTTCTTCGCGAAAATCACCTTTTGATCCTGCGTCAAGGCACAAGTCCATCAAATAACCATTTTGAAGATCGCACTTCTGCCAAGGAATATCGAGCTTCAACAAATTCAACATATTCGACACCAAGTCATACCGTTCTTCAACGATCTTCAAGCCAAAATGCCGTTTGATTCGAGAACAAGCTGCAAGGCCCTCGAAAAACCATTTTTTTTTAAGATTCAAGTCCTTTCAAGAAGATCAAAGCCCAACATATCTGAAGAACTAAAGACGAAGGTCATATCATCCTTCATCAATCTTCAAATCAAATTCTAAATCAAATTTTCGTTCGATCCGAGATCAAGCTGCCACGCCCTCGCATCAATGTTTGTCAAGCATTCAAGCATTTTGAAGATCAATATTCCTTTAAAGAAGACTGACATTCAATAAGTGCAAGAAGTCAATACGAAGATCAAAATTTTCATCGCAAATATCAAGTTAAGTCGATTGTCAATTCAAGATCAAGCTCAAAGCCTTTGGACTAACGTTCAACTTACATCACGTGGAAGCGATCAAAGTCAATTCCGCCTTCAAGTCAACCAAGTTTCAAGATTAAAAAAGAGTCAGAGGATTACTAGAAATTGTAATCCCATATTGTTTGAAGAAATATAAAGTTTATTTGTACTTAATTTTTCTTGTCTTTATTTTAAAGACTTAGAATTTTTATCGCTACACTCTATTTAGAACAACTTGAGTATAAAAGTTAAAAACTTATTGACTATTAGCACAACGTTAGCATTTTATAATTTAGTTAAGAATTTATGCTGTTAACAAAGCTAACTCATGGCATTTGTAAAAGGTAATGCTTGATTTCAAATTGTGTTGTACATTTGGCATGAGGAACTTGGACAGGAAAGTCGTGAGTGTTTGCTTTCAAAACACGAGCATTCATTTATTTGTCATTATCGTCTTCTTTTTAATCATCTCATTTTATAACCATACGTCCTTAACACTGTTAGACTACACTTGATCACTACTTTATTATCGCACACTAGTCCCTTGTCATCTTGACTATTTTGATGTACAATCTCGAATTGTGCAAAGAGCGATGAACTAGGTTTAGATTTATAGTTCAAAGAGCAACGAGTTATATGCGATTCATTAACTACTGTGATAATTTTGTTTCTCACATTGAGACCCGTTTGGAAGTTGAGCTTGTGGCTGTGTTGATTTTGCTCAATACCCATCAATTAGGCGTTGCATATAGTTGTGAGTTGGTTGTAATCCCCGTGGGGCACTGAACTGAATGATTTACCAACTAATTTGGAAATTGATATGCGATAAATAACTTTTAAGTCCACACATAGCAATGTTTTCTTATATAACAACACATGGGAGACATGGAGCTGGGGCTGACCAACCCATGTATCGCCCTGCCCCTTGGCTAGACCTCTGCATAGTTGTTATTTCCCGAAGAACGATTGACTACAATCTTTAGATAATCTATAAGTAGTTGTTATTTTACCTGAAATAATTGTAAATAATATATTAAGAATCACGTTGTGGTCCAAATCACGACTTTCATATCTTTTTCATAGCACACACATGTTTTGGTTCGTTTTTCTTTAGACTTCACTCGTAATGACCGACAAAAAGTCAATCGACTTATAAATTTTATTTTGGAAGTTTTGACGTATTATTTGTTAAAATTTATTAAATAAAGTCCGGTATAAACGACAAAGCTCAGAAACAAATCACGAAACGAAACTCGACCCCAATTTCAAAAATCGGTACGAAAGGGGTTTAGGATGCAATCGCCACAAAGGACATAAATTTTGAAGGTCAAGATGTATTTCTCTTATTCTTCAAGGCGCATTGTGTAAAAACCAGTAAACGCAGTACCGCCCCAACTTAACGCAATCTGGTAACTTTTCACAAGGCAAGGCAAGGCAAAAAAACGCCAAAATCATTTAGAGGGTTTTCTTTTCTGTTATTCCATTTTGCTAAACCCTGAGAGAAGAAGAAGATGACGGAGGTGGCTAGCCGCGTGGTGCACGAGGTGCTAGGGCGGCGCATGGATGACGTCGACCAGCCGATAGTGGATTACATTGTCAATGTCCTCGCTGACGAGGATTTCGATTTCGGCTCCGACGGTGAAGGCGCCTTCGATGCCCTCGGCGAGCTCCTCATCGATGCCGGTTGCGTCGACGATGATTCTGAATGTCGCTCGGTATTGTTTAAGATCCATATTCGAGCTTCTCGTATCTCTTAATTTGATTCATACTGAGTGTGTTGGTGGTTTTGAAGTTTTTGTTTTCGTTAGGCGTTTAAATGAGTCGAATCGAGTAACTCCAGCTTGGCAGGGGTTTTTTGTTGAGCTCGATTCTGATTCTTTGTGCCTAATATGATTTCAAGGTTTCAGTAGTTTGATTCCTTTGCACGTTTTAATAGTGTAACGCTTCTTCAAAGACGTATGGTATGATGACTCTGAAGACTTTTGGCAGTCTAAGTAAAGCAGCTTGGTATAACTACTAGCGATAGTTGCTGCGTTATGTTGTAGTGATGCCGTTTTGTTTACATTCACTTAAATGGGACTATTTTGGTCTATGTTGATGTTTCCTGTAAAATTGCGGAAGTTCTTGTCAGGTGGTATAAAAATTGAGTTGTTTTCTTTTACCATATTGTTTTAGTTAGCTGGGAGTTGATGTATGATGTCAGATGAATGAATTAAGTCCCGATCTCATTCGGTGTACTAACTTTGAGTATTTGTAAAGAATAAAGGTCTAAATTATTGTTTTTCTATAATTTCTCTAACTAATGTTTGATGTTCTTCAGCCTAGCTGACTAGAAAGAATAATGTGTCAGAACATTTGGGTGAGAGAAGAGAAGTAAAGACACAGACATGAGTTCATAGTTAATATATTTTCTTTTGGCTTGAATAATTTGAGCCCTGTGTATTGCTGTTTGAAAGAATTCAGCTTTTAACAATGTGTATACTCTGCAGCATGCAACTTTCCCTTCTGGTAGCTTCACTGTAGAATAAGTGCCCTGCAGTACAGAACTTAAGGTTTTAACAATACGCGTTTCCGAGTAATATTCTTTTACGTGATTAGTGATCTATATGAGATTGATACAGGCATGTAGTAAACTGTCGGAGAAATTTGGGAAGCATGGATTGGTGAAAGAGAAACCAGCAGTTAGAAGTCTCTTGGCACCATTGAGAATGTTTGATGGAATGGATGAAGAGGAAGCTCCGAAAAAGAAGCCAGAGCCCGTGGATGGTCCTCTATTGACTGAGCGTGATAAGATGAAGCTTGAAAGGAGGAAGAGGAAAGATGAGCGTCAGAGAGAGGTAACATGTTCACATATGAGGATAATTCTTCTTGTTTTGATTTCTCCCTGCCAAGTAGAGACACAAGTGTATAAGTATGACCATTTATGTTTCTGTATATTGTTTTGTTTTACAGGCACAATACCAGACGCATTTACAGGAAATGGAAGCTGTCAAAGCTGGAATGCCGTCCGTAGTGGTAAACCATGACAACAGTGGCGGATCAGTTGTTAGAGATCTCCATCTGCAAAACTTCAATGTATCTGTTGGGGGACGTGACCTCATTGTTGATGGCTCTATTACACTATCTTATGGGAGGCACTATGGTTAGTTCGACTTTGATTATGACTATGATATTAGTCTCGGGGGTGGGGGGTGCGTGTGTCCTGCTCCGTCATTCTATGTATATGTGTCATATATGATATAATTATGTGCTTTTTATATAAATATATGTTACTTATTATAATGGTATGTAAATTAATAAACCTAAATTTATATTTAATAATGTTTGCACACACACACACATATATATCTGAATACTCTATATCATTTAAAACAGAAAAGAAATAGTTTATACCTTTTTTTTCTATTTTTTTGACATGTTCCATTACCTAATTTAATATAACTCCTTTTTAGCTTTGTACTTAACTTGCAAAACCTTATATGTATATTCACTGTCTCTTTTTCACTGAGGCTGAGTGGATATTTTATATTTTTAATAAGATAAATTTTCGAACATATTATGCTATTAATTTATTAAATATCCATAGAAAGTGCATACACAATAGAATATACTTTTAAGTGAAAATAAATATCAAGAAGTCCTATAGTGTATGTGCTATATATCTTCTTCTTTTTCACATTACTTTAACTTATTTATGTGAGGTTAAATTATTTTATAAATATTGTGCTCTTTAAAATCAATTTTATATTGAAATTACAAATTTTATGGTACCATGTTTTCATGAAGAATATTATTTTTGTAATTTATTAATATTAATAAATTTTAAGAATTATTCATGTTTATAAAATATGCTATTACCATTGGTTGACACCCCCTAAGATATATTCCTGGCTCTGCCCAGTCTTTAAGAATGAACCGAATATCTATTATTTGCTCCAGGTATTTTGGTTTTGTGAGAGAAGTTTTAGTTATCCAAATGCTTGATAATTGAGGCGCTCTTTGCTTTCATTATATTGCTGAGAGTTTTAAACCTACAATGAAGTTGCGTGTTCTTGGAAAGGGGAGATCTTTTAGTGAGCACCAGTTTCGAAGCAAACTATTTTCATATTTGACCTGTACTTTCAGAACTTTTGAGGAACATTAACAATAAGAAGGAAATAGTATTATTCAGAACTCAAATTGCAAAGTCTTTAGGATCACATGGAGTAGAACAAACCCATTTGTCATTTTTTTGGACTTTGTAAGAATTTTACATACGAAGATGTAGTTTTTAGTTCTTTGATGATTTTGTTATCTGCTTGCAGGCCTTGTTGGTAGGAATGGAACTGGTAAAACTACCTTCCTCAGGTACTTGGCCATGCATGCCATTGAGGGGATTCCCAGGAATTGCCAAATATTACATGTGGAGCAAGAAGTGGTTGGTGATGATACATCAGCCTTGCAGTGTGTACTAAATACTGATCATGAAAGAATCACTCTTTTGGAGGAAGAATCTCGTCTACTCTCACTGCAGGGAGACTCTGGAAAGGGCAATGAAGAACTGATTGGAGGACTCAACAAAACTGCTGTTGCTCAGAGGCTCGAAGCGATATATAAGAGACTTGAGTTTATTGATGCTTACTCTGCCGAGGCGCGCGCTGCGTCCATTCTTGCGGTTAGTTTTTTCCCTGTCGGAATAAGTGTAATGAAGAATTATTTGTTTATTCAACTGAGAGTTCACTTTATGAAGATATCTCAACACTCTTTGGTAATAAGGCATGTGTCATATCATTGCTTCTGGTAAATAAAAGTTGAGAAAGTGAGAGGATAAGATTTAAAGAGCAAATGAGAAAATAAACTGATCTCATGTGTCATTTATCGTGATTACTTTTTAACCCTTGTCACTAATATCATATGACTTGCTTTATGGATTTAGACCACAATTTTCTAATGAGTTTTTAATAGTGTCACATTGTCCTGGGCCTTTTTTGACTTTGTGAGGATGTTTGTGTTGAGATTGGTTTCCTTTTTTTTTCTTTTTCTTTTTTTTCTCGTTTCGGTGTAGTGGCTGGCCATGTGTTATAATGTTGTCTTTGATGTCATCTTCTCCTATCTTTATGCTTGAGGATAAATATACTATATTCCATACAGTGTAATAATTATGCTAAATCACGTGAACTCATGAGTTCAAGGTTTTGAAGTCAACAACTTATCAAATTTTCCTCCTTGTTTTTCCTGCTTTTCTAGTGCATGTAGTCTAGACCTTGCGATAGGGTATTTATGGTGTAGGCCTGGCTATTTGGATTGTTATCGTTTCAAATGGCACTTGGCTGTAGATTCTCTGTCTTTTTGGTGATTTATGATTCACCAGCGCGCTTCCTTCTTAAACTGAGAACTAGTTGGGTGTTTGTAACTAACTTTTTCTTTGTGATACAATTTCAGGGTCTCAGTTTCACTCCAGAGATGCAGAGGAAGCCGACCAAAGCTTTTTCTGGAGGATGGAGAATGAGAATTGCGCTAGCTCGTGCATTGTTTATTGAGCCAGACCTGTTACTTCTTGATGAACCTACGGTATGTTACTCATGTTCGTCTGCCCATTCATATAAATGTGAACTTGATTTCTCACACACATTTCAACTTATGTGGCAGAATCATCTTGATCTCCATGCTGTGCTGTGGCTGGAAACTTACTTGGTGAAATGGCCAAAGACATTTATTGTTGTTTCACATGCTCGAGAATTCTTGAACACGGTACGACTTCCTCCCCTATTGTTATATTTAGTTTTGGTTCCATAGGCTAATGAATCAATTACAGACACACAACTGGGGTGCTTGTTCATACAACATTTTACAAACTACTTACAGGTGGTCACGGATATTCTCCATCTTCAAGGACAACAATTGACTGCTTATAAAGGCGACTATGATACATTTGAGAGAACAAGGGAAGAACAAATGAAGAACAAACAAAAAGCATTTGAGTCAAATGAACGTTCAAGAGCCCATATGCAGGTTCTGTTTTTAGTTTTATCTTATAAGTCTCTGTTATCTGGATGTGTGTTTCTTTGACATATCCGCGATCACATGCACACTGTTTTGGTGAGACTTTGATCACATCTCTTTCTTTTTTGCAAAATTGTGGTGCAGACATTCATTGACAAGTTTCGATACAATGCAAAGCGTGCATCTCTTGTTCAGTCGAGAATCAAGGTAGCTTTAGCAGATTGCATCAGTGTTCCAATACGATTTATTTTCAATTTTAGGGATCTCTTATTTGTCACTCATTTTACAACATTGAAACCACTTGATGGCGTGTCACATCGTTATAATGCTGTATAATGATATATTTATTTCTCGATCGTGTTGTAACCATCAAAGGAAGTGACATCATTTCATCTCAAGCATCCCATGTTATGTAATGATATATTTTTAAAGATAATATCATTGGCAGTTTTGTTTTATTAATCTCAGGGCCTATAGCAATGAACTTGACAACTCTTTTTCTTCTGTACTTTAATGAATTATATTGAAATCATTGTCAGGCACTAGACAGGCTGGGTTACGTAGATGAAGTTATTAATGACCCTGAGTAAACATTCTTCACCCTCAATTTTGCTTATATTTATTCATTCATCAACTTCATCATATTTCGAATGTTAACTTCTTGAAGAGATGCTAATCAAATTTCGACTTATTCCTGATTTTGCTTCTTGCAGCTACAAGTTTGAATTTCCATCTCCTGATGATAGACCTGGAGCACCGATTATAAGTTTTAGGTTAGGCGTTTGGTTCTTTAAAGCACTTGGTGCTTATCAGGCGTGTGCACAATGTTTCACTTGTTTACTCTCTCATACTTTGAGTTAAAAGCATCACGATGACCTACTTTTTGGTTCGGGTCAATTTCGTTCTTCCATGTTTCCGTTTTCACATAAATAATAATCTGCCCTTCTGATTTTATATTGCAGTGATGCATCTTTTGGATATCCTGGAGGCCCAATCTTGTTTAAGAATTTAAACTTTGGAATAGATCTTGATAGTCGAGTAGCAAGTAAGAATTTCCTTCTTCGTCAAATTCTCAACTTTTCAGAATATCCACATAATGTTATTTCACTATATATAGTTCTACCTGTATATTGTTTCTCCACATGTTAAACCAGATTGCCTTTGCAATAAATGTATTCTTGTATATTACATGTGAGGAAACTTCTTATTTTTGCATTGCTGTTTCGTAACTGATGCATGTATTACTCATTTTGCAGTGGTTGGGCCAAATGGCATTGGAAAATCAACCATACTTAAACTTATTTCTGGAGAGCTTCAACCAAGCTCAGGGACAGTTTTCCGCTCAGCTAAGGTATTGTTAATATATAGTCAAATTCGGGCTTTTTCTTGCTTATCCGTTTCTTGGCCTATTCACTTCAATCACAATTTTCAAAGTCTTTTGTGAATCAATGCATGCTCTGTAACTGCCTCAGGCAGATCTCCTGCTTCCAGGGTTTTAGTTACTATTTTATGAGTTTATCGTCTGAAAAGTTGAACGTTTTGGAAATGCAGAGAATTTCTAGTTTATTTACTTAATTGCTTAAATTGGATAGTATGCGGGTAGTTTTATTGGACTTCTTTGAGCCATATCCTGGCAGTTGTTTGAACTCGACTCAATGGTTGCGCAGTTTTTTAACATTACAATTTAAGACCTATTTTGTGTTAAAAACATTTTCCTCTATTTCAGGTCCGCATTGCTGTATTTAGTCAGCATCACGTTGATGGCCTAGACCTGTCTTCAAATCCTCTTCTGTATATGATGCGCTGTTTCCCGGTAAATCATGACTTATGTGTAATTGAAATTTACTTCTTATTGTTTGTTTTAACAGGGACATATGGCTCAAATTCGGGATTTATTTAGTTTGCATAAACTTTCTGTAGTTCAAGTGAAGGCTTAGGAAATTTCTCTTTCTTCTTTCCAAAAAGACCAATCTGCAGATAAAAGCAATTTTCTTTGGGAAAACTATAAATATGTATCTCATAAGCCAAATCTCCTGGTCTAAAACCATAGCTAGAGCTCAAACCATAACGTATATTTGATATACTTGAAAGATATATTCATTGCCTTTTCCTTTGTTGGAGTAAAAGCACTTTATCCTCGTCTTTAAACCCCTTATTTCTCAACAGTTATATCAACCTAATTCTGTATATATATATATATACACACACACACACACAAACACACACACATATATATATATATATCCCCACTTGCACACACAGACATTGTACCCACATAGTAAGCGTCCATGTTTGTGCACTTTGCAGGGGGTGCCTGAACAGAAGCTAAGAGGCCATTTAGGTTCATTTGGTGTAACGGGAAATCTTGCCCTACAGCCAATGTACACGTTATCTGGTAAAATGTTCTTTATGTCATTTTTGGTCCGTTAAGGTTATTCTTATAAGTCAAGCCGTATCTAGTTTGAGATGCTTTCAATGATATGACAGGTGGTCAGAAAAGCAGAGTTGCATTTGCAAAGATAACTTTCAAAAAGCCTCACATATTACTGCTTGATGAGCCATCGAACCATCTTGTAAGTTGTATATGTTGGTTTTTCTTTTTTTGGAGATGCTTCAAAGCTGTCATACATTTCCTTTACTTTGTCTTTTTTTTAAGTTGATTTGTCATAGCTATTATTTAATTATTTGGTGTATAGCTATTGTTTAACTTTCATGGTTGGTGCATTCGGAATAATAATTGGTTTAAATATGCTCTTTTCATAAACTTGGTCTGAAACCCATATTAAAATCGATTTCCTTTACTTAAGCTAAGCTCATTGAATTCCACAATTCAACCATTTATATTCTTACATACAATTTAGTGTAATATCTGACTGAAGAGCAATTACACTAATTTACTTGAAGATTGATTTCCTTTCTTAAGCTAAGCTCAATGAATTCCACAATTCAACCATTTATATTCTTGGATACAATTTAGTGTAATATCTGACTGAAGAGCAATTGCATAAAAATGATATGATTATGTTATCCAATAGGTGAAAATTTAGTTATCAAACTTTGATTGTTCGTTTAGAAACTGGTGTGTTCATATTGTTTGATCAAAGCATTTCCTGCGTGTTTCACTTATGGTTTTAGAGAGGAAGTTGTCTTTTTCAAATTAAACAATCAAAACACAGGCGTACATGATTATGATGTCCACTTCTATTCTTGAGGTGTGAACCTAACGATTCTTTGCATTTGCCTTCCCTTGCAAGAGAATTCTCTTTTTGAATTATTATTAACTTCACAGCTCCAACTTGAGGTTCCATAAACTTTGTAGTTATTGCAATCACATTCAACCCCTGAAATATATTTAGCCTATCATCCTTCCACATAACTTACCATGAATCAGCAATGTCAGTTATCTCTCATTTGCGACATCAAACATATTATTTTAGAAAAAGAAGAACTATTAAATGTGTTATATGATATGATCTTAACTTCACATGTGAAAACTATTTCCCTCTGCAACTTTTGAAATCTAATCTGCCAGTAAATTCGTTTTCTTATCAAGACCAAATGCAACAATTGTTTTAAAAATGCAGGATTTGGATGCCGTTGAAGCATTGATCCAAGGTCTCGTCTTATTTCAAGGAGGCGTATTAATGGTATCTACTGAAACTCCTACTGTTGAACTATGATGGTTATCCTTTCGTTTGGCGCTTTAACTGTGTGACTGGATGTTTTAATATTTGCAGGTCAGTCACGACGAGCATTTGACCTCAGGAAGCGTCGATCAACTATGGGTTGTTTCAGACGGAAGGGTGTCACCTTTCGATGGCACGTTCCATGATTACAAGAAGATACTACAATCATCTTAAGGTTTTTACTTAAAGTAACTAATCATTTTCCTAAACTTACCTTTGAATTGTTGTGATTTTAAAAATTTGTAAACTGCAGTTTTGTCATGATATAAACCAATTTTTGATTTTCTGTATTTATGATTTGGGGCAGGCTGTTGTTTTAGACTTTTGAGTAAAACTGTAGGAATTGAATTGCTTATTTATTCAGAGGGTGAACACCCATAAGGAGAATAAACGGATTAAGGACGAGCGTTATTGATTTGGAAATTGTCTAGTTAGTCGGAAATTAAAAAAATTAAATAAAAATACAAACGTCCCACCGCTTGCATAGTATAAAAATACAAACGTCCCATTATTCATAGAAAAAAATTGCTACAGCTCTAGTAATGTATACCCTTTCGCTGATTCATGATGTGTTGTGTGGGTAATTATTTGTTTAGGGGTTTCCTGTATATTTTATCCTTGTGCTGATTCTTGATGATTAAGATTTAAGTGGTTGTTTGGTTGATTGTAAATGTAATGATTGTCTTATTTGACCTTAGATAAGAATTACGAACTTCTTACTAAGAATAAAGCTGAATATGATATCTACAGCTTATTTTGTAATTATATTGTAATCTTGCTTGAATGGACAAAATGTCTTTAAATCATATTTCAACGATTTCCTTTTTCGGTTACTCATCTCATCTATGTATATTAATATACTAGCTACCTGGCACGCGCGGAGACCGCGTGCAAGGTTTTCTTAAACATAAACAATACTCTAGTTTTAATGCACTTCTATAGTTACAAATCCTCAACAATAATAAACATGTAAACTAATATTTAAAATTTAGATAAAAATATTAAATGATTAAAGTTTTAATCAATTAAGTATGTATAAAGTAAAAGACAATAAATTGTTAAGTTGTGTATAAGTAAATAAGAACGAACAACATTTTGTTGCTCTTCTTAGAGGTTGTAAATATATTTCGTTTTTAGTGCGTCGTAGATAAATAAGAAAAATAGGATAGGCTACTCACGTTGTCATGCATATCATAAATGCTTTAATTAAAATTCATTATCAACGTAACTAATTCAGAATTTGATAATCAAATATGAGAACCATAAGTATATATAGAATGAAATACCATTCAAATATTGATTCTCAAACAATTAAACATCATAACCAATTAACAAAATCTACTCCAGTGGTGAATTTTAGTTGTACAAAACATCTCAATTTGCATTATGAAATAAAATTAATAATTCAAAAAGTTTCTTAAAAATAAATACTACAATGCGGATGAACTTTTCTAATATATACCCAATGCCTCTATATAACGATACTTAAGATTCAGAAGCAGGTGATATGAATATCGTCATTCCATGCAAACTCTGCAAAATACCAAATGAGTAATGGTTATGAATAAAAAAATACTAAGAAAGATTAATTTTCTGCAAAGTAAGAATTATATTCTTCCTGGGGATAGATATGTCATGTGTACTTATTTAGTTACTATAAAAACTTGTCTATATCCTAATATGGTTATACAATCTTTTTATAAATGGAAACAAATCAAAAATCGTGCTTAGCTTACCATAAGTTTGTGAAATATGAAATTCTTGCATCTCAACTCTATTTTTCTCCATATTTGATGGATATAGAATAATCTGCAAAGTAATAGTTTTTGATTGGTTAATTATATATGTGATAAAAATTAGAGATAATCGATACCCCATGAGCAAATAGGGTCTGGGATTGGGAATTATGAACTGAAATCGAAATAAACTAAAAGGATTAAAATCTAGAGTTGAATATCTCCTAGGATTATCCATATTAACGTATCTCTATTTGAAGTTTTGAGCTATAAGATCAAAAGGCAGTTATATAAACCTACTATAAAAACACAAATGTAATTCTTATCTAAAAATAACGTACCTTTTGCTTATAATCTTCATAAAAAAAAAAGAAAAAAAAAAGACAACGTAACTCAAATAATAAGTGTTAGTAATTTTAAAATAAAAAAATCACAACCATTAATACAGGCCATGTATATCTACAAATAACGTATCTTTTATAGTTAATTTTCTATCAAAGAAAAAAAAGAACAATAATGCAGTTATTCACAGTATGAGTGTTAGTAAGTAATAAAAAAATATAAACGCAAATGCAATGTTTATCTAAAAATAACATACCTTTTAGTTAATCTTCATCCAAAAAAAAAGATAATTCAAATAATAAGCCTTAGTAACTCTAAAATAGAAAATTCACAACCATAGTTCTAAAACCTGTTTTCAGCTTATCAATTAATAACATGATTAAGATAGAAACATAAGAGAAGTGAAAATGAAAAAAATAAATTAGTTCATTATGAAAAAAATAGTACGTACCCTGGACATATAAGTGGCCTTAAATTGTGGAGCGAGAGAGTTACTGGGGAGTTGCATATTCTGTATTTCAAAATTTTAGACGTGGTAGGAGTTTAAACTGCATCAAACTTGAGAAAAAGAAGCATTAAGACTTTATCTAAATCACTAAATCAAAAAATTTAAAGAAGTAAAGAAGCATCAAGATCTGATCTTACTTCATCTAACTGGTTTGAGCGGAGACTGTAAAGATATAATTAACTGCAAAACAAAAAAGATGAAGGCGTGAAGCAAGTCTGAAACGTGTTTATATTAGAAACGAATAATATACATGCTAAAAAAATGAATAAATATACAAAGCAACGAAATTAAGAAGGCAAAATGAAATAAAATACATAACCTGTGCCGTGGGATACTTTCGATTCTTCATCCCAGTGATGTAATCGTGCAACTCGACCTATACATGAATGAGAAATAAACTTAAATTGCATTAAAAAATAGCTACCTTAAATCATTGACGAGACATGGAGGAGATGTGGGTAGATCAGTTTTTCAATTTTCTCAATTAACTAAGATATATATATATATATATATATATATATGAAATTTATGAAATTGGAAAGATAATAATTAACTGCTTAATGGAGATCGTGCAATTGAGGAGTTTTAGGGATTATTTAATTTGATTCGGTTGAATTTGAAATTTGAAATTTTTAACGGCTATCGAAAAAATAAATTTGGTGACCATGTTTTTTTTTTTTTGTCAATTATAAGAAAAAATATATGTTGGTTATCCCATTATTTAAATTTGTTTTTTTTTTCTTTTTCTACCGAGATGTTGAGAGATTTGAGGGAGTGAGAAGTTTTGGACTTGGTGTCACAAACTACCATGTGATGCCTTTGCTTATATTATTAATATATATATATATATATATATATATATACTAGGAAAAATGGCACGTGCAATGTGTGTAGGCGTGGTTGATATTATCAATATTATGGTGCAAATATTTTGTATCTAGACTTTAACATACTAATCGAATAAATTTTTCCTTATCAATGAAATGATCCATCTTGGTGGTCCTTGTTAAATAATTAAACTTGTTTGACAACTTTTAAGATATTTTCACAGTTTTGTGTGAAGTTTAAACCTGCAATTCTCTGACATATAAATATATGTTTCTTAATGATAGTCAGCAAAAGTGGCAAAGAGCAAAGTATATCACTCACAAAAGTAAAAAGAAAGAGCAAAACAGGAAAATTAAGGTTAAAGTAGGGGTAATATCGAAACTCAAAAAATGTTGTCTCTTTTCCACCTCTCTCACCGCGACTTTAGCCGCCCCTCCACCTCCACCACCGAGTTCCTCATCGATGCCCCAAACGCAATACCTACTTTATTTGGCGCCACCACCACCACATCACACGCCGCTGGCGACGCACACCGTTACCACCACATCACATTCCTCCGGAGACGCGCACCACCGCCCGCCCCTCCTTCGACTTCACGCACCATCACCACCATATCCCGTTCCTCCGGCGACGCTCACCATCGCCACCACATCCCACGACTCCGACGACGCGCAACACCACCACCACTTACCACTCCCGAGGCGACGCGCACCGCCACCACCACAACCCATGCCTTTGACGACGCGCAACACTACCACCACATATTACGTCCCAGACGGCACGCACTGCCACCACCACACCCCACGCTTCTGCCGACGCCCATCACCACATCCCACACCACAATGACCAAAATCGCGGCTATTTTTTTTTCTTAACTGCAACATTTTGAAGTAATTCGATGAATAATATGGGCAAAATAGGAAACAAAAATTACATGACTAAAATTCTTCCCCTTTATTATATAGTATATATAGATATACGAATACGTTGAATAATATAAACTTTTGGGGCAAAAAAAAAAATTAAAACTAAAAGGACCATTCTGCAATTTACATCGGGCCACTATTGCATAATTTTGGGGACAAAAAATAAATAAATCTACAAGTTGAAGGATCATTTTACAATTGACGACGAGGTGCTAAGTTAAATAACATTAACTTTTGGGGCAGAAAGCAAAAAATCCAAAAATAAAAGGACTCTCGTAAAAAAAAATACAAAATAGGGGCAAAATGGGGCCAAAAAAGTAAAGGACCAAATGCTTCACCGAGCAAAACATAAATAAATTACAATTGAAAGGACCATTTTGCAATTGACGACGGAGTACTAAGTTAATTAACATAAACTTTTGGGGCATAAGGCAAATAATTCAAAAAATAAAAGGACTCTTGTCAAAAAGTAAATAATATAAAAATAGAGGGCAAAATTGGGCAAAAAAAGGTGAAGGACCAAAATCCTTCACCTTTATAATATATAGAGATATATACTTCTCACATAACAGTTAACAAGATTTTAGTTTTTCATTTTTAATTATATTTCACTTACGAATAAACTTATAATAACGAATCGAACAAATACTATATATATATACATATATTAGTTTTTCTTTTTTAATTATATTTTACTTACAAATAAAATTATAATAATGAAGCGAATAAATAATATATATATATATATAATGCATGTCCATTTAGTTAATCATAATCAATGTTACGCGGGCTCCAACAATAAATGTACGTTGGGGTCCATAAATTGATTTTACAATAGGCGAGCTTAGGGATGTTCATAGTTTGGTTTCTTTCACCATTGGTTTGGTTTTTAAATAACTTGAATTATTAGTTAAAACAATAACCAATAATCGAACCAATAAAGTAGTTCGATTATTGGTTAAAACTGTCCGGTTTTAATTTTGATTTCGAGTTAATCAATCACCTACTCTTTCAAGACAAAAAGATTTTTTCCAAGCAATTAATAAATATATAAAATTCTTTCAAAAAATAAATTTATAAAATAAAAAATCGAATTACAAAACCTATTTTCACATTATAAACTTGTCTATTAATAAAAAGCAAACCATGTTCTAAATATAACACATATATAATTTAAAATCATCTCTCTAAAAATACATTACCTAAGAATCCACAATAATTTGATTGCGTTGCCCCTTTCCTGAACCAGAACCTTGGGTAAAATCTCTCAACTATATTTGAAAATGATTCGAATATTCATTCATCATAATTAATAAATCATATTCAAATATTCATTCATCCGTGTACATAAGGCATATCAATCAACCCATCAATTAATTCATTAGATCTAATAGTAAACATTATTGTATTGCTTTGAAAGCATCCCATAAAATAAGCAAATAAAATAGCAAAACATCAATCATGTTCAACAAAGTTACAAAATAGTGGGTCTAGTGAAATGGACCTCCCAATTTCATCTAAAATGAGCGATTTTCGGTTAATTCAAGTTAACTATGGTGTGGTTATAGAAGAACTTGATTTTTAAAACTCCAAAAGTGATAAAAAAACCGAACCAAGTGACTGATTTTGGTTATGGATCGACCTAAAAATTCGATTAATTTATAATTTCTTCGATTGACGTGAACACCCCTAGGCGAGCCCCAATGATTAAAGCCGCGGGGTCAAAATTATTATTATTGTATAAAAAAAGGATATAGTGATTAGCTAAACCTATAATACCAAAATGGCGCAATGAAGGATAAATGAAAAACAACATTTACACTTCATATATAGTATCCATTGTATAATATATATATATATATATATATATATATATATATATATATTACGAAAATATAAATATAGATGATAGGTGCAACTTAACCAATAATTCAAATCAAATTAATTTCTTAAATTATAGAAAATAACATACACAACCTCATCTTTTCCATGCTTTTCAAAAGAAAAACCCGTTGTTGCATATATTTGTGTAGTTGTCTGTTGTTGCACCATATAATATCTTAATCAACTTATCTTTAACTTTGTGTTTTTTCAGGACTTCTTGTGAGACAAACAACATTAACAAGAAAACAGCTTGTATATAATAATGTCGAATAATCATATCCATTAAAAAAAATAAACAAAAAACAATCATGTCAAAAAGCAAAAGAAAAAAAGAGTGTGCGCATCCAGGGAATCGAACCCTGGTCAGTACCGTGGGAGGGTACTATGATACCACTACACCAGATGCACTGTTTGTTAATTGCTTTTATATATTCTGTTATGTGTTTTTGGACAAGAATTAGATATCATCTTTAACGTGTCCGTAAAGGCCCTAAATCTCAAAGCAAACTCACGCCTAGTTATGTAAATCTACCACTATACGGGCCTTCCTTTGTTGCAGCCCAATAGAAAGCCGAAGTCCACTCATGTCACTATCAGACCTATTTGGCAAAAGGATAATCATGTGTAATTATATTAGTACCTGATGCAGTAGTAGTTAATTAAGTAATTTCTATTATTAATACTAGAAATTTGACACACGCGGAACCATGTGTAAACTATATAAATTTTCAAAGAAATTTTAATGTAACACATGCTTTAATATAGTTTATAAAATTGATGCAAATAAAAAGAAAATTAAGCCCACATTAAAAAGCACGTAAGAATTAGATTTGCTAAATATGTGTAGGGATTTTAGGAGTGATGATAGTTGCTTATTTTAATGTTCTTATTTTTTAATTGTTGAAAAGTCAAAATATGAGTATTTTTGGAAACTCAAAATTTGGTATCCAAACTGTCATTTTGTGAGTGAGAGGGCTTTGCTTTTAATATAGTAATATATTATGAAGTAGTGGGTAGTTTTAGTAATCAGTTATGTTTTTAGCACTATAAATATGCTGTAAACGTACTGTAGCAGTTTATGCAATATATTATCCAGAATTTTATTTATTTTTTTGTGTAAGGAGAAAGTCCAGTCTCGAATTAAGACAAATTCTGATCCATCTTAGTAATTAAGGTGTATCATTTGGTGCTTTCATTGTTACAATGTATCTTAAAAATCAATCTTCAAATGATGATCAAACAGTTGCTGATGACGGAACGATGGCGAAGACATTACAACAATTATGTGATGAATTGGCTGCCCTTAAGAACAACAACGATCAACAAAGGGTAGAACACAAGAATCAAATTGATGAACTGCGAGTTTGGATGACGGGGTTAATGCAGAAAACGACAATTTTGGATGTTGGGTTTCCGCCCACACAACCAACTATGGCGCAACCAAATTCAGGATTCAGTCCAGTGCATTTAAACACTTTTAATCCTTTATTTGGTGGTTTAACTTCATCAATAACTTGTTAGCCTCCTATTATCCATTTAAATAATTTTGACGGTGAAAATGCTTAGGTTGCAAGTGCTGAATGTTATTTTCGATTATACCAAATTGCACCCGAGGATAATATTCCTTTTGCATCGTTTTATATGCAAGGAACAACAACTATTTGGTTCACTTGAATGTCGAATAACGAACGAGTTAATAGTTGGAATGAGATTATGCATGCTTTACTGTTACGATTTGGGCCATCTTTTATGATAAACCATCAGACAGCATTGTTCAAACTTCGTCAAGTTGGAACAGTGGCTGAATATCAAAAGGAATTTGAACGGATTGGAAACTTTGTTCATGGATTAATTGAGGAAGCCGTAAAGAATTGTTTTACTTCAGGATTACGCGCTGATATTCGCCATTAGTTAGCCATACTCAAACCCAATGACGTTCATCATGCTATTGGATTGGCGACTTTGCTTGAAATAAGAAACAATGCAGCTCGCGCATGGACATCTTATGTCCGTCCTTCACCTCAATTTCAACCGGATACTAGAATTGGAACACCACCAGTTCATCCTACACAAACGAAATAGTCGATTTCATTGCCTATCCGTCAATTAACTTAAAGTGAGATGCAAGAGAGACGCTCCAAGGGTCTTTGTTTTAATTGTGATGAGAAATATTCTCCTGGGCATCGCTGTAAATCACCACAATTTTTCACTTTAATTTTAGATGAGTTATTGTTGGAGGAAATGTAACATATTTCGGTGACGTGGAAGAAGAGTTTGTTCATGAGGGTCACATCTCTTCCTTGCCACAACCACCATCTCGTTTTTTGTCACCCCAAACATCGGGCACGGGAGAATTTCACTTATCTATGACTGCATACATGAGTATCGATATGCCTCAAACACTTTGATTAAGAGGTATGGTTTGGGGTCATGCTATTACAATTTTGGTTGATTCTGGTAGTAATTTCAATATTATCCAGCCGATAATTGCTGACATGTGTGGGTTACCTATTCTATCTTCGTATGCGTTTGAATTTATGGTTGACAATGGACAACATTTGCCATGCCTTGGACGTTGTAAGGATGTGCAATTACAATTACAAGGTACTGAATTTACTATGTCGATGTTTGCCATACCCATTCATGGGGCTGAGATTGTTTTGGGAGTGGAGTGGTTGAAAAGTTTTGGAGATTATGTCTCGAATTATCAGATTCCTCAAATTACGGTTCAACAAGGTAATAAAATCGTAAATTTGAAAGGAGAGACATGGATCTCTTGTGGTTTGCCGTCTCAAATGAATTACACGTTACAAACAGGCTCCTCACTATCGATGCAGGCAGTTTATGTTTCATATGAGCCTACTTTTTGTTCTATAACGGCAAATAACTTCACATATGAAGTTTTAGAGGTTGTTGAGTTGGTGAAAGAGTTTTCAAAGATTTTTGATGAACCTAAGAACTTACCCCCTCGTCGAGTACATGATCACCATATTCATTTACAACCTGGCACACAACCAGTTAACATTAAACCATACTGTTATTCGCACTACCAAAAACTGATCATGACGCAACACATCAAAGATATGTTACGAAACAGACAGATTCGGCCTAGTACTAGTCCGTTTTCATCTCCAGTTTATTGATGAGTAAGAAAGATGGGACTTGGCGTTTGTGTGCGGATTACAAAGCACTTAATAATGTGACAGTCAAGGATAAGTTTTATATTCCTACTGTGGATGAGTTATTGGATGAACTTAAAGGCTCGTGTGTTTTCACAAAGCTTGATTTGCGATCGGGATATCATCAGATCCGTGTTGATTCCAAAAATATTCACAAAACAGGTTTTCGCACCTGTGATGGACACTATGAATTTGTCGTGATGCCTTTTGGCTTGACAAATGCTCCATCAACATTGCATGCAGCCATGAACAATTTACTACGTGAGTATCTTCGTTATTTTGTATTAGTCTCTTTCGATGATATTCTAATTTAGAGTCGTGATGTTCCTACTCATTTGAGTCATTTACGTACTATTTTGGCTCTATTGGCGTCTAATCAGTATTTTGCCAAAATTTCAAAGTGTGTTTTTGTGGTGGCTATGGTGCAGTATTTGGGTCATGTTATTAGTGTTGATGGTGTTTCGGTGGATGTGGATAAAATTGAGGCTGTTAACGGGTTTAGAATTATTCCCTATTAACTGAATTATTTATTAGGGTTGGAACGCCTTTGCCCGTGGTTCAAAAGCTAAATACTATGTTAATGAGAAGGAAAAATGGACAAGAACCTTCCTTCCTTTTATTGACTATACTTCATTCTCTCTTCCGAGTGGATTTTCTTATATTTCCGAGTCTTTTTCACGAGTTGGTCCCCTTTCTTCTATTGATATCTCCCTTTATATAGGTTTCGATAGGGGCAGGTGTCATTGTGCATGTGTTTACAGGTGTCGTTATGCATGTGGTTATGTTTACACGTGTTACAATGCTTATTCAACCAATAAGATAACGTGTTCACTTTGAGTGCTGACTGTATCTTTTCTTCTTCCGAGGGCTTTGGTCTTCTTTGTGATACGGGGTAGATTGCTTTCTTTGCTGTCTCTAATGGTGACTTCGAGGGCCGAGTTGGAGTATTCCCTTAATGATAGTGCTTTTCCGAGAGATGTGTATTCTGGAGTAAGTGTTTCAAGATATTTTCCGAGAGGGTGTGGGTGAGTTGATCTCCGAGAGGTTTTGAGCTATCGTGAGTAGGTGTTCTTCTTTCTTCGAGTAGGTGTTCTTCTTTCTCCGAGTGTCCAGAGAGGGTTGTTGAGTTATTTGTAAAGTTCTGACTTTTAGTCTGATCGTCGAGAGTAGTGTTCCGAGAGCTTTCGTGTTTGGAATGTATAGTCAAGGAAGGGTTTTTGCCAAGGTTCTGGGACTGTTGTCCGTTGGCTCATTCTTTCCGAGAGCTTAATTTTCTTGGAAAGTAGTATGAGTTCCGAGAGCTTTCGTATTTGAGACTGCCTTGGTTTCGTATTCCTCATGTTGGCTTTTACTCCAGTAGTTTGTTGTGTGGGAAATGTGCTCCAAGAGGTGTGATACCTGTATCGCGGAAGTAGGTCGCATAATCATATAATAATATATTTGGTAATTCCAGTAATTGACTTATTGTTTATTTTAAGCAGGTGAATTATCATCCTGTTAACAGAGGCCATTCTAAAATGGGATGTGCCTACTTCACTTACAGCCCTACAGGGCTTTTTGGGGTTGACGGGTTACTATCGACGTTTTGTCCGCCACTACGCTACTATCGCCGCCCCTCTCACACATTTACTATGATCTTGGAGTACATCAGCTCAGTCAGCCTTTGATCAATTAAAAAAATACATGACCGAACTTCCTACACTAATTCTGCCTGACTCTTTTGAGTTGACCACGGATGCGTCCGCCATTGCCATTGGAGTTGTTTTGTCGCAGAATCAGCATCCCATTTCATTTTTCAGCCGAAAAATGTCGCCTCGTATGCAAGTGAATTCCGCATGCAACAAAGAATTATACGGGTTAACTGAGGTAGTTAAAAAGTGGAGACACTATTTATTGGGAAGGAAATTTACGATTTATACAGATCAACAAAGCCTTCGACATATTTTGACGCAACAATTTAATACACCGGAATAGCAAAAGTGGCTGATTAAACTATTGGGTTTGATTATGAGGTGAAATACAAACGTGGACGTGAGAATAAGGTCGCCGATGCCTTATTAAGAGTTGTCACCCCTACCTGTTTGACCATTGTTGCTCCTTCAACTACCATTTTATCCACTCTCCAGTAAGTTATGCAAACCTCACAAGAAGAAAAGAACATTATTCAAAACATGGATAAAATAGGCATGCATTCTAGTACATAATAAAGCATGGCTTGTTGTACTCCAAAGACAGGCTGCATATTCCAGATGACAGTTTTTTTAAGGCAACAAATATTAAATGAGTTTCATTCTTCTCCATTTGGCGGTCATTCACGTAATAAAAAAACTTTGACAAGAATTTTCCCGATATTTTATTGGTATAGTCTTAAACAATCAGTTGTAGATTTCATTCAAAAATGTTCGATTTGTCAACAACAGAAGTATCTCACTTCTAAGCCTTACGGGTTACTACAACCTTTACATGTTCCTACTCAAGTGTGGACTGATATCTCTATGGATTTTATAACACATTTGTCATTATCTAATGGGAAATCAGCTATTTGGGTGTTGGTAGATTGATTGAGTAAGTTTGCACATTTTATTGCTCTACCACCTAAATATTTTGCAGCTTATTTGGCTTCGGTTTTCTTAACTCATATTTATAGTGTGTATGGGCTGCCTAAGTCTATTGTGTCAGACCGTGATCCTATTTTCCTTAGTTCATTCTGGCGTGAACTATTTCAACGGGTTGGCACTCCTTTGCATTTAACCACGGCTTACCACCCATAGTCGGACGGGCAGACAGAGGTGGTAAACCAATGTTTAGAGTGTTACTTACGCTGCTATACAATGGATACACCTAAACAATGGAATCGTTTTCTACCGTTAGCATAACAATGGTATAATTCTAACTACCACAATTCCATTAACACCACACCATTTCAAGCACTATTTGGGCGGCCGGTTTCTACCATGCCAGCATATATTCCAGCACATCAAGTAATGCAAGTATTGACACGACGTT
Organism: Linaria vulgaris; assembly: GCA_948329865.1. Lineage (NCBI taxonomy): Eukaryota > Viridiplantae > Streptophyta > Magnoliopsida > Lamiales > Plantaginaceae > Linaria > Linaria vulgaris. The sequence goes on from OX415252.1 coordinate 28,489,921, forward strand.
GACCAACAGAGAAACACTTCTCGCAGATATCAAAAATCACATGGCATGTGCACAACAACGAATGACAGATCTGATAAAGTTTTCGAAGTTGGGGATTTGGTTTTTATTAAGCTTCGCACTTACCGACAGATGAGCGTTCGCCGTGCCGCGTCACACAAGCTGAGTCGCCGTTATTACGGACCCTTTCAGGTGGTGCGACGTGTTGTTATGCATGGTGCTATTAAATTTAAATCATCTCTACTTGTGAATTTAACTGGTATCTTGTTGACCGACCTAGTTTATCTTTGTGTTCAACAACATGATTTGCTTTTGGTAGAACTTTTTCACCTGGATTCCGATAGTTGTTAATCGCTCGTGGTTCGTCACACTCAAATGCAGTCGTTTTTTCCTAATTGAATAACTGAGAACTCGATTTGTTCTCTTCTATGCATCTTCCGAGAATGAATTGGAATCTGTAAGAAGACTCTTGGAGGTGAATTTGCACTTCTCAATACTGTGTTTATAATTATTACTTTACAATATTATTATTATTCATCAAAAGAAAAGAAAAGAAAAGAAAAGAAAACAAAGCCTGCTTTACATTTCTTGTAACACAATCAAAAATATTGCAAACTTCTCTCGCTACGTACCTGCTGTGTACAGAATATTTATTATTCTCTATGCATCGAATTAATGCTTTTCAGAGCTGCATATATAATTAGTACTCTGATCACTACTAGATGTTAGGAACCGCAATTCTAGCTACTCCGAATGTTCTTCCCTCCAGCAAATTAGCATGTATAGGCATTGACGTATTATGTAAAATCTTGCTCTTTTCTCCTTCAAAACTTTACGTCTTCTTGTTCTTGCCTCCTTAACTCTTCGTTTCCTTTGATTCAGTGTTTCCATGGGTGTACAATTCTTTCTCGAGTGAGTGTGAGGAGTTTTATGGTAAGTCTGTTTTACTATAGTATATGTTGAAAGTCAGAAGACTGCTGAGAATGGCGCTTTTGGCTGTGAACCAGGATCCCTGTTTCCTGCTTTTATCTATGCCTCTACTTTTGCAATGTGTCCACTTAACCTGTTTTTCTGGCAATTCCCACCTGAATCTCTTTTTTTTTTTTGTTTTGTTTTGTGGCTTATCTGAAACTTTTTACCTGTATATCGAGGGGCGGGGCCACTGTTCTTGTTATACTTTGACCGCTACTGTTTAAGATAGATATACTTCACACCTACTTGACTTCAGGTGGAGAAAGGATTCTCTAACTGCACCATGCGTGTGTTTGTGTTTTTTTTTTCTTAGTTTGGCTTTCCTCTCAAAGTGTGTGGTTAATGAACCAATAAACATCCTACTAGCTACATCACATGCTCTCCGTATTTGCTCTTCTTTCATGGTAAGATAAATATGGAGCCAATATATTTGCTTGCGGTTCAATGCTTAATTATAGCATTTTAGTCGAAAGATGATATCCCACATTGCTTATTCAGTTATTTTGTCTACGGAAGTTCCTCCTTAATAGCTTGTTTCAGCACTCATGATTTTGTACTTGAAAAGCTCCAATGATGATGATTTTTCATGTATATCGTTCCAATTCCTGAAAGGCACTGCCATGTGGGTAGTGCTGCAGGTGGAGTTGAAGGGACAACTGAGGAGCTTGCAAGACACTCTACTAACTTCATTGCGGTCCAATATGCATGCCCCCACTCTTTTTACTTCTTTTACATGGTTCAGGTCCAACACCAAGTGAAAATAATTAATTGTGTGTCATGGGCCCACTTCTCATGAATAATTTGGAACTCTTTGTGCCGTTTTGATTTTCAGCTTTTCATTTTAATTTTAGTTGAGAGCTTTAAAAAGTAAATGTGTAGACCTTGTATATCCCTTGTGATACTAAATAGACGTATTATGAACACCCTGCTACAGACACAAACTTATTCAAAATATAATTCATAGTCAAGAGTCAAGACTATAGTAGTTTGTAACCTTTATCTAATTTTTGTACTGTTGAACCTCACTGTAGTTTTTATCCACGACTTAAAGGGCGTGTCTGCAAATTCTCAAATAGCGGTGGTGGTTGTAATTACATCAAGTTTCGTAGCTGCAGCTAGTTTGGTAGAACGGTCTTCTTATCGAATTAGGAAATTACACAAGCACCCCTAAATGCAAAGTCTCCTCGTGTTTAAAGAAGTGATACAAACACAATAGAAATCTCCCATTTGGTTTGAAAATTACTAAATTTTACTGGATGTAATTCATGTAAGCGATGAAATACAAAGCTATTTTGCTCATAAAAACAAGACAACCCTTACTTATTTTATTATAGAAAATAATAAAAAATCAGAAATAAAGACCTCCCCCCCCCCCCCCCCCAATTTTTTACATCCAGCGAAATTTAGCTATTTTCATACAAGAGTTAAGTTACACTTCGTGTTCGTGGATTTTTTTTGATCTAATGACAGAAAAGCTCGTGTATCAAAAGACCAAAAAACTCATGTACATCTGTTTAACTTCAAAACTCCTTGTGAAGAAAAAACAAAAGAAGAGCTACATCCCCTCTTCATCCCCACTCTACTTTTTTATTACACACGCGCGTCGCCTATGCTTGTTTTTTTTTCCCACTTACCTTTTGCAATTTGCCCATAATAATACTGAGCTTCTTTTTCTTTTTGTCCTTTTTTGACATAGGCTTATTTTTTTTCTATTGATCATGACCATATGTGTTGTCAAGAAATCCTATAACTTTCTGGTAGATTTTCATATAACAACTGTTATTTTTTTTTTTTGGTATTGCACCTATATTCGATAATTTATTTTAATGAGTTTCACTTTATAAAATTGGATTTTTTTAGCTTAATGAAATCAACGTCTCATGTAAATGGATCTAGTATATTTAATTATTCAAAATCAATTTAAAATGAATGAGAAATTAAATAATAAAGTAAGCTAGTTGATATAAATTATCTTGATGACAGAAAAGGAAATGGGTGAAAAGGTAAAAAGTCACTATCCACATGAAAAGTTTGAGCTAAACTATTACACCTAATAAGCTGTTTTTTTGCATAAGGCTTTGGACTATTTGAGGTACCACATGTCTTTGAAGGGGGAAGATTTATATGCTATGGGCCATGCTTCAAAGCCAACATGCGCACGTGCCGCCACCGCCATCCATCTGGCCCGACCCTGGGCCTCGGCTTGAGTTTGAGTTTGAGTTTGAACTTGGGATTTCCTATTAAATACTTATTTTTTTGGACAAAGTTTAATTAAGTAATTAATTAATTGTTCATAAATTAATAAGCAACAAATTTGATATTTAATTAAACATGATTAGGTGTCAGAATCTGGTCGAATCAGTGTGTCCAGTGGCTGCAAAAACTTGAGAGAAAATCTAGTCAGTAAACAGTCACCTATACACCCCCTCAGCAGAATAAGTGCCATCTTAGTGCATAGTCAGCCGAAGTGGTGTAAAATCTCACCCCAATTTCTCTATACCCTATTTGTGTACCCTTTTATGTACCCTCAATGAAATTAAGACACATGTCAATTTCTGGCCAAGTCGTACATTAAGTGGAATTAGTGGTCAAACCCATTAAAAATAATGCATAAAAAAATTAAGAGAGAGAAAGTACCTTTTAACCTTGTCATACGAAAAGACACTCACCTTCACCAAATTCATCTTTTCACAATTTTTTTTTCAAACCCCACTTTTGATGATTGTGACAACACATTGAGTTGGATTGTATTGCAAAGGTAAAATTAAATCACTACTCTTCTTTCTCCTATTTTAAAACGTACTTTATTTTTGTTTTTTAATTTGTAATGTATATTTGGTGCTTTATTCAGATTATTCTTGCGTATTTTTTGAGAAATTTTCAATTTAGTATTTTCCTTAATGATGTTTGTGACAAGACATGGGTGGTATTGCAAAGGTAAAAGTAATACCTCATTCACCTACTGTAATACCTCATGTCTACTATGTTGTGCAAAGTAGACATGTTTCTTCTTTAAGTTTACAGAATTATATTCTCTTCCTTTTTAATGTATTATTCGTTTTAAAGTAATAACTTGCTTTCTTTTTTTGTCTAACTTTATTTTTCAGTTACAATACACCTTCTGTTAGTTTTTCTTTCTTTCTTTTATTGTCTCACTTTATCCTAATGCAATGTATCATTTTTTCACTTTTCAGATGAAAAATAATGTTGAACCCACGGGAAATACAACTTCATGTCGCAGGTTGGATTTTGAAAAAGAAACTTATTGCAGTGGTGCTTCCAAAGAAAATAATGCAAAAGAAGTTGAATATATTGATCTCGAAAGAAATAAAGACGACTTCAAAGATGATGGCTCCAAAATTTTTGAAATCAAAATTCCCGAAGTCGGTATGCAATTTGACACTGAAGAATCGGCTTATCAGTTTTATAATGAATACGCACTTGCATTTGGTTTTAGCATTAGAAAAGCGTCGTCGCATAAAGATGGAAATAACAAGATTTTGGATAGAAGGTTTTGTTGTTCGTGTCAAGGTCGTAGAGTACAAGATAAAAGAGATGAGACTATCAAATGTCCTCGACCTGAAACGAGAACGCTTTGTCGAGCACATATGACAATAAGTGCACGTCATCGTGGAAAATATGAGGTTGTCGAATTTGTTCCTGAACATAATGGACATGATTTAGTTAGTCCAAGGAAACCTCATTTTTTGAGGTCTCATAGAAGTATCAACGCAGAACAAGCAACACAAATTGAGAACCTTGAAAAGTCGGGGATACGACCAAAAGCGGGAATGGAGTATATGGCTCTAGAAGTAGGTGGTCGTAGGAATGTCGGGTTTCTTGTTGAAGATATGAGGAACTATTTGAATTCAAAGAGAACAATGAACATGGGAGAAAAAGATGCAGGAGGCATACTTAATTATTTGCAGCTGAAGCAATCACAAGATCCAAAATTTTTCTATGCGCTTCAGGTTGACGAAGATGATTTAATAACCAATATTTTTTGGGCGGATGGTCAAATGATGGCGGACTATTTATATTTTGGAGATGTTGTATGTTTTGATACAACTCATAGGAAGAATAAAGAAGGACGACCGTTTTCAATGTTTGTTGGTGTGAATCATCACAAGCAAACAACAGTATTTGGCGCGGCTTTGTTGTATGATGAGACTGCTGAAACTTTCATGTGGCTTTACGATACATTTGTCAGGGCAATGAATGGAAAGAAACTTGGAGTTATTCTTACTGATCAAGATGTTGCCATGGCAAAAGCGTTGAAAGAAAAATGGCCAGAGACTTGTCATCGTTTATGTATCTGGCATATATATCAGAATGCAGCCAGTCATCTAAACAAAGTCTTTAAGAAGTTCTCAGATTTTGCCACGGAGTTCAAATATTTTATATATGATTACGAAGATGAAGAAGACTTTATAGAGGCATGGCAAAATATGATAGATAAACATTCTCTTCATAAAAATGATGGGCTCAAGCAGTTGTTCAAATTGAAGGAAAAATGGGCACTAGTCTATGGAAGACAGAGTTTTTGCGGTGATATGATTTCTACTCAGCGTAGTGAAAGTATGCATAGTGTTTTGAAAAATTATGTAACTTCTAACGATCATCTGTCACAATTTCTTCAGCACTTCAACAGATTGGTTGATGATCGTCGTTACGAAGAGTTGAATGCGGATTTTAAGACAAGCTACAATACTCAACATCTTCCATTTGAGATTGAAATTTTGAAGCATGCTCGAGAGGTTTACACACACAAGGTCTATAAGCTATTTCAAGAAGAGTGGAGCAATGGGCATGATTCAAAGTTGGAGACTATTCATGAGTCGGAAGACATATTTAAATATAAAGTCACACCTTTAAAGAAACGGTGCCACCACACAGTCACCTTTGATGCTTCCGATAGCACGATTTTATGTAGTTGCAAGAAGTTCGAGTTTGCGAGAATTTTGTGTTCTCATGCTTTGAAGGTCCTCTCTTTTCACAATATTGTTCGAATTCCTGAAATATATATTATGAAAAGATGGACAAAAAAAGCAAAAAAGGGAATACTTGAAGGCTTCGTGCAACCTTCTGCAGTATTAAATGATCCGACTTTGAACGTGAATGAAGTGAATGAAAAGATGAGGATTGGTCTCACTTCACGCGCAGCCATTACAGAGGAAACATTTGAGATTGCACGAAATGGCCTTATCAAGATGATTGAAGAAATTGATACAATCTCGGTGAATAAAGCTAGTTCAAAATCGGAAGTCGAATCGTCTCATGGTCCCAAATATGTAGTTAAAAAAGCTTGTGTATCTAGGTTGGCAGAGAACCAATCTCCTACCTCTCCAATATTAGAGGAACAACAACAGAAATTACCTATAGTTGGAGACGAGAAAGGTGAAAGCTCCTTTGATGAAATAATGATACAAGGATTGAAAATGAAGCACAATGCTAAAGTAAGATCTGGGAAAAGGATAAAGAGCGGCTTGGAGCAAGCTATAGGCAAGAAGAAGGGGAAACATATTAAAAGTTTGTCAAACAAGTCTTCTCCTAATGATTTCTTTGATACTAATGGACAAGTAAGTTGCATTTTTAACGAACTACTAGTATAAATGAGATTTGTGCCATCTCATGAGATCTACCAATTATGTTAATTATATTTTCTTAAATATTTCAACTAGCTGAGTAGTTTTATATGATGAAATCATGTGTAATTGATGTATATTGGCAGAAAATGAGTAGCCGTTCAAGTTCAATGGTTCAAAGTGTGTCATACCCATTGCAACAATCTTTATTACAACTTCCACGGGTTTGAACATGTTATAATATAGTTAAGTAATTTTACTACTTTTTGCATGTGAGGATTTTTTTTTGTTACTATCTCATGGCCTTTTGTCATTTCTTATCTTTGAGCAAATTTATTAGAATTATCATGTTGGTATACTAAGTCATACTTAAGAATAAATTCAAGTATATTTTTTTCACACATGATCATATTCTTTACTAACTAATATTTTTGTCATTTTCTCATCTTGGAAAAAAAAAACAGAACTACATAGCTGGTGTATCTAATCAGAATTGGGGCATGCCGAATCATGACCCCGGCCAATCTCTTACAGACATACGACCAGCTTTGCCACAGTTTACTCAGGTTCTCATATTTTTAGTTTTACTTATTATGATAATATTATTTATTAGTGTGTTGTTTTACTTACATTTTTTTTTTCTTTTCTTGAAAAAAAAAAGAACTATCAAGTTGGTGTAACTAGTAGAACTTTTCACCAAAATTTGGCTGTACCTTACAATTTCGGAGGTCATACGCATTCTTATGTTCCTGCACCACAAACCATAGGGGTAAGTTTTCTTAAATGCAATTTATTCTAGTTACCAATTGAAGCCAATTTAATTGTATATTATTATGTTATGTTTTCGAATATGCTATAGAGATGTATATATGTGTGTGACAGTTGGGCACTTCAAATGTACATCAACCCACTTATGTTTACTATAATCCAATAAAAGAGCAAGATAAGAGTATTAACTTGACCATGTTACAACAGGTGACGTATACAATATTGAATTTGTACTCAAAATATCTATTTTTATGGTGAAATATTGTGCATCTGATTGCTCACTGTTTACCTGCCAGGCCCAAATGCTCCACCAACAAGGGTTTCATAGATTCAGGATGAAAGATACAAGTCTTGAAACAAAGGAGCAGAATGCTAGCAACAAAGACGTTAGCTCCAAGTAGTGTAGAAGACAAAGGAGTGCATAGTTATATGTTTTGCTCTTTTTATCTTTATCTCACATGACTCTTCAAGGATAAAACTTAATTGTTGAGACTTGAGATTGAAAGCAATTTTAGTTTCTAGTATATTGTTTTTCTTCTTCTTTTTTGTGAAAGGAAAACTTTATTAAGAACTTGCAGATTCTTTATCCATTGAATGCACTGGAAAACTTTATTAAGAACTTGCAGATTCTTTATCCATTGAATGCACATTTTCAGAGGAAGGATACAACATTAAGAATGCTTTTTCTTTTTATAAGAGCATGCATGTTTCTGGTGATTTCAATTGAAATTTGTAGCTTTGGTCAAGGCAATCCATGCACATGCCACTTCATCTTCTTCCCTTATTGTCAGGTGTAAATCATGAAATAGACTTATTTACTCTTATATTCTTTTCATTATTTGGACAAAAAAAGAAAATACATGACACAAGTAATAACAACAACATAAGAGCTTTTCAATCTTTGGACCAAAAAAAAGAAATACATGACACAAGTTAATAACAACAAAACAGAAGAGCTTTTCATTCTTTGGACAAAAAAAAAAATACATGACACATGTAATAACAACAACAGAAGAGCTATCTAGGTACACATAAAGCTCCGATCACCTAATTCATGTTTTCATTGATGATCAAAAATTTCATGATGCTTAACACCCAAATATCAACAATAACGTTAACGAAATCAAATTCCCTCCAATCACGAAACCCATTCTGTCATCTCAGCTTCTCCAAACCCAAAGCCTGTTTTGTCGAGTTCACCAACGATCCCGTCATCGTTATCCAACAAGAACTACGTATCGAATTCTGCTTGCTCTGACCTTTCACTGAATCATAAACATCGAATGAACTACGTACGAATTCTGTTTCCAATAAATGCAGTATCACATCAACATTAATTTAACAATGTATGAACCTCAACAAATTAACAGTGTATGAACCTCAAAATTACTACTTAGATCGCAGAGGCTGAGCAGAGAAAATGAATCTCAACAAATTCGCGAAGGCCTGAAACCCACAATTATTTGGATGTCGAAATCAACTCCTCCTCCCAAAATATTGTCGAAGACCGCCGCCGTGAAACCCGCCGGCGACTCCTCATTTGAAAAATCTCGCAAAATCCAAATAGAGGGTTAAAGGCGTCTCCTCATTTGAAAAATTAAAAACTTTTTTTTTTGAACTTGGTCGATTTGGAACTGAAGGAAAAAAAATTGTGGGTTTCTATTTTCTGTTACCATTGATATTGTGTTAATGGAGAAGAATTGGAGATGAAGAAGAAAACTTCTTTCTCTCACGTATGATAGAGGGAAAAAAAAGTACTTTCTCTCTCTTAATTTTTTTATGCATTACTTTTAATGGGTTTGACCACTAATTCCACTTAATGTACAACTTGGCCAGAAATTAACATGTGTCTTAATTTCATTGAAGGTACATAAAATGGTACACAAATAGGGTATAGAGAAATTGGGGTGGTAAAATCTGGCGGTAAAGATGTGACGTGGAAAAGATATGTCCATCCAGTCAACCCTTAAGCCAACTTTCGAAAATCATAAATAGACCCCTACTTCTTCATTTTTCATTCAATCAAAACAATCTTTCTTTCTTTTGGTTTTGTTCCGAGAGTTCAAAACATTATTTTGGTTCTCCGTTTCTTAATATTCAAAGTGTTGTCATATTAAGAAGATAGTCGTTGCATCATGGGAAGCTATTGCCGATCAAACCGTAAACAACGAGCGGGACAAATATCGTTTTAAAGAGAAAGAGTTAAACTCTTGCCTCGACTTTAAATACTGGTTTGTTTTATGTTTTACACCCATTACGATCAATAATTTTAAAACGATATTCTACTTGTGTATTTCAGAAAATGGTGACCATTTCGCCTGTTCATAGTAGCGATGAAAAACTGGAAAAGTTTTCCAGAACTGATTTCAAAAGGTGGCAACAGAAGATGTTGTTCTACCTTGCAACCTTGAACCTGTCGAGGATGCTGACCAAGGATGCCCCTACGGTGCCAGAAAGTGAGACTGATCCTTGTCTGAGGGCTGCCTTTGACGCCTGGAGTCAGAGTGACTTTTTTGTGCATAAACTACATCTTGAATGGATTAGACAACTCACTCTACAACGTCTATTCCACCATCAAGACATTAAAGAAACTCTGGACGCCCCTTGATAAGAAGTACATAATCGTAGATGTTGGGTTGAAGAAGTTCATCATCGGCAAATTTTTTGACTTCAAAATGACCGACTCAAAGAAGGTGACGAGTCAAGTTCAAGAGTTGGAACTGATCTTGTAACGCCCCTCACCAAGCACCCTACCGGGCACGAAGCGCCATTATTACAAAATTCATTAGAGAGCACCTTGATTCTCTTCTGAAAGATGCAACTAATCCAAAATAAGAGCGGAAGCTAGTACCCAAAAATGTCCATTTCATTATCTTCAGTTGTCAACTACCTGCTATTGATTTTCAACTAGGCTTGTCCCATGTAATGACCTCTAAGCTTTTCTCGTAAATCTGGAATGAAAACATGAAAAAATATCTTTATGAGTCAAAAGGACCCAGTGAGATTTAATGCATGAGGATTTTTGTAAAAATGTATTTTCACAAAGCATGATTTCACAAGAATGATTTTCAAAAGAAGTTTATGCTTTCATGCTAAATCATAACACTTATTAGATCAATCATGTCACAACACGTCAGCCTTATGACTCCCGACCTTTTACCTCCCCTCCAGAAGCGACCTGGATAAAGGTGAGGACGTGCCCAGGCACACGCCTCAACTCTGATTCACTCCGCTAGAACGCTCCATCCAGACGTAGAATAGAGTTTGCTAAAAGCGGCGTTGGATTGTGAAATCTACCTGATAGTCCTATGCTATCTGAGATAATTCCACACACCCATGCCAGTGCCCAATCAATAGTCGTCAAGCGGCATGCCATCAAGTGGCAATAATTTAGCCATCAAAGCGGCTTTAAGAATTGATCAATCATGAAATTAATTTCATGTGCAATATTGACATGCTTTTAAAATAAGAAGCTCAGTACATAGATCGTCAACGGATAATTCAATATAATATAATTGCCATAATATCAACGACAAATTCATGATTTGTAAACAAGTATTTGAGCCTTCTTTGAATCCATAAGATGTGTAAACAGTTATTCTTTGAAACAACATGCTTACATAATTTTCAAAATAAAACAGTTTTATATATAATATGTATAATTTCATTCCGGCGAGAAAATATATAATTTTAATCTCACCTTGATCTTACACTTCAGCCTCTTCCATAACCTCCGTGGTCCACCTCAATCTATTGAGTTTAAATTCAACTGACCCACAACACGAGTTTCTTCATTTATAACGAGAACCCCAAATATGTGAGAACTATAGTGTAAAAATTGGACTTGAAGTCTCATTACTTGCCTACATCAAGTAATAGATCTGACCGACCAACTCTTATGTGCTTGACATGCTCAATAGTTAAATCTATTACAAGTTAAATTAAACTCAATAAATTTTCTCATTAAGGAGTCTTGCTATATAATTATTTATTGCGATTATCTCGTTTGGTTTTCAACTAGTGTTTTCGGTATATTTGGTTACCCAAGGCTTAAATGTGGCGATATTGCTTAATTTGCATGGTTACTAAGACGGCCATACTGTGTAACCAATACTACTTACCAACTTAGGCCTAGTTTGTTTCCCCGGAAAATGGGGGAAAAGGAAAAAAAATAAGGAAAATGAGGGAAAACAAGGTTTTCCAGGAAATTCCTTAGGGAAAATAAAAATTTTCCTTTCTTTTCCTGTGTTTGGCTCATAATGACTTTTCAGGGAAAATTCTTAAGTTTTTTTGTATTTCTTATAATCTAACCGTTTAAAATCCATAATTATACTTTATACTTTGAAATATGCATTATGTTAACAGGATGATAATTCACCTGCTTAAAATAAACAAAAGGTCAATTACTGGAATTACCAAATATATTATATGATTATGCGACCTACTTCCGCGATACAGGTATCACACCTCTTGGAGCACATCTCCCACACAACAAACTACTGGAGTAAAAGCCAACATGAGGAATACGAAACCAAGGCAGTCTCAAATACGAAAGCTCTCGGAACTCATACTACTTTCCAAGAAAATTAAACTCTCGGAAAGAATGAGCCAAAGGACAACAGTCCCAGAACCTTGGCAAAAACCCTTCCTTGACTATACATTCCAAACACGAAAGCTCTCGGAACACTACTCTCAACGATCAGACTAAAAGTCAGAACTTTACAAAAATAACTCAATCAACCTCTCTGGACACTCGGAGAAAGAAGAACACCTACCCACGATAGCTTAAAACCTCTCGGAGACCAACTCACCCACACCCTCTCGGAAAATATCTTGGAACACTTACTCCAGAATACGCATCTCTCGGAACAGCACTATCATTAAAGGGAATACTCCAACTTGGCCCTCGAAGCCACCATTAGAGACAGCAAAGAAGGTAATCTACCCCGTATCACAAAGAAGACCAAAGCCCTCGGAAAGGATACAGTCAGCACTCAAAATGAACACGTTATCTTATTGGTTGAATAAGCATTGTAACACGTGTAAACATAACCACATGCATAACGACACCTGTAAACACATGCACCATGACACCTGCCCCTATCAAAACCTATATAAAGGGAGATATCAATAGAAGAAAGGGCAACTCAAGAACGAGACTCGGAAATGTAAGAAAATCCACTCGGAAGAAAGAATGAAGTATAGTCAATAAAAGGAAGGAAGATTCTTGTCCATTTTTCCTTCTCGTAATGATAGCATTTAGCCTTTGAACCACGGGCAAAGGCGTTCCAGCCTTAATAAATAATTCAGTTAATAGGGAATAATTCTAAACTCGTTAACAAAATGGCGCCGTCTGTGGGAACTCGAAGATTTGTCTCCAAGAACATCCAAATTCGAAGGAGAAGCAGGTGCTACAGCAATAGCACAGTTACGCACCAAAGATAAGTATCCTTCTTTCACTTGTTATATTAGGAATTAGATTATAGTATCTTCGTAAAGAGATCTTAAGATTCTATAATTTTAAATACTTGGGAAAAGAAAAGGAACAGAGCCCAGGAACCCAGGTAAGTATTTCCGAGAGCAGTCACTCTAGGAAATTTCACTCATACTCTCTCATCAAAGGCTTTCCGGAAGTCTAAATAAGTAAAAAGAGAAAGGTATGAACAAATCTACTAGGAATGATTCTTTGAAAGGACGTGAAAATATTTACCACTCTAAGCATCGACGACTACTTACGACTCTCTCCTCGAAGATAGAATTACGATTGAGCTGCCCAAAGTATACTATAATAGGCTACGAAGGCGTGCCAGGGGATACTCCTATTTAGGAAAGTATATTCCCCCAAAATTGCACTGCAAATGGACACGCTATGCTAAAAAAGTTACTTGGCCAGTAAGAGTGAGACGTTCTCTCATTTCTGTAAACTCAATCTTAAAAAATTCTACAATAAAAGGAAAGAAACTAAGTATTCATAATATGCGGAAGAGTTGTGTGATTATGAACACGGAAAGGAAAAAGTTTCGTTCCAAGTAAGAAATGTTTCATTCCAAAGAAATGTTTCATTCCAAATAATATCATTACAAGAGAAAAAACTAAGTACCATTACATAAAAAGTGTTCACAAATTAAAAACTACTAAGATTGGGGGGGTTGAGCACTCGAAGAATCATGGGTTGGCTCGGTGGTAGGGGGATAGGAACACCCGCCGGAGAAGGAACACCCGAGGAGGTAGCCTGAACCCCAACGGGGAGGCGGGAGTCCGCTGAGGATCGCGGGAGGATAGTAGAAAAAGGCACTCGAGACGGAGATGAGGAAGTGGGAGGACGTCGAGTACTACTCTTTTGGTAGAGGTCGAAGGCTTCTTCCAAAGTTGGCCTCTTCATCTCCGCGATATTAACCACCCGCGGGTCCAAGAGGGGATTCACCTTCTGTCGTACCTGCCCGAAACACTGAAGGAATCCCCACATGGCAGATCCCGCCAAGTACCCCGGATGTTTGCGGAGGTACAGGTCCCTCACTTGGATAGCAGTCTCCTCTCGGGCCTGCTTAACAGCAGCGTTCACCCTTTGCTGCACCTCCTCGGGGAGAATGCCTCCCGTAGCCGTGGCCTGTGCCAGCTACCCGTTAAGAGTATCCACCTGGCCCAGTGCCTCCGAGAGATGCTGCTCCAACTCTTTCTGCTTGGTCTCCCAAGCCGCCTTCTCGCCCTCGAGGGAATCCACCTTATCCTTCAGCACCAGCCCAGAAGCCTCCATCTCCTTTACCGAGGAGAGAAGCTGCTTATTTTCCCCCCTCAGGTCTTGATTGTTCTGCGAGACCTTGGCAAAAGCCGTCTCGTATTTCCCCACCTTCTCCAGCAAGTTCGTATTCTCTGCCTCCAGCTTACGAGACTTTTCCTCAGCCGCACTCGCCAGTTTTTGCAGCTTCTCAACCTCGAGTAACAGAAGGGGAAGCATTTTAGGTGCCTAAGAAAGCAAAGTAGAAGAATAAAGATCCCGATAAAGGATCTTAAATAAATTAGTTAGATAAAAAACTTACCAGCATGGCCACATTGTTGACACAAGCCCGGGTAAATTCCCACCCGTCTGCGGACAAGGAATTGGCGGCGGTAAGGTATCGAGTCACAGTCTCGAGTGCCTCCTGAGCATCTTCGGTGCTAGGCTCTCGTCCTGAAACGGGAGCCTTAGAAGACGAGGGCCTCTCAGAAGGTACCACCCCCGGCAGTGGAACCTGAGTGACTACGGGGCTATCGGACTGGATAGCCACGAAAGGTCTCGGGGGAGGAGCACTCGCAAGCGGAGGACCCGCGGCCATAATCTCGTCCAGCAAGCTCATGGTATCGAATGCTGGAAGGTAAGCAGAGTCGGAAGGAAGTGATCCCCCTTCCAAACCAAAAAACTCTTCACCTCCTACAAAATCAGAAAGTTATCTAAGTAAAAATACCCTTTTGATTACCTAAAGCAGTTATCTAAGGCACACTCCTATAGTATTTTAAGAACACGTACCTTTCGGAGGGGTCGCCAATAGGGCGTAAGAATCCCCTGATAACTCCGACGACGAGGGTACGTGGATGACACCGGGAGCTGGTAAAGCCGTCTCCTCTATCCCAACCTCATCTTCACCATCCCCTATGGTGAATCCCCCCTTTGGACCTGCACCGGCAGAGGACACAGCTAACTCCACTTCCTCGGGGGTATCGGACGTCCCGCTAGACGACCGAGACGTAACCTCAGCAACCCTGGAAGGAGTTCCTCCTTGCTCCCCTTCTGCGACCTCAGCAGTTCCACCCTCTCCTAGGGTAAACTTCCCCTTCTTGCCCACCACAGCCTCACTTTCCACCATAAATGGCCGTAGGACATTCACTATCAAAGAGGTCATAAGTTAGATAAAATAAAAAGAGAAACTCGTAAGATACTGGATGGGAGGGTAAAAGACTTACCAAATGTATCAAACAACTTCTCGGGAACAGCCAAAGGAGTCTTGATTTTGTCTATCGGAGAGATGTACCTCAATCCTGCGGTCCGATAGAGACGAATAAAATCCTTTGACTCCACGAGAGGCTTCGCAGAGAACACCGGTGAAAACACCAGTGTGTCGTCCATCACTCTGTCAGGGAATGTAGGCACCCTCCAGGTCATAGGTATGTCCCACGACCCCACAACTGGGTTGATGAAGAAGAACTTATTCTTCCACGAGCTATGGGAGGTAACCATACCCTCAGAGATCCTGTCATCCTTGTCTCGGTGAGTAAAACAGTAAAAAGGACCTCCCCCGGGAGACTGCTTCAGCTCGAAAACAGCAAAGAACCTGTCCCTCGTACACTCGATGCCCCTCACCAGGCACCAAAACACGAACAAAGCCATTAACGAGAACGAATTTGGGGCGAGCTGACTCGGACAAAGATTGCAGTAATTGAAGATGTCGCAGTAAAAAGGCGGGAAAAAAGTGCGCAGCCCCGCCTTTAACTGTGGGTAGTACACTGTCAGGTACCCTTCAGGAGGAGCATCACCCCGGTGATGGGCCTCCGGCACCGTTATCTCGATGTTACGGCCGGAAACACCATACTCCTTGAACAAGTTCTTGATTTCTTTCTCGGTGGCGGTGCTAGCCGTGTTACCCACCTTCTGGGTGACTCGCGGAGCGCCACCTTTCTCAGCCTTCTTCTTCATCCTCTTTGATTTCCCCGCACCACCACTACCGCTTGCCCCCACCGCCGCAGCACTCCGCTTTCGCGAAGCCTGAAACCCTAACCCCGCCGCTCCTCCGGTACTGAAAGCAGCCGAAACCAAATTTGTGTTAGATTGCGACGCCATTAGAACAGAGTTTTTGAAAGAAGAGTTGAGCAGAAATCGACTGATTGCAGAGAGAAAAGAATGCGCCTTGGGAGAAAATTCGATCAGTGTACAAGTGAAAGTAATGGGTGAAAAAGAGGGTTTTTAAACCCTACGCCCACTACACGTCTTAAATGACCACTAAGCGTGCCACGCCTCACGATTGAAAATCGTGCGTAATGACACGTCTCCTCGGTTAATGAAAGAATAACGGTCAAGACTCTTCGATTCCCGCACCCAACTTAAAGCGTGGCATTAAAATCTCCACTAACTGCATTTAAGTCGCAGATAATTAAATTATAGTTAATTAAATACAATAAATTACAATTAATGCCCAAACAAATGACCTACGAAGGTGCATTTGGAAAATACGACGGGAAACACTCGGAGAGAATATCACAATACTCCTCGCCTTTTTAAAGGCAGTGCCAAGAACAAGGAAAGTGTCGAACAAAGCACACATGTCACTGACGAGTGTTTACGACACCCCTGAAGAGTTCTACGAGGCCTCGTGAAACCCTCCCCATATACCTGATGAAATCTACGATACCAAGACTCTCGTACCCCTTAAAACTCTTAAGTTTCTAGTACAGTAGTGATAACTAACTGCACTAGAAACTGGGGGGGGGGGGGGTTTGTTAACAGGATGATAATTCACCTGCTTAAAATAAACAAAAGGTCAATTACTGGAATTACCAAATATATTATATGATTATGCAACCTACTTCCGCGATACAGGTATCACACCTCTTGGAGCACATCTCCCACACAACAAACTACTAGAGTAAAAGCCAACATGAGGAATACGAAACCAAGGCAGACTCAAATACGAAAGCTCTCGGAACTCATACTACTTTCCAAGAAAATTAAACTCTCGGAAAGAATGAGCCAAAGGACAACAGTCCCAGAACCTTGGCAAAAACCCTTCATTGACTATACATTCCAAACACGAAAGCTCTCGGAACACTACTCTCAACGATCAGACTAAAAGTCAGAACTTTACAAAAATAACTCAACCAACCTCTCTGGACACTCGGAGAAAGAAGAACACCTACCCACGATAGCTTAAAACCTCTCGGAGACCAACTCACCCACACCCTCTCGGAAAATATCTTGGAACACTTACTCCAGAATACGCATCTCTCGGAACAGCACTATCATTAAAGGGAATACTCCAACTTGGCCCTCGAAGCCACCATTAGAGACAGCAAAGAAAGTAATCTACCCCGTATCACAAAGAAGACCAAAGCCCTCGAAAAGGATACAGTCAGCACTCAAAATGAACACGTTATCTTATTGGTTGAATAAGCATTGTAACACGTGTAAACATAACCACATGCATAACGACACCTGTAAACACATGCACCATGACACCTGCCCCTATCAAAACCTATATAAAGGGAGATATCAATAGAAGAAAGGGCAACTCAAGAACGAGACTCGGAAATGTAAGAAAATCCACTCGGAAGAAAGAATGAAGTATAGTCAATAAAAGGAAGGAAGATTCTTGTCCATTTTTCCTTCTCGTAATGATAGCATTTAGCCTTTGAACCACGGGCAAAGGCGTTCCAACCTTAATAAACAATTCAGTTAATAGGGAATAATTCTAAACTCGTTAACACATTAAAAACAAAAAAAGAAGTTATATTAATTTTGTTAATATTTTTATTTTTGAAG
This sequence comes from Linaria vulgaris, assembly GCA_948329865.1. Taxonomy (NCBI): domain Eukaryota; kingdom Viridiplantae; phylum Streptophyta; class Magnoliopsida; order Lamiales; family Plantaginaceae; genus Linaria; species Linaria vulgaris. Next base: position 28,507,750 of record OX415252.1, read on the forward strand.
TTCTCCTTGAAACTACTTTATGTAAAATATCAAAAACTTGCATAACTTTATTTCATACGTACTATGATAATTATCTTTAAATATATGTGTTATATATAATATAATTAAAAAAGAAAAACTTTTACAACAAAAATAAAAATAAAACTGAGATATTTACTCACGTTGTGTAGATGAAGAAGATTGATATGTATAATTAACAAGATACAATTTAGTTTATATAGAGACTAACAAACGAAAATTTTGTTTAAATTGGTGGGAAAACAAAACTTTTTAAATTTTTAGAAGAGATTGGGAAAATTTTGATGAAATCTTCCCACCTTTTTTGTAGGAAGTGAGATAAAATTTTAAAATGGGAGATAAAATTTCAGTTTTCCTCTAATTTCCAAGATTTTTCCTTATTTTCCTCTCTTTTCCAAGATTTCATTTCTTTTCCAGGAAAATCTTAAATTACCAAACAGTAGGAAAAAAAGATTTTCCTTCAAAATTTTCCTTTTCCCCTATTTTCCGGGGAAACAAACTAGGCCTTATTCTATAATAGTTCGATTACTCTAAATTTGTCTTAGTACTCAAATTATTCCTCACTTCAACAATTACAAATAGTTTAGTATTTTATGATAAAGACACCAATCATCTATAACTAATAAGGTGGGGAAATTAAAATATCACTTCTGTTCTCTATTCTGTACCGAATTCTCTTAATCAAATCAATTATTTTCGTCGTACTCCGAAACGTAAAATATAGTTAAGAAGTAGTTAAGTTAACTGCAAGAAAAACTCGACCTTTATGGCAAGTCCGTTTTGGATTCTTATGATGTCGTTGTGTCTTGCACGCTCTCGTTCCACCTTTCCCGGAGATTATGGCAGTACATTCGCTCTCACTTATCCTCTATCTACAAACTTTGTTCGCTCTCAGAAGGCCATGCAGATGAAGGCGAAGGCCGCCAAAGCCGATCACCCATTGGAAGTAAGTTGGCTCGAACAAAGTAAGCAGGCCTTAAAGACCTTCCAGTAGAACGCCGGGTGAAAATACCTCAATCCCGCCTTGATTTGAACAAAGTAGGACGTGTAGAACCCCTTGAAAGGGGAAGTCGCTCTCTCGTCCCCCCGAGGCACCACGATCTCCAGACCAGTAGTGTCCGCCAGGTACTTGGTAAACTCGGCCTCGATCTCCTCACGAGACCTCATTGTACTTCTAACATCCCCCGCCAAAACCCTAGGTGGTGGCGCCGCGACAACCAGCTTATTCGCCTTCTTTGCAAATGCATCCGCTACTCCAGAGGCGGGGCGACGTTGCCGCGATGTCCCTTCAGCAGCGAGAGACACTGCCGCCTCCTTCAACACCACATCTGACACCGCTTAATGCCTCCCTGCATCGACAACCTTCTCGCAGGAACTGCTCATTGAAGCCATGGAAATCACCAGAGAATTTTGAAGAAAATGAAGAGAGAAAGAGAGAGAAAATTGAGAAGGACTCGGATGAATAAAGAAAAAAACACGTCGAGTCCCCTCAATTTATAGGCGAGGAAGGCCAAAAGACGCCCTTGATGCTTGGCCAACTCATCGCCACGTGGAACATGTAGGACCACTATTGCAGAAAATGTCCGATAGTACATAGCTCATTTAATGAGTTCCAAGTGATTTCTACAAAATATACTCAGAACTGGGGGGACTCATGATAATGCATAATCCGCCATGGCTTCGGACATGGACGAGAAAAGGGTACTCCACAAAACGACTAAGTCCTAGAGGAAGGGCACGCCTATATCACGACCAACTGTTACCCAAATAAGGGCACACGATCCGGTATTCAGAGAAGGTACCCCCGGGTCACGACCAACTACCACCCCAAAGAGGGTATTCGGTTCAAACACCCGGAGAAGGTACCCCGAAAACTCGACTTACCAATACCCCAAAGGCGTACAACTCAGACTCTAAAGCTTGGGTACACCCTTCCCAACGACCTAAAGTCGGCCTTGACCTCGGGTACCCACACAGAAAGACCATGGAACCCTCCAGGCTAATGAGTAAAACACTTCCCGAACGGTTAAGCGCCACCCAAACTCCGAGAGGTGATATCCTACACCTAGCCAAAATATCAAGGAAAAAAGAGGACAATGCTAAAACACTAAAGACACGAGTGAATACAAGAAAGGGTCAAGACCGCACAAAATACGTCTAAAGAGATAGCCCGACAACCACACAATCATGAAGAACGACCCCCCGGGTCCCGCTCGAGACCAAAGACCAGGAGAATCATCCGGCCACCTATGCAGAGCCTCAAGCACGACCAAGCTCGAAGATGTGCCAACCACCCTCATTCAACATAGCTCCCAACCACCTTCATTATAACTAAAGACCACTCCTTATTGGCCCGAATCAGCCATTGGGACAGAAAACAACAACTCTCACTGGTGCAGACTATTGATTGAGGCAGACGAATTTCCTCTCATTGGTTCAAAACCACTTCTAAAGATAATTGGAGCAGACGCCTTCAATACCCGCTCAGATGAACTGAAGTCAACTCACGCCATTGGTCGTCCTTTCACACCCGACCCTCATTAGCACATAAGACCCTCACACTATTGGACGCCAGAGCCACCCATAGTTAAGACGGAAAGACCAATTCCTATTGGCCAAAGACCTCAGGGCTATCCCTATAAATAGCCCCCATTCTTAGCACCAAAAGAAAAGGAGGAAGTCCGAAAAACACACACACACACACACACATAAAATCAGTGCAAGTTCTGCTAAAATCTGAGCATAATTGTACTTAGAAATAATAATCTTTCTAGCTCGAGCTATCTCGCTATACAACCCTCTTTGTAATTCATTCAAAATCTTTAATAAAACAACTGCGCCTCCCTTTTTCCTCAAATTCGAGATTGGCGTTCCGAACAAAAACTAAGTGACGATATCCCCGAATATCCCGACCTCACGGGCCCCAACGACATTGCATCACAGAAATTATGGCTTTTCGACTGTATAAGTTTGCAAGGCGCCTGTTTTCTACGACCACCTTCCAAACTGGGGGACTTATGATATGACATAATTTGGGCTTTTCCGATGATCAATTACAGCGTGACAAGTTGCAACAATGTCGAAATGGACTACACAACCAGATCTAGCGGCCCACACTAGTCATGGCAGTTTGGGCCCATCAACTAGCATATGAACGTATTCATTTGAGCTCAGTTTACAAACTCATTAAAACTGGGTCAAGCCCATCAACACTCAAGCCTATCCACTGGAACTAGGTCAAGCCTATAAGCACTCAAGCCCATCGAATGGCTTATGAGGTATCTATAAATACCCTCTCCCCTGAAGGCAAAAAGACACACAATTGAAATTTTACTTTCTCTCTCTAAACTTTTAGAGCCCAAATCTCGTTCGATGTGACCACGATGTCTGCCGTGCCATCTAGCACGGATTGGCGGCATGTCCGACCAACACGGACCAACGACATCTCATCTGACATGGTCCATTGACCCATCAAGCTCTTGTGCGATGCTCCATCCAACACATATAGACATCCAGAGAAATAATGAACTGCGTTCGGTTTGATTTCCTATACGAGATACATAGGTAACTTGGCCCAACCCGAATTCAGTCTGAAATCAACAAACTTTTAGTTCACGTACGCTGTTTCACGGTGCAGGTTTTTCGAACTCAAAGCTAACTCAACACCAGTACGAAGTTTGGATTAGTTTAACATGGAGTGCTTAGTGAGCAGACAAAATCACCCCGCATCACCGCCAAAAGGACGTAGAGTTTCCATATCGGACCCGTCATTTTAAGAAGGGCTTCATAGCCGCCCGCATACATAGATTGATACCTTTCCATGTTGGGCTCGCGTTAGCTTTCAGGGTATTCCTTAGAATTGAATCGTCTCTAAGATATTTCGACTGGACCAAGTGACTCCATATCGTGTCCTCGTTCTTCAAGTTTTTTCAAGCAAATTTAGAGAGCAAGTTTTCATTACTTGTGCGGCTCCTCCGAATTCCCAAACTTCCTTCCAACTAGTGTTTCAACTGACACCTTATCTATCTATCCATCGTCTTGGCGAAGAATGACCTTTTCCATGCACTGCGAAGAATCCGACCGAGTAAATTGCTTATGCTTCTCGAGCTCACTATTGATATCGAACCAGACGCGGCACAGAAGATGGAGTAAGTGAGAGATCTCACTGTATTCGTGAGAGGACAGGGCGGTTTGATCCTTTTCTTCTATGAACCATTGGCAGTTGTTGTGCTCAGTGATAGATATATTGTACTCGCCAATTGTTTGGGTAGGTAGGTAAGGGTTTTATATTTACAAAATTTTCGTGGAGTTTTGTTATGGGAATCTTGTTAATGGCAACTAATTCCATGGAATTGGGGTCACATAACTTCCTTTTGTTTGTAGTGTGCTTTTCGATACCGTCGTGTTGTTTGTATGGAACAATTAATTACTTGAGGGTGGATAATCAAACAATTTGGTGTGGTGCTCATTTCATTTCATTTCCTCATCTGTTGTAAAGTGTCTAATATCATCCCGTGGAAAATGGTACATGATGTGCGTCTTGAGCACAACACTTGCTTTACGTACCGTTGGTTGGCAGATCTTCGTGGAATATACAACTGGACTGGACTGGAGGGTGATAAGATTAGATATCAATCACCCCCGGAGAAACTTGCACCTTCTATCATGATTCCTACTCCCATCGATTGCTTGCTACTTATGAAATAAGCTACTCATATTACGTATACTTGGGCTACTTTATTTCATATGTGGGAAACAATCGATGATTATGTGTTGCAAGTTCCTACCACACCACAGACTTGCTGACTATAAACTCTTGATTGGAATTCCGGAATCGGATCATAACATATCATCTCTCAGCATTCATAGTAAGCTGTGTGTGTCCTGGAGGAGCTCTGCACTCACCCTACTTGTAAGATAAAATCATTATATATGGCTTTCTCGTTAACTTTACTCGTTCTTGTTAATTTGAAAATCACTTGCTGATACATATTTTCATGTATTTTATTCAGTACTGGTTTTACTTGAAATCTCTTTTTTCTCATCATCCTCACGAATTGCTTGATATATCTTTATATAACCTGATTACACTTCTCCGGGGGTGGGAGCGATCAAAGATCCTTATTTGATTTTTTGCTTAAAAGGACGTTGAGAATTCTAGCCTATGGGATCAGCAACCTCACTCCTTTGCTTGATTTACAGATGAGTTTGATAGCCATGTAAATTTCCATGATATAAAAGAGATTCGATTTGGAATTAACAGCCACAGCTGAACAGTGTTTGAAATGAAAGTTATCAACTAAAAAGATCAAACTTAAGTCAAAGTGTTGAAAAACCATATGATTTCTTCACGTTCCTGCATCTTGAAATTTGTATTCAATTGATGAGCTGTTAAATAGACTTAACATGCATTGTATATTAAGGAAATACAAACAGATAATATATTATCCAATATGAAGAAATAAGAAAAATAACCAGCTACGGCTCTAGAGGTTTAAGCATTATTTATTGACTTCCTTATTCATGAAAAACAACTAAGCTAGAATTATTTCTTTCTTCAAATATGGAGTTTGTCTTTTGTTTCAGAAGTCGAGCAGTCAAAAAAGCAAGAAAAACCACGCCCCTACTTCTTTAGATGATTCATATTGGATTACTGGGTAATGGAGCAAGAGCTTTTGGTACACTCATGGATATCGACATCAACTGTGGCGACATGTAAGTACTCCTCTGCTAACGTGAACTTCTTAGTTATACATTTCCGCAATCGCTAATGGTCCGTTTTAGCTGATTAATTGAAACTTGATGCGTAAGTGAGAGAGTAAATCAAAGTTGGTTCCATTGCTTTCAATATTATAGCCTGTTCTTTTTTGCTACTTATGATTATGATAATAGTGTGTAACCAATCATACTAAGCTTATAATGGCATTTATGGTAGTAGGTTTTGACTAAAAATCCTCCAAGATGTTTTGTAATATAAACTCAAATGGCAAATAGAAATTTGATTCCGAAACAATATAGTGAACTCTACTGTAAAGTTTATTGGTTGTGCCTTTTGTTTAATGGTGTTACTCTAACTCTTATGCAATAAAAGATAATTTTCTCCATGTACACATTATTTGGATAACAGTTTATCTTTAGTATTAATCTGAAGATCTGGTGAAGAAACAACACTAGCCAGAGTTATGGTATCATATAATTTGACACAATATGCAGTATTTTATATGACTATTCAATAATAGAACCAAAAATATTAGAAATTCTTTTCACATTGACTACCATTTCGTGGAAATTTATGGATACCACCAGGGCATTGTTTGAAATAAATTTTATTTGAGTTTTATATAGAGCCCATGATTAGTTTAAAAGGTGTTAATCTGGAGTTTATGCATAACGTAAACTGTGTAGTATATTCGTTTTCTCGGAAAAGCCTCAAAGACATTGGTATAACATTTATTTTCTTCTCACTGAGACCATAATTGATTAAGTTATAGCTGCCTTACCATGGAATTTTGTCCGAACATAAAGCCTTGGTGAAGTTATGCATACTCTTATGCACTATTGTTGATCTACTTTGAGCCTTTATAAAGTGATCAACTAATTGTTCTCCAGTTTTACATAAAATCCTAATTTGATGCACCTTTTCACAAACAAAGTGAAAACTTTTCTCAATATCTTTTGTTTAGTTTATGAGACACAAATTTGAGGCAATATGAAGAATTGTCAGATTATCAGGCTATAGCTCTGCTGGTGTTGAAAGTTTAGCAACAAATTCAAGTGACTACTAATTTATTCACATCATTTCACATGACCATAGCTCTTGATTCTGTTTTTGCAACCGCACCGCTGTATTGCATTTTTTTACTTAATCTCCCATGAAATTAATCTTCATCAAGAAAGCCACAATACTGGTTGATGAACTTTTGTTCACTCTTACTATATCCTAGCTAGGATAAGGACTTCAAATAACAAAATATTAATTCTAAAGATGTCCAATGATGAAATGGTGGGGAAGATATAAATTGGTTTAGAGTACTAGCAAGTAAACACTATTTGGATATGTCATTGTTGGAAACCAGTTTCTTCGATTGATCTCCTATAGGCTATAACTATGAGAAAATCCTTCATAAGCTAAACATCAAGTGCTATTAGAGTACAATATGGTTTGGCGTTCAAGTTTCCCTTTTTGTTTTGATTATCACTTATTCTTGCTGAGATAGGAAAATACGTGTTTGACAACGCATTAGCTCAAACCCTGAAAAGTACTTTAATTCCCCCGAGTCCTTCCTGTACAATAAGAATGATGCCAGCAGGGTGCTTTGATAAGAGGAATGCTTTTTTATTGTTTAGTGGATCATAACAAACGACAAGTGGTGATTTCAAATCTATAAATGAATAAGGTCCCCAGTGTAGGACATCCTCGTAACTGGATGGACATATCTTTTGGATACCTTATGAAGTGACATGTGGATGTTTACATTCTTGTAGAAGTTGTTTGCATAAAGAATTTGGGGCACGAAGTATTGAGAAAACACACTTTAAATTAACAAACTTTACCTGTTAAATTAACGAGTCATAGTATGGGTGATCAACATAGCTTACAATAACTTTAGTTTAATGTGCAGTATATATATTTATTATTTAATAAAATCTGTAATTAATTAATATTATTAGTCAATTATCGTCTTGTGTGATTATGTTATAATCTCACTTAATTAAGAAACTCTGGAGGTATGCATTTATACATGACCTCAACTGAGTTTTTTTGGATTAAAATATGGAGCTCGATAGTTTAGCCTAATTTTAGTTGAGAAATTATCCCCTGGGAACTCAGGGGAAGACTTAGAGGCTTCTCCATCTCCTAGAAGTGCTTTAAAGTTATATTTTTTTTAGATAATTAATATTTCATAAGATGTGAAAATTGAATAACTGAAATCGCTTGAGATCGGAAATGGTATGACTTACTTTTAATAAAACTTTTCAAGTTTAAGAAAGTCGTATGAGGATTGTGGTGATGATCTCGATAAGAAAATCAGTGAATTCAAATGTTAATATGTTTGATGGTTTTGTTGTTTTGGTTTTAACAAGACATGATTCGAAGAAGTACTTCACATAACCACTCGTGTTGGACTCTAATTTTATATCTTTCTTTGGAAATTACTAAGTTGGAAGAATGAGTCTGAATGAGCCAGTTTATGCATTTAAGAAATAATTATAATATATTTACGCTTTGAGGTTTGGCCATATTTGGTTAATCATTGAAAAATCCCAAAACATTTATGTAAATACAACATATGGACTCCTTAAAACTTGAATACTTATTGAAACCGCTTCCTAAGTTTGAAAAAATATGGTTGGGCCCCAATTTTTCATTTTTGAGGGGCGTCTCTATAATTTTTCAAACTTCTCTGCAATTAGTTCATATCTTGAGCTGTGTGAATGTAATTACCCCCCTACATTGATTGGAGTTAATTGATAAATATCTCATTTGGTTTTCAAAATTCCATATGTTAAACCTCAATTTCTTGTGAACTCCGCCGCCATCACTGACGAAGGTGAGAAAGTGATGATATATTCTTAGAAATGTAATTGATAGCGGTTAGCGTTTCGTACTTTTTTTGTGTTTGTGTTTAAAAGATAATTTCCTTTCTTTCTAAAACTGTTTCTTTTGCCACTAAGAATCTAACAAAATTATTGATAGTTTCACTCGAGTTTTATATGCAAATCTAGATTTGATAATAAAGATTTTCTATTCGTCTTTACTTTGGTTTTTGCAGATGGTATCTTTTATGAATCAAGCGTGATATCAAACCGTCATGGATCTTTTTTGGCTATATTGATAATGTGATTGATTATCCAGTGAAAAAATTGGAAAGTATGGATTTGTGGTTTTTAAACTCGTATATTCAATTAAGCCAAGATATCGACAACTAGAGGCATTACTTAAGGGGATATACATTGATCAAGGAGTTTCTAGGGTTTTGAACTCTTCGTTTGAAATTGATTGGTGTAAATTGTAAAAACTCATGACTTATTGTTTATAGAATGCATATGTGTGTACTCATCTAATGTACTTTGATTACTTATCAAAAACAATCTAATGTACTTTGGGTATCTGATTTTCTGGCAGCATCTTGCCGACAACAAGGAGATCTTGGCGTGACGATAGTCCATCAAGTTGGTTTATCTCATTCTCAGTCTCTTCACTGTTTTGTAGTACGCTTACCCTGGTACTTATTCTATAACTTATAATGACCACATTGATTAGATTTTATTTTTCTATGTATCTTCTTTACATCAATTAGTTTGTTCAGTGCTTTTTCTTTGTAGAGGATGTATGTAAGATTTGGTTAAGGCCTCGGTAAAAGTGTTGTAGTCTGTAAATTTCCTTTTTTTGGGGTATGAGATACGAATGCCCAATAAGAGAACAATTATTCGGTACCGTTTCATGTTCACAAAAATGTTGTGCTTGCACAAAATCTTTAGAAAATAGTTTGCATGATATTCACTAACTCTTTAAATGATTTAAAGAAGAGAATCAGTCACAAATTGAGGATTATTCTTTAAGACATGTAGTGGGATTGGTTTGCACTATATTTAGCTAGCCTACGGTTGCTTGAGATACAACTCTTAATTGTGCGATTCGATTTGTACTTTGTACTCTACATGCTCTTCATCTGCATGCTGATATGATGTGGCTACTCTGTATCTACATGTGCTAGATTTTATCCCAAATAAAAACAATTTAGGGCGCAACCTTTTAGGTCAATGTTAGTGTTTGCATATGACTTGAATGCTCTGTTACAAAGAGAAAGGGCAACTATTAAAGAAGTGTATTTGGACGGCTTATTGCAATGTCGTTTGAGTCTCATACCACATAAACTTTCTCTAGTTAGAAGTTGACCAGTCAACCCTTGTCATGTGGAAATTCATTGAACGTTACAATCTCCCTTGTGATGTGATTGTGTTATTCGGTTCCGCTATTTAGAACTTCTTACAAGATTATAGTCTTGAATTATACACCACATAACTATTAGTTGTTGTTTGATCATCAAAAGATGTCCCCCATCTGCTTTTTCTTGCTAAATGAAATGGCGAAAAAATAATAGAAATTTATTTTCTCAATTTCATTGACAAGAACGCATCTCGATCCTTCCACTTATCCCTGTTGTGGGTCGGGGACCCGCCGGGTCGGGACCCAGACCCACGGGACTTACCCGGGACAGGAGCTACTTTGTAGCTCCCGTTTCCTCCTGCCGGGACGGGAGGTGCCCGAGATCCCTGCGGGCAGTGAGTTTAAATTGGGGCTAGAAAATTCCCACCCCTTTTTTCCTGTTGTTTGTTACGAATCTTTCGGTCCCTGCTTTGCTTCTCGTCTGCACTAATAATAGTTTATCGGATCATCCGATCACCAACAATACACAACGATACACTAATCGCCAAAATATACCACAATACATTATCGGATCATCCAATCACCAACAAGAACACAATCGACACTATTAAAAAACATGCATCATAAGTTCACCATAAATCCATAACATATAATATCATCTGATACCAACAAAATATAAATCATACAATCCAACATAACAAACCAAGATAAAAACTTAACTTGTCAATATATCCAACATAAATATAAAAATCCAAACAAACTCGGCTTTCATTCAAATCCACCCAAAAAAGAGGCATCATTTTCTATCGCCGCAAATTCTGCATGAAAATCAAAATATTAACATTTCAAAATATAAAAAATTAACCGAATCACCGTTTAACTTAACGTTGTTTACCTGCTTCGCGTTTCTCCAAGTCCTCCAAGTACTCCTCGATTTGAATTGGCGTACTACCATTCCGTAGCCAATCTTGAGAGTATATAAGTGCTTGAATTATTTTCGGAGTCGATAAACTCCTAAATTTGTCAAGGACACGACCCCCGGTACTAAAAGCCGATTCAATGGCAATTGTTGAAATCAGAATAGCCAACAAATTGCGAGCCAGCTTGGCATTAATATGATATCGATAGCCATTGATCTTCCACCAAGCGAGGATATTGAAATCACCTTGAACCTTTTCACGCCTATCCCCACAGTCTAAATCCATCTCGCATTGTGGTGCTTCCTCCTCGATATTCTCTCCCCACCAATTTGATAAATGATCAATTGACACAAATAGAAAAATTTTCAAATACAAAAAAAAATAAAAATTAGAGACTTCTTGAGTGTACCTTGCTCATTGTTCGTGCCTCGTAAGCAAGAGGTCCTTTTCGATCCAAGGAGCCGTACTCGCAAAAGTAGAAGATGAAGTTGGAGGAGCGGGACTTGTTGGTGCATTTGCTTCGACCATGGCCTTATACTCTTCAAATAATCGACGGAACCCTTGCTTAATTTTCGCAACCAATGTAACTTATTTTTCAAACATTTTCTCGACATAGTTAAGCTTGAGGCGGGGATCTACCATGGCGGCATAATACAACAAGTGATTCATCTTCCCGTTAACACCCCAATACTTGTCGTATTTTTCTTTCATAACCAAAGCCATTGCTTTCAATCCATCCGGCTTTTTGGTCCTAGGATCAATTGTCGGTCGTCTCAATCACACACCCAAGCGATCGTCGATAATGCAAAGTTGGGTTAGTACCATATGCGATGTCACATAACTTGTGCCCGAAACAACCTCCGTTAACTTCTTGAAAGGCTCCAAAAAGTCGATAAACAACTTTGCTCTCGCCCAATCATCATCGGTTGGTATACAATCCCTTAACTCGGTGGCATAGGTTGCATCTTTTTGCCTGTATCCAACGAAAGCCATCCTCAAATCATAAGCGGCACTAAGCATCGTGTACGTGGAGTTCCAACGTGTAGCGGTCTCTAGTGCCACATCATCTTCATCCGATTCTGCACTATTATACGGCGCGTCATCCCTCAATGCTTCCATTTGCTCTCCAGACGAGAGTTCCCGAGTTTGGCCTTTGGAAGGACGAGAAGACTTAACCGAATTGCGACGGGAAGTAGATGGTGCCGTGGATTTATTGGAAGCTTTGACCGCTGTCGAAGTAGTCGGTGCCGTGGAAGTAGAGGCCCGTTTACGAGGAGAAACTCTAATTGCGGTACTTGTAGAAGCTTCGATGGAGGACTTCTTTTGCTTGTTTGTTGCTACCATCTAAACAACCAAAAAGACAAGATCTAATACCAAGGAATATGATATCTATATCAATACAAAAGCCTCAATGATCAATTCAACAACAAATGACAATATCCAATATCAATTAACTCATTTCAAAATCAAAATCAACGTATATCTCACGAACTTTAATGCCACAATGATGCCTCTAACTATATCAACACAAAAGCATCAACAAACTTAATTTACGATCAATTTCGCAAACTATAATATAGACAACGCGATCAATTTCACGTTAACTCGTCTCATTTATCCTACTAACCAACTTTAATGTTTCTCATCATATCAATTTTCAAAATCAAGCCCTAATTGAACAAAACCCCCAATTAATAACTCTAATTTAGAACGCATAAATCCTAATTTCTGTATGTAAATCAGTAACATGTAGCTACTAAACTAATCAAACTATAATTCAAATATATAAAGTAATCAAACTATAATTCAAAGATTTACAAAAAAATGAGGGTTTTGACAAATTACCTCTTAACTTTGATTATTGTCGTTGTTGTTGTTGTCGGACGTGGTGGTGCGGCCGTGGATGTGGTGTGTGTGAGCCGTGTGTGTACTGCTATGTTCGTGTGGTGTGTTTTGTGTTTTGTAGTGTAAGTAAGTGAAAAAAAAAGGAAGAGCAGGTAAAAAAAAAAGAAAAAAGAATTGCACCTTCTGGATCCCAGGATCCCGTCGGTTTCCTCCCGGCGGGATCCGGTCCGGGATCTAATCCCCGGTCTGGCCGGGAGGGAAAAAGACGGGTTTTTTTTTGGTCCGGGAAAAACCCGTTGGGTCGGGCGGGAACCCGGATTCCCGACCCCCGGATTCCCGATCCGGCCCAAACACCCCTACAGTTCCACTCAACTTTCACATCTTAATATTCTTTTCCTCTTCATCAGAATTTGGCCATGCTCTCCTTATCATTGGTGTCGTTATCCATTCACAGTCCTACTACACATAACAAATCATCTAATCAAATGTCTCTACTTTGAATTTGTAGACATAACATATCCATGCTAAATTTCTCGTAAACCAACATATTCATGCTGGGTTTTGCATCCCTCTAAGGACACTCAACATCAAAAGAGAATATATTCATTTATAAATGCAACTTTATGTGCTTGTTTTTCTTCTGGTTTATTCAATTTCATTTCCACCAACTTATTTACAGTTCTCTTTATATAATCACCTCTAATCGGTCTTGTCCTTTGGCCGCAATATTGGGTTGTGGTGTCCCATTTAAAGTTCTCTTATAGGACTTATTGCCACTCAAAACATTGGTATCACCGATTGAGTTGCTAATATGGCCCTTATTTGCATACATTTTTAGGTTGATCCTTCATGACCATAAATTTAGTTATGTTTGCATTTTTCATTGAATTACTTCGAAGAAATGGCTTCCTGCTTCGTTGAAAGACATATCCACACAAAATGCCATCTATATTTGATTATTCTTGCTTTCTGAGTTTCTTTAATAGTTTATTTTTAATTTCTTCTCTAGTCCCTCAATTAACTTTAAGTTTCTATATTAGGGCCGACCTCGTTGTTGAGCTTCTTTCGGTATTATTAATAGTACACTCATGTTACCCTTCTCTTATTAGAAAACTCTATCTTTAGTATAATTTGCAAAACACCATAACAACTATATAGTGAATACAATACCAATTTGTTGGCGCACCAGAGCTCCATATTGGATTTTGTAATTACTTGTGCTTACAAACTCAATAAACTTAAAGGATCTTATGAATTAGATTGATTTCTATTACAAATATCCTATTGTAGCGTTTACCACATTTTACCTACCAATACTATATGTTGTGTCCAATTTAATCAGGATCAAGTTTAATTGAGATTTGAATTAAGTTTTACTATGATGTTTTTCAGATCAACATATCAATCTCTTACTTCTATTTTTTGGTCTGGAAATAACTAAATAATTTTTGGTCACGTATTTATTCTAATTTCTTAGTAACCTAGCACAAACAACTCGAATCTATGAATCATTCTCATAGTGCTCTTGTTTAACTTATATATTTTGTACTTAAATTTATCTAATCGTATTGGATGTGATTAGTTAAGGCCACTTGCTTTTAACAGACTTTTGTAGGTTGCAATGGACATGTCAAAATCTAAACCATTTTTCTCTGGTGTCCATACAGGGTATCTTGAATCGATCATCTTGATTTCCGATTAAATCATTTCGTTAACAAGAAAACAAGGAGTAGGTATCACTTGTCATGTATTATTGTTTAGATAAATACGATACAGGTAAATTTCAAAAGTGTGGTGGTTCTAACTTTCTTACTTCGTACAACCATGAACAGTCTCTTGACGAAGGTATTCTTGATCGTTTGGTGCATATTCTACACATTAGTACTAAGTACAATTTCATTATATCATGAGAAAATCTAGAAATTCTTACTTGTTTAAGTAATACTGTGATTTTATGTTTAGATTGTTTATATGTGGAATATATATTGATTACCCCCACCGTAAAAGCACTAAGAATGTACGATAGCTCTACAACTTTTCCATCACTGATCATGGTTTCGCTTTTGATAATCTTTTTTATTTGTTTATTATGTTAGCATATTTTATCTCTACTCAATCTGTGGATATTTCACTATTTGTAGATAGCGGAAGTCCTTATACATAGTAGTTTAAGTTTTGTGCATGCTCGGCATAAACATTTCAAACTATTTTTGGTTTGTATATAAGGTGATTGTGCTTTATTCGTGCAATGTTTGTGCTTTGTGTATGTTGTGTAATGTTTGAATGGTGGATGGTGCATTATTTTTGCTTTCTGTATTTCATGTATTTTCTCATCGGTTTATTATGTATAGTGTGGATGTTTGGTTTTATTTATTGACATGAGAATTTCTTTCTTAATCGATGTTAATTATTATTAGTCAATCTTCTTTTCCTTTTCGGCTGAAAATACCCTCTTCTAAGAAATAAATTCATTATGTTGCTATTTAGTTTTTACAAGTTTACAAATTAAATAGATTAAAGACTAACAAACTTTAATCATGTTTTTGCAGATAGTCGTTTTGTGGTCCTCATAGCAAAATACAGTTTTACATAATGGCACCCAACGATATGATAAACATCCACAATCATGGTATCGAGGTTGATACGGAAAAAAAGAGGATTAAATGTAATTACTGTGAGAAAGTTGTAAGTGGCTTCTTTCGCCTGAAATTACATTTAGCAAAAAGAGGGGGTGATGTGGCCCCTTGTAAGGACGTGCCTGCTGAAGTTCAAGATTTGTTTGGAAAACATATATCGGAGATGAGAAGGAAAAAGTCACACAAGGTAGATGAGAACCAAGAGCTCCCCAACCTTCCTTTAAAGAGAAAATTGAGCCAAGAAACACATTATTCCAGTTACAACCAGATTAACAGATTTAAGGATCTACATTCTTTTGAACGTGATTTGCCGCGAGAAAGTAGTGGGGCTAAAACAAGGGCGTCAACAAGATTGGGCAATAATAATGTAGAATATTGTTCAATAACTGAGGTAAGAAATTATTTATATGACATGGGAAATGATTTTAATGCCATTCAGTTGACTAGTTTGCAGAAGATGATAACTACTCTCAACAGTAGCGGTCATCCAACGTATGATAGTCCCAGTTGCCAAGGATTGAGATTAAGCTTGGACTATTCTTTAAAACAAACACAAAACTATGTGAATGCTCTAAAAGAGACATGGGAAACTACCGGTTGTAGCATCTTGTTAGATGGTTGGATGGATTCAATGGATCAATGCTTTGTCCATATTTTAGTTAGTTGCCCAAAAGGTGTGATATATCTAAAGTCATCTAATATTTCAACTTTGGTTGGAAATGTTGATGCAATGGTAGCTTTCTTTGAAGAAGTTATTCAGGAAGTTGGGGTTAAGAATGTGGTTCAGATTATTAGAAATTCAACTTTAGATATCATGGAGAAAGAAGTGGGATCTAGAATCATGGAAAAACATGCACATATATTTTGGACCATGAGTGCATCGAACTGCATTGAACTGGTGTTGGAGGAATTCAAAACGATGCAACTTATTAGAAGGGTGTTGAAGCAGGCAAATATTATCTTGAACTTTATTCACAATTATGGTGCTACTCTGAAAATATTTAGTACATGGAATTCGTTCCATGACTTGGTAAAGCCTTCAAGGATTAATTCATTGGTGCCATATTTAACACTTGAGAATGTGGTGGAAAAGAAGGATATCTTGAAAAATTTATTCGATTCGTATGAGTGGGGAGCCTCAAATTTGTCTACTTCCTCTGACGGCAAAATTGTTGTTGATATATTGGAGAGTTCTGCCTTTTGGAGAGATGCCAATGTGGCTGTAAAAGCATCTCTCCCTTTGTTAGATTTGGTGCGCCGTTTGTACGAGAATGATAAGCCACTAACTGGATACATATATGAAGAGATTGATCAAGCCAAGCAAAAAATACGAAATGAGTTGAAGCACGGTTTTCTTTACAAGCCATTCTGGCGTGCAATTGATAATATTTGGGATGAAAAACTCTACACTAAACTTCATTCAGCGGGCTATTATTTCAACCCGTGTCTCTATTACTCAAATAACTTTCTCTGTGATCCAGAAGTTGCAAGTGGTATGAGTTATGTGAGTTGCATGATTACAAATCAATATATTAAGAGCTTGGTCCGTTATGAAATCGCAGAATATATTTGGATGAGGCGCAGGTGTAGTAAATCTGCTTTGGACAATCCAGCAAATTCATCGCCAGGTATCGTAGTTACTAAATTTTCTACTTCGATAATTATTTTACTTTCAATTTTGCCGTGTAAAGATTGATTGTTTAATGCAGTCCGCTGGTGGTTGACACATGGAGGGAAGTTTCCTCAATTGAAAAAGATTGCTATTCGCATTATCAGTCAAACTTGTGATGGTGCCTGCAAGTTTGGCCTTAAGAGAGATTTAGGGGAAATGCTGCTGAGAAATGGAGGGAGTTTATTTGAACAAGATGCGCTAAAAGATTTGGCTTTTGTGCATTATAATATGCAACTGCAAAACTTTTATCCTAATGTAATTAAGTAGCAAGATCTCCATTGGCCCATTAAGTGATTGGATAATTGAGGAGCAACGAAGAAATATTATGTGATATTAAGAAAATTGGATGCAAGTGTATTTGTTACTGGAATTATTTCAGTGATTTATTTGACTGGGATTTAAGCTTAAATTTGTAGCTTTTACTATTTACTAAATATTGGGAAATTTAATGAAATTCTAAGTGTAGAAGTATACGCTCTTGTTGATTATTAATATGCATCTCGCACTTTTTCTTTAGAGGAATAAATATTACGTGGTAAGTGAATTGTCATAGAGTAAATATGTACGGTCAAAATTTAAGATAACACCTCTATTCACTTGCTTTCTAATCGTACTTTCAAAAGACATGCGGACGGTACATAAAGCTAAAACATTATTATAACTTTTAAAACATCAAGAGACAGAAAATTTGTACATAAAAGTGCACATACGTTGCACGCTGAAAAGTATAAGAAATATTAAAATCATCACTTGACTATTTAATGCCTGTAATGAAGTAATTTATTAGTTTGTGGTAACAAAGCAGTGGAAGCAGATGCGAAGCCGGGGGAGTGTAGGGCCCCCCGCCACCCCGATTTTAGCCCCACTTTCATGCATGTACTACTATTAGATTATATATTTTCTGATACTTATTATATACTGTATATATTATCTTGTAATGGGCATGGATGGAGTTTGGATCGAAACTGGGTTGATGTTGAAGCCTGATGAAGGTGTTAGAAAGTCTTACAGAAACTACTTTAATGAATTTTGACCTAAGTCCAGAGTCCTTGAGTTCAGTTTTAGATCTTTGGGCTAAAAGTGGTATCAGAGCCTTGGATCAGAATAAACACTTTCTGGAAACAATTCATTACATGAACTCTCAAATCATGGATTTGATGGGACGAATGAATACTGTACAGAATAGTATTAATGTTGAGTATGAAATTCCGGAAAATCTGGAATCCCTTAATAAGTGGACGATTCCCAGAATCGAACCCAAAACAATTTATAAATTTGGTACTTTTGAAAGACTAGGATTAAAACAAGTAGTTAAAACTACCGAAGAATCTATTTCTCTTAATAATGAAGAAATGATAATAAGACTCTTAGGAGAAAAGGATATTGCTCTTTATAGGAGTAATTACAAATTTTTACATATAGGTTTAATCCAAATAGCTTTTAAACCCCTTACTCTTGAAGGACTTCCAGAAAGCTTCATAGCTGCTTTAAGAGATGGAAGAAATTTAGATTGGAAAAAATCTCTTATGGGTATGATTCAATCGAGTTTAGCTCATGGTCCGGTTTATTTTGATGTTTATCCGAACCTTCAATTATCGTTATCTGATATTAATATTCTTGATGCTTTAACTTTGAATGTTAAGACTCATGGTTATAATTATTTACCTGGTACAAGGGTCATATGTATCTGTTATCGTGTTTATTACAAACCTCTTTATACTTTGAACCCGCAATGCAGAAGAGTTGATAAACCTTTAAATGAAACTATTCTTATAGAAATAAATTTTAAAAGATCTAAGATTACGACTAGAAGAACAATTAAATGAGATGAAATTCAATTTCCAGAAAATTGGATTATCAACAAAGCCGTTCCCATTCAGCAACCAAGAATCAATTATGATTCCCTTGAAGTTGTTCAAACCATAGAAGGAACTGTTCAAATACAGTTCGAGAAAGACAAAAGCTCGAAGGAGTTTGAGTCTCCTAGGGCTTCTAGGTCTTTTATTTCTCCTTTTAATTACATTGTTGAAACACCATCTGAGACCTCCACATCTCAGAAAAGAGAGAAGGTTTACACCCCTCCAGAAAAAATTGAAAACCTTTTTATTGATGAAGAAAAAATGGTTCGTGGTGTGTATAAAAATACCCAGGAAAATGTTCATAACATGGATGAGGCAGAAATGACTGCTTCAGAAATGGGATATAATCTTTAAATGGATTTGACTCCAAAGATTGATTTTAGCCCTGGATCTTCAGCCAGGCAGGAAATAAGTAAAGAATTCAAATCCCCTAGATGGGATGAATTCAGAAATTGGTATTTTAATAATTTTACCGTTGAAGAAAAGAATAGGATTTGCGACGAATTTTATAAATATTGTATGGAGAAAAATAAAAAATATATTTTTGTTCCGTGGTTTATTCACAATTATGTGGAAAAATACATATCTGTCTTGGAAAGAAATTATAATCTTTTAAATGGTAAAGTTTATCAGGGAATTTATCCCCCTCAGGATGCTTTTGAAAAAGATAAGCTTAATTTCCTTGCTTTTGCTAAGTTAATGGAAACTGATACGTTACCTTTAACTTTAAAACATATTAATAGTATAACAAAACAACAAAATTATACTAATCTTTTCCTTGTTGTTTTAGGGGAACAAATTACTTCTCTACATAATAGGGTTGAGATGATTCTTAAAGCCATTAATGATATTAATGTCGTTCGACCCGAGGTTATACCTCAAGATATCAAGACTGCTTCTGCAAGCCTTCAACCCCCTCCTGAGATTACAGATTTTAAATTGTAATCTATGACAGAATTCGAAAAAATTATAAATGAAAAATTTAAAGAACTAAAACTCAGTACTCTGAGTTCTGAGGTTGATAAAAATCCTGATAAGATTGACAAACTTAAGTGGGCTGATAGACCTACTCAAAGGTTATATTATTATAGAAGACCTTCTCATATGGATACGTTTCATGAAGAGAGAGAATTTGTTGATAATAATTCTTACAATGGGAAAAGCATCTATGAATGGAATATCGATGGTAACACTGATAAACAAGTTTATGATACTGCTCATAGAATGGTTATGTATTCTACTATTTGTAAACAGAATGGTAATACGGATAAAACTGTTGCCAATATGATTATTGCTGGATTCACTGGCCAACTTAAAGGTTGGTGGGATAATTATCTATCACAGGATATGAAGACTAATATTTTGAATACAATTAAAATTGAAAACAATGTTCAAATTGAAAATACTATTTATAATCTTGTTGCCACTATTATAGAGCATTTTACTGGCAGATTTACTGATAATAGTGAAACTATTCGCACCCTTTTGCAGAATTTAAGATGCAAAACATTAACATATTTTAGATGGTATAAAGATACTTTTCTAAGCCGTGTCATGGAACTTCCAGAGTGCAATAGTTCACATTGGAAGTCAAAATTCGTTGATGGTCTTCCCATCTTGTTTGCTGAAAGAATTTAAGAAAAGATCACAATTCTGTTCCCTATGATAAATATACCTATGGTAATATCATAAGTACCCGTATTCAAGAAGGATTATCTTTATGTAATGACATAAAACTTAACCAGCAAATTAAAAGACAGAACCTTGTTGAAAGAAAACAACTAGGTCAATTTTGTGATCAATTTGGGATTGATACACCTAAAATTTATAAACCTGGTTCTTCTAGAAGAATAGGACATAAAAGAGATGGCACAGAATGTAGTTATAAAAAGAAAAGATTCTCTAAAAAGAGAATTGAGAGAAACATTGATAGAAAAATTCAACGTGATACTCAAAAAAGAGAAAAGAAAAAAGATAAGAATAACCTTATTGTTTGCCATAGATGTGGTAAAGTTGGCCACTACGCCAACCGATGTTGGGTTAAGAAAAAACTCAATAGTCTTACTATTGATGAAGAATTGAAAGATTCTTTATCAAAGCTACTCCTTAATTCTGGGAGTGAACTTACTTCAGAAGAAGATGATGGTCCAGATAATAATATCAATACTGAATTATTCCAAGAAGAATCTACCTCTTCCTCGGAAGATGAATGCGAGGCATGTCCTTTAGGACTCCCTTGTGAAAAATATTCCTCGAAAAAACAAGATGAGTTTTATAATCTCTTTTCTCAATTTCAAAATTCTGAAATCAATGTCTTAACAGACAACGAGTTTCTTGAAGGATTAAAACAACTCAAGGACTCTGGACTTAGGTCAAAATTCATTGACCAATTTTTCTTTAATGAAGAGGAACAGAGTAAACCAGGAATATCTGGAACAAAGAAACTATTGCCAGAAGGACCTCTTAGTCCTAATCGACCTTATTCGATGACTGAAGTTCATAAACTTCTGAAAGAAAGGCAGGAAAAGACCCTGCTTCCTTTTCTGATCTGGAAAACGAGGTTAATAACCTTAAAGAGGAGATTAAAAATCTCAAAAGACATACGAATATTCTTGATACTAGAATTTCAAAAATTGAAGAGGATACTTCTCCTTCTTCTTCACATAATGAAATGAGGGAACATGAAGAACCTCATACTTCTCCAGTTGATGATAATTACCTATCAACGATGGAAATTATTAAGTCCCAAAAATGGTACACAGAGACTACTATCTTAATTGATAATTATTTTTCCAAAACTTTTGATGTTCTACTTGATAGCGGAGCAGATTTAAATGTTATTCGGGAAGGATTAATACCTACTAGGTATTTCCAGAAGACTACACATGCTTTATCACAAGCAGGAGGAAAGCCTTTGCAAATTGAATTTAAAATACCCAAGGCTTATGTTTGTAATAACAAAACCTGTATTCCGACAAGCTTTTTACTTGCTAAGGATATTGTTAACCAAATGGTTTTGGGAACTCCGTTTTTAACAAAGCTTATTCCCATTAATGTCACCCTTGAAGGATTAAGTGGTACATATGAAGGGAAAAAGTTTTTTTTTTTAAAATTTAAAACTAAGCCCTATACTAAAATCTTACATGAAATGTTCGACTCTATCCTTTATAAAGAAAAACAACTTAATTTCCTAAAACATGAAATGGTTTGTTTCAACATTGAAGATACGCTGAGGAATCCTCGTTTACAAGAAAATATTAGTTTTATCACTAATGATTTTTCTATACGCATGTGTAATGATCATCCTAATGCTTTTTGGGATAGAAAGAAACATATGGTCTCTCTTCCTTATGAAGAAGGTTTTGAGGATTCTCAAATCAAAACAAAGGCAAGACCTTGCCAGATGAATAAAGAACATCTGGAACTTTGTAAAACTGAGATTGATTATTTATTAAAAAAGAATCTAATCAGTCCTTCCAATTCTCCATGATCTTGCACAAGCTTTTATGTTAATAAACACTCTGAGCAAGAGAGGGGTGTCCCTAGACTTGTTATTAATTACAAACCGCTCAATAAAGCTCTTAAGTGGATTAGGCATCCTATTCCCAACAAAAAAGATTTATTAGATAGATTATATAATGCTATCATCTTTTCTAAATTTGATTTAAAGTCAGGATATTGGCTGATTCAAATTAATAAGAATGATCGTTATAAAACTGCTTTTAATGTTCCTATAGGACATTATGAATGGCATGTTATGCCATTTGGTCTGAAGAATGCACCTTCAAAATTTCAGCAAATTATGAATGACATCTTCACTCCCTATAGTGAATTCATTATTGTTTACATTGATGACATTCTCGTATTCTCAAAATCCATTGAAACACATTTTAAACATTTAAAAATATTTAAAGATATTATCATAAAAAATGGCCTAGTTATATCTAAACCTAAAATGTCTTTGTTTCAGACTAAAGTTAGATTTTTGGGTCATTTCATTGAAAAGGGTAGTATTATATCAATTATTAGGAGCATTGAATTTGCTAGCAAATTTCCTGATGTTATTATTGATAAAACTCAATTACAAAGATTTCTGGGAAGCCTAAATTATATAGCTCCTTATTACAAAAATATTGTTAAAGATACATCTATTTTATATGATAGATTAAAAAAGAAACCCTGTCCATGGACAGAAGAACATACTTTGACTGTTCGACAAATTAAAGAAAGAGTTAAAACTCTCCCTTGTCTTATGTTGAGTAATCCACTATGGAAGAAAATTGTGGAGACTGATAGTTCTGAGATTGGGTTTGGAGGAATTCTTAAACAAATTAACCAAGAAAACAAACAAGAATTCCTTGTGAGATTTCACTCGGGAAAATGGAATAATGCTCAAAAGAATTATCCCACTGTTGCTAAAGAAATTCTAGCAATTGTCAAAAGTGTTTTGAAATTCCAAGATGACCTTTTTAACCTGCATTTTATTATTCACACTGATTGTAAATCTGCTAGATTTATGTTTAATAAAGATTTTAAACATAATGTTTCTAAACAAATGTATGCCAGATGGCAAGCTCATCTTGCACCCTTTGATTTCGAGATCATCTATAAAAAAATGGGAAGATAATAGTCTTCCAGATTTCTTAACAAGAGAATACCAATCATGAGCCCTCCAGTTAATTTCTTAAAATTGTTAGCCTTTGAAATTAAACAGAATAAAAAGAATCTTGAGAGATATAAGAACGAGTCTCTTGATGATTTATGGCTTCTTCATGAAGAAACTCGTCAAGATATTATTCAGATGTTAAAACATAATCTGAAACAAAGAGAAAAATTAGCAAGCCTTTTACTGGTCTGACATTTTCCATGTTTGCAGTTATGCAGGGTAGAGGCATTACTCCATCCTCTTATATAGGAAGAGGAGGTAGAGGTCTAAATTTCCAACAAAGAGCAGGAAAACAGAAGCTTATAGCTGCTGACTTATCACATGATAAGGAATTTCGAGAATGGTTGAAAGAAAGAAAAAATAAATCAAGTTATACTCAAGAATCAGTTGATAGTCCTGAAAATACAAGTGCATCATATGCCAAGGTTACATCAGAAGAAGAAAATTCTACGGGTTTCATTGATAATTTAACCCAGAAGACTATTGTCTTCATTGAAGATTCTGATCTCAAATGGGAAAAAGAGAATATTGTCAGGAAAAGATTAAATTCTACCCAGTTTATAACTGGCACTTACAAATCAAGGATGTTCTATGAGAAAATTCTCATTGAAACTGGTTCCTACTAAATTTCGCACTTTACAGGAGCAAATTCAGAAGTTTATAACTTCTCAAAGATTATTATTAAATCTGTTATCCATATGGAAGAATGGGGTACTACCCCAAATTGTGAAAGAGAAATTATTCACCCCTCGACCAAGATTCCTATCAAATTTAATTACTGGGATTATATCAAAGCTTTTAACAAAGTTTTCCTTTATGAAAACAAGAATAATAAGCATACATGGTTCATTAAGCTTTGCCATAAAATCTTTGATAAAGATGTTCCAAATTGGTTTCTTAAATGGTGGAAATTCAATGGCACCTCAGCAAAGATTTTACCTGAGGAACTTAAAGAAAAATTTAAAATTTGGGTTGATATTTTCCCAAAAATCCTTGAAAGACAGAACAATACGACTTGTCCAGAAGGAATATCATCCTTCTATTTTTTCCTTGAATTTTCCATACCATGGATATGGAAATGGTCCTCAGAAATTGGCCGAGATGAGGATAATATCCCTTGCTTGATCAGAAGGAGTGCTTCAAAATTCTGGAGTAAAATGAAAAAAATCACTCCAGAAACAAAGCAAGCAGAAGGACAAGAAACTTTTGATCTTATCAATGATAAATTAGAAATTTATAGCAAAATTGCTGATAGCAGAAGGAAAAGTGATATCCAGACTCCTCTTGAATTTTTCAAGAGAAAACTCCAAATGAAGTCAGAAATCCTTGGTAAGAAAAGTATGCTTAAAGCATATATTGATGAAGTTCAGAAAGAGCTTGCCAGAGAAATTGATAGTTTCAATGAGGACATGTCCATAAGCTCCAATAATGAAGAAAATTTTCCACAAGACTCAAATGAAGTCCTACAAGACGCCCAAGATCCAAATGAAGAAATAGACTTCAATCTCGAAGATGTCTTTGGAATTTTGAAGTCCAAAATGGAAGAAGAAACAAGACCCAAAATGAATAAGCCCATCAGAGGAAATTCTTCTAAAGAGACAAATCCATGAAAACAGTTTAAAATGACGTTGGTCATGGCATCATGACAAACGACATTTTAGTTAATAGACAGATTACTTTTAAAAAGTGGTACTGTTCATTTTAACAGATTTCAATTTTTTCAAGTCCGGCCGTCTTTATAAGGCCATGTTGTTTTCATTTTGAGCAGAGTGGGTTGGAAGGGTCATATTTTCAGTGTAGAGTTTAGTATCTCTGCTTACTGTAAACATTTTCCCGTTGTAATCATCAGTATTAAGGTTGTATAATAATCTACTGGTTTGAAGTTTGTACAGCTTGGAGTTCAAGTAAGTGTTTAATTTATCTTGCTTTTTATTCTTTCCTGTGTTGATCCTTAGCCTAATGAAAGGCTAAGTTTTTCCCGTGTAATGGATTGAATCCCGTCTGTGTTTATTCTGAGAAAATGGCAAAGAAGCATCTTTCGTTCAAAGAACTAAAGAAAATTTATCTTTGTTTATATCAATTAGTAAGCTACAATCGTCATTACTGGGTTTGAACCAGAGACTGTCAGTCTAGATATGTGGCATGTGTTGCAAGGCCTCCACCCCTTTTTGCCTTGGTTCGGCGTTGTTGTGGGGATATTTGGCTGTTGCGTTTTGCCCAATCTAGATATTGATAGACTCCAGTCCTAGAATATCTTCCCTAGTATCACTTTCGTAACTTACCAAATCGATATGAACTGAGGTGATCTTCTTGGGTCTCGATCTGAAGCTCTTGGTTATCTGTAGTCCTTGAGTTCAATTTTAGATCTTATTTGAGGAAAGAGCTTATTTTTAGAACAATTTAACTTTATATTAAATAGACATACAATATTGGTGGCGTAAATTAGGCTGGTCAAAAGAAATACATGGGCCGACCCACACGCGCAAGGAAGCACAATGAGTTGAGTATCGAATATGTAATGCCCCAAACTTTGGAAGAAAAACATAAATTTATATTTTAGCCTTCAAACTTTTGAAAATATCATTTAAATTCAAACGTTTTTAAAAAATTGTATTTTAATCCTTGAATTGAAAGCAATCATTCTATTATCTTTATATGCTTCATATATGTTTAATTAACATATGTAAATGTACATATTGACATTGGTGTTTTTAATTACTTAGAAAATTTTACATAAGTAAATATATATATATATATATATATCTATTTATGTATATTTGATTTTAATTATAAACAATAAGAAAAATATCACATCATTATTCAATGGATTAGAGTCAACCACATCACTCTTTTGATACTTGAAATCAGATTTGGTGACTAATTATAAAAAATTAAATAGGACATTTGTCTTAATTGTTTTAACGTGTATAAATAAGTAATTATGTATATAGTTATCTATATGTATTTTATTTTAATTAGAAATATCATATCATGAGTAAATGAACAAGAATCAGTCACATCTCTCATTTAGATGATTAGAATCTGAATTAGGTGGCTAAGGATAAAAGAAATTAGGGTAGGACCTTAATCAAAATAATTTTAACATGAATTTTGGGCTATAAATAGTAGACTTTCTTACAACAGTTTTCACACCCAAACTATTTCGATTTTATAATCTTTATTCCTACCAATCTCTTTATTTTTGAGTGTACTTTCAGAAAAAGAATAATCCCAAGGCTTTATTTCATCTTCTTCTATCCGAAAATACCCCAAAACCTTTCGTGCGCAGAAATGTCTATTCAGCCGTGCATCTTAGAAAAATCACAACTAATTGTAGAAAAGTCATTTTTGCACACCGTCTATGGACACATGCTGTCCATGGCGTCCTCTAAATTTCATATGAGACATTGCTCTTAAATAATATGATTTAGAAGACCGTAATGCATAAATCGTATGTTGGTGTCCAAAAATCCGAAAGCAGGTTCTATGTTTACAACAATTATTTAGCATAGCAAACCTTTGTACTTTCCTCCCAATTTGGGTACATGTGTTCCTCATGATCTTGGGGATCAGAAACCACAAAAATATTTAGAAACAAAGTTCATTTGGATATCCGATCAAATGTAAGCCCCAAACTACGATGATTTTCAACTTATTTTGCATGACTTCATTGTTCTTAGTTTATGATTGAAAATAATCATCTTATTCCATGATTGATTACTCATACATGACTCCTAAATAATATAACAATGGTTAGAACCACTTTATTATAATTTGTAATCATGAATTAATATTTTAGAGATTCTTCAATAGCATACAAATAGTATATTTATCATGTTTAACATACCATTAGATAAGTTGTATAATGTTATCATAGCTACTTTCATGGTCTAATAATGTAATATGATTATTTATCATAACATAAACATTTCTTGAATATTTATTTTAATTAGGTTTACATATTTATATTTCTACAAGTTTTAAAAACAATATTATGTAATTTAAAGTAATATTCTTGAAACAAAATATTAATTAATTAAGTTGTATATTTCACGGCATTCCTTCATGGAATATTTACTTGACATTGTAATTACAGAAAATCTTGAATTGATTATAGGCTCAAAGACGACTCTTTCATAAGGTTAATTGAGTAATATATTTTAAGGATTCATTATGCATCGAATTAGACAGTTTATCAAATTCTACTTGATATTATTGCTTCACACCTAAAATAATTTTATAACAATAGAAAAAATATAGGTAATTACAGTTATGGATTTATACATATGCTTGCTTAAGATAAATCTTGAGATATCGATTACGTATACAAAATATATTTTATATTTAACTTAACCTTATGACATCAAAGTTTATTGCATAAGATTTTCATCGATGATATGTATTTACTTAAATTAGTATTAGCTACCATTTTTAACAAGAACTTCCTCAAATTTCATCAACACGAAAGTCGAAAAAGAACATATATTTATTGTGGTGAATTATGATTGTTCAGTTAATTGATATTATCTTACTCCACTAAAGGTTTGACAAATAAATCAACGATATGTAAGATTCTCTGTACAAATAAAGGTGAGGTTCGATTTTGGATTTTATTTTAGCCCCATTTGGCATCCGGTCTGAGGAACTTAGACAGAAACGACATTACTCCATTACCAAACCACGAGCAATCTATTAGTCATCATATTCTTATTTTTGCATCCCATCTCATAACAATGATGATATGGGCATTTCCCACATATTGGGCCTGACCCAAACCAGGCCCATATTAGGCCATATCGGGGACCACTTTCGATGTCATATCGGTAATAATCACCGATATGTTACTGTGGTCCCCGGATCCCAAGGTCTATAAATACGCGGCGCCTGGATCCCAAAACAGGCAATTATTATCCCTCAGCTACCACGCATCACATCGAAATACATCACCGATCTGACTCTCGATATTGCATTCGATATCGGGATTATCTCCTGCACTTTTAACACGTCATACCACCACATCACCGATATCGCGTCGGTGGACATCACCGATATCATATCGAAGACAATCACCGACGTACGTCCGATCTAGTCACCGATATACCACTGCTATCCAAGCATCGAGGCGTTGGTTCGAGGTGTTCCGGACCAAGTCTACACGAGATACACAGTGTAGGCCTAATTTGAGATAGACTCGTTGTATTGCTAGACCGTTCACTTGTAACCGACGCTCATATATATATATAATACGATCTATTGTCAAATCAGTGGCGCCGTCTATGGGAACACCAGTTCCCGGACAAGGACGCCAAGATGCAAGGAAGGAGGACCCGATCCGAATTTAACAGAGTTGTGACTAGGAACGTCAGGACGGAGGACACGCAACTTCCTCAACACCCGACTGACCGAGAACAGACAGTGTCCCAAGCCGAGATGGAGCTTCCTCCAGCACAGAACGAGCCTCGACGAAGGCGCTGGCCCAGTAGGCCACCGCGAGCCACGAATGCAGGTCCAACCTTCACCGCGCCAAACACGAATCCTCTCGGCTCAGGGGGGTGAGGGCCATAGGACGGAGCGCCATTCCCTCCGCCACCATAAGCCCAGAGATGTTAGCGCATATCAATGCTTCTGTGAAAGCGGCGCTAGACGCTACATTGGAGACTTTGTTGTCACACATGGTGGGACGAAGGACAAGGAAAGAGCGGGACGAAGAGGAGATCCCGGAAGGGGGTCGAAGGGACAACGCGGGAAGAGGCCGTTAGACAGGGGCCGAAAGTGAAGAGAGGGTAGAAGTAAGTGACGATACTGAGACTGACCGGAGGACCGGGGCATTCGAGGAGGACAGACGTAACACGCTATGGGAAACAGTTAAAGTGACGAAGGGCATGGAAGCCGGGAGAAGGAACGAAAGCCGTGGAGCTACAACAGTAGGATACCAACGACCGTTGACTCCCTTCTGTTTTGAAATCGAGAAGAAGGTATTGTGCAGAGGAGACAAGATTCCAACCATAAAACCATATGATGGGAAGAGTGACCCGAGGGATCACATCCACGCCGTGGAGAGTCTCTTGAACCTACAAGACTTTTCCGAGGGTATTAAGGCAAAAATAATGGCGACAACACTGATAGGAGCATCATTAGACTAGTTTAACAGAATCGAAGCAGGATCTATTTCGAGCTTTGAGCAGATGAATGAGAGGTTGGAGAACCACTTTTCTAGTCAGAAGCGAATGAAGACAAGCATGTAACATCTGGAAGCGGTGAAACAGAAAGAGAGAGAAACTCTCGACGAGTTCATGAACAGATTCAACGAGGAGCTACTGAAGGTGGACAACCCCTACGGGGGACAAGTGTTGCAAACCCTATTCAGGGCAACAACACACAACAGATTTGCCAAATAGTTGATCAAGCTCGCGGAACCTACCATCAATCGGATAAACGAGTTGGCACATACTGTGATTTACGAAGACGCGATGATGGCAGCTAAGTTTAGACCCCATGAATTCGGCCGGGAAAGGGGTAGAGAGCTATGGAACAAGAGCAGGGGAGGAAGAGACAGGTCCCCAAAGAGATATACCCCCCTCAATCAGGACATTCGCACTATATTGGCCATCGCGTAAAGCAGGAATTGGCTAAGCGCGCCTCAGAAAATCAAGGAGACGGATTTCACCAAAAAATCTAGACGCTACTGCGAGTATCACCGCCAAAAAGGCCATGACACGAAGGACTGCTATGACCTGAAGGATTAGATCGAGAGACTAATTAAGGACGAGAGATTAATAGAGTTCGTTAAGGCGAGCGGGCAGTATGCTGAATCAAAAGAGCGGTCCCAATCCCCAAGAAGGGAGGGCCTTAAGGCAATTGATAGTAGATAAGGACGCGATACGATAAATAATGCGCCTTCGAGGGGGTGATTAATATGATAAGCGGTGGGACCGCATGAGCGAATTCCACCATCCAGAGGAAGAAGATAACTCGTGTATTGAACGAGGACCGATTCGTCAGATTCACAACGTTGATTGAGAAGCTTCTAGACGAGGTTATCACGTTTTCTGGCAGGGACCTCTTAGATCTCAGCCCCGAAGCCATCCAGGCAGGCGAGCTCGACTGTCCCCTGGTTGTTCAGCTTGATATCGCTAACTACGCTGTACACAAGGTACTTATAGACAACGGTAGCTCCACCAACGTTATGTTTGCGCATGCTTTGGAGAAGATGGCACTCGGCCACCACGTAGTTGAATAGGTCCGTACGCCATTGGTAGGATTTGGTGGAGTAGAGACAATTCCCCTAGGGCAAGTGAACCTTCCCACATCATTTGGACAAGAACCGCACATGCGGACTATTAATGTTCAATACACAATCGTGGACCAACCATTTGCATACAATGTCATAATCGACAGGCCGGCCCTGAACGCGATACGGTGGTATCCACATTCCATCAGAAGATGAAATTCCCAGCAGGAGGAGGGGTCGGAGAAGTGGTCGCTAACCAGGAGGAAGCTTGGTTCTGCTACATCACTTTTCTTACGTTGCCAAGAATTAGAGAAGCAGAGGAAGAAACAATCGGACCAAATCAGGATCGGCAAGCTATGGAGTGATCACCATGATGAACAACAGGACAATATTTTAGATTTCAGTAATGTTTAAATTAAGCTTGAACATTTGAAACATTGCCCCATCGCGGGTTAAGTTCTAAACTAAAAACAGGGGGAACTACGCCGGTATGATTCCCCATTCAACGGGATACGTAGGCGGGTTAGGTTTACCTAGCCCTCGACCGTTATCTCTTATTTTGCCCCTTCGTGGGTTGGCATGTAACTTAAAACAGGGGGAACTACGCCGGTCTGATTCCCCATTCAACGGGATACATAGGCGGGTTGGGTTTACCTAGCCTTCGACCGTTATCCGTCGTTACCTTTTTATTTGTTGCTTGGCGGAATCTCATATTTCATGCAGGGATATGTCCTAAGCGGACATTATAGAAGTGTAGAGGATGGCACTAAGAATTGGGGAGTATTCCCCTAGATATATGTTTAACACATCGCCCTCGTACAGGTACATGGCTCGAAGGATCACACATTACTATATCCGAAAAGGACGTAGAGAATATTAAAAGGGGGATTCAGGGGGCATTGCCCCAGATTATTCAATATTATCCATTTAAACAGGTACAACAGGTACAAATAGGTACAACAGGCACGATAGAGCACAGTGGAAACACCTTTTCTCGTATAAACTGATATTCCCGGATTGAGGGAACATCCCGCAGATAACACATGCACATCATTCCGTGCTTTCATATTAGCTTTTACATCGAAAATCTTTCTTGTCTGTGCTGTTTTACAGGGCTTAATGACCTACAGATTCAACGACGACAGGGTCACCAAGAGGCATAGTCAAAAAGACAAAGAAAAGGCTCACCTACAACAAGAAAAATATCCCTTGTGATAACGGGGTCGATCATAAATATTTCAACGGTAGCGGGTTCCCTGTTATAACGGGATGCGCCCCTACCCCCAAGAAAAAAATCCCCTGTGATAACGGGGTCGATCATAAACATTTCAATGGTAGCGGGTTCCCTGTGATAACGGGATGCGCCCCTACCCCCCCCCCCCCCTCCAAAAAAAAAATTTCCCTGTGATAACGGGGACAATCCAAGAAAAAAATCCCCTGTGATAACGGGGTCGATCAAGAAAAATTCCCTGTGATAACGGGGCCAATCCAAGAAAAATCTCCTGTGATAACGGGGTCGATCAAGAAAAAATTCCCTGTGATAACATGGCCAATCCAAGAAAAAATTCCATGTGATAACGGGGTCGATCAAGAAAGAATTCCCTGTGATAACGGGCCAATCCAAGAAAAAATCCCCTATGATAACGGGGTCGATCAAGAAAAAATTCTCTGTGATAACGGGGCCAATCCAAGAAAAAATCCCCTGTGATAACGGGGTCGATCAAGAAAAATTCTCTGTGATAACGGGGCCAATCCAAGAAAAAATCCTCTG
This sequence comes from Linaria vulgaris, assembly GCA_948329865.1. Taxonomy (NCBI): domain Eukaryota; kingdom Viridiplantae; phylum Streptophyta; class Magnoliopsida; order Lamiales; family Plantaginaceae; genus Linaria; species Linaria vulgaris. Next base: position 28,540,260 of record OX415252.1, read on the forward strand.
TGATAACGGGGTCGATCAAGAAAAAATTCCCTGTGATAACGGGGTCAATCCAAGAAAAAATCCCCTGTGATAACGGGGTCGATAAAAAAAAATTCCCTGTGATAACGGGGCCTATCCAAGAAAAAATCCCCTGTGATAACGGGGTCGATCAAGAAAACATTTCCCTGTGATAACGAGGCCAATCCAAGAAAAAATCCTCTGTGATAACGGGGTCGATCCAAGAAAAAATTCCCTGTGATAACGGGGCCAATCCAAGAAAAAATCCCCTGTGATAACGGGGTCGATCAAGAAAAAATCCCCTATGATAACGGGGTCGATCCAAGAAAAAATCTCATGTGATAACGGGGTCGATCCAAGAAAATTTCCCTGTGATAACGGGGTCTCACTCTAAAGTACGGAAACAGAAGCACCTTCATGCGATTAGCTTGATTAGTCGACATAATCCGGTATAACCGATAGGTGGCACAACAAGGAGGAGTAACGATAACACAAGCAATCATACCATGGAATACGTATGAACAAATATATATCAGGACACACAGAAAAGATCGATTGAATTAACAGGCAAAACAATGAGTCATATTACAGAGGCAACTGCGCCGAAAGAAAAGATACAGAATCCTAAACTCTCAACCGGGATAACGAGGGGCCCCTTTAATGTGGATTAACGCCAAACTCTTCTGTTCGATAATCTCGCGGTATTCCGCTTCTGGCTCCAAATCTTCGTCGTCATCGTCGAAGTCCTCAGGAAATTTCCCGTCCGGCCCCTTCAACGGATTTATGGCTGAAGGATCGTAACCGTCCTTGAAACCACCTTCCAGTTGAATTTCACCTATGACGGAGGGCTTGGCTTCCTCCCGCTCGAGCAAGTCCCGCTCAACACACATCATCTTATACGACCGACTCAGAAGGAACTGCTTGGCCGCACTGGTCAATTGGCTTTTGCTTAGCGTCATGCACCGCATGTGCCTTTCAGCCTGGGCTAGTTGGTCCTTCAGAATCGCGGCCTCAACTTCAAGTGCCTTCCGACGAGATGCCTCTTGCCCAGCGATAAGTCGAGACTCATTGAGCTCTGCGATCAACCTTTTATTATCATTTAACAGGCCTCCCACATTATTTTCGCTGGCCTTCAAAATATCCATAGCCTCGTCTCTCTCATGCTGGAGCTATACGACAGCAACATGATCGTATTCGCCCAGTTTCTCGAGCAAACCGTTGGTAACTCGGAGCGACTCGGCGTGATTCGATTGGCCCTTAACAGCCATCGCCAAGAAACCTTTCAAAAAACCCGCCACCTGCACGTCCACAACAAGGAGTCGATTGCTCAGTCAAATGAAAACCCAAAGGAAATACACATCCAATGGCACAAAGACTACTTACAGAGCGGAAGAGACCACTGTGATCCCCACTTGAACTACCCTCTTCCTTCCTTCTCTTTCGCCCCATGGACATCCCAACATCAACGTTAGGTTGAGACTGCGAAGCACTACCTACCCCGGTAGTATTTCCACTCGATGAGGGAACATATTTCTTCGCATTCTTGCGCACGCCCTCAGGACCCCTCTTCTTGACGAGTGGAGGTGCGTCATCTGTAGCGGCTTCGGCCCCCGGCCGTCTACGTTCTGCTATCACATCCAGACTACAATACTCCACCAGCTCGGCTGTGAAACACATAAAATAGAGGATCAAGAAATAAATCGGGAGGAAGATATCAATTTATAAAGATATAACACTTACCGAGTGTAGAAGGACCGTTATACCGTAGGGGAGATATCCCACTTGCTTGCAAAACTATGTCACTACAAAGCAGGGTACCGTCGTACGGATGGTTAATCAATTTCCTCAGAAACTCGAGGCTGTGTGCAGTAGGCCCGACAGCGGCTCGTCTCTCATATTTGGTGTCTTCACACCATACGCTAGGAAGCGCATCAAACTCGCCAGCCGTCCTCTCCTGGATGTACATATACTTGCACTTATTTCCAAATCCATAGCTAGATTGAGTATATTGCACGAACCTAAGTCCCGCCTGGGCTCGCACACAGAAGAACCCTCTATCACCACCCTTCCTGTTGACCATGACACTAAAGAGTTCACCAAACTTGCGCCAACATTGTCCCCGACAAACGACATATTAACGCGCTAAAGGATGAAAGTCAAAATCGAACGAGATATCGAAAAAGGTATCGAATACGATATCGAAAATTAAAATCAAAAGAAGATATCGAAACCGAGATCGAATGCTATATCGGAAGTCAAATTCGATGTGCTTCTCGATGGAACAACGAAAGTTCGCTAAAAGCCAAAGTGGGTTTTCACTTTCCTGACAGCCCTATTTATAGATATCGGAGATGCTAGATCGAAACATAGTTTTGATCTCACATCGGTACTGATATTCGATATAGATAAAAGGAAATGGGCAAGGACAGACGCACATGGGGATCACCAAAGTGCATCACAGAGCGCAATCCCGAGATGTGCGGGCAATTTAAAAATCCCGAGTGGCGGATTAAAAATTCAAAAACGGACCTCAAATTATACATCCACTTTACTGGAGAGCCCACCGAAGTTCATCACAAGTGCATTCCCCGCAAATTTGATCTCTGTCATTTGAACTGGCGGGACGAAGGGTACAGGTAACCCAGAAATTTAAAATTAAATTTGCGAATTCTTATCTCTAAGGTAAGAATCCCCAAATTGGGGGACTACATGATATGGGCATTTCCCGCATATTGGCCTGACCCAAACCAGGCCCATATTAGGCCATATCGGGGACCACTTTCGATGTCATATCTGTAATAATCACTGATATGTTACTGTGGTCCCCGGATCCCGAGGTCTATAAATACGCGGCGCCTGGATCCCAAAACAGGCAATTATTTACTATCTTATTTGTTTATCACCCATTGGGACGCCTTTGTGAAGTTGGGCTAAGGGATTGAGTCGATTTACTGACAGGCAGTAAGGATTGTCGGGTAATTTTGCTTATACCCATCTATTTAGGCGTCGCGTGCAACCAGGAGTTGGTTGTAACCTGCGTGCTAGATCGGCATGTACTCGAGCATGTCACCTGTTTTGTTTGCGAGGTCATTCCTTGTTAGGAGGTATAAGGTAGCATATTGGAAGTCATAAGGCTGGATTTGTTTACTCTTAAGCACTTGTTCATCATTTAATATTTGAATATTCCAATACTATAGTTACATCAAATTACCTGGTAATGTTTCTACTAGTAAGATCACTCCTCGAAATATATCAATCGAATCAATATTATTTCTTGCATTGCTAGTTCTTTTACATGAATCTCACTAAGTCATCAAATACTTATTCCTCGTCTCTCCTATCTGCCCATTCCTCAGGATAAGACTGACGTGACATCATAGATCAAGTGAATAATTTTGTCAAGCTTGCCTTTTGCAATTTTCGTGTAATTATTAAAAAAGTTTATCATCAATACATAATTATTAAGGTTGTCAAATTGTTGTACTTCCAAGACTTCCTCTACATATATTAAAAGTTATATTTTTCTATGATAACATCTATGGTTGATCGTGGATAGTGACACTGACACCCCTTTCTAAGAGCTTTGTTTCAGGCTAAGTTGGGTAAAGTGACTAGCCACCATTGAACAAACTCGGATAGGATAATGGCTTTGGGGGCGCGGTCGTCACAAAATCGTACGTATCCCCATTTGATTGTTGTACCTTATCCCGAGTAAACCTAAAAAGAGAACCATATCCCGGTGCCTATAAATACCCCAAGTCCTGAGTTACTTGGGACACATTCGTTACTATTCATGACCCACGCCAGAATCGAACCAAAAGTTGATACTTTCTCTTAGTTCATTGAATTTGATTGCTCAGTTGTTTGGTTCGGTTGTTTGACCCTGTCCAGTTTGATAGTGCCAACATCAAACCTAGGGCTATTCAACTGTTTTGGTTACTCAGTGTCAACATATCTCTTTCTGCCCGGTTCAATAGTCCTTGAATCGAACTTAGGGAAATTTCGATATTCGGGGGTTCGACATTTACTTCAATATCTAATGACCCATAGTTCGACGATTTACTCACTTTTGGATTCGATAGTTTCAGGGTTATTCTAGTCTTTTGAGGCTTCCGTATTGTGTAATAGGTGTTCCGGACAGAGGTGGTCCATTTTCGGTAATAGACTAGCATAATTTGGTTTGTTTCAGGCATGCTTGTACTGTTTTATCATTTTCGTGTAAACTAGACAAAATAACACCAAATTATTGGCGCCATCTGTGGGAACACCACAAGCACGGTAGCGCAAGCAAGGATGTTCAGAGTAACTCAATTATAGAGCAGAGCTGTAGAGAGTACCGCTTTTGAGACACACCGACTAGCTGGGGCTCAGCCTACCCCCAGTGAAAGGGCAATTTTGCCCGGGATGGGGAAGGTTCCGCCACCAACTCAGCATGATTAACTGATGTCAGAGATTGGGAATCAGCTGGAACTCGATTTAGGTGTGGTAGCAGCCGCATCTATAGGCCTACCGAACGTTTTTAAGGATGAGATTATGACAATGATCAGCATAACAATGGTTACGACATTACTCGCCACTCAGACACATGTGGCAGCACCGGCTGTGGGCCTCACGGAGACCCCGCGTGAACATGCCTCGACCACAAGGCATCATGCTGATGAAGGAAGAGAGAAGCGATAGACAAAGGGGCATATGGCGAGGTTCGAATTAGTGGAAGTAGAGTCAAGAAGGCGCCACAACTGCGTGAAGCGCGAGGCCAGATAAGGAAATGCTGGGGACTCCAGGGCCAAGTGTGGTGAGATCACCGGAAGGTTGGAGAGGTTGAATCAAAAGAAGAATAAAGTAGAAAATATGATGGCGTTGATAGAAAGAACTCACATGAGCACACCATTTGCTGCTGAGATTGAGGCTGAAGTGTTAGGGCAAGGGGAAAAGATACCCCAATTGAAGACGTATGATGGGAAAAAAAGATCAGTTGGAGCACATCTTCTACTTGGATGGGCTGCTTTCTCTACACAACTTCAGGGACAATGTGCAGGCATGTATATTTGCGACCACGCTGATCGCGATGCCTCTGTATTGGTTTTCTAGGAGCCCAATGGGGCGATATCGTGTTATGAGGAACGGAGAAAGAAGTTTGAAAGTCAATTCTAAAGTCAGAAAAGGACGAGTATGGATCACTCACACCTGTATTCGGTGAAACAAGGGAAGAAGTAATCTTTGCAGGATTTTATTAGGAGGTTAGCTCGGAGCTTCTGAAGATCGATGCTCCGTAGGGTGAAATGTTTGCAAACATCATCTGCCATGCCACTAGGAATCGGACATTCTCGGGGAAATTGCTAAAGGAAAAACCGAGGACTATTAAGGAAACCAACAATTTGGTGTAACAAGTGGTGCATTTTGAGGAGATGATGGCGACAAAGGCCATTGACTATTCAACCATGACAAATGGAGAGAAAATTGCAGCTAGAATAAGAGCAGGAATGATAGGCATAAAAACTCGTCGCCCATGCGATATACTCCACATAATACGGACACCGTGACTGTCTATGGGGTACAAAAAAGGAAAGGATGGCTGAACAAGCCGAGAAATATGAAAGATTCACCCAGATACTACAAGTATCAATAGGAGAACGGTCACATGACAGAAGAGTGCAATGGCCCGAAAGATGAGATAGAGAAGGTTATCAAAGACGGGAAACTTGCTGAGTGTCAGGGGTTTGAAAGATGAGGCGGACAGGTCCAACAGAGGTAGACCGCGGTCACTACGGAAGGACAAGTAGAAGGCTACAAACAATCCACAAATTTTTTTATTACCCACATTTGATGGAACCAACCCATAAAGTGGATTATCAACATGTCTTGGGGGACCCATCAGTGCTAATTTAGTTAATGGGCGGAAAAGGGTGACGATAGAGATAGACGCCTACTGCTATGTAGGTTTCACAGACCTCCTCAGGATCGAAGAAATGGCTCCAGAGGAAATTACCTTCTCCAAAGTGGAGCTGATGAAACTAAGTTCGCAAGCCTTATATGCATGTAAGATGGATTACCCTCTGGTGATTACTTTTGATATCGCGAACTTTGGTGTGATGAAAGTCCTGACAGACAATGGAAGTTCTGCCAATGTGCTCTTCACATCCACATGGCATCAAATGGCACTGGGAGGTGACAACATGGAGACAATGAGGACTCTGCTGCGCGGTTTTGGAGGAATGGAGGTTGCCGCATGAATATTAGTCACACTTCCAACCTTACTTAGGACCTTACTCCATAGAAGAACCATAAACACTAATTACGTGATTGTGGGCGTGCCTTCCCAACAATGTCATCCTGGGTAGACCGACGCTCAACATCTTCAAAGCTGTGGTGTTAACATATCATCAGAAGATGAAATTCTCAACCCCAGCAGGGACATGCTAGGTGATCGACAAGGTTTTCTTTGCTACACTGCGTCTCTCAAGATCCTATGGTGAGAAGAGGAGGTGGCCTTGATTGCGTTGATTGACTGATACTCGTCGTGTTTTCATGATATTTTAAATGCTTTCTAGAGGAGTTGAGCTACATTTTATTCATTTTCTAAATTTCCCCACATGTACACACTCGACATGTAAAAGTTTAATACATGAACTACGGCGGCTTGAGTCTCGAGGCACTACTCGGGAAATGTAGGCAACTCGGCTATATGCTGGGCTTAGACTTATTCTTATTTATATTGATTTTCTCCTTTTGCTAAATATTTGTTGTTATCTACCAAGAGAATTTAACTCTCTAGTTACAACCATGCCAGAGCATTCAACTCCAATATGAATTACTCGGGAGGAGTTGTCATACTCGCCTTTACAAATTGACATTTGGCCGAAGTGGTCAAACGCAAACATAAAATCTCGTCTTTACAAAGAGATGGACATTTGGCCCAAAGCAATCAAGTTCAAACCTAAAATCTTGCATTTACAAAGAGATGGACATTTGGCCCAAAGTGGTCAAATGCAAACGAAAAATCTTGCATTTACAAAGAAATGGACATTTGGCTTGAAGCGGTCAAAAGCGGTCAAATGCAATCCTGAAATCTCGCCTTTGTAAAGAGATGGACATTTGTCTCGAAGCGGTCAAATGCAAACCTGAAATCTTGCTTTTACAAAAGATGGACATTCGACCCGAAGCGATCAAGTGCAAGCCCTAACTCTCGCTGCAAAGAAGAGATGGACATATGACCCGAAGCGGTCAAATGCAAGCATGCAATCTCACCAATACCAAAAAATGAGCACATGACCCAACGCAATTTTAAAGCAAAACCACGGCCTCTCTATGGAAAGGGAATAACCTCTCGATGAATGAACGAGTGACAGAAAAGAAACATGTGATGTCAATGCATCGATACACGAGCACTGTCCCAACGCGACCTAGTGAAGTAAGATACACGAATGAAATACGTCAATCCAATCTTAGAATCGAAACATCACACAAGCAGACAAAATATACGACGTCATAAAAAACATGTAAGGGTAATAAATTGCTCCTTGGACGCGGAAGCTCAAACACACAAGGAACACGATATACAAATAACATTTAAAATAATGTTTAGAAAAGGTGACACTGCGCCTGCAAACTAAAATGTGAAACTGTTCAAAATAGAAAAATAGAAACTGCGTAGAGGACAACTCTCAACCCTCGGCATCGTCTTAATTTTCATCCCCGGGCTCTGGGAAAGGAGGGGGCACAAAAGACGGCATAAATATTCCAATGGTGACAAGATCAGGGTGGCAAACTCATCAAGAACATGCGACACTGCATCGACGGGCTACGGGAGTGGCTCCAGACCAGGACCCTACACCAGGTTTAACCATCTAACGTCAAACTTTCTACTAAAATATTTTAGGGGATGAATTTGATTCACCGTTAGCACTTGAGCCTTCTTGGCATCAACAATACCTCGATGAATGCTCATCTCTTGGAAGGTATTGTTGCGGATAAGATCTTGTGCTATGGTCAACCTCTGATTAGCGTTTGTAGGCTACAAACACAATCCAAAAATCATCAAACTTAGACAAATACAACCCATGATTTCGTGTACTAAACACGATCCTGAGCGAGAACATACCTCACTGAGTTGGCGTGCATACGCCAACTGCTCTGCCTGCTTGAGCTTCCACTTCTCAGATTGGAGCTCATTATCTAACCCCTTTGCCTTTATCTTTAGAGCATCGTGCTCGCTCCGCAGCATAGCCAATTCTTTATTGCACTTTTTTGCTTTCTCCTGAGTAGTAGAAGCAGCCTCACGCGATGTGACATCTTAACCATTGGCACCCATTAGCAGATCTAACGCCTCGTCCTTCTCGGCTATGGCTGCTCGCAATGTTGCGGGGTTGTTGTTCTGGTATTTTGCCCTTAAAATGGTCGTCTGATTCTCTCTCTTGCGGTCGGCACAATCTAAAGCCTCCTCCATGGTAGCTGCAACGTCACCTTGCTGATAGAAATGAATATACGAGTTACACGATATGACAAGAAAAGTAACAAAGGTCAAACAAGATGAATATTATCGAGGTTGTCAACAGGAATGCCAACCACTCCGTCTCTTCCCTTTCTAGTATGGTTGCAGCAGCCCGATCGGCCAGAATAGGGAACAACATGTGCAAATCATAGATCGCTTCTTCCTCAGGCTGCTCAAACCTAGCTACTGGACCCTAGCTCTGGCTGTCCCAGCCGCCTCAAGCACGACGAAACTTATTACGACCCTAGAAATGGATGTGCAAGAACTCAAGCCAATCAGTTGCTCAGTTATCAAATCGCCAGCCTCATCCTCGGCTAGAGGAACGTTGAATCCTCTGCCTGCGTTCCCTTCATCTACGGGGGGGGGGGGGGGGGGGGGGGAATTATCTCTTCTGCTTTGCGCCCCATCCATGGATTGTTCGCCATGACCCCCGCCTTGAATGGGCCCCCAACTTATTACTGCACCTACGAGCTCTTGACCCCTTATCGGCCATGATTTTTCTTCTTCTTCGATGGAGGGACATGCATGTCATCCGTGAACCCATCCCTCCATCTGGAAGCCCCAACATGACGCGAGATACCAATCTTGGGAACCTCTACCCATTCACTCCTCATGTCGGAGAACTCTCCTCAAATAACGTCCATAACTCGTTCAGCCTACAAGGCACACCAAATGCTTTCACGTCCAGGATGAATGCGAGCATATACCCCATTGCATTCAGCCTAAATTGGCTTGGCACAAAACGATGCTGCGAATTATTTCTTGAACCTCATCAGATATGGGAAATCTTAAACCATTGACCAAGTGGCCAACAAACACTGTGATGTGGCCAGGTGGTGGAGTGTGCATCACCAGATATCCTCCCCAGGTTTTGTAATCCTATACTAGCGCCCAATGTGGTAGATCTTCTACAAGCGGGCTCATCGCGTCAAGAGGAGGGGCACATTATTTGTAGTGAAACTGAGGCTCAACGGGTTCATTATCTAGCACTTCTTCTTAGAATTTGTTGAGTTCTGATTCACTCACGGCTCGGTTGTTAGGTAATCATGCATAATTGGTCCTCTCTACCTTGAAGGCCCGTGGGCGAGGAACTATCATTAGAAGCTTTTGCCTCGTCCTCACCCACACGCCACTTGGATGCTTCACTAGCCCAATTGGCCATGGGCGCAATGCTCTAATCAACAGTTGTGGAACCACTCAAGCCGGTTCTAGACCCGTCACTTGAATCACTTCCCAAATAATGAGAGTCAGCCATATCTTGGCCCGACATTACTCCAAGTGACTATAATAAAAGATAAAGAAAATCGTGTCTAACTATTCTACTTCAACTCTTCACACAAATAATCATTTCACGATACAATAAAGAGGGCTACTGATAAACGTCTCATTAGCGTAATTTAAGTTTCTGTGTTCTTATGCTTTTAAGTACTTATGATGGCATATTTAACTGTATTAGTATTGCCTTATGTTTTCTTAGGTATTTAGGGAGTCAAGACGAAACGAGGTTAAATAAGGTCAAGAATGGATGTTTTGGGCAACAATTGGTCAAAGACATTATTTTGGGATATTTAAGTGCTACGAGAGCGATACAGCATTACAAGAAACATGAAATTCTGAATATAACACGATAGAAGAGATGACAACAGGAGACCGCATGGAAGAAATCAGAAGGTAGTGCGATCACCACCGCATCATGCGAGATCAGAAGTTCACAGTGCACGGGGGTCGCACGATCAGACGAAAGTTGGACTGAAATTCAGAAACCCTAAACGAAGCCCATAGCAGAGAAAAACTATAAATAAGAGGCTACGTTCAGCAGTTAGGGCACCACACTCATAGCCCGCATAACCACTTTTCACCTACTTTCCGACAGAGAAACCCTGAGAGACTTCACCAGAGAGAAAATACCATCAAAGTCTTGTTCTAGTTTAGTAGAGTCATTGTTAGAGAGAAAATAGTTCGTGAAGAAGAAGATAACAAAAGGGAGTACGAAGAGCGCCAAGCAACAAAGTTCCACGAGATCCGAGAAGCTTTTCTTCACATTTTTACTTTGTTTATGATATTTACTTCTTTGTTGATTATTGAATTCATGACTATGAGGAGCTAACATACTCCTTGTTTGGAGTAGGGGAGTAACTCTGATTTATGAATATGTTTATTTGCTTTACTTGATGTGTGCTTTGTAATTAACCTTACTGCATCCGTGTGAGGCCACACGGAGTGTAGAATGCTAAGGATAGTTATATATATATACATATATATATATATATATATATATATGTATATATTCATACATAGATATGTGCGATTTTTGACTTTGGAATTGCGAAAGCAACTATTGTGCAACCTTTAGATCACGCTAGATCAATCTTGGCTAAATACATTTTATTAACACGATTCAGATGAGCTGATTGAATTACAGATTTGATATCTCTTCTAAAACAACTGAAAACTGGGCCGATTCCTTAACACGCCATGTTATTAGAGACTAATAGCTATACGGTTGGGATAACTCTTACCATATGTCACAGATCCATTAGACATGCAAACATCAAATGACTATCAAGTACTGTAAGTAAATATAAGTAGTTTGTCTATGAACTATTATGGTTAAATCATTGTGAAACCCAACCTCTAGATAATCTTTCCAATTATTGTTTACAACCAAAATAAATCAATCAATTATTAAATTATGTTCCTTAGTTTAGTTTAGTTTAGTTTAGTTAGTTGATTAATCTCTCTTCCAATAATTCTTGTTTAATTGTTTTCATTAGTTTAATTAGTTTAATTGTCTTAATTGCTTTAATTATTTTCTTTCATCCTAAACCAAAGAATTAGATCAGAGAAAGAAAGAAATAATTAGATCAGAGATTTTTCTAAGTATAAGTATCGAATCGACAGAATATCAAATTATCAGTTCGACACTGAGATTAGTATCAAAATCCTTACCGGTTTGATACTCTTTACTTTCCAGCAAAATATGCACGCCACGTGAAAATGAGCTCTCTCCTCACCTCAAGCCCTATTTATAGCCTTTCGCCTCAACTCTGGGCCAAAACTCCACGACCCATGCGCCGGACGATCGAATCTCAACAAATTCGATATTTTTGCAGTGTGATAATAAATTTTATCGAATTCCCCAAATTCGATGCTGTGGTAACTATCGCATGCTTAAATTTGATACTAATAATATTCGGTTGTTCTTGCGCTAACGTATCTTAAATATTTCTACTGCTCCCAAATGCGAGACGTATTTTTAAGCTGAATATTTTTATTTAGCAATCGGTCTTCGGGTCTCAGCTCCCAAATGCGGGGCATATTTTTAAGATGGATATTTTTATTTGGCAACCGTTGTTTATGTCTCGGCTCCCAAATGCAGGGCATATTTTAAAGCTGGATATTTTTATGTGTCAACCGATCTTCAAGTCTCGGCTCCTAAATGGGGGCTCGGATCCCAAATCTGGAGCATATTTTAAAGCTGAGTATTTTTATTAGGCAAACGATCTTCGAGTCTCGGCTCCCTAATGCGGGGCATACTTTTAAGCTGGAAATTTTTAACTCCCACCTGATAAGCAGCCTATTGTTAAATTTAGCACTCGCTCTTTTAGTAAGATCAACTCTGAAATTGGAGAGGACTATATGGTCGGGGTAAATTAGACTGGCCCAAAGAAATACATGGGCCTGCCCACACGCGCAAAGAAGCCCAATTAGTTGATTATGAAATCGTATGTATTCGATACGCAGCAAAGCATCGAGTGGCCCCATTCGATTATTGCACCTTATCCCGAGATATTCGAAAAAATGGACCACCCATCAAGGCCTATAAATACCAGTATTGTGAAAGGCGAAAGGCGTAAGCGGGGCGTTACATGCTTTTAGAGGCAAGGCGTAAGCTCTTGAGCATTTGGCGTAAGCCCCATAAATTTAGATATTTTTTTTTTCTAAAAATACATTTAATAATAAATAGGTAATATAATATTTTTTATAAAGTAAGCCTGAAGCCTAAAGCAACATTCTGCGTAAAATATATAAGTTTACTCATGTACTAGTTTAATCCTTATAGCATTTGAAACTAAGAAACTATTATAATAACGACAAAAGCAAATATTTTTTTGTTTTTCCTAGTTTAATCCTTAAATAAAAATAGTTACTAGCACGTTTGATTAGAAAAAAAAAATAAAAAAAAAATGCCATTAACTATCTAATCATTTAATGGACAGGGCAAAATAACTGGAAGTATTTGCTTTTAAGGAGGCATGCGGGCCATATTTTATTATTTTGATTATTATATTATAAGCTCATTCATGCAAAAGCTGTCATTCCTTGGAAGTAGTGGCGCAATTTTCCCCAAAAGCGTTAAATTATGCGCCTTGAGCGCACGCCTGAAGTCTTGGGGCGTGCGCTTAATAAAGACTTCGCCTTATTCGAACGCTTTTAGGCGATTTGAGGCTGAAAACTCTCGGAGCGCACCCCGAGGGCGATTTGAAGCTGAAAACTCCCTGAGCGCTCCCCGAGCGCATCTCGGGGTGCGCCTTTAACAACAGAGATAAATACTCACAAATCCCGAGGTAATGGAGACAAATTCATTAATATTAACGAACCACGCTAAAATCGAACCAGAAGTTAGATAGTTTTTCTTAATTAGATACTTCTGAGTTTGACTGCTCGTTGTTTGATTCGATTGTTTGACCCAATGCGGTTCGATAGTTCCAACATCAAACCTAGGGATTAATAAAATTTCTGGTTACTCATTGTCAATAGTTCTCTTTCTGCATGGTCCAATAGTTCGTGAATCGAACCAAGGGCAATTCGATACTCACAGGTTCAAACAATTACTTCAATGTCGAATCATCTACAGTTGCACGGTTCAATCACTTCTGGGTTTGTTAGTTTCAGGGTTATTCTAGTCTTTTCAGGCTTTCATACTGTCTAATAGGTGTTCCAAAAAAAGTTGGTACATTCTATGTAATAGACTAGCATAGTTGATTTGTTTCGGGCCCGTTTGTACTGTTTTATCATTTTCGTGTAACCGAGACGAAATAACACCAAATTAAATATAACTTGTATTCTCAATAAAAATATTTGTGGCGACAAATTTGTAATTTATAACTAAATATACTTTTTTTGTATTGCATTCATGCTACACAGTATGAAAGATGTTAATTTAGTAAAAAGAATCTCTAAATCATGATCTATTTAAAGGAACATAAATAATACTAAGTACAATATAATATCTCTATTTCTTTACATTGATTTCTTTGTTATTGCTTTCTCTACATCCTTCTGCTGTATGGAGTCTTACCCGCTGTTTGAAACAAGAAACAATTTTTCAAGTTTTCGGGAATTTACCTCTTCATTGGAGGAAAATCATAGGAGCTCTAAACTCTACAAGGAGCTAGGGGTCCCAAACATCCAGTTGACAACGAGGTTTCTACCTTGATTATCGGCAATTCTCAGGTTGAGTTGGTCAGTAACGACCAAGAACTGAACACCGTCTGGAAGAACCTTAAGAAGATTCAAGCAAATAAGCGAAAGAAAAGAGTAGCCCATTTGGATGCGAGCTTCTCGGTATCTCTTTCAAAGCTTGCTCCATCATAGTTTTCTTCAAATCCTTGTAGCAATCCCGTTAGGTCTTGGTTACTGCATTCACTTCTTCATTCCACCATGACGTGTCTTTACAATGCTACTACATCGGGATTTACCTTAGAGGTCTTTAGCTACCTCTTAATACAACATAGAATGGTTCATATCATAGAATGTGAAACTGTTTTTATGTTGGCTGTCACAAACCTACATCAATCCTCCTTCTACTTTTATCCTGACTTGGGATAGGCAGTGAAAGCTCACTAGCAGAGTTTGCAGAAACTAGTCTTATATTATTTCAAATTGGTTAAGAACTAATAAGTTGATAGTAATACCATTGTTTAAGTGTAGACGTAATTGTTTACCCTACTATATGTCCCTAATTGTTTCAAAACTTTTTGGGGAATTTCTTGACACATTACAAAAACAACAGTCTTATTTTGTTTAATGATAGATGTTATTGGGGTTTTTTTTTTGTCAATGTTTTATGTTAAAAATATACTTCTAATTTAATTCTAATAATATTAATAAAATCTCAAATATCTTAAATACAAATTTGAGTTTACATATTTATTAGTTTTTCTATGTATCTATCTATATAATTCAATTATTATGGAGGAATATAGACATTGTTAGATTTCAGAAGGTATTTTGTTCATGAGATTAAGGTGGTGTTTGAAAACTCTTAAGATAAGCTATAATCAGATTTTAATCTAATTAAATAACTTTTGGGGTGTTTGGTTGACGAGCTAAAGTCGTATAAGTATTTATTTTAAGCTGATAACCGCCAAAATTTAGAAGTTGCGAGTCCCCTACTTTAGTTTGTGGTGGTCTTTTCCAGTATTATTTCTTTTACATATTTTTTAGCTTTTAGATTTTTTTCACCATCAACTTATGACTTGCACAAAATTTTACAACTTAAGCTTAAATTATGAAATTGTAATTTTAGAAAAGAGTTTACAAACACCACCCAAGTGTCGTAAATTAAAGATACTCTTACAACATATATACATTGACAACTAACATTCTAACATAGTGCTGTTAACTGATATTTTACATAAAATGTATGTTTATCCTACTGAATGTTCAAAAAATCTTGCAAATCCCTGAGACAATTTTTTTGGGAACATAATGAAATGAAAAGGCCCCTAGGCTACATGAGAAGCTAATATAACTTCTAGTCTAGAAGGTGTAAAAAGTAATAAACTTGTTCCGTCTTCAACATTCCACGTTTCTTTCGCCATTGCATCTGCAAGTCAATTTTCTCTCTCTAGGAATCCACCTAAATTCTTGACTCCAATGCATATGAAGAAGTGCACGACATTCCTAAATTCTCTCCATCAAAGTATGCTCGTTAATCGACTCATCCATTATTAAAGTGTACACTTCTTCAGAATTGGTTTCCACTTCAATTTTTCGAATTATTTTTCCCCAAGCAAACTCTAGACCCATTCGTATCACTTTAATCTCGCATTCAAGCACAGACCCCGAGATCCAACTCCCTTAGTCGTCTCATAAGACGCCGCCTATAGAACCAATGTTCAAATGGGTTAAAACCTTCCCATCCACATTTAACTTGAGCCAATTTTCCTTTGGCTTTTTCCAGATTTTACGCCCCAATGTTTTGTTCTTATACTTAGAGACCTCCATGTCCGAACAGAGTTGCTTCAGCTGACCGAAGATTGTGAATGTCGTCTCCGCTTTGCCCTTAAAGATCTTTGTGTTTGTGGATTTCCCGATTAACCAAATAGCTGCAACAAAGACAATATCCCATGGTGTCTTTAGAAGGTTTGGGCATGGACAATCTTTGTGATGCGCGTTCTGCTTCAGCCACCAGTGTCCCTCACCCACAAAAAATTTTGGGAGCTCTGACTTAAGAAGTAGTTTGCACCGGATGCGCTTCGTGGTCCAACAATCACGTAACATGTGCGTGACTGACTTCTCATTATTCATGCAATATGGACATGTAGCATCCTCTGCGAGTTTCCTCGTTTTGCGAATGGAATTCGTCACTAATTTCTCCTGACTTGCAAGCAGCAAGAAGAAAGAAATTTCGCTACTCCCCGAACATTTCCAAACCTAGTGCACATTCGGTATTATTCTTGGTTTATCTGTATACATATTGTGAAATGCCCGATAAGCACTTTGGCACGTAAACCTCTCATCCGCCGTTTCGTTCCACAATATTTTATCCTCAACATCGCTAAGAATCACATTGCGCCTCAAAATTTTATTTATACACTCGGCTGGCCGATTCGTGTTCAGGGTATCAAGATTCTATGCTCCCGATTCATCGATGACGTCTACAATTTTTGCCCCAAGTCAGCCGCATCAATACGAATATCTGAGTCGCATAACCACCCATCATCTAGCCAATTATCAAACCACACTGAAATTGATTTCTCGTCTTCTATCTTCCATTGAATGCAAGGTGCAATAAGCGCCATACACCTTACAATCCCTTTCCAAGTTCTTCTATCAGTTGGTCGAATAATGTACTCTGAAAGTCTTTTTTCTTGAGATATTTCGCCTCAATCGGGACAACCCATATACTCTCTTGTCCTTGCAATATTTTCCAACAAAGTTTTGCTAGGAGCGCCTAGTTGTTGAGTCTTGTCGTTCTAATGTGTAGAACATCTTCTTTATTCTTACGAGTGACTTTCTTCCTTCCAACTAAGTGAAGTTTTTTCTGCTCATAATTATGTGACCACAGAAAGTCCCAATTAATTTTATCTAGTCTATCACACACTCTTTTAGGTAACCAACTTGATTGCTTAGTATGTATGGGAATCGCCGTAAAATGGATTGAATCAGTGTCGTCCGTTCGACCAGAGTTAGGTTCAACCCCTTCCAGTTCGTCAACCTCGCCAGGAGTTTGTCAAAAATCTCACTGAAATCTTCAGTTTTCACTCAACCGTGAATTAACATTGTGCCAAGGTATTAACCAAGTTTAATTGTTTGCGCAAATCCAAGGTTCACGCAGATCCTTCTCTTGAGTCTAGATCCTCAAAGGTTCGAAAAACAAACTTTGGTTTTATCTTTGTTTAATCTCAACCCGATGCACAACAAAAGGTGTCAAGAATCTTCTTCATCGTCTTTGTGTTTTTTAGACTCACTTTCTCCATGAGAATTAAATTGTCGGTGAAGAAAATGTGAGATAATTTAGGTCCCCCTCGACACGGTAGTAGCAGTTCCCATTCTCCTTTACCCACTACTTCAAGAATGATATAACTCTCAATGCAAACCATGAACAAATAAGGTGATAAAGGATCGCCTTGGCGCAGCCCATGTTCATGTTTAAACCCCTCAAGCGGTTCATCATTCCAAAATATATTTGTCGATGCTCTCTTCACACAATGCACAATCAGCTTTATAATCTTACTAGGGAAATTAAGTGCCACAAGCGTTTATTCAAGAAACTTCCAACTAATTTTATCCTAAGCTTTTTCTAAGTCGAGTTTAAGGATCATACACCTCACCTTATTTTTCTTCTTTGTTCTTAAAGAGTGTAGGACTTCTTAAATACTAATTATGTTGTCTTGTGTACTACAAACCTTTATGAAACTTGATTGAGTGGGAACGATGAGACGGGGTATAAAATCTCGAACGCGCAAGGTGATGCACTTTGAGAGAAACTTATAAACCACATTGCACAGTGAGATCGGGCGGAATTGTTAATTCAAGGACGGTTCAGTTCCCTTCAAAATTAAGCATAGAAATGCCACTCTAGCCTTTGAATCAAAGTGACCATCTTTAAAGGCTTGTTGCACAAACTCAAGGATTGATTCTCCGGACCAATCCTAATACCTTTGATAAAACATCGTTTGAAGACCACCGGGGGATTTATCTGGATGGATCTTCCAAACCGCCTCTTTAAGCTCTTTTCCCGTGACTTCCTGACCTATGATGGTTGCATCCATTGCATCAAAACCACGCTAAAAATCTGAGATAGCACGACCCCGTGAATAGCTTTTTAAAACAGTCAATTGCATGGTTTTGTAGCACCTCCTGATCTTTCACCCACACATCCCCAATGTTCATCATTAGTATGCAATTTTTTACGGTGCTTTTATCACCTTCCTCGAGCCATTTGATTTTGGATTTTTGCCGCCAAAATATTTTCTCATTCCTCAATATCGTGTTGTACTCCTGGTTCAGATCCTTCTCCAAATTTGCAAGGAAATTTTTCGTTTTCCTAGAAAGTGCTTTTTGTGTGCCTTCGATCCTTTAGAGTACCATCTTTTTTTATGGAAGATATTTCCGAAACATTGACGATTCCATGGCAAGATAGTTTCCATAATTCTGTAAATTGCCTCAAGCATACTACCTCTCTTGTTCCACAGCCCTCTTAAAATATCTTCGCAATCTGTACGATGGAGCCATATTTCGTCGAACCTAAACGACTTCTTACCACTATTCAGCGCAGCCCAAACCGTATGAGTGATGATTGTATGATGATCCTCGTGAGTCCAAGGCAAGTGGAAAACCGCATTTTCCAGGAATTGATCAATCCACTTTTCATTTACGAGCACTCTATCAATTCTCTCCATAATGAGTCCTTCTCCTTCGCATTTATTCACCCATGTGAATTTTGAACCGCAAAAGCCGAGATCTTGGAGTTCCCATTGGGTCGTTCACCTTTGAAAAGCGAAACACTTGTTCATGATCGCTCTATTCCCTCATTTCTTTTCGTAAGTAAACCAAACTCATTAAAGTCACCTTGTACAAGCCACAACACCTCAATTTGCTTAAACATTTGTTCAAGTTTATCGAACATTCTAAGCTTGTCTACCTTTGTTGGCTTCGCGTACACTCCCGACACCATCCAGTTTGGTTGATGTTTTGGTCGAATCATCACATGGATACTATGATCACCAACATTCAAAATCTCTACATTAATGTTATCCGAGTTCCACAGTAGCCACACCCTACCCGCCATACCATCGGTTGGCCCAATGCAAAATGTATC
Source organism: Linaria vulgaris (assembly GCA_948329865.1). NCBI lineage: Eukaryota > Viridiplantae > Streptophyta > Magnoliopsida > Lamiales > Plantaginaceae > Linaria > Linaria vulgaris. The sequence continues at coordinate 28,559,300 of OX415252.1, forward strand.
ATAACCTAGTGTTGGAGCGATCTCATATGCTCTATCACTCAAAACCCTCGTCTCTAATAGGAAAACAACATCCGAACAATGCACTCTCACCAAGTCTCTAAAGTTGATGCCAAAGTCATCATCACCCGCACCACGGTAATTCCAGGATATTACATGCATTGACATATTTAAAAGTTGCAACGGTCTAATTGGGTCATCAAGTTCTTGGCCCCTCCAAGATAACATCTGTTGTCTTAGCAACTCCAATGCCATGTACACTTGCTTCGCTATCTCCCAATGGCTTGTGAGAATATGCTGCCAACATATCGGCACATTCACCATTATCTCCTTTATCTCCGTGAGAGTTTCGAACTCCCATACTATCGGTGATACGTCCATCACCTTGATTATCATGTGATCTATTCGTAAGATCTTGAAGTGGCCTGCAAACCTTGTTCGATCTCCCAAAAATTCGGTGGAATTTTTTCCACGAGTACTCAGTTTTCCAGCTCTAAAATTAAATCTCCTTCTTCTTCCATTATCTCTCTCTCTCTCTCTCTCATTTCCTTTGTTCCGCTCTTTTACTTTTTCTTTAGTCAGCTCACTTTCTTTTCCCCTAAACCCTCCTCCAATTCTTCAGTCGATGGGCTTGCAAGCACTTGGAATGGGTTCGAGTTCCTTTTTTCCGTATGGTTAACTGTGGTTGGCCCATTCTTCTTGGTTAACCATTTCTTTCCAGTTTCTTAGTGTTTGAAAGAGTTACTGGTAGGGACCTTGTGCGACTCTCCTGCTCATTATTAATTATCTCAAGCCCATGATCATAAACCGTAGGGCTTGGTTTAAACGTGGCTTGGCCTCCCATGTTTCTATTATGTGATTGAGATTTCTTAGGATTCAAGGTCTCCTTATCCTTCCATTTTTGTTGAATTCTGATGTAGGGGTGCACAGATTTCGGCCGGTTCGTCCGAACTGATCAAATCGAAACCGGATCGATTGTCGAATGGTTCGGTTTTGGATTGTTCGATTTTTGATTTTTTCCAATGACCGAACCAAAAAATCAAAATTCGAACCAATTGTGAGACTGGGCTGAATTTACATGTTTCGCACATTAATGCTACTTAAATAAAAAAAAATGATGCTTGGCTTTCTAATGAGTAATGAGTGGCCTAAAATGAATTAATGAATTAAAAATAATAAAAAAAAGGGCACATACAGGCAGGGCAGACCACTGATCCGGACCACAAAAAGGAAGAAAAAAAAGATTTCCGCTGCCCACCAGCTCTGGCCATTTTCGGCGCGCCGCCCAACTCCGTCGCTCCTTCGTGGGTCGAACATGAGGCCTCCTAAACATTCATCGAAGTCCCCAATTCGTCAATCTCAAGTAATTTTTTATGAACCCTAATATTATTTTTTGTCCAAATTGATCGATTTGATATTGCTTGAAGATAAATTGAATTTATAATAATTATAGAATTGAATTGTGACCATAAGCTTTGTATTTTATTAACATTGCAATTTATAACTAGTAAAGAAAATAAATTTATACCAATTCAATAATTGAATTGAGATTATTGGGATTATTTTGTAAGTACTGAATTGGTTAATCACTTAGTTGAGAACTGTAAGTTGAATACCCCTATTCAGATGTCTACCTTCATCATGATTGTATTTCTCTTCCTTTCCACCACTAGCCATTCTCCAAACTTCTGCTTTGTTGTCTTGTCGACTAGTCAATCCAAATGTTGGCTCTTTTGTCTTGGAGCTTCGTCATCCATTTGATGTTCGTTCGTTTGAGAGGGAGCTGGTTTAGTATTTTTAGTGCATTGCTTTTTATTATAGTCGATATGTCCACACGAATAGCAGATAGACTGAAGATTCTCGTACATCAATTGATTCACCGTATTGTCCACATTTATCCCAATCTTCAATGGTCGGTTCATAGGCATTTGCACACAAAAGCAAGCGTACTTCCCCAGCGTGGTCGTGAACATATTTTCGTCGATTTCGATTGGATCCCCCACACACTTAGCGATCCTTTTGATCAAGGGTTCTCTAAACATCTCAAGAGACAGATTGAGAACTCTCACTTACGAAATAGCATAATCAATGACATCTGTTTTCGCGTTGAAATTTGGTGTCCATTTGCAGACCGATAGAAAGCGATTTGCCAATCTCCACGGCCCTTGTGTCAATATTTTCTTTCTTTGATTTGTTGTCGTTCATTTCAGGCAGTAGTTTCCATTACCTAGATCAGTTAGCCACTTTCACTCGTCAATCTCCAATTTGTGCTGAGCTTATTCACTAGGGTTGGATAATACCATGGTCTTCTGTGGACTTTGATCAGTATCGTGTCTTTTTGCTGATCGTGCATCGACTTTCTGATATCATCCGTGAGTTTGATACTGAAAGTGTAGGTATTCTGGCAATGTTAGATTAACATTGAGAAGTCAATGTTAGAGTAACATTGCTGAAGAAGAATCCGATTTACAATCTTGTTGTCATTTATTATTATAGTTTTGCCTTATTCATTTAACTAATTGAGTTCCACAATTGTGATTGTCTTTGATTATTATTCAGGAAATAAACTTTTCATAGGTTGGACGCTCAAAGTTTCTAAGAAGGAAAGTTTCCTTAATTAAGCAAACTGCTCTACAAGGAAACAAGAGTTCGAGTGCAACTAGGAAAGATTTCCAAGTTGAGTCCTGATTTGAAAAACGAGTCTATCCTTAGTTAGATCACTAACGAAGGAACTATATTCGAGAAGGACTGCGAGAACAAGGAAGAGGACTTCGAGAAGGAAACAAAGGAGAATTACCAACCGTGTACAACACACCTTGAAGTCCAAGTCAAGAACCTATATATAGGTGTGAAGTACATCAAGACAAACACAAGGCAAGAGCCAATCAATCAGAGAGATTAATTTACAGTTGTTGAAGTGTTGTCTTGCTTTAGCAAAGTTTATGAGTTGTGAGAATAGATCTAAGAGTTAGGAGCTGTTAGAGATAGTCGAAGCAATTCTTGTGTGCTTTGCTTAGTTCGATTAATTTGAGAGTGAGGAGCTTGAAAATTGAGAGAACGACTTTTGTTAAAATCTTGACGGATTATTTTGCCTACGGCTCGGACGTTAATATAATCTTATATTCACTTCTTAAACTTGGTGTTTGTTTATTCTGCTGCACTATTACTCTGGTCTGTTGTTAAAGTAACATCGTTGAGTTAACAACATACCAACCTGCTGTTAACACTCTAGTGTTAAGTTAACAACAACAACCTATCAACCCGATCCACAATTTTAATTGGTATCAGAGCCAAGCACCAACTTCACCAGTGTTTGGCATTGATACAACAAGATGGACAACTCCAACCCTAATACCAGCAGGTTACCAGTATTGGAGGGTCCCAACAACTATGCCTATTGAAAGATCAGACTCAGAGTCCACATTAAGTCCATCGATCTGAGAGCTTGGGACGCAGTACTAGAAGGCTATACCATCCCTTACTTTCCTAGAGATGGAGATGTTGATCTGGTACCTAAGCCAAGAGGACAATGGATAGCCAATGAGATTGCTCTCTACAACTTCAATGAAAAGGCTTTCAATACTATTTTTAGCTGGGTAGGTAACCATATGTTCAAACTTATTCAAACTTGTACAACTGCTAAAACTGCTTGGGAAGTTCTTGAACTACATTGTGAGGGTGATGTGGCTGTGAGGGACTCTAAATATAGAAAACTTTTGAGGGACTTTGAGAAGATAGAGATGAGTGAGGATGAAAGCATTAATAGTTATTTTGAGAAACTTCTTGATATTTCTAATCAGTGTCAAAACTTAGGTTTTACCATCCCAAATCAAACCATGTTCTATAAAGCTTTTAGAACATTATCTTCTAAGTTCACTGTCAAAAGAATTGCTATGAATGAGTCTAGAGATCTTGCCAACATGGACTTCCAAACATTAATGAACACTTTAAAAGAGTTTGAACTAGAATTCCTAGGAAAGTCCAGTAAACAACTTGCTTTAGCCTTACTAGGAACTAGCTCAGATTCTACAGGAAGTGACGAAGATGAATATGAGTTGATCTCTTCTAACTATCTAAGAGCACGCCTCAAGATGCTGAGAAATTAAAGGATGTCCAGTGTTATGAATGTAAGGGGTATGGTCACTTTAAACATGAATGTGCTAACACCCTGATAACAAGAGGGAATTCTCATTGGGTGTGTGTAGATGACTTCAATGATGCTGACTTCGAATCTGGAACAAGTGCTGATGAACAATAAGAGGAAATCAACACTGATGCGCTTTGCACTCGGATCACCTGGTCAGAAGAAGACTCCAGAAATTGCCAAAATTCTCAATGTTACTCTAACATTGGAGAACCAACAGCAAAGTCGTAAATCTTCTTTGGAGACTGGAACAACAATGATACACATGTTATCTATGATGTGTTCTCTGATTGTGATGATACTAACTTTGATTGTTTTCATGGCTCAGTTGATCTAGAAGAAGAGTACTTCAATGAAGAAGAACTGTCCCAGGAGGAAATCCTATACGATCTACATACAACTTTTCTCAGACTTGAGAGAGAGAATGTAAAACTCATAAAGAGTAACAAAGCACTGAAGCATGACATTGAATGTTTGAAGAACATGTTGAAACTCTATGAGAGAGATCTTGACAAAGCTGAAGCTGAGCTGAAAGAGGTAAAGGAGAAACTCAAAAAGGATTCACAGATCATAGCCAAATGGAATGGAGGTACTTCTAAACTTGATGAGGTACTAAACATGAGTAATACAGGTACATGTGGTCTGGGATTTGTTGAGAAACCTTCCTCTTCTAATGGTAATTCTGCCTATTTAACTACAAGCTTTGTTAAAGAATCTGGTAATATGAGTTCTGGTACCATCAACACTGTAAAAAGCAAACCCACTTTTATCTGCCAGTACTATTTTCAACCAGGCCGCATTAAACCATTATGTAGAAAATTCATAAAAGAATGTGGTAAGAAAACTGCCTCTGTGCCCAATGTTAAAACTACAACATATTTTGATGTTAGACCAACATTAGGTGCAGGATAGAAAAGTAGGACTTGGGTAGAAAAAGCTAAAACCCCTAAGATTAAAATTGTATGCAATGTTGTTTTCTCTGTTGTGTACTCTAACCTTTCAGGTAAGTGGTACTTCGACAGTGGATGCTCAAGACACATGACAGACAGCAAGGAGAATCTTAAGCAAATGATACCTTTAAGTGCTGGAACAGTGACCTATGGAGGTGGCAACAAAGGAAATATCATTGGCAAGGGGATCCTAAATGTTGATGGGTTCCCACCCCTGAAGGATGTGTTGTTGGTAGATGGGTTAAAGGTAAATCTAATCAGTATCAGTCAGCTGTGTGACGATGACTTGCTGGTTACATTTGACAGAGTTTCTTGTGATGTTTATGATAGTGATAATGTTCTTGTTATGACAGGTACTAGATCCAAAGATAACTGCTACCTAGCCCAAGTGGAAGTAGAGTGTTTCCATGCCAAAATAGATGAGGCTTCTATATGGCATAGGAAACTTGGACATGTACACTACAGAAACCTTGAGAAACTACAGAAAGTTGATGCTGTAAGAGGCTTACCTAAGCTATCTTGTCCAGGTAAGCTTGTGTGTGGTGATTGCCTCAAGGGTAAGCGAACCAGAGCTGTTCATACACTCCTACAGGTAAAAAATTCTAATCCTTGATCTAATAGGTGTTTTGAATTGTTGCATATGGACTTAATGAGTCCAATTGAGGTAAGTAGTCTCAGTGGTAAGAAATATTCCTTTGTGATTGTAGATGACTTCTCTAGATACACTTGGGTAAAATTTCTTAAAGAGAAATCAGAAGTTTTTGATCAGTTCAAAATTCTTTGTGCTAGTATTAAAAACTTATATGGCTCCATTGTGACTAACATTAGGTCTGATCATGGTAAAGAATTTGAAAATGCTAGTTTTGATAACTATTGCAATGCTAAAGGTATTTTCCGTGAATATTGAGCTCCTAAGACTCCTCAGCAGAATGGGATTGCTGAGAGAAAGAACAGGACTCTTCAAGAGATGGCCAGAGTTATGCTCAATGCTAAAGACTTATCCAAAAGACTCTGGGTTGAAGCTTTAAATACTGCTTGTCACATTAGTAACATGGTGTATCTTAGACCTGGAACTAACATGACTCCTTATGAACTCTTGAAGGGTGTGAAACCAAATATTGCATATTTTCATGAATTTGGATGTGATTGTTATCTTCTTAATGACAGGGACTATCTGAGTAAATTTGATCCTAAAAGTGAAAAATGCATCTTTCTAGGATACTCTGCCAATAGTACTTCCTTTAGAGTCTACAATCTTAGATTGAAGACCATTCAGGAATCAGTGAATGTTGTGTTTGACGAGTTCTCTCTTAATACAGGTATTGATGACATCTCAGTTCCCAATGTTGAACCAACAGTGGAAACCGAGAATGTTACTCCTGACAATGTTACACCAACATTGGAACTGGAAGCTGGAAACGCTGAATAGGAATCAGGGAACGATGTTAGACTAACGCCAGCGAGATATGATGTTAGACTAACAACAGAGGACTCTGACTCAGAATATGAAGTCGCCTCTGAACCTATAAGAGATCCCCCAGCTAGGATTCAGAAAGATCATCCAGCATCCCAGGTAATAGGTGAACTCACTGAACGGGTAAGGACACACAACAGAGAAAGACTTGATTATAGAGATATGGTAAAATTGTGTGTCTGTATGAACTTCACTTGTACTGTTGATAATGCCTCTTGTTTTTTCTCCTCCATAGAACCTAAGAATGTGAATGAAGCCCTCCTTGATAACTTTTGGATTAATGCCATGTAGGATGAACTATTACAGTTTACTAAGAACAATGTCTGGAAACTGGTGCCTAGACCACCTAATGTTAATGTAATAGGGACAAAGTGGATATTTAAAAATAAGAGTAATGAGGAATGGGTCATAGTTAGAAATAAAGCTAGACTAGTTGCTCAAGGGTACACACAGGTTGAAGGTGTAGATTTTGATGAGACCTTTGCTTCAGTTGCTAGGATTGAATCTATTACGTTACTTCTAGCCATATCATGCTGTCTTAAGATAAAACTATACCAAATGGATGTAAAGGGTGCGTTCCTGAATGGGTTAATTGATAAAGAAGTATATGTTGCACAACCTAAGGGATTCACAGATCCTAAATACCCCAACCATGTGTACAAGCTTGAAAAACCCCTGTATGGACTTAAACAAGCACCTAGAGCATGGTATGAAAGACTTACAGAATTCCTCTTAAGTCTTGGCTTTGTTGGAGGTGAAGGAGATAGGACACTGTTTGTTTTGAAGAAAGATTCTCATGTCTGTATAGCTCAAATTTATGTGGATGACATTGTTTTTGGCTCAACTAACAACTCTATTTTAGAAAAATTTGTTGAATCAATGACATGGCAGTTTGAGATGAGTATGATAGGAGGATTAAATTTCTTCCTTGGTCTCCAACTAAAACAAACAGGTAATGGGAAATTCCTAAATTAGGAAAAGTATGCAAAGAATTTGGTGAAAAGGTTTGAATTGGCAGATTCAAAGCCTTGCAAGACTCCCATGTCTTGATCAGTGAAGATATCCAGGGATGTTACTGGTGCATATGTTGATCCAACATTGTACTGTTCAATGATAGGAAGCTTACTCTACTTATCTGCTTCAAGACCTGATATAATATTCTATGTTTGTGTGTGTGCTAGGTACCAGGCATGTCCAAAGCAGTCACATTTGATTGCTGTGAAGAGAATCCTTAGATATATATCTGGCACTTTGGTCCTTGGAATCTGGTATTCTTATGACACTAACACAGATCTTGTAGGTTTCAGTGACTCAGACTGGGCAGGTGACATTGATGATAGAAAGTCTACAAGTGGAGGATGTTTTTATCTGGGGAACAACTTGGTCTCATGGTACAGTAGAAAGCAAAATTGTGTGTCACTCTCCCCTGCTAAATCTGAATACATAGCAGCATGCAATTGTGTCACTCAGTTAGTATGGCTTAAACACATGCTACTGGATTATGGGTTAGCTAGTGATACCTTACTTATGTTATGTGATAATCTTAGTGTTATAAGCATCTCTAAGAACCCTGTGCAACACTCTAGAACTAAACATATTGATATAAGGCATCACTTTCTGAGAGACATGGTAGAAGATAAGCTCATTGACATTGAACACATTGAAACTAACAATCAGCTTGCTGATATGTTCACTAAACCCTTAGATACTGAGAGGTTCTTCAGTTTGAGGAATTCTCTTGGCATGTGCATTGTCTAGGGATGTTAGTACACCAGTGTTGACATAACACCACTGTCTAGCACTGGTTATTGGTTGTGATGTATCTATAATTATTTTATGTTTCCTTTATGCACTCTTCTTTCTTGCATATTACTTCTTTGTTAGAGATTTTGTTGGGTTGTGTGGTTAATCTGTATAAATAGCCGAGTTGACTGGTGGACAGGTACATAGCAAGAGTTTTGTAAAGTAAGAACTCTGTTGTTGGTCTGTGAATGTTAACCTAACATCTTGGAGAAGATGGGGTACACAGAGCTCATTATTCTGATGTTATTCAGTTGTGACTTATCCATGTTAGGTTAGACAGAGCATGAAGAAAAGCTGGGGTTCATGATGTTGAGAGCTTCATTGTCATTCAGTTGTGCTTATTTTTGTGTTTGTGTCTATGGCCAAGGTTATGCATGATAGTGATCCTTACTACTGGGGTGTTTTGAAGTTTCGACTACTTGCATTCAATAGCATTGTTCACTTGGTATTTTTCTTGTAAACAGGTTGGTAAACAAGTATGCATAAGGAGTAGGGGTGGAGAAGTATATGATAAATGTATTGTCTTCATTCAGTTCCTTTGTACTTGCCTAATCTGTAGCTGATGGTTAAGTTGTTGGGGTGTGTGGAGTCTTGTGCTGCCCACAATCAGTAATGAAACTATCCTTTAACATTCACTAGTTTTTGTTCAAAAGAGTTCCTGATTTTTGTAAAAGATAAATTGATGTGTCCTGATCCTAGTCAGTAAAGCTGTGTATACTTGGTTACCATCACCCAATGTTGATCTAACATGGTTGCATTCATTCTAGTTCTGCATTTTTTTTCCTTATGTCGGTTTGGGCTTAGGGGGAGTAGTAATCCTAGGAATCATGTGTTGAGGCATACTTCGTGGGTGACCCACTGCAGGTAAAACACTATGTTTTGTGATCTTCTATACTGAGGGAACATCTTTTCCCTGGATATGTACATCCACTCTGTGTTTTTCTGTCTGATGTGTTACTTATTCATATTGATGATCTTAAACCATGTCTTTGTACCTATGTACTTGGTTGAGGTTTCAGATCAGTATACAGGAATATCTCACGCTCTCACATGATGTTGCTGTGGATGAAGCCCTGCACCTACAACTTCCCTCTCATGTTAACTTGCTAATGTTAGTTCAACATTGTAACATTGTAACTTAAAAGTTTTCAGGTTTGGAGACTGGTTACGTGTTAATATAACACTGACACGTGGTAAGGTAAACATGGGTATGATTGTGTGACAGTGGTCCGATTATTTTGGTAACATGTTACAACACCACTATCACTATTCTCCAGCTGATTGTCTATATAATTTGCCCTAATCTCTTCTTACTGTTTACGCATTCAAAATTATTGTGAAATCAACAATCTCTGCAAATCAAGTTTCTACTTTTCTTCTCTAAATCACTCTAACAATGGCACGCAAGTCTTCTATTGATGCTCTTGTAGACGCTGCTGAGCAGATTGAACGACCAGTACGCCGCAGTACCAGACGGGCAACCACTGAAGCCGTCGCCGCCGCTGCACCAAAGAGGAAATCCACCTATCAATGGCGCAAGGGCAAGAAATCCGCAAAGGGTGATGTTGGTTCAACATCAAAAACTATCGAGCAAACCTCCACTCCCACCAACAATGAAAACGAGGTAATGATGGCTAACCCTAATCAGATATTACTGCTGAAATTGGTATTGAGGGGGGAGAAACAGGCTCATGTTGTTGTTGTGGGTGAGTCTGAGGTTTTGCATGAGGTCCCTGAGGGTAACGGTGGGGATGAGACCGTGGTTGTTACTGATGAAGGTGAAAACTTGGAGGTGAATGCTGAGCCGTCTGAGGCTAATGCTGTTGAGCATGTTGCTGCTGTTGAGATGGATACTCTTCTTGATGAAGATGATCATGTTGAGGAGACTGTGGCTGAGGAGGTTACTAATGAGGGTAACCAAGATGTTGATGATGAGGGTGACAATCAACCTGAAGAGGTTGAGAGAGAAGAAGAAGAGAGCCTGACTCTCTTTGCCTTAGCTACTGCTACTAAGAAAAGAAAGGGGAAGCAGGTGGTTGTTGAAACTTCTGAGTTTGAGTCAGAAGAAGAAAAAGAGGAAGAAGATGATAAGGAGGAAGATGAAGATGAGGAAGTTGAGAAAGAAGACCAACTGGTAGAAGAACAGTGGAAGTCTTATCAAGCCAGGGTTATTCATATGGAGAGGAACATTGATGAGGAGATGTTCAAGGAAAATAGGCTGTTTGAGTTTCTTGAAGCTAGGGGTGTGTTGGGCTCTGTGATGAACCAGTCATCATATGTCCCTGATGTGATCAGAGAGTTCTACATGAACCTCTCTCAGTGGGTGTGCCACCAGGGCTCTCCCAAGTTTGGTAAAGCTTGGGTAAGGATGAATGTCTATGGCATTAGCCCCTCTGTGATCAATGAAGCTTGGGAACTTCCTGATCCTGAGGAGACTGGGGATCCTAGCATGGATGAGGTGATTACTGACCTCACTTGTGGACTCACAAGGAAGTGGAATGATAGTTTTCCAATTACAAAGCTGACATCCTTAAGTGATGTACTTCACAAGCTCTCTACCTACAACTGGATGCCTTCTTCCAACACCGCTGCTATGACAAAAGAATCTGCAAAGTTGGTGTACAAACTGAAGAATGGGCTAAGTGTGAACATAGGGGAGAAAGTTCTGAGGCACGTGAGGGAGGTCACAACAAAGGCAAAAGGAATCATTCCATATCCCTCTCTAATATCCAGCATTCTGGTGAAGCAAGGCTTCAAGACCAAGAAGACAGAAGGCTGGATCAAGAACAAGGCCAAGATGATCATCACCAGGAGCTACTTCACTCAAGTCAGGATCCAAGACTTGCCCTGGAATCCCAATGCAGAAGCTAGTTCAAGCAGAAAGAAGAAGAAGAAGAAGACTATCAAATTTGCTGCCTCTTCTGTTCCAGTTGGGTGATAGCTGCTCTGTCATTGCTGATGCATTTGTGGAGGAGACTCTGGTTTGGCTTGACAGAGAGTATAAAGATACCCAAAGAGAGATAGCAGACAAGCAAGTGAGGTTGCAGGAGATTGATAGCCTCATGAAGCATTTGAAGGATCTGCCTTCCTCACAAAAAGGGGGAGAGTAGATCAAATTCAAAAATTTCTGAGTTCCTTTAATTTTCTGTTTTCAATGGCAGTATGAACAATTCTATTTTCTTTGCATTTTTATGTTTCATCAAGGAGTGTGTTCCTTGCTACTAAGTATGGTCTGTAATTAAGTACTTTTCTATACTGGTACTTAGTGTTTCTGCTTATGCTATTTGAACTGTGGTTACAAAGTACTAACTCTGTTTTGCAGGTGTTAACTGTTCTCTGATGTTAAGTTAACATTGAGATGTTCAATGTTAGAACTTCAGTCTGGACTCAATGTTAAATCAACATTGATAAAGATGTATGTTATGACAACATTGAAAGTATCACTGTTAGAATAACATTGAGTTGGTCCCTTCTGATATTCAGGGGGAGTGTACTTAGTTTTCTATTGTAGAAGATAGTGAAGTTTGTCTGAATAATTTGATCTGATTAAAACAGGTTCTTAGGTTTTGGGATTAAGGCAAAAAGGGGGAGATTGAAAGTGTAGGTATTCTGGCAATGTTAGATTAACATTGAGAAGTCAATGTTAGAGTAACATTGCTGAAGCAGAATCCGATTTACAATCTTGTTGTCATTTATTATTATAGTTTTGCCTTATTCATTTAACTAATTGAGTTCCACAGTTGTGATTGTCTTTGATTATTATTCAGGAAACAAATTGTCATAGGTCGGACGCTCAAAGTTTCCAAGAAGAAAAGTTTCCTTAATTAAACAAACCGCTCTACAAGGAAAGAAAAGTTCGAATGCAACTAGAAAAGTTTCCAAGTTGAGTCCTAATTTGAAGAAGGAGTCTATCATTAGTTAGATCACTAACAAGGAACTATTATTCAAGAAGGACTGTGAGAACAAGGAAGAGGAGTTCGAGAAGGAAACAAAGGAGAATTACCAACCGTGTACAACAAACCTTGAGTCCAAGTCAAGAACCTATATATAGGTGTGAAGTACATCAAGACAAACACAAGACAAGAGCCAATCAATCCGAGAGATTAATTTACAGTTGTTTAAGTGTTGTCTTGCTTTAGCAAAGTTTGTGAGTTGTGAGAATAGATCTAAGAGTGAGGAGCTCTTAGAGATAGTCGAAGAAATTCTTGTGTGCTTTGCTTAGTTCGATTAATTTGAGAGCGGGGAGCTTGAAAACTGAGAGAACGACTTTTGTTAAAACCTTAACGGGTTATTTTGCCTACGGCTCGGAAGTTAATATAATCTTATATTCACTTCTTAAACTTGGTGTTTGTTTATTCCGCTGCACTATTACTCTGGTCTGTTGTTAAAGTAACATCGTTGAGTTAACAACATGCCAACTTGTTGTTAACACTCCAGTGTTAAGCTAACAACAACAACGTATCAACCCGATCCACAATTTCAGATACGATCAAACGGATACTCCTCAGTTGGCGGATGTACTATCATGCTATAGTATTCATCATCTAGTAATTCCTCATCAACCCTAACGTCCGGTGCCTTGACATTAGTCGCGTATGAGGGTTTCTTGATGAAGTTGTAGTTGCATTCTTAGTCGTTTCTTTTGATTGTTCATTCTGATTCTCGTACATAATTTGGGATCGTTTTGGCGCTCCTGATTCTCCAGCCGCCATCAGCCCTAGGTTTGTATTACCCTCATCCATTTGATTGCATTGGTTCGATCGAGCGTATGTTGCTGCGTTTGGCACCATGGGATCAAAATCTCCGATGCCATGGAACCTTTATTGCCGAAAAAATCCACTGTTGATCGTCGTAGTTACCAAGGAAAATCGCCCGAAAATTACGGAGAGAATCCTTTTCCTGAATTTTGTTCTTATATTTCCTTGACACATTTTCAATCTCAGGTTATATGACACACGTGAAATTTGTGCATCTAAAAAGTGCAAAATTTAAAAATAATTTACTGCAATTGATCACGTGCATTCTACGTGACCAACTCTAGACAAATACGCACGTTATTGTTGTCTTTAACATTATAAAAAGATTGAAAAAAAAAATGAGATGAGAATTGGAATGAGGCAAAGATTAGTAGTCTTCTATTAGTTCCCAAATTGGAATGAGGAAAGTCTTTTACTCGAAAAATATAGGTGGTGTTTTGGTCTTCAAAGAATCTTTTTCGTATCATCATCATCATCATCATCATCATCATCACAGTGACAGTGATAGAGATGAAACTTGATAAAAAGTTCCCCCAAATTTGACTTTTGTGTGTGAACAAGAATTATAATCCTAGCCTAGCTAGATGAAGATCAGTTTCGGTATTGTTATTGTTGTTATTATTCAAAAAATCATCCAGATTTGTATTGTAGTAGTATATCAATATTATTATTATTAGCAGGATGTTACGGACGCATGATAATTGGGAGAGGCTTGTTGCTGCCACCCTAAAACGACAAGAGATTTGGGAACTCTGCCATGCTCCGAGCATCAGTGTCAGCAGTTCTCGATCATCGGATTTCAGCTCATTTTCTCTGGATTCCAGTTCCAGATTTATTCACCAAAATCCAGCTGTTTCTTCTAATGATTTTGAACTTGAATCAGCAGTTGTCAATAATGTTGAGAGTATTCGATCCGAATCGATTTTCGTAAATGGAAAGCCTCTTGATAGTAGGGAGCTCATCATTTTACAAAACTGTCCAAATCCACCCAAGAAACTCAAACCAGGAACCTATTGGTATGACAAATACTCTGGTTTTTGGGGGAAGGTAAAAATTATCTATATGCATAATTATTATTACTTTTAGAAATACCAAGGTTCAGGAGAACTTATTTCATTTCATGCAACCGTTGTATGTTTTGTTGATACGCTGCAACCACTACCACCAATACACAGCCTAGGAAAACTTAAATCTGCATTACATCTGGATCGTCAGTTGCACGTCACCAATGTAACGGTTGCATAAAATAATTTTTCCAAATTCCTGTTTTAGTATAGTTTTCAAGTCGCTTTCCTTTTGAAGGTCTTGTTTAGGGGAGATAGATAATGACTCAGATTATTTATATTTGGTCTGGTAAATTTTCAAGCAACTCCAGAGCGTTGTTGTAATTTTATGATTTCTGATTTGAACAGCAAGGACACAAGCCTTCGCAGATCATTAGTGCCAATCTAGATGTGGGTGATTGGCTCCAGACGAAAGCTAGCCAGGGTGACACGTTTGTTTATCTAAATGGTCGAGAGATCACGAAACCTGAGCTTCGTATGTTGAAGGTAAGGTTATCAACGCTGCTATCTTTGTTTCGAGACGGGTTCTACTTCCTTCCTCTTATGGTTCACGGTTTCTAGACCTTTTCCGGTTAGCAGTTGGCTGGTGTTCGGTGTTATCCAGATACGCACTTCTGGATAAACGAATATGGTTCATACCAAGAAGAGGGGGATTACGTGGTCAAACGCTCACTTTGGGATAAGGTGCGGGCGCGTCCTTTGGATTAAGAATTCCTTCCTTTATTCTTGGCTTTTCTGCTTTGTGATGTAAGTTACTTTACAGGTTGGAATGAAGCTAATTTGTTCATTACTCTCTCTTCCATTCCCTCCTAAAACCTCATACTCTTATGGAGGCCTATCTGCACAAGGCCACATTAATGACGGACAAATCAATAAATTTCTTTTGATTGGATGTAGTGGATCTGGGACAAGCACCATCTTTGCACAGGTAATGGGATCAAATCTACCTTAATTTGAGGTATAACTTTCAAAGTTTTCTGTCCGATTGTTGTACAACATGATTGCTTCTCTGAATCTGACTGCTGATTCTCTCTTATTCTGTCTCAAGCATCATCTTATTGATAAATGATAACATTCTTGTCTTTTTGTTAAATCATGTTCCCTTTATCACACCAAAATAGCCAGGAAATTTTATCTGAATTCAATGCGACTTCTTATAGTATTGAATCTTGAGATGCTGTTGTACTTCTGTAAGTGCTTATTTATCCTTTCTTTGATTTGAAAGTAAAGTTTCAGCTATTTGACCAACAAACTCTAGAACCAAATCTTCATTTGACAAATTGGTTTCTAGCTTCTGTCTTTCTGTGGAATGTCTGAAAATATATGACGGAGGTCTAAGCATTTCTTCATCTGTTGCTTCTCATATAAAAAGCACAGATGCCAAAACTGCTATTTTCTCAGAATTGCTGTTTACAACTAATGATAACATATTCTTCCTCAAACAATTCACGCATAACAACTTAGTTTATTGGATTGCCGCCGTTCATTCATTAAGTCAAAACCCTAGACATATTCAGTTGGAACCATGGAAAAGGATATCAATAATTTATGAAATATAACATCCTTTTATCTCCTAGTTAGACATGCATTACTCTAGACTCCTCATTTTTATGGCCTTAAGTGAAGTGTTCCTCCATGCAGTCAAATGCGTTTCCTAAACCAATGTGATAGCTTTAAAGAGACTATACTCCCAACAAAGTAGAGAGTTGCAACAAGGTTTCGGTGCTTATGTTATCTTCTCCATAATTTACAAGTGTCCCGTGCTTGCAGATGTAAAATTTGACTTGGAATTAGTGGCTTTCTTCGTAGCATTTTTCATTCATAACCATTCCCTTTCTTTTTAGTTTGTCTGGAGCAAGTGTTGCCTAACTGTGGGTGGTACTTTTTTCTGATAGTGGGTTTTCATATGCTACTGCTTGATAAGTTATTCTCTTAAAAACATTGAGCTGATGATTTGTCCTTAAAACATACTATCATTGGCTCCTGAACATATATGACTAGTTTAATACTAACTGATGGTGTTTAAGTTTTATTCTGTAAGTTTTTTATCAAACTGAAAAATCACTGCATCCTGCTTATTTTTGTTCCTACTCTCCGATTTCAGGCCGTCGATGTATTTCAACCAAATTGTGAACCTTCACGCATGGATATCTATGCCGGAGGTTTTCGTTCTTCAGTTTTGTACATGGACTTCTCATTCGCACGACCACAGTATGATATTTACAGTGAGGATGAGGATGGGCAAGATGTCTTGCAAAGGCAAGTCTCGCTAAACTCATTCCTTTTATTTGTCGCGAACAAAATCTAACACACTTTGGATTCTGCTTTTAATCTTTCCTATCACATTCCTATCAGTTATCTTAGTGGATCCCTGGTTTACTCTGTCAAGACGGGCCTGGGTTACTAGCTCCTTTTTTAATCTATGGAACCTTTTCACTTAATGATCAAACATTTATTTATTTTTTACTATTTCACAAACCACAAATCATTTTATAATCCGTCTAACCCTCTTCAGATATCGACTGATTAGATCCCCATCAAGAAGCTTAGAAGAATCCAATGAGTTGCTTGAGACGCATGAAGTAGTTCAAGTTGTTATTTTCACTCTTTCATTGAGCAACTATGACCAGTTTGTTGTTGATGCCAATGGGGAATGGGTTAACAAAATGATATTGGATATGAAATACTTCGCAAGCGTTGTCACTCGCCCAATCTATGATCAAACATCCTTTCTTCTGCTACTGACAAAATATGACTTGTTTGAGGAAAAGATAGAACAGAGTCCTCTGAGTCAATGCAATTGGTTTCATGATTTCCGTCCTGTCAGGAATGGCGATAGTATCTCGGGGAACCTGGGGCAGATAGGCTTTAGTTATATTTCTGTTAAGTTTAAGAAGTTGTATGCCTCATTAACGGGTCGAAAGCTGTATGTAAAAGAAGCGAATGGTTTGGATGGGTACAGCATAGATGCAGCACTGAGGTATGCAAAGGAAATTTTGAAGTGGGAGGAGGAGAAGAATGACTATTTCTATGGAGGGTATAGCAGCTTCGAAGAGAGTTCTTATTCGGAAGAGAGTGATTGAAGAAAGCCTATATGATCTGTGCTACTGTGCTAGTATGGGCGATAAAAAGTTGTATGACTTTTCATTTTGTATTTTTCGGTAAGTAAATAAATTAGTAGGAGAAAGAATGCACATTTTGCATCTCATATGGGCTGAAACTTCAGTATTCCCCCAAATGTGTTGCCCTCTAGTCGTTGTTTTGATTTGTTCCTTGTGTAGACCACTGTAACTTTAAAATTATACAAAAAAAGTTAATAAGTAACTAGTTTTCCATTTCTACCATGATCATTAAGAAATGGAAAAAAGCTGGTCTGTAATTAAGTAGTTATCATAAGTTTGTCTGTATAGAATTACCCATGTTTTTTTTGTTTGTCGAGATCTCTTTCCATATAAAGCAGTTTGATAAGATTGGAGCTCTTTTTTCACGTCAAATTAATTATATTTTGCTATCTTTTGTATTTTTGAAGATTTTAGTAATTCTGAGATATTCTATAGCGTAGCCCAAATAATCAACAGGTAAAAAATTATCTTACTTTTTTCCCTTTCATTTACCTTTGAACCATACTGAGCCGTAACTATGATTGACGTGTTATCACACCGCCGCGTTATGGGAACGGAAGGGGGAAGACTTAATCGCAAATATTTTGAAATTATGGTTATGGGCTTAATTAGTATTAGATTAATTTTATTGTTAAATAGTATTAATTCAGTATTTATCTAATTATGTAATTAACTTTAGTGGATACTTATTTCTTAGTAGTAGGTTATGTAGTGGGCTACGATAATTATTTATTTGTAATTATAAGACAACGTTGTAATCTTGAAAGAATTAAGAAGAAATTATCAACTAATTTTTAGTTAAACTCTTTTCTTATTATCTTAATTTTTAAGAGTATTGTGTTGGCACAAATTCTTTAGAAAATTGTTTAGATGATATTCATCAACTTTTTAATTGATGAAAAAAAGAGAACGTTGGAAAAATAGGTTCAAGGAATCCAGTTTGTACAGTTGTCTTGGGGTCATATTTTGAGCAGGCCTCACTTGTCTTTTTGACGAGTTCAAGATGGCGACGTGCTCTCCTATGTGAGAGCTTCAAAACGGTATATTACACGCTCAAAATGGGGTACACGGATGAATGAGAAATTGATGCTCAAAGTTGGCCACATAACGCAGAGAATATTGAGGGAATTGGTTGAAAATCCAAAAGGAAAATGGCTATCCCACAGGAAAAAAAGATCACTTCTTTTTAGGTTTATCTGTATGAAGACATTATGAGCTTTGTAATAACGTGTTCCATAAAGGCTCTCTCTCTCTCTCTCGGGGGGCTAGGGGGGTCTAAAATCCATCAGATTGCATTGATCCAATGCACACGGGGTGGTGAAAATCTTGGTCTAAAATCCATTAGATTGTATTAATCCAATGCACACGACGATGTTTGCGCCGAATGTCGATTAGTTTGGCTTGATGGGCTCCAGCTCACATGGGCCTTGTTTTGCAATATTTTTGGTAATTAAAATTACCTCATAAAAGCAAGATTTTACGATCAGTTAATAAACTGAAACACGTCCAGATCATTCTTTGATTTTTGTCTTAATTACGCGACACGTAATTAGGTGAATTTCCTTGGAGACTAATTTTTTCCATATTTTCTCCCGTTACATAGGCTGTAAAAGGGGTCGTTCCCCATAGGTTTTGATCATCGAAAAAATAACAAATATAAACGCATAAAAGCCTTTTGTGCACAGCCAAAACACTATTTTTGATTGTGATGGTAGAGACAAGTCGTAGTTCGAGTTCGCTGGAGTTTTTATCATTTGTGCCAACGGTCCAACTCGTTAGTCGTTGTATCATGGGAGACAATCGCTCACATATTCTAAGCACCGATGAGTAGGGGTGTTCATGATTCGGGTTTTTAACCATTGGTTCGGTTTTAAAGAACTTGGCTTATTGGTTAGCTTAAATACGAAACCAATAACGTAACCAATAAAGTAGTTCGATTTTCGGTTAAAATCACTTGTTTTTAGTTATGGTTTCGAGTTAACCAATCACCTACTATTTCGAGAAAAAAAACCCTTTTCACGCAATTAATAAATATACAATAATCCTTCAAAAAATTGAATATATAAAATAAAAAAAATCATATTAAAAATCTATTTAACGTTGCAAACTTGTCTACTAATAAAAATCAATACATGTTCTAAATAAAAAAAATATATAATTGAAAAGCATCTCTCTTAAAATACATTACCTAACAATCCACAATAATCTGTAACACTTATTCGACAATTCACTTATCATAATTAGTAAACCACATTCATATATTTATTCATCCTTGTACATAATGCATATCAAACAAGCCATCTATCAATTCGTAAAACCTATTAGTCAAAACATTATAATATTTCCTTGAAAGCAGCCCACAAAATAAGCAAATGAAATAACAAAATATTAGTCATGTCAACAAAGTTAACAAACAATGAGCCAAGCGAAATGGACCTCCCAATTTCATCTAAAATGGGCGGTTTTTTGTTAACTCAAGTTAACCAGTGTGCGGTTGTGAAATAACTTAATTTTTTTGGAAAACGGCGATACTAGACCCAACCTATTCGCGCTTTTGCGATGTTGTACCCAACCTTTGATTTTTGACCCCGCTGTACCCAACCTTTCATTTTTAAAACATGTTGTACCCAAACTAACTTTCCGGCCAAAAAACGTCATATTCTGATCTTGTGACATCAGCAATCCGATTTGCACGAGGGCAAAATAGTCATTTCATTTATTTATAATAAAAATAAAAAAAACTAAAAAAACAAAACAAAATTAAAAAATAGACCCCCCTCCTTCCCCGTTGCCCCCCTCCCCCCCCACCCCACCCCCACCCCCACCTCTTACAAATCTGCATTTGCAAGCACAAGAATTTATAACAATTGCCCTGCACGATCACCAGTAAATTTGCTACGTACCATAGTTTACGACCAGAGAAACAAAGCCTCTACAGTTTATCGCTAAAAAACTAAGGATACTATTATTTATTGCAATAGCTGTAAAACTCATTTTAAACGGCTAACTCAAATAGTTGTGTTTCCAAGATTGTAAGAACTGCACATGTTCATATAGTATTAACATGAGATGGAAATGCGGTGAACTGAAACGTATAGTATTAACATTTTATCGACAGGACTAACTACCTTCAGAGCCAGCTACCTAGCTAGCAATTAAAGTTGACTATAAGTAGGTGTAGCACTATGGTATTTAAGCTTCTAGGATGCAAGGTAGAGAATATTTCGTCAAAGAAGATTTTTCATACATAAGCAAAAGTTCCATGGTTCAAGAAGCTGCATCATCATTAACTAAACCAATATTTATTAGAAAGCCGCAGTATCACTTTAAATTTGTTAGGCTAGCGGCTGCACAAAAATGCTATAGAAAGAAAAATAAGAAAGCACGGACTCTGTCCTAACATAGTTTTTGCTCATACAAACATTTATCTTCACGTTCAGGACGACTTCAAAAATTGAAGAGAGCCTAAGGAGTCAGTCAACCTAGGCTTTCGAATGTTGTTATAGATTCCCCTACTATCTAAAGGCCTGTGCAATTAAACAAGTGAGCCCAGCCTTGGAACGATCATTTAGTTTCTCGTTAACAGGAGTAAGATGTCCAAGGGGTAGGATATTAAGTTATAAGGAGAGCTTATCCCACGAGGAAAAATGCAATAAT
This sequence comes from Linaria vulgaris, assembly GCA_948329865.1. Lineage (NCBI taxonomy): Eukaryota > Viridiplantae > Streptophyta > Magnoliopsida > Lamiales > Plantaginaceae > Linaria > Linaria vulgaris. The sequence continues at coordinate 28,580,268 of OX415252.1, forward strand.
AACATAAAACACACGCACATACAAAGTAAATATACAAGAAGCAGTAAGAAAATATAATCCAGTGGTGTAGGAACCCTCAGGTACCGATGTAGCAATGGAAAAGTATTTCAGAAAGATTGAACTAGTTATCACTATGTCTAATTTCTGACATACCCTTTGGTGCCATCAATCGGATCCAGAACCCAATGCTGACCAATGGAACCCCCTTCAGATACTCCCTTGTCAATGGCCGTAAGCACATCTTCCTCAGAAAGAGGTGATGTCTCACTATATCCCTCAATTTTAAGAGTCTCATTCACAAGTTCTGTTATGCGATGCCGTGTTTCTCTAGATTCTTTGGTGCGAAGGTCTCCGGAGTCCTAAAATACACAAAAATTGTATCTTCCAATCAACCCAGAAAATAACAAATAAACGATGGGCCAAATTGCACCTCGAAAGATTACTCAAGGAAAAAAAAACAAAAGATGAAAGAGAATTATAAGAATACCTCCTCAGCGACCGGCGAAGGAGGGGGGGAGGGGGTCTTTTTTTTTGTTTTTTCTTATTTTTTATTAATTTTTTTTTAACTTTTTAGTGTAGTACCGGTTTTACCCCTGCAAATTTCCAGTTTTGGCCGGAAAGTTAGTTTGGGTACAACATGTTTTAAAAATGAAAGGTTGGGTACAGCGGGGTCAAAAATCAAAGGTTGGGTACAACATCGCAAAAGCGCGAATAGGTTGGGTCTAATATCCCCGTTTTCTCTAATTTTTTTAAAACTCCAAAAGTGATAACCAAAAACCGAACCAAGTGGCAAGTTTTGATTACGGTTCGATCAATAATTTTGGTTAACTTGTGATTTTTTCAGTTAAGCCTAACCGTGAACACCCCTACCTAGGAGAGGGCGAATCTATTTTAAGAAAACTGAAAGGTCCTCGACTTCCACGTTTCTTCCATCGCTACCGGTTGATGTTTATTTTGATTACTGTATCTCTTTTATTGTAATTCTCGTATTTACTTTTGTAAATAATTATATTACTCTGTTCCTTTTGGTGCATTGCTACTAACAGAGAATCTAGTCTCTAATTGAGGATTATTCCCTAAGACATGTTACCTTGTTTGGATCGGCTTTGGCCAAAAGTTTCGTAGTTTCACCGACTAAAAAATGAGTTGGAAGGCATTTTAAATTTTAGCTGAAAAATATTGTGGAGCAGGATAGTGAAATGGCCGAAACTTTATCTAGCCATGTTTAAATTGGCTAGTCTAGGGGGGGGGGGGGGGGGGGGGGGGGGGGCGACCGGGGAAGGAGAGGGGAGGGGGTCTTTTTTTTGTTTTTTCTTTATTTTTATTAAATTTTTTTAATTTTTTAGTGTAGTACCGGTTTTACCCCTGCAAATTTCCAGTTTTGGCCGGAAAGTTAGTTTGGGTACAACATGTTTTAAAAATGAAAGGTTGGGTACAGCGGGGTCAAAAATCAAAGGTTGGGTACAACATCTCAAAAGCGCGAATAGGTTGGGTCTAATATCCCCGTTTTCTCTGATTTTTTTAAAACTCCAAAAGTGATAACTAAAAACCGAACCAAGTGGCAAGTTTTGATTACGGTTCGATCAATAATTTTGGTTAAGTTGTGGTTTTTTCAGTTAAACCTAACCGTGAACACCCGTACCTAGGAGAGGGCGAATCTATTTTAAGAAAACTGAAAGGTCCTCGACTTCCACATTTCTTCCATCGCTACCGGTTGATGTTTATTTTGATTACTGTATCTCTTTTATTGTAATTCTCGTATTTACTTTTGTAAATAATTATATTACTCTGTTCCTTTTGGTGCATTGCTACTAACAGAGAATCTAGTCTCTAATTGAGGATTATTCCTTAAGACATGTTACCTTGTTTGGATCGGCTTTGGCCAAAAGTTTCGTAGTTTCACCGACTAAAAAATGAGTTGGAAGGCATTTTAAATTTTAGCTGAAAAATATTGTGGAGCAGGATAGTGAAATGGCCGAAACTTTATCTAGCCATGTTTAAATTGGCTAGTCTATGGCTAGTCTTTTCACATGCCTTGTTGCTGCTAGTTCTCTCTCTTCCTTTACCACCATCAAGTTTTTATTGTTATTTCCACTATAAATTTAATGTTTTTCTGCATGTTCAAAACCACACTTTGTTATGCAATATCGATATTCCAGATGGAAGCATTTTACTGAATATACAACTATTAATAATATTTTGGTCTTATTTCATCTAGGTTACAATACACCGATAAATCGATACAGTGAGGCCTAACTTAACCAAAATAATGCTATCCTATTACAATGAATGGACTAGCTTGATCCGGAACACCTATTACACATAAAGAAATATAAGATGACCCGAAATAATCCCTAAATAGCCAAGTTTAGGGAACAGTCGAACGAGACTGATTCGATGCTCTTCGATTGTCGAATTGCGGGCGTTAGATACTTATGATATCGGATTGAATTTGGGAACTTGCCAAGCTGCCTACGTATCTCATTGAGGGAATCAAGCCGAACGTAGTTCATTTGTCTCTTTTGAGTTGCCTCTATTAGGTCGACCCTTGGTACACTTGGTTCAGCATTGGCGCGACTTCACAGTTTCGATCATATCTATTTGATTGTTGGTCAGAATCTCGATCCGCTTCTTGATTACGGACCCTCACTCATGTAGATTGCAGGACATATATGGGTTCGATCTTGGTGAGCGTTGAACCACTTGGATTCGATATATCAATGTCGAACCGGGTGAATTCGAGACAGCTTAGCGCGATTTCACGGTTTCGATCATATCTCTTTGTAGGATGATTGAAACCTCGATCCACTTCTTGATTACGAACCATGACTCATGTAGCTTTCAGGAAATATATGGTTTCGATCAGGGTGAGCATCGAACCACTTGCATTTGATCTATTAATGTCGAACCGGGTGAATTTGAGACAGCTTGGCGCGACTTCACGGTTTCGATCATATCTCTTTGTAGGATGATCGAAACATCGATCCGCTTCTTGATTACGGACCCTGACTCGTGCATCCAACAGACTTGTATTCGAGGCATGTGCATTGAAATGACTTGGTTTCAAGGCATGATAGATTGTGCATCGAACCGACTTGGTTCGATGCGTATGTCGGATCGGCTTGGATTCGATGTTGAGCTTCTTCGTCCGTCCCCCTGTCTTGTGAGGAGTGAGCGGATATATATAGGCATGATTAGAGGGGCTTAAAGGTCATTTTTGGCTTAGGTCGAACTGAGACAGTTCGATGCACTTTTCAGTATCGAACTAAGGCAGTTCGATGCGCAAGTTTGACACTGATCAGCGCAGCCTTAGTATTTTGAGCATAACTTTTTCTCTGTACCTCCGAATCACATTCCGCTAGTTGCATTGCAACCTAGACTCATGTGACTTTCCAATGACATATTAATCAATGTCTAATTAGCTATATAGATATAATGGTGAATCAAATACGGCTAAGGTAGCATTACCATTAAGCCTTCTCGATAGTCATCGGTTAGTTTCGCGCCATCGTGGCTTCTTCTTGACATGGCACAATATGGCACACCATTTAGTCCCCCATTTTGGAGTGTGATTTTGGAACATAAGAATACTTCAAACTATAATGAAAATGCTATAGTCGTTTCGCCTAAGTTTTGGGGTGATGAATGTCATTATGCACCAGTTTTAGCCTACCAAATAAGCCCACATCACATAATCCCCCCCAGTTTGGGAGACGGTGTCGATCAGAGAGCGGGTGCCAAACTTATAAAATTTATTCTTGACTTGCCGCTTTATGCTTGTTATTTTGATAATGTTGAAAATCATGCCCCCAATTGGGAGGCGATCTCGATCAGAGAGAGGGTTCTAATTTTGGAGATCTGAACGCTTTGCGTTGAAAATCATCCCGCCGATTGGGAGGCGCTGTCTGATCAAAGAACGTGTTCCAATTCTAGAGACATGAGCCTTTTTTATTAGTGTTAGTGCCACCAAGCGAATTTTCTTCGTTCGATCTTGTGATGGTTTGTTTACTTGTTTGGCTCATTTTTGTTGTCTTTACTTTCAATTGCTGTTATCGCATCTTACTTTATTTTGACAATTTGAGCATCATTCCATAACCCTGGAAAGTCTTCGTTTTGTTCTGGGATATAGCTTTATTTCTCTATTCAATTGATATAGCCACTCAATTGAGTGTTATTTCTAAATGGTCTCGGTATTATTTAGGGAGTTGCGGTATCTCGCCAATTTTGACAGAATTTTCATCCCCTTTAGGTATTTAGGGATTTGCGGGATCTCGTGGCATTTTAGACATAGTCTCCGTCCCTTTTAGTTATTTAGGAATTTTCGGTATCTCGTGCCATTTTAGACAAAGTCTCCGTCCCTTGTAGTTGTTTAGTGATTTGCGGTTAGCATTTGTCGTTGTTTTGACTGAGTATCCATCTCTTTGGAGCCCTAAGACTTTTAGGTTGAGTTGAATTCTCGCATACTGGTACCTGTTTTAGCGTCCTTATTCGTTCAACAGAAAAATGCGTCGCGCGCCGGCATAGGTGGTGCACATGCACACGCGCATGCCGAGCCCAGGCCTGGGCCTGTGCGCACTTGTGGCGCTTTGCTCGTCGCTTGAACGATATGTGAAATCTCAATTTTGCGCACCTCTGTATGCGTCAATTACTATAGTTTATTAACGATGGAGTGACTGTATTTTAGTCTTTTACGCGACTTGGTCGCTTAGAAGCTTATCCGCTCTGATTTACGTATACGGGCATAGTCTGCTCAATCCTTTCATCATTCTAATGCATTTTGTCTTTCTATTAGTAGATTATTTGGTCGCCAGTATGATGACTCTCATCTTATGGAAATCATGTTTGAGTTGCAAACTACGACAGCTCACCTAGTTACCTTCATTTCTTTGGGGATTCGGCAACAATCAAGTTTGTGACATGACTCCACAAGTTGCTAGTCTACAAAGACCGCCTGTCATTCTACTTGGAATGAGCTTGCCATTGAGGTTCTGGCGAAAATAGCTTTGTATTCTACATCGTTGCTGGTAATAATAAAGCTCGACCATGGGTGTGCTAGCTAGTTGTTGTATGATCATATGGGGTTTTTACCTCCAATTTTGATGTTATCTCTATTTCAACAATGTTGTTGATAATAAGGTGGCAAGCATAATGAACTCTGACTTGGTTGTCCTTTGCCTCGGTGTTGTGCACTGATTTTGCAGTTATGTTTGGTTTAGATCTTTATCCATATTCGTGAAGCTTTATGGCATGCATTGCTTCATTGAGGGCGAAGGCTTTACATGATAAGCCGAATCTGAGTTGTTAGATCAATGCTAGATCGAATTTGATGAATCTTGAAATCATCTGTATTAAGACTATTTGATAGACATTTCATGTTTGAAGCGGAAACAAATCGGTAGTGTTAATTCACCATATCTCGAAATTTGATTGGTTTGACTTATGGCATGCCTCGAATTGATGGAATTCGATCGTCTCTGCGCAGTCTCATCCTAACTCGATTTTGAAAGTTGTTAAAAAATTGAAATTTGGATGATCACCATCGATCGAATGCGCTTGGATTCGATCAACTCTCTCATGGGTCTGCTTTAATGAACAATTTGTTATGTCTGTTTTGGCATTCCGTTACCCTCTTGCTTGGAACATTGTTTTTCAATGGGTCTTTACTGCTTTATTTTTACGATTATTCTCTTTTAGCGACATTTTTTACTATTTCTTTGTTACTTGTCAACTCTATGCCACGTCATTTTGCAGAGTTGCTATGGCATCTCTTGCTAAGTTAGCTCAATGTTCACATCATTGTTTTGAGGTTTTCCATCCTGTAAGATTTATTTGGGTGCACTTGCCACTTGTGGGCAGAGTGTATATCCCATTTGTCTTTATGTTAGCGAAACTTATTGTTAGCGCTCGCCCTTTTAGGCGAGGCGTCAATCCCTTTTTCTTAGTTTGAAGAGAGCCCAAGTGCTCATCGTTCAGCAGATCCACAACACCCGCTACCTTCGTGGCGGGTTCAACTTGAAGTGGTTGGACCTATCATTGGGACCTAACAGGGAAATTCTCTCGTTAGCCGAGGAAAATTAACCCATTGTTGCGAATGAATTTGCGAGTCTGCTTTCGCAATTTACTTTTATTTTGGCAATTCATATACCATATTGCATCGTGGGGTATCGTGTGTGTTTCATTTCTTTCTGCCGCATTGGACATTTGTTATGTCGGCGTAATCAATTTCATCAGATCTTTCATAGACACTTGTCTCTTGAGACAGACTTCCTCATCTCGTTGCTTTGTTTTTAGGGATTTAATGGTTAGGACTTGTCATTTGAGACAGAGTGTCCGTCCTGTTTCTTCGTCTTTAGGGATTTACGGTTAGCACTTGACGCTTTGGGGCAGAGTGTCCGTCATGTTTCCTTCTCATTGCGGGTCCCCTTTAGATCTTGGATGGCCTTATTTTTCATGCAAATAACTTCGCAATGCATGGTTCTACTTTATTTGCATTTGTGAGACAGCGCTGCCATCGTTGCTTAACCTTGTATGATTTGCGTTTTGAGGATTATGGCACCACTCGTGTATAGGTTTTTGATATTTTTGATTGGTTCGTCCTAGTTGCTGCATTAGTGTTGTTGGATCGTGTGAAGGCGCGACGTTTATTTGCCCAATACGATTTTGTAGCTATCTTTTGAGTTAATCATTGTTGTCTTTGAGAGATAGACAGCTTAGATAACACGTAGGTTATGTTGCTAAGCGCCTCGATCGAGCGAGAGATCGTCTCGATGGAGACCTTCGACTATGATAGAAATGATATAAAGTGATGGATCTAAAGTGATCTAGTGCTAAATTTCTCAAGCTTCTTGCATTGATCTTCGAGTTTATGCTTGGTACAGATCTCTGTCTATTTGGATATTATGTCACCTTTGTTGCATTCGTATTTGATGACCGCTCGCGTTTTGTTTCTCGCACTTTGTGCTTTTACAAGTTATTACTCGTCGACGGTGACAGTTAATTTGGCACCTGGGTATTCGTACCTCTTGAGGTGATAGCCTTCTATATTAGTTTAAATATACACTCATCTGGGCAGATAATCATCGTTCCATGCTGAATAGATGTAACTGATTTGCCACGTGAAGTCTATTGCCATATCCAGCCTTTCAGGCATATGGATATGTTGTTTGCATCATGCTTCTACTAGCGGATGTCTATCCTTTGTGATGTCTAATTTGTTTCTGACCATGATGGGCTGATGTCCATTTTTAATATATTTCATATATTCATCTGACCACTTCGAGCCATTATTTTATTCTTCATCTGGCTGCTCTGGGCCAATATTTCATTTTTGAGATTTTAGGTTTACGTTGATCTTGTGGGGCTGATGCTTTTGGTGTCGCTTTGGACAAGTTTTCTTTGTACCATTTCGGGTAGGTTTGCACCATGCCGCTTTGTGTGGACGTTCTCAGTGCTACTCTTTACCGCTTGGGGTAGACGATTTAGGTCATTAGTTTTGTATTGGAGGGAAATGAAATTGCATTGTTCGAATGCTGGGCGCAAGCGGATGAACTTGTGCTTACAGAGGATCAGATTCAGGGAAATTGTGCCAGTTTTGCTAGATCGATGAGTTTGGTCCTTCGTTCTGAGTTCCCCCAGTCATTTGCCGAGTAGCAATACTTGGATACCATTTCGATGATATTAGGATATTTTGTTTATTGACATTCTTTCTTGTCATTTCCATAATGGTTCTTTATGAAACCGATTTTGTGGCATGACATCATAATTTTCGATCTATACAAATTCGTGTATGTACCTCAATCATGACACTTATGTCGTGCATGAGGGATGAATTTTGCTTTTGACCTCTTCGGGTCGATGGACCTATGTCATTACGTTTGATCTGTGTATGAGGAGTACATTTTGATGTTGACCACTTGGGATGGTTGGACCTCCATCATGAAGTTTGAGCCGTGCATGAGGGATTTGACAACTTTGGGCTGTTGATACCGCCGTCATGGCGCTTGTGTTATCCATGAGGGGTTAAACCAGTTTGGGCTATTGATACCCCCGTCATGACACTCGTGTCATGCATGAGGAGTTTGGCCACTTTAGGCGATTTATACCGCCGTCATGACGCTCGTGTCGTGCATGAGGGGTTTGGCCACTTTGGCGATTTGTTCTAATAAGACTCCACCTGCGTAATTCGACGAATAGGAAATATAATTAGTTATTTGAAATGGGTTTTGCTCGATTCTTACCGAGGTGCCTACGTTTTCCCAGTTTGCATGGGACTCAAGCCTTCGCAGTTCATACAATTATTTGGCTGCCGGGTGGTATTGTTTCAACTCCTATGCATAGTAGCGTCTAAGATGTTGCACATTCCACGGACGCTTCTGCTGAAAACCCTGCACAGTCTCTAAGTAATAGTATCCTCGCAAACTTGCTCGTATGATTTGGAAAGGCCACTCCCATTTCGGTTTGAGCTTCCCGATATGTTGTTTTGCCGCAATGCTTCTTAGGACCTAATCACCTACTTCAAAGTTGAGGAACTGAACCTTTTTATCGTAACTTTTGGCCATAGTTGCCTTTTAAGACACTGTGCGTTGATACGCGTATTCCCTTGTCGAGCCTATCATATCCAGATCTATTTGTCGTAATTGTTAATCCTGCGCGTTGGCATACCTATTCCTGCAGGCAGAACAACCTCGGTACTGTAGACAAGAACAAATGGAGTATCCCATTTGATACCTCATACGGGTAAGATTCTTCGATAGTGCTTCATTCGGGTATGATTCTTCGATACCTCATACGGGTAAGATTTTTTGATACCTCATACGGGTAATATTCTTTGATACCTCATACAGGTAAGAAAAATCATGACGCTATTCAGAGTGTAGTTGTTTGTCCTCGCAGAGGAAGCTCTTCTGAGTCGTTGTCTTGGTTGAATCAGGGATTTGATTATTGTTCTTAGCACCACTCCCTGTTTTCTTGGGACCGAATTTCATCTTGTTAACTCCGAAGTTGTTTCCCGATCTCTATATAGCTATTGGGACTCTTTGAGGTTCTTTCCCCGTAGGACCATTCCCTTCCTCTGCCATTTTACCTAAACAGACTCTTAAGCGTAAGAGAAATGGTGTTCCCACAGACGGGGCCGATATCTTGGTCTTATTTCGTCTAGGTTACAATATACTGAGAAATCGATACAGCGGGGCATGCCTTAACTAAAATAATGCTATCTTATTACAATGAACAGACTAGCTTGGTCCGGAACACCTGTCCTATTATAAGCAAAGCCATCTTTTAGTTGTTAGACGAGGAGACTAAAACTTCTCACTTTCTAAAAAAAAAAAAATTAAAACGAAAACAAAAGAGAAGCCGGTTCTAAAATTTAAAATTTAGAAAATTCAAATTGTAAGTTACAACCCACTACTCTATCAGTTTTATTTTTTGCTTTTGCTATCATCAATTCCCATAATCACGAGATGGAAAAAACCTATTCATTCTCCAAAATCGATTTCTACTCTATTGTAGTTGCTATTTGTAAGGTAAGATTCTTTTTCTTTCTTCACTGATGGATAAACTCCCCATCCATAAGATATATTCACTAATCAATTTTCATTATTAATTTTCAAATTTTAAAGTTAAATTATTCTAGATAAGCATTACATTTTTGTGTGTATTTTTTTCAATTACTAATAACACTCATATTGTTAATCACAATGCAGTTTTTTCCAATGAGTATTAATATTTGTAGATAAATATGTTATTTATAGATTGACATTACGTTTGTATCTTTTTGGGATAATTCCATCAAACCCCCCAAACTATGGTACCTTTTACCGAACGAGGTCAGAACTTTCATTTTAGCTCCCGTGCCCCCTAAACTTTAGTCGTTTGTGCGAATTGCCCAATTTTTTAGTTTTTGGCAAATTTTCCACAAAACAATCGTTGAAAAAATTATTTAAGTTTGACTAAAACCTTCGTCTCGTTGAGACGGTTCCGATGGTGGTGACAGTGTCGCAAAATTTAAAGTCAATACACGGGAAATTTAATTTAAGTGTATTGGACTTAAATTAGAATTCCCATATTATAACTTTGAATTTTGCATCACCGTCACCACCATTGGAACCGTCTCAACGAGACGAAGGTTTTAGTCAAACTTTAAATAAAATTTTCAACGACTTTTGGTGGAAAAATTGCAAAAAAAGGAAAATGGGGTAATTCGCACAAATGACTAAAGTTTAGGGGGCACGGGAGCTAAAATGAAAGTTCTGACCTTGTTCGATAAAAGGTACCATAGTTTGGGAGGTTTGATGGAATTATCCCTTTTTTAATTACTAACCTCATATTTTTAATTGTATAGTAGATTTTTTTGGCGCGTTATTTTTGTGAAATTAAATATAGAGGAGGTTTAGATGATACATATCTCTTATCTTAATCACGATAATTAGCAGATAAGTATAAAATTGGAGAAAGAATGAAGGTTGAGAATTGGGATAGTGGAGGGCGAAAGATTTTAATGTTAAATTATTCTAGATAATCATTACAATTTTGTGTGTATATATATTTTTTTCAATTACTAACACTCATACTGTGAATCGCATTTCAGTTTCTTCCGATGAGGATTAACAATATAAGGTGTGTTATTTGTAGATAAATACGCTTGTAATATTTTTTAAATTACTAACCTCATATTTTCAGTTGCATAGTAGATTTATTTTGGTGCATTCTTTATGTGAAATTAAACATATAGGAGGTTTATATGATATATATCTCTTATCTTAATCATGTTAATTAGTAGATAAGTGTAAAAGATATTTGAGAACCATTTTATAATTCATACTTTAGTATATTACTACCAAGTATTATTTCAATTGTATTTTTGGATGAAGATTAACCAAAATGACCGTTATCATGCCAGGAATTTGTGATTTTATATTATATTTTTACTACAAACACTCATATTTGAATTGAATGATTTGTGTAGTGACCGTTACATTGTTCAAACACTCATCCGTGGCGTTGAGCTGGCCACGCTCTCCGTCTATAAATTGAAGGACTAAGCATTTTTGTTCTCATTCCACACGAGCACTTTTCACTTTCTCTCTTTTTCTTTCTTCTTCCTGTTTTCAAATTCTCAGAGCTTTAATGGCATCCCAAAATAGTTGTTGCAAAGCAATACTGGTGTGGGGGACGCGGAACAGCGTTAGAGACGGTGATTCTAGTGGTGACGGCGGCTTCTATCACTGAGGGGACTTCGCGGCAGCGTCACGCTGCCTCTGGGGTGGTTGAGGCGTCTTCCAAGAGAGCGAGAAAATTGACAGTGGCAACGGCGACACCTAGGGTTTTGGCGGAGGACGCGATGAGCACGGTTAGGTCACGTGAGGAGGTCGTGGCCGTATTTGCTAAGTATAAGGTGGGTGTAACGGACCTGGAGATTGCGGTGCCCCAGGGAGATGAGCGGGAAATATCCCCCCATGAGGGTTTTTACCGATGTATTCATGTCCCTTTATTCCAACTGTGGCCTAAACGACGTTACTGCCATGATGCCTGAGGTTGGGGACAAGCGTCCTTTTATAAGTAAGTTTTCTTTCCATATAAGTTTTTGCTTAAGTTATCTTTTTCCTTGGGTTTTAACTTGCTTTTTATGTTTCTTTTGTTTTAAAGAAAATGATGGATAGGCTAAAGTGTGATGCTCTGCTTCCTCGTCCAACAAATGGGAAGAAGGCTCCAGCCAAGAAGGTTCGAAGGACTCAGGGGTCCATTACTTCTGCCGCTTAGGCGAATGAGCCTTCTAAGAGGGGAAGCACTATCTGAGAGGCTCGATCGCATCCGAGTCAAGCGAGCCAGAGAGGTACCGATCCCTCTAAGCCGACACTCTTCAGAGATCAACCCGAGTTTAGCTTCAAGGACTTGATCGTCCTGGTGCTAGATTCAGATGAAGAGAAAGCCGTGCCGACTCGAGTTGAGGGAAATCCAGGGGATTATTGGTTTTCTGCAGAGTTGCCTGATGTTTCTGGAGATGAGGCATGGGATAACTAGCTCGGGGGTTTGCTCCGCTTTAAGGGCAGAGTGGATGTTGACGTGGTTTAGGAGGGAAACCCATCCACGTCTCAACTTTTGACGACTCGGGTGGAGTCAGTAGCTGAGAAGTCGTCTCCTCCGAGGCCCATACGTCATGAAATTGAATCCTCTGGTCCCCGGGTTATTTCGAAGTTGGAGGCTCTGGCTAGGGAAACCATTACTTGGGGCACAACCGTGCCAACCCTGTTGCATTCCTTTCAGGAGGGTGCAGTGGACCTGGTGGAGAAATCTCTCGGTCTCTCAAGTGAAGTGGCTTTTTTTCTATCTTCCCAGACTCCTTCTCTTTTTAGCCCCAAAGAGTACAACCATATGTTGCCTCTTTACTCTGTCTTCGTAAGTATATCCCTTTGTGGGCCTTAATTTTGTTCAAGTGTTGGATGATAAGACTCACTTTTGTTTCTTATGAAGCAGGGACCAGTGGGATCGAAGGGCATCGGGTACGCATATAATGGGGCCGCTCGTGAGAGGGATGCCCTGAGGAAGAGGCTGGGAGAGGTCTAAGAGGATGGTCGAGCCAACTTACTTTGCTGCTCAAAGTTGTCCGCCCAGGTTGGTCGGACTTATTGGCTTAAAGATTTGGAGGAGTCAGAGCGCCTATTGATGGAACGATTGGCTACCGTGGAGATGGAGAAAGAGTCTCTCCTTGAGAGGGAGGCCCATGAGACTCGAAAGTTACAAGTTTCAGAAAAAGTGGTGGCATCGCTTCGAACAGAGTTAGCCTCGACCGCGCTGGAGCATGATGGGAAGTTAGCTGCCTAGAAGGCAATCGTGAAGGAGGAGTATAGAGAAGAACTTCACCATTGCTGTGCCGCACACCTTTTGTGGGGGTTCAAAGCTTGCAAAAAGATGGCAATAAGGCATGGGCCATTTTAGTCCAAACTCCGACCTTCAGAAGCTAGCCTCTAACAAGATGTCCCGGCCTCTAACTCCAGAGGCATCCCTGGTGCTGTTGCAAGAGGGTGCTCCACACTCAAGGTGTTCTCATCCCTCCCTTTTAGCTACAGGTAGCTTTAGGGATGATTTTGTGGCTTTACGCCCTTGTTTTGGGGTTGTACCATGAAGTCCGCCCTTGGGTTATTATTGATGGAATATTTGGTTACCAACTGACATTTTCACGGTCTGAATTACAACTAAATTTTTGTATTGCTTTCAACTTTTGCTATTTAGGTGATTTCATACCTAGAGAAACTTTTGTTTTCCCACATGGATACCCATTTTTACCGCGCACAGAAGGTTCCTTCTTTCTCGTGTCGCTATCCATTAGCTTATTACTTAGATGCTTCTCCATTTTTAGCGTGGGTAGCCATGGCCATCGTAATTAGAAATGATTTTGATCTTTTACGTATATACTCGTGGACATCATTTGTATGGGTCTTTTAGATCTCCTGTATGAGTACCCGTGAGTGCCGTATCTTAAGGATACTTAGTTTTTGTTTAGATACAAGTGGCTACCATACTTAGAATTTTTTTGATTTCTTGTATGAAGGCTCGTGAATACCGTGACATATTAAGTTTTCCAACCTTTCCGTGGGGGTATTTGTGGGTGTGGGTCTCTAGTGTGGTCGTTTTTTGGAAATGTTCCGCCTGTTCGTCCGTCCCACTGACGACATTGGGAATAGGCGAATATTAAATGTGAGTAGACGTGAGGGAGTTAAGGCGCTGGTGTATCTCCTCTACGGTGTTGTTTGACATTCTTGACTAGCAATAATTCGGAGAACGTGGCGGTTACGAGGGGTTGTGAGTGGGCAACTTGAGGGTACCACCTTTTGAATGTGGGAAGGAATTTGACCCAGTTTTGAATATGAACCATCTTCCCCGCTTATAAAAGGGGACCTCCTCTAGCCTTCTTCCTCACAACTCCGCATACATCATATTTCTGCAAAACGTCCTCTCTTCAAGCCTATTTTTTTCGGTTATGGTTTCACGCGGCACCTCTCTTCATTCTAGTGAAGAGAAATCACACAATTCCTTCCACACTCCACTTTCTCATCTTCGCAGCGATGTCGTGGTGTCCCAACGAACTCGCCGCCAAAGGGCCACTCATTCACCATCCACTAGCTCTGCCTCAGGGAGGAATGTAAGGGTTCTCATTCTGACAGCACTCGCGGCGGTGAGGTTCTCAGTTTTGATGGTTGGGTTTTGCCTGTTATTGCGGCAGATCGTGTTTTTGCAGAGTTTTCTCACCGTGGTCCTTATCATCCTCACGTTGATAGCTCCCTCTTTGCTCAAGAAAACATGGAGCCGTAGCGCATGCTTAGCAAGCTTAGAGTTGGGTCCGCGACATTAGTCGTGATTGTGGACAAGGCTCGGGCTCTCTTGAGGTCGGTCAATGTTTTTCCAGATTAGGTCGACGTGATCGATACTACTGATCTGTAGAGGGCGTATAATCCTATAGAGAGATACATGATAGTGTACTTGAACCATATTTTCTTTGGGCTTCGCTACTTTCACCCGATCCTGATGGATCTTTTTGTCTTTTAGCAAATTTGTCCGAGTCAACTGACTCCCGCTTCTTACCATTATTTGTTAGGATTCATACTCTGCTGCCATCTTTTGGACAATCCGTGCACCCCTAGAATGTGGTGGGGGTGATTTTGTTGCGGCCGACTATGCCTGGTTCGCCTTTTTTTATGTTGTTCGTTCGCGATAAAAATAGTATATCTCTAGTGTCTACGCCGCGAAACGAGGCATCCGATACCAGGGATTGGCATCGCATGTATTTTTATGTAGCTCCCATCGAGGGATACAGGTTTTGGTGGGGCTTGCCCACCCAATAGGGCCTTGGATACGTCGTGCCTTCTCCAGCGGTGCATATGGGACTGCTGCCCTTCTTGGTCGGAGAGGCCTCTTCAGCGGGGTGTGTGATACATCCTTAATATTGGACAACCCTCATGCCATGATGTTGGCGGCCTTCAACGTGGTTTGGACGAGCGACCTGCTGCGGCTTTGCTTCATCTCAATACCGAGTTTTGTAAGTACTTTTGTTGTCTTTTTATTTTTGAAAGTAGTTTCGAAAGCGTATCAGAGTATATATACTATACCCTCTCTCTCTCTCTCTCTTTAATTATAAAAAAATACTCTCTCTCTCTCTTTCTCTCTCTCTCTCTCTCTCTCTCTTTATCTCTCTTTATCTCTCTCTCTCTCTCTCTCTCTCTCTCTCTCTCTCTCTCTCTCTCTCTCTCTCTCTCTCTCTCTCTCTCTCTCTCTCTCTCTTTTACTAAACTTCTTTCTATTCTCAGGCCGGGAGATGGCCAGCCATGCACGGGCCTCATTCTAAGAGCAGTTCTTCACCGGGTTCATTGAGGGTACATACATAGACGTGGACGAGTTTACCTTGAGGTCTAGTGGCTCGTCTGCAGACAGGGAGTTGCAATTTATAGAATGGCAACGTGATCTCGCAAATGTCGTGAGGGCTGCTGCAGACGAGTCTTCCTCATCTTTCGAGAGGGAGCATTTTCTGCATGACCTCGATAGCCCTACAACCGCTGATGTCGATGAGGTACTAAAATTCATGGCCAAGACTCGTCCTAAAGCTTTATAGACCATGGTTTGATTTGGGATGGTAAAACCTAAGTTTTGACACTGATTAGCAATATCAAGAAGTTTCTCAAAATAACTATCAATGCTTTCATCCTCACTCATCTCTATCTTCTCAAAGTCCCTCAAAAGTTTTCTATATGTAGAGTCCCTCACAGCCACATCAACCTCACAATGTAGTTCAAGAACTTCCCAAGTAGTTTTAGCAGTTGTACAAGTTTGAATAAGTTTAAACATATGGGTACCTTGTCCTCTTGTTCATTGAAGTTGTAGAGAGCAATCTCAATGGCTGTCCATTGTCCTCTGGGCTTAGGTACCAGATCAGAATCTCCATCTCTTGGCAAGTAAGGGATGGTGTAGCCTTCTAGTACTGTGTCCCAAGCTCTCAGGTCGATGGATTTGATGTGGACTCTGAGTCTGGTCTTCCAGTAGGCATAGTTGTTGGGACCCTCCAATACTGGTAACTTGCTGGTATTGGGGTTGGAGTTGTCCATCTTGATGTATCAACGCAAAACACCGGTGAGGTTGGTGCTTGGATCTGATACTAATTGAAATTGTGGATCGGGTTGATACGTTGTTGTTGTTAACTTAACACTGGAGTTTTAACAATAATTTGGTATGTTGTTAACCCAACGATGTTACTTTAACAACATACCAGAGTAATAGTGCAGCGGAATAAACAAACACCAAGTTTAAGAAGTTGAATATAAGATTATATTAACTTCCGAGCCGTAGGCAAAATAACCCGTTAAGGTTTTAACAAAAGTCGTTCTCTCAATTATCAAGCTCCTCACTCTCAAATTAATCAAACTAAGCAAAGCACACAAGAAATTGCTTCGACTATCTCTAAAAGCTTCTCACTCTTAGATCTATTCTAACAATTCACAAACTTTGCTAAAGCAAGACAATACTCAATTTCTGTAATTTATTTGATACATCTTTTATTTTTATTTTTTAATCAACAAACTTACGTGAATCTTTCGATACACATGAGTTAATTATATTATACTATATTTTTGGTGGTTTATAAGGTTAAAGGTGTGGAAAGAGTTGTAACCTTGGGCGGATAGACTACATATGAGGCCTGATCTAAAGAGAAGGGGTTTCACTGACAAAGATATTTGTGATATGTTAGCCTCCACGAGCTCTTAGGAAACATATTAAAAACAACACCATCTTAATTATTATAAATTTATTCAACTGAATAAATAATTGCCATTTTTGCATGTCGTAGTAATTTTCTTTTTTTAGGTGCTCTCAAATTGTGAAGCGCATGCGAGGCTGAACTGATAATTGATAAGAAGATCAAAAAGTTCTGAATTCAACTATGAAAATATTATTGCAAAGCTCATGTTTTGAATAAGTCAGCTTCCCAATTCTCTCTTAGTTTTCCAATTAATTCCGGTGTGATCTTTAACAATTAAGACAACAACAACAATAATACTAATGATAGTAATATGTTGTTCTCAAATGCACCAGTAGAGCCGCAAGTAAATCAAATACATATGTTGCCTGAAGGGTCTTCACTTAGAATTGATCCAAAGATTCTACTTAGAATTGATCCAAAGATTCTCTACAACACAAATTTGGCCCCACCCACTATACAAGTACCCAACAATGATTCATTATATATACACAATATTAATCTCTCATATTGGGCTGATCAACACTTTTATTACATTCCTCCACAAATTTAACTTATTAATCGAGCCCAAGGTCTTGTGCAAAATAGTAATAATATATTTGGTGGCTTTCATGACCTGAACATGACTAGTAGCTCGATCATGAACTCAAATCCTCAAGTTCAAGCCTACCCGATGCAATAAGAACATATGGTATTGTCAAGTGATAATTATGCCATAGTGGGATGTAGTCACGATGAGCCAAGCCCCAACTTTTTCAACAAATGTAAGGGAAACGACTTTGATAAGGTGGTGCCATTTTTATCTACACTCAAACAACACCAATGTAGTATTGATGAGCCATTATTACTTGATGAGGGGCTTACGAGTTTTTTTCTATTTTGAATGAAATAGGTATTATTGCTCTGCCTTAGTATCCCAAAAACACCAACAACATCGAGTATCTTTTGCATTGTTTCGAATATTTAATACCAAAGAAACAAAATCTTGCGACCGTCACCACCTTGCCATCTCCAGTTGACTTAGACGTGTCTCAAGTGTTGTGCAGTCTTATGGATAGTTATCCTCCTGAGAGTTGTGGTTATTATTAGTTGGAATAAAATACGAATTTTTGTTTAATAGTGATGCATATTTTAAGTTTCTCTTTATGAATATATGCTTTCTTATTTCAAGGTTATTTTTGTTGAAGCATTGTTGTTTGTGTGCGAGGTCAATCTTTAATTTTAGAGTTTCACTACAAGAATTTTGGGCCATCTGCAATCGCCCGGGCGGTTGCAGAAGGCCATTGGCGGTCGCCCGAAGGGCATCCGCGACCGCCGGGGCGGTCGCGGATACACCTCGTCGTGGGCATCGGCGGTCGCCCTTCCTTGGATTGCGACCGCCGAGCGGTCGCCCCACAATTGGCAACCGCTTGGTGGTCGCTCCTTAGGGGTGGCGACCGTTAACCGGTTGCCCACTATAGGGCGACCGCATAGCGGTTGCCATCCATAAGGGGCGACCGCCAAGCGGTTGCCAATTATAGAGCGACGGCCTAGTGGTTGCCAACCGTAGGGGCGACCGCCTAACGGTTGCTAACTGTAGGGCGACCGCTTAGCGGTTGCCAATGGTAGGGGCGACCGCCTAGCGGTTGCCAACTATTGGGCGACTGCTAGCCGGTTGCCAAAGATTTTGGCGACCGCGAGGCGGTTGCCAAGGCATACGAGGGCCGCAACCACCAAACGGTTGCTATTTTATGTACGGACATGGCAACCGCTAAGCGGTTGCGAAGTCCTTAATTAAATGGCAACTGCTAGGCGGTTGCAAGGTTATTGGAGGTTCACAAATTCAAAACATCGCAACTGCCTAGCAGTTGCAAGAGAAAGCTCGCAACTGCCAGGCGGTTGCAAATAATATTCTTCAAACTGAAATATCCAAAATATATTGTTTTTTTGTCGAAATAAAATGGTAAAACTGAAAAACATACAAACAAAAAGAAGTGAAACAAAAAGATAAGAATTGAAAAAAGTGTTTAGTCTTTTGTTTTGGGGATATAAGAGAGGTAATTTGGGTTCTGGTGGATTGAAAAAAAATGGTGTTTGATATTTTGTTATGAAGATAAAAGAAAGTGCTTGGATAAAAGAAAGTGCTTGGTGTTTTGTTGAAGATATAAATTCAAGAAGTTTTTGAGTTTTTGTGGATTGAAAAAAAAAAGTGTTTGGTATTTTGTTGGAGATAAAAACGAAGAGAGTGTTTGGGTGTTTTGTTGAAGATATAAAGGAAAAAAAGTGTTTGATTATTTGTTTTGTAGATAAGAAGAAGTTTTTGGATTTTTTTTGTGGATTGGAATAGAAGAGAGTGTTTGTGTTTTGATTTGGAGATAAAATGAAGTCTTGGGTTTTTTTTGAGAGTGTATGAGTTGTGAATGAAAATTAGGGGAAGAATGGTGGGTATATATAAGATTTGGGTGAAAAATTTGAATTTTCGCAAAAATTTGAAATTCCCCCCCATTTCAGCAGAATTTGCAACCTCTCGGCGGTTGCAACGTATTGAAAATTTTGAATTTTCGTGAAATTTTGAATTTCCCCCCAAGTCCCGCCCAATTTCAGCAAAATTGGCAACCGCCGAACGGTTGCAAATATACATGGCGACCGCTCGGCGGTTGCTATGATCAGATATAGCAACCGCTCGGCGGTTGTTATGATCAGACATAGCAACTGCTAAGCGGTTGCAATTAATATTCATATTTAAAATTAGCGATTTTTTTAAGTATCTTGATGAGTTTGTGTTTATAGATAAGAAATATCATTATTAATTCCACGGATCAGTAATAAATGACTACCAAACTATTGCTCGAGTTAGTAAAATAGTAGATTATGATTGATTTGGCGAGTTATAAACGATACACCTATATATTATGTTAAACTAATCATCATAATTAGTCCATGATGTTGTCCCCAAGATTAATTTTGCAATGAAATCTTATCATTTGACTTGTTTTTAACTATTTTAATGTAATTATCAAATGATCAAACAACGCGTCACAACTAATCAGCCAAAATAGTAAAAATTTATTTATGAATATTATTTGCAACCACCAGGCGGTTGCAAATGACCAGCATCAGCAACCGCCCAGACGGTCGCGACCGCCTAGCGGTTGCAATATGTAGTAGCGACCGCCAGGCGGTCGCTGATACTTGTTATCTGCAACCGCTCAGCGATTGCAGATAATGTTCATATTTGAAATTATTAATTTTTGGTAAGTATCTTGATGTGTTGATGTTTAGTAAACTCCAATATTGTTATTACATGTGAATACTAGTAGTAAAAGATTACAAGACTATAATTGAGTTAGTAAAATAGTAGATTACACGTGATAAGGCGAGTTATATATCAACGATACACGGTATATATATTATGTTCAACAACTAATCATCATATGTAGTCCTTAATGTCGTCCCAAACTTGATTTTGCTGATAAACCTTATAAGTGCAGTTATTTTAACTATGATTAGGTTAATTAGCAATTTGTCAAACATAGCGGTTGTGAAAATGTAAGAATTATAGTATGAATATTATCAGCAACCGCTTAACGGTTGCTGATACCCAGTATCCGCGACCGCTATGCGGTCGCCCATAACTATTGCAACCGCCTAGCGGTCGCGCCACACCCTTGCAACCGCCAGACGGTCGCTATGGGTGTTGGCCACCGCTAGGCGGTTGCAGACTTACTAGCCGTTGTTATCCGCAACCGCCTGGCGGTTGCAAGAAGTACTAGCCGTTGTTATCTGCAACCGCCAGGTGGTTGCGAAGTTGCAGATTTTTTGTTATAAATACCTCCCCACTTCACTTGCATAATTCATTCTCACCACCACTTACTCTTAAGGTACATACATTTTCTCCCTTAATAATATTAGAAATGTCTTATTTTATTTAAATGTTATAAAATTTCTATTTAATTAATTAATGCTTTTTTATTTATTTCATTTGTTTATAGGTATTGTCGAAACGTTATCGTGGAACTTGTTGTTGTCGATACAACATTCTTGAATTTTTTTATACCATTCGTTTGTTTACGCTACAAGAGGTACGTTGTTATTTTATTTGTTTATAATTAATTATGTGTGTGTTAGTTTTAATTAAATTGAAAATTGTTAGTAGTGTAAATTATAAATATTTATTTTAACGTAGATAAACAATGGAATATCAAGCCGATAAATCTTGGATGTACAATATGTTCGATAGCGATGGTTATTTACAAGAAAGTTTTGTGTTTGATGTTCGTTCGATCATAGAATACGCTTCGCAAGCATCCGAATTCTTAGATCTAGAAAACCGTATAAGGTGCCCATGCAAGAAATGCAAAAATAGAGTGTTTTTTTCTAAATACTCGGTCCGTGATCATCTTCATAAGTCAGGATTTACGCCCGGATATCACATTTGGATTTTTCACGGGGAAGAGTACTCAAGGCCTGCCATGCCGTATATGCCCGACCTCCCAAGCACATCACACGTTAATATTCCCGACCTCACGAACGGAAGGCCAGGTCAAAAGGGTTGGATGTCAGTATTCACTATTCCAGCGAGACACATCATCGACATGTCGTCTTTGAGTGAGGGTGGTGAAACAGAAGCGGATGTACCTACCCAAGTTTTTCAGGAGCACGAAAATACAGGCCTAAATTTGTTTGTAGACTTCAGCTCGTTTAATATGGATATCCAATTGGGTGCCGGGGAGTTTGAGCTTGTGGATGAGGAAGAAGGTGACGCAATAGAGTTAGATTCAAATGATGTTGACTTTGTTTCTAATGAAGATGATTAGACTTGTAAAAAGTTTATAATGTAAATCTTCTCCATATTTAAAGTTAATGTAATATTTTTCTAATGAATATGATTAGACTTGTAAAAATTTCTAATGAATGATAGTCGAAAACTACTCATTCCACATAGTATTTGATAATTGTTCTGAAAGTCCAACATAGAACAGTCCAACACAACAAATACAGTGAAATAGCAAAATACACAATATACTAAAAAGTCCAACATAACAAAAAGTTCGAAATAGAAAATCCCAACTACTCGACCTAATCATCATTGGAATCCGACTGAGTATCCTCATTATCGGTATCCTCGTCATCATCCTCGTCATCATCTTCGTCACCAGAGCTCTCCCCCAAGTCCACAACACCACCAACCCGATGTGCATCAACCCCATCTCTGCCCAAATCCACAACATCATCAAGGTCGTCGTAGACGTGGCCGTCCTCACTATCGGAACTGTCTGAGTACACCACGACGTAGTTGGGCGCAGCAGAAGAACTGGGAGCAAATGGGTCCTTCTTCTGACGTGGCGGCCTAGCAATCCTAGAAGTAGATCTGGTCTTTACTGCATCGCGCTGTAACATCGAAGCGGGAATCTCCGGTGGTGGAACATATCCATGCTCAATCTGATGATTCCTACAGCCCTGCAAAATTGTAAAAATGTCGTCCACTCGCGGATCTCGCAGGCTGGCCTCCAACTCCTTATTCGTCTGCTCTAACTTCTTATTCGTCTCCTCCAACTCCTTGGCGTAGGCCCTCATGTAGTCTGGCTTCTTTCTAAACTCAATATCATATGCCTCTAGAGCTGAGCCGCCAGGTATACCTCTCGCCTTCCCCTTCTTGATTTTCCCTTGGGCCTTTTTCCATAGTGGCCCGTCAATCTCGGGCCACGCCAACTTGTCCTTGCCATATTGAGTCCTCATCAGCTTCATGTACTTCTTCTGTTAATTGTGAAAGAACTCGTATTTATAATAAGAAAATAAATGAATAAGGTGATTAAACGAATTAGGAGGCTAAAATGAATTTGTATTTTAATTCACTCACGTAAACCCTTTTATCGCCCTGATCTATCCACTCGCGCTTCGCCGACACATTGGTTTTCCCGCCCGTACCATCAACCTGCTTCCTAAATCCATATTTGAATGCCTCATCATGTCGAATACACGTCGTGTGGTTGGGATCCACCTTAGCCTACAAATTTGAAAAAAAAAGTAAGTATACTCAATTTCACATATTTTTAAGTGAAATTAAGATTAAATGCTTTAATTTTAATATAACTTACCAAACGACGCGACGGAGGTGGGTGGTGGTCGCTCCACTAGGGTTTTAACCCTAGTGGGCCGATGCGACGGATGGGCCGTCGCTCCGGCCCAGGTGGCGACAGCTGGGCCGTAGCCATATAATAGATGGCGACGGCGTCGCCACCACCATATGGTTGGGTGGCGACCGCTATTATGGGCGACTGCATGGCGGTCGCTGGGCGGTCGCCGATAATGGCGACAGCCGTGGCGGTTGGGGGGGGGGGAGGCGGTTGCAGATGCCCCCAAAATCTTGTAGTGTTTTATATTTTTTGCGGGTCGATAATGTAATGTACTTTTTGAAATCATGCAAGGCGGCCTTTTATGGAACCATATATTTAATCTTTTGTTAGCCGTGTACTTGATGATGACTTCAATTTGAAACGTCTACACGTAAATATGGCCAAAATTAGTTAATAGCTGGCTACATATCAATCATTCCAGATTCTTACGTTAGATTTCATACTCAATTGTGCTATTGTTTTAGAACTACCAGCATTTTTATCGGACAATTTTTGCATGTTAAGCAGAAAAATAATTATATGCACATAAAATTATATGCAACAAAGGGTATTTTTCTCCGTATTATTTGTAGACAGTTTATCTTTAGTAAAAATTTTAAGATATGGTAAATAAACAAGACTAACCAAGAGTCACCGTATCATATAATTTGACACAATGTGTAGTTTTTTAAATTAATGACTATTAAATTTTAGAACAAAAAATATTAGAAATTAATTATTTTCACATTGACTCGAAATATGATTATCTAATTCAATGAAACAAAATCAGACAACCATTCCGTGGAAATTTTCAGATACCAACAGGACATGGTTCAAATGGATGTACAAACTCTCAACTCTGAAACGACATCCTTATGCACAATAACTTGTAGGAATTACATGGATTTTGTTTTAGATAAAAGTTTTTGAGGTCTGTATAGCACCCTAGCTATGATTAGTTTAAAAGGTGTTAAACAAGAGTTTATGCGTAACGTAGACAATGTAGTATACTCTTTTTTTTTTGGAAAAGCCTAAAAAACATTGGGACTTTTATTTACTCTTCATTGAGACCATAATTCATTATGTTATAACTGCATTTTCACTGAAACGACAACCTTATGCATTGTAACTTGTATGAATTACATGGATTTTGGATGAAACATTTTTTTTTTCAGTTTTATATCGAGGTTGATTAGTTTACAAAGTGTTAAACTGGAGTTTACGCACAAAGTAAAATGTGTAGTAATCTCTCGTTTTATGGGAAAAGCCTCAAAGACATTGGTAGATTATTTATTTTCGTCATGCTGAGACAATAATTTATTATGTTATAACTTACTTACAATAGAAGTTTTTCCGAACATAGAGCCTTGGTAAGGTTATGCATACTCTCATGTACTATTGTTGATCGATTTGGTGAAAATCCGAACGTGGACTTTGATTAAAGCTAAGAATCCTCCTTTCTCTTTTTACAGTCAGAGAAACGTGGACATGTGCGGTACCTAAGGATTTTTATTTCATATCTAGTTGGACTTCAAATGTACATTGTATATAAAGTTGTAAACATTTCTTGTTTCAACTCTAGTTGGACCATAAATGTATAATGTATGTAAGGACTAATAAATGTATAATGTATGTAAGGTTGTATACATTTCTTGTGTTGTTTATGATGTAATTTAACTTTCTACTGATAGAGATTTAAAACAATAGGTAGTCTAAAACTTTGAGGTGTAACTAAATATTTATGAGAATCGTTCTTTTTTATTTTGTGTATTATCATACGTTTCACTATTTTATTGTAATGACACATATCATATATATTAATGCACTGTAACTAAGTATAGTTACACGAGACACAGAGAGTATGCCATTATAATATACAAAACACCACATGAAAAACCTATGTCATGAGATTATATGGGACCCTTGCAAGTTTATGCATGGTTCACCTATTGGCGAAGATTCATTCATTTAATGACACTCAAATACTATACAACACCATCTTAATTCTAATAAATTTCTAAAACTGAATAAATAATGGACATTTTTGCATGTCGTAGTAAAAAATTTTTTTTTCTGTGGAGGTGCTCCCAAATTGCAAAGCACATGCCATGCTGAACTAATGATTTACAATCGGGATAAAAGCATCAAGCCCCCTGAACTATACACGTTTTTGCGACTTGCCCCCTGAACTAAATTAATAAGCGTTTTGCCCCCTGAACTATGCTCGTCTGTTCGATTTGCCCCCTCGCCGGTTTCCGCCGAATATTCCTCGGAATATTCCATTCTCGTGCGACTCACGTGAGGGTCAGAAGGGCATTTTCGGTACATATTATGGAATGTAAAGTTCATGCATATTCCCCCTTAAACTATGCCTTTTAGTGCGAATGGCCCCATAAACTATTCAAATGTACCCCCTAAACTATTGTGTTGCGATTTGCCCCCTGAACTATGTTATCGTACCCCTTGAACTATTGTGTTGCGATTTGCCCCCTGAGTTAATTTTGCACCTAAATTTACCCTTTATTCCATATTTTGGAGGATCTTTTTTTATGTCATTTTAGTGTATGTTTTTTGTAAGTTTGAAGACATGTTATTGAGCTATTTAAAACCATTACACTTATGCATTCATAACCATTACACTTCTGCATTAGTTCATCAGACATATTACACCAAGATCCGAAGAATTCGAACATCAAAATATTCTACATATTGGTTACATTACATCCCGATCATTAACAAACTTGTCCTTAAAATGAAAAAAAAACCTACTTAATATGTCACTCAGGTCTTCATTCCTTGAGCTTTGAAGCTATGGCTTTGTTCAGGCAGTTCATGATATCCGCCTTTTCGCCATTGAGCAACAGTATATCCGCCTCTGTTTAAAATCATTCTAAAGTATGCAGTCTCATCTGGGTTGTTGTTAAAAACCTGTATAGAAAATATAAACATCAGTTAACACTGAAGCTCAACAAAACAGCTCAACAAAACAGAATTATACGTAAAAATTAAAAAAATACGAAGGGACAGTACATCAACCAGTTTTTTCTTAGCAAACAAGGGGAAGGACCTCGGCCCTCCCTTTCCATAACAACCCATCTCCAGATGCATCTCCAGAACAACCCATAGCAAATATCATTTAACCTCATTATTGTGAATACAAATGCATCTCCAGATTTGAAAGATTTTGCATCACTACAAAGGTATGAACAATATGATACAGCAGAAATTTAACCAGCCCCTACGTAACTAATGTTAATGAAACTAAGAGTTATTAGACGTGTGATCACTTAAACTAAAGAGACATCGCAAATATAATCAATCAGTACTCGCTTTGTTTCCATAGAAATATCATCTCATTCGATTAGCACTTCTCCCCCTTGTTACTATAAGATGGCTACACCAGGGATATGTAAATATTCACATTAACTAAAGCACGTGTGCAATAATAGTTCAGATGTGCAAAGAAGATTCACATTAACAAACATGAATTAATGACTTATCCAACCATCTAATATGGTCAAATTCAGCCTGTGGAAAACATCAATCATCATTAAGAAAATACTTATTATATAAAACACAGTAAATCAACAAAGAGAAAATGATAGAATCCAATTAGGCCACAAGCTTTCTAGAGTTTCACCGGCACAGAACTTTTTTCAATGTAGAAACTCTTTTCAATATAGAATTCAATGTAGAAACTTTTTTCACTTTACAGAACCTCAACCTACTAAAATTTCAACAATGACACCTACCTCTGTTTCCATTTTGAAAGAAACTAGGCGTGCCATCGCTACAGCAGCTGCTTCTTGGTCAAATCCAAACTCACAAAGATTGCATCACTTTCCACAAACTCACAAAAAACCCACAAAACTACAAAACATGAATGCTTTACACCATCGTATTTGATTACAACTATAGGGACAAAACATAATCGACGCATGCAACAAAAAATTAAAACTAGGGTTTACGAAAGAGGGCAAATTCATACCGTAATCGGGTGTGTTCTTTCCCTTTCGTATGAACTCGAAACTGGTCCTCAATTTCCAAGCCATTTCTGCAATTTCGAAGAATGGCGATCGATTTTCCCCAACATCCTATGCACGGATGCCGTGAATGTGAGTGCAATTAGTCGTGAATATGAGCGCAATTAGCCGTGAACTGATAATTCGAAGTTTTTGTGTGTCGATTTCGTGTTGATTGTGTATAAAGTGGACGAATTGAAGAGATTTGAGAGAGAGTTTGATGAAGAACCCTAACTTTCTTGGGCTGTTTTTTTTTCTAAGTGTGAAGTGTGGAGTTACCCCCTGAACTTAGTCAATATTTTTTTTATTTTTTTTAATTAGTGGGAAAATAAAAAAAAAAGGAACTGACGATTTCACCCCGCTGACCCTCACGTGTTACGCACGAGTTGGGAATATTCCGGCAGTTTTAGGGCGGAAACTGGAGAGGGGGCAAATCGAACAGACGAGCATAGTTCAGGGGGTAAAACGCTTATTAATTTAGTTAAGGGGGCAAGTCGCAAAA
The DNA here is from genome assembly GCA_948329865.1 of Linaria vulgaris. Lineage (NCBI taxonomy): Eukaryota > Viridiplantae > Streptophyta > Magnoliopsida > Lamiales > Plantaginaceae > Linaria > Linaria vulgaris. Next base: position 28,607,631 of record OX415252.1, read on the forward strand.
ACGTGTATAGTTCAGGGGGCTTGATGCTTTTATCCCTTTACAATCAGATCACGAACTTTTGGATTTCAACTATGAAAAAGATTATTGGCTTTTTACAAAGCTCTTGTTATTAATAATTCTGCTCCCCAACTCTCTCCAAATCTTCCAATTAGTTGTGGTGTGATCTTTAACAATCAAAACAACAACACCTCCAATATTAATAATGATGATAATATGTTCTTCTCAAATGCACCAGTGGTGCTACAAGTGTATATTCCAAATCAAATACGTATGTCGCTTCAAGGCTCTTCACCTAGAATTGATCCAAAGATTTTCTACAACACAAATTTAGCCTAACCCTTTATTCAAGTACAGAACAGTGATTCACTATATATACCCGATATTAATCTTCATAATTGGGTTGATCAATGCTTTTACAACATCCCTCCACAAATGTAATAATATATCGGTGGCTTTCACGACCAGAATATGACTAGTAGCTCAATTTTGAACTCAAATCCTCAAGTTCAAGCCTACCCGATGCAACAAGAACATATGGTATTGTCAAATGATAATTATGCCATATTGGGATGTAGTTACGATGAGCCAAGCCCCAAATTTTTCCAAAAATGTAAGGGAAGCGACTTTGATGAGGCGATGCCATTTTTATCTACTCTCGAACAACACCAACGTATTATTGATGAGCCACTTCTACTTGATGAGGGTTTTACCCGGGTTTTTTCTCGTTTGAATGAAATAAGTATTACTGCTCTGCCTGAGTATCCTAACAACACCAACCACATTGAGTATCTCATGCAATGGTTCCAATATTTAATACCGAAGAAACAAAATCTTGCAAGTGTCTCCACCATGCCATCTCAAGTTGACTTGGACGTGTCTCAAACGTTGTGTAGTCTTGGGGACAGTTATCCACTTGAGAGTTGGGGTTATTATTAGTCTTGGGGACAGTTATCCATTTTCTCCCTTAATAATATTATAAATGTCTTATTTTATTTAAATGTTATAAAATTTCTATTTAATTAATTAATGCTTTTTTATTTATTTCATTTGTTTATAGGTATTGTCGAAACGTTATCGTGGAACTTGTTGTTGTCGATACAACATTCTTGAATTTTTTTATACCATTCGTTTGTTTACGCTACAAGAGGTACGTTGTTATTTTATTTGTTTATAATTAATTATGTGTGTGTTAGTTTTAATTAAATTGAAAATTGTTAGTAGTGTAAATTATAAATATTTATTTTAACGTAGATAAACAATGGAATATCAAGCCGATAAATCTTGGATGTACAATATGTTCGATAGCGATGGTTATTTACAAGAAAGTTTTGTGTTTGATGTTCGTTCGATCATAGAATACGCTTCGCAAGCATCCGAATTCTTAGATCTAGAAAACCGTATAAGGTGCCCATGCAAGAAATGCAAAAATAGAGTGTTTTTTTCTAAATACTCGGTCCGTGATCATCTTCATAAGTCAGGATTTACGCCCGGATATCACATTTGGATTTTTCACGGGGAAGAGTACTCAAGGCCTGCCATGCCGTATATGCCCGACCTCCCAAGCACATCACACGTTAATATTCCCGACCTCACGAACGGAAGGCCAGGTCAAAAGGGTTGGATGTCAGTATTCACTATTCCAGCGAGACACATCATCGACATGTCGTCTTTGAGTGAGGGTGGTGAAACAGAAGCGGATGTACCTACCCAAGTTTTTCAGGAGCACGAAAATACAGGCCTAAATTTGTTTGTAGACTTCAGCTCGTTTAATATGGATATCCAATTGGGTGCCGGGGAGTTTGAGCTTGTGGATGAGGAAGAAGGTGACGCAATAGAGTTAGATTCAAATGATGTTGACTTTGTTTCTAATGAAGATGATTAGACTTGTAAAAAGTTTATAATGTAAATCTTCTCCATATTTAAAGTTAATGTAATATTTTTCTAATGAATATGATTAGACTTGTAAAAATTTCTAATGAATGATAGTCGAAAACTACTCATTCCACATAGTATTTGATAATTGTTCTGAAAGTCCAACATAGAACAGTCCAACACAACAAATACAGTGAAATAGCAAAATACACAATATACTAAAAAGTCCAACCTAACAAAAAGTTCGAAATAGAAAATCCCAACTACTCGACCTAATCATCATTGGAATCCGACTGAGTATCCTCATTATCGGTATCTTCGTCATCATCCTCGTCATCATCTTCGTCACCAGAGCTCTCCCCCAAGTCCACAACACCACCAACCCGATGTGCATCTACCCCATCTCTGCCCAAATCCACAACATCATCAAGGTCGTCGTAGACGTGGCCGTCCTCACTATCGGAACTGTCTGAGTACACCACGACGTAGTTGGGCGCAGCAGAAGAACTGGGAGCAAATGGGTCCTTCTTCTGACGTGGCGGCCTAGCAATCCTAGAAGTAGATCTGGTCTTTACTGCATCGCGCTGTAACATCGAAGCGGGAATCTCCGGTGGTGGAACATATCCATGCTCAATCTGATGATTCCTACAGCCCTGCAAAATTGTAAAAATGTCGTCCACTCGCGGATCTCGCAGGCTGGCCTCCAACTCCTTATTCGTCTGCTCTAACTTCTTATTCGTCTCCTCCAACTCCTTGGCGTAGGCCCTCATGTAGTCTGGCTTCTTTCTAAACTCAATATCATACGCCTCTAGAGCTGAGCCGCCAGGTATACCTCTCGCCTTCCCCTTCTTGATTTTCCCTTGGGCCTTTTTCCATAGTGGCCCGTCAATCTCGGGCCACGCCAACTTGTCCTTGCCATATTGAGTCCTCATCAGCTTCATGTACTTCTTCTGTTAATTGTGAAAGAACTCGTATTTATAATAAGAAAATAAATGAATAAGGTGATTAAACGAATTAGGAGGCTAAAATGAATTTGTATTTTAATTCACTCACGTAAACCCTTTTATCGCCCTGATCTATCCACTCGCGCTTCGTCGACACATTGGTTTTCCCGCCCGTACCATCAACCTGCTTCCTAAATCCATATTTGAATGCCTCATCATGTCGAATACGCGTCGTGCGGTTGGGATCCACCTTAGCCTACAAATTTGAAAAAAAAAAGTAAGTATACTCAATTTCACATATTTTTAAGTGAAATTAAGATTAAATGCTTTAATTTTAATATAACTTACCAAACGACGCGACGGAGGTGGGTGGTGGTCGTTCCACTAGGGTTTTAACCCTAGTGGGCCGATGCGACGGATGGGCCGTCGCTCCGGCCCAGGTGGCGACAGCTGGGCCGTAGCCATATAATAGATGGCGACGGCGTCGCCACCACCATATGGTTGGGTGGCGACCGCTATTATGGGCGACTGCATGGCGGTCGCTGGGCGGTCGCCGATAATGGCGACAACCGTGGCGGTTGGGGGGGGGGGGGGGAGGCGGTTGCAGATGCCCCCAAAATCTTGTAGTGTTTTATATTTTTTGCGGGTCGATAATGTAATGTACTTTTTGAAATCATGCAAGGCGGCCTTTTATGGAACCATATATTTAATCTTTTGTTAGCCGTGTACTTGATGATGACTTCAATTTGAAACGTCTACACGTAAATATGGCCAAAATTAGTTAATAGCTGGCTACATATCAATCATTCCAGATTCTTACGTTAGATTTCATACTCAATTGTGCTGTTGTTTTAGAACTACCAGCATTTTTATCGGACAATTTTTGCATGTTAAGCAGAAAAATAATTATATGCACATAAAATTATATGCAACAAAGGGTATTTTTCTCCGTATTATTTGTAGACAGTTTATCTTTAGTAAAAATTTTAAGATATGGTAAATAAACAAGACTAACCAAGAGTCACCGTATCATATAATTTGACACAATGTGTAGTTTTTTAAATTAATGACTATTAAATTTTAGAACAAAAAATATTAGAAATTAATTATTTTCACATTGACTCGAAATATGATTATCTAATTCAATGAAACAAAATCAGACAACCATTCCGTGGAAATTTTCAGATACCAACAGGACATGGTTCAAATGGATGTACAAACTCTCAACTCTGAAACGACATCCTTATGCACAATAACTTGTAGGAATTACATGGATTTTGTTTTAGATAAAAGTTTTTGAGGTCTGTATAGCACCCTAGCTATGATTAGTTTAAAAGGTGTTAAACAAGAGTTTATGCGTAACGTAGACAATGTAGTATACTCTTTTTTTTTTGGAAAAGCCTAAAAAACATTGGGACTTTTATTTACTCTTCATTGAGACCATAATTCATTATGTTATAACTGCATTTTCACTGAAACGACAACCTTATGCATTGTAACTTGTATGAATTACATGGATTTTGGATGAAACATTTTTTTTTTCAGTTTTATATCGAGGTTGATTAGTTTACAAAGTGTTAAACTGGAGTTTACGCACAAAGTAAAATGTGTAGTAATCTCTCGTTTTATGGGAAAAGCCTCAAAGACATTGGTAGATTATTTATTTTCGTCATGCTGAGACAATAATTTATTATGTTATAACTTACTTACAATAGAAGTTTTTCCGAACATAGAGCCTTGGTAAGGTTATGCATACTCTCATGTACTATTGTTGATCGATTTGGTGAAAATCCGAACGTGGACTTTGATTAAAGCTAAGAATCCTCCTTTCTCTTTTTACAGTCAGAGAAACGTGGACATGTGCGGTACCTAAGGATTTTTATTTCATATCTAGTTGGACTTCAAATGTACATTGTATATAAAGTTGTAAACATTTCTTGTTTCAACTCTAGTTGGACCATAAATGTATAATGTATGTAAGGACTAATAAATGTATAATGTATGTAAGGTTGTATACATTTCTTGTGTTGTTTATGATGTAATTTAACTTTCTACTGATAGAGATTTAAAACAATAGGTAGTCTAAAACTTTGAGGTGTAACTAAATATTTATGAGAATCGTTCTTTTTTATTTTGTGTATTATCATACGTTTCACTATTTTATTGTAATGACACATATCATATATATTAATGCACTGTAACTAAGTATAGTTACACGAGACACAGAGAGTATGCCATTATAATATACAAAACACCACATGAAAAACCTATGTCATGAGATTATATGGGACCCTTGCAAGTTTATGCATGGTTCACCTATTGGCGAAGATTCATTCATTTAATGACACTCAAATACTATACAACACCATCTTAATTCTAATAAATTTCTAAAACTGAATAAATAATGGACATTTTTGCATGTCGTAGTAAAAAAATTTTTTTTCTGTGGAGGTGCTCCCAAATTGCAAAGCACATGCCATGCTGAACTAATGATTTACAATCGGGATAAAAGCATCAAGCCCCCTGAACTATACACGTTTTTGCGACTTGCCCCCTGAACTAAATTAATAAGCGTTTTGCCCCCTGAACTATGCTCGTCTGTTCGATTTGCCCCCTCGCCGGTTTCCGCCGAATATTCCTCGGAATATTCCATTCTCGTGCGACTCACGTGAGGGTCAGAAGGGCATTTTCGGTACATATTATGGAATGTAAAGTTCATGCATATTCCCCCTTAAACTATGCCTTTTAGTGCGAATGGCCCCATAAACTATTCAAATGTACCCCCTAAACTATTGTGTTGCGATTTGCCCCCTGAACTATGTTATCGTACCCCTTGAACTATTGTGTTGCGATTTGCCCCCTGAGTTAATTTTGCACCTAAATTTACCCTTTATTCCATATTTTGGAGGATCTTTTTTTATGTCATTTTAGTGTATGTTTTTTGTAAGTTTGAAGACATGTTATTGAGCTATTTAAAACCATTACACTTATGCATTCATAACCATTACACTTCTGCATTAGTTCATCAGACATATTACACCAAGATCCGAAGAATTCGAACATCAAAATATTCTACATATTGGTTACATTACATCCCGATCATTAACAAACTTGTCCTTAAAATGAAAAAAAAACCTACTTAATATGTCACTCAGGTCTTCATTCCTTGAGCTTTGAAGCTATGGCTTTGTTCAGGCAGTTCATGATATCCGCCTTTTCGCCATTGAGCAACAGTATATCCGCCTCTGTTTAAAATCATTCTAAAGTATGCAGTCTCATCTGGGTTGTTGTTAAAAACCTGTATAGAAAATATAAACATCAGTTAACACTGAAGCTCAACAAAACAGCTCAACAAAACAGAATTATACGTAAAAATTAAAAAAATACGAAGGGACAGTACATCAACCAGTTTTTTCTTAGCAAACAAGGGGAAGGACCTCGGCCCTCCCTTTCCATAACAACCCATCTCCAGATGCATCTCCAGAACAACCCATAGCAAATATCATTTAACCTCATTATTGTGAATACAAATGCATCTCCAGATTTGAAAGATTTTGCATCACTACAAAGGTATGAACAATATGATACAGCAGAAATTTAACCAGCCCCTACGTAACTAATGTTAATGAAACTAAGAGTTATTAGACGTGTGATCACTTAAACTAAAGAGACATCGCAAATATAATCAATCAGTACTCGCTTTGTTTCCATAGAAATATCATCTCATTCGATTAGCACTTCTCCCCCTTGTTACTATAAGATGGCTACACCAGGGATATGTAAATATTCACATTAACTAAAGCACGTGTGCAATAATAGTTCAGATGTGCAAAGAAGATTCACATTAACAAACATGAATTAATGACTTATCCAACCATCTAATATGGTCAAATTCAGCCTGTGGAAAACATCAATCATCATTAAGAAAATACTTATTATATAAAACACAGTAAATCAACAAAGAGAAAATGATAGAATCCAATTAGGCCACAAGCTTTCTAGAGTTTCACCGGCACAGAACTTTTTTCAATGTAGAAACTCTTTTCAATATAGAATTCAATGTAGAAACTTTTTTCACTTTACAGAACCTCAACCTACTAAAATTTCAACAATGACACCTACCTCTGTTTCCATTTTGAAAGAAACTAGGCGTGCCATCGCTACAGCAGCTGCTTCTTGGTCAAATCCAAACTCACAAAGATTGCATCACTTTCCACAAACTCACAAAAAACCCACAAAACTACAAAACATGAATGCTTTACACCATCGTATTTGATTACAACTATAGGGACAAAACATAATCGACGCATGCAACAAAAAATTAAAACTAGGGTTTACGAAAGATGGCAAATTCATACCGTAATCGGGTGTGCTCTTTCCCTTTCGTATGAACTCGAAACTGGTCCTCAATTTTCAAGCCATTTCTGCAATTTCGAAGAATGGCGATCGATTTTCCCCAACATCCTATGCACGGATGCCGTGAATGTGAGTGCAATTAGTCGTGAATATGAGCGCAATTAGCCGTGAACTGATAATTCGAAGTTTTTGTGTGTCGATTTCGTGTTGATTGTGTATAAAGTGGACGAATTGAAGAGATTTGAGAGAGAGTTTGATGAAGAACCCTAACTTTCTTGGGCTGTTTTTTTTTCTAAGTGTGAAGTGTGGAGTTACCCCCTGAACTTAGTCAATTTTTTTTTTATTTTTTTTAATTAGTGGGAAAAAAAAAAAAAAAGGAACTGACGATTTCACCCCGCTGACCCTCACGTGTTACGCACGAGTTGGGAATATTCCGGCAGTTTTAGGGCGGAAACTGGCGAGGGGGCAAATCGAACAGACGAGCATAGTTAAGGGGGCAAAACGCTTATTAATTTAGTTTAGGGGGCAAGTCGCAAAAACGTGTATAGTTCAGGGGGCTTAATGCTTTTATCCCTTTACAATCAGATCACGAACTTTTGGATTTCAACTATGAAAAAGATTATTGGCTTTTTACAAAGCTCTTGTTATTAATAATTCTGCTCCCCAACTCTCTCCAAATCTTCCATTTAGTTGTGGTGTGATCTTTAACAATCAAAACAACAACACCACCAATATTAATAATGATGATAATATGTTCTTCTCAAATGCACCAGTGGTGCTACAAGTGTATATTCCAAATCAAATACGTATGTCGCTTCAAGGCTCTTCACCTAGAATTGATCCAAAGATTTTCTACAACACAAATTTAGCCTAACCCTTTATTCAAGTACAGAACAGTGATTCAATATATATACCCGATATTAATCTCCATAATTGGGTTGATCAATGCTTTTACAACATCCCTCCACAAATGTAATAATATATCGGTGGCTTTCACGACCAGAATATGACTAGTAGCTCAATTTTGAACTCAAATCCTCAAGTTCAAGCCTACCCGATGCAACAAGAACATATGGTATTGTCAAATGATAATTATGCCATATTGGGATGTAGTTACGATGAGCCAAGCCCCAAATTTTTCCAAAAATGTAAGGGAAGCGACTTTGATGAGGCGATGCCATTTTTATCTACTCTCGAAGAACACCAACGTATTATTGATGAGCCACTTCTACTTGATGAGGGTTTTACCCGGGTTTTTTCTCGTTTGAATGAAATAAGTATTACTGCTCTGCCTGAGTATCCTAACAACACCAACCACATTGAGTATCTCATGCAGTGGTTCCAATGTTTAATACCGAAGAAACAAAATCTTGCAAGTGTCTCCACCATGCCATCTCAAGTTGACTTGGACGTGTCTCAAACGTTGTGTAGTCTTGGGGACAGTTATCCACTTGAGAGTTGGGGTTATTATTAGTCTTGGGGACAGTTATCCATTTTCTCCCTTAATAATATTAGAAATGTCTTATTTTATTTAAATGTTATAAAATTTCTATTTAATTAATTAATGCTTTTTTATTTATTTCATTTGTTTATAGGTATTGTCGAAACGTTATCGTGGAACTTGTTGTTGTCGATACAACATTCTTGAATTTTTTTATACCATTCGTTTGTTTACGCTACAAGAGGTACGTTGTTATTTTATTTGTTTATAATTAATTATGTGTGTGTTAGTTTTAATTAAATTGAAAATTGTTAGTAGTGTAAATTATAAATATTTATTTTAACGTAGATAAACAATGGAATATCAAGCCGATAAATCTTGGATGTACAATATGTTCGATAGCGATGGTTATTTACAAGAAAGTTTTGTGTTTGATGTTCGTTCGATCATAGAATACGCTTCGCAAGCATCCGAATTCTTAGATCTAGAAAACCGTATAAGGTGCCCATGCAAGAAATGCAAAAATAGAGTGTTTTTTTCTAAATACTCGGTCCGTGATCATCTTCATAAGTCAGGATTTACGCCCGGATATCACATTTGGATTTTTCACGGGGAAGAGTACTCAAGGCCTGCCATGCCGTATATGCCCGACCTCCCAAGCACATCACACGTTAATATTCCCGACCTCACGAACGGAAGGCCAGGTCAAAAGGGTTGGATGTCAGTATTCACTATTCCAGCGAGACACATCATCGACATGTCGTCTTTGAGTGAGGGTGGTGAAACAGAAGCGGATGTACGTACCCAAGTTTTTCAGGAGCACGAAAATACAGGCCTAAATTTGTTTGTAGACTTCAGCTCGTTTAATATGGATATCCAATTGGGTGCCGGGGAGTTTGAGCTTGTGGATGAGGAAGAAGGTGACGCAATAGAGTTAGATTCAAATGATGTTGACTTTGTTTCTAATGAAGATGATTAGACTTGTAAAAAGTTTATAATGTAAATCTTCTCCATATTTAAAGTTAATGTAATATTTTTCTAATGAATATGATTAGACTTGTAAAAATTTCTAATGAATGATAGTCGAAAACTACTCACTCCACATAGTATTTGATAATTGTTCTGAAAGTCCAACATAGAACAGTCCAACACAACAAATACAGTGAAATAGCAAAATACACAATATACTAAAAAGTCCAACATAACAAAAAGTTCGAAATAGAAAATCCCAACTACTCGACCTAATCATCATTGGAATCCGACTGAGTATCCTCATTATCGGTATCCTCGTCATCATCCTCGTCATCATCTTCGTCACCAGAGCTCTCCCCCAAGTCCACAACACCACCAACCCGATGTGCATCTACCCCATCTCTGCCCAAATCCACAACATCATCAAGGTCGTCGTAGACGTGGCCGTCCTCACTATCGGAACTGTCTGAGTACACCACGACGTAGTTGGGCGCAGCAGAAGAACTGGGAGCAAATGGGTCCTTCTTCTGACGTGGCGGCCTAGCAATCCTAGAAGTAGATCTGGTCTTTACTACATCGCGCTGTAACATCGAAGCGGGAATCTCCGGTGGTGGAACATATCCATGCTCAATCTGATGATTCCTACAGCCCTGCAAAATTGTAAAAATGTCGTCCACTCGCGGATCTCGCAGGCTGGCCTCCAACTCCTTATTCGTCTGCTCTAACTTCTTATTCGTCTCCTCCAACTCCTTGGCGTAGGCCCTCATGTAGTCTGGCTTCTTTCTAAACTCAATATCATATGCCTCTAGAGCTGAGCCGCCAGGTATACCTCTCGCCTTCCCCTTCTTGATTTTCCCTTGGGCCTTTTTCCATAGTGGCCCGTCAATCTCGGGCCACGCCAACTTGTCCTTGCCATATTGAGTCCTCATCAGCTTCATGTACTTCTTCTGTTAATTGTGAAAGAACTCGTATTTATAATAAGAAAATAAATGAATAAGGTGATTAAACGAATTAGGAGGCTAAAATGAATTTGTATTTTAATTCACTCACGTAAACCCTTTTATCGCCCTGATCTATCCACTCGCGCTTCGCCGACACATTGGTTTTCCCGCCCGTACCATCAACCTGCTTCCTAAATCCATATTTGAATGCCTCATCATGTCGAATACGCGTAGTGCGGTTGAGATCCACCTTAGCCTACAAATTTGAAAAAAAAAAGTAAGTATACTCAATTTCACATATTTTTAAGTGAAATTAAGATTAAATGCTTTAATTTTAATATAACTTACCAAACGACGCGACGGAGGTGGGTGGTGGTCGCTCCACTAGGGTTTTAACCCTAGTGGGCCGATGCGACGGATGGGCCGTCGCTCCGGCCCAGGTGGCGACAGCTGGGCCGTAGCCATATAATAGATGGCGACGGCGTCGCCACCACCATATGGTTGGGTGGCGACCGCTATTATGGGCGACCGCATGGCGGTCGCTGGGCGGTCGCCGATAATGGCGATAGCCGTGGCGGTTGGGGGGGGGGGAGGCGGTTGCAGATGCCCCCAAAATCTTGTAGTGTTTTATATTTTTTGCGGGTCGATAATGTAATGTACTTTTTGAAATCATGCAAGGCGGCCTTTTATGGAACCATATATTTAATCTTTTGTTAGCCGTGTACTTGATGATGACTTCAATTTGAAACGTCTACACGTAAATATGGCCAAAATTAGTTAATAGCTGGCTACATATCAATCATTCCAGATTCTTACGTTAGATTTCATACTCAATTGTGCTATTGTTTTAGAACTACCAGCATTTTTATCGGACAATTTTTGCATGTTAAGCAGAAAAATAATTATATGCACATAAAATTATATGCAACAAAGGGTATTTTTCTCCGTATTATTTGTAGACAGTTTATCTTTAGTAAAAATTTTAAGATATGGTAAATAAACAAGACTAACCAAGAGTCACCGTATCATATAATTTGACACAATGTGTAGTTTTTTAAATTAATGACTATTAAATTTTAGAACAAAAAATATTAGAAATTAATTATTTTCACATTGACTCGAAATATGATTATCTAATTCAATGAAACAAAATCAGACAACCATTCCGTGGAAATTTTCAGATACCAACAGGACATGGTTCAAATGGATGTACAAACTCTCAACTCTGAAACGACATCCTTATGCACAATAACTTGTAGGAATTACATGGATTTTGTTTTAGATAAAAGTTTTTGAGGTCTGTATAGCACCCTAGCTATGATTAGTTTAAAAGGTGTTAAACAAGAGTTTATGCGTAACGTAGACAATGTAGTATACTCTTTTTTTTTTGGAAAAGCCTAAAAAACATTGGGACTTTTATTTACTCTTCATTGAGACCATAATTCATTATGTTATAACTGCATTTTCACTGAAACGACAACCTTATGCATTGTAACTTGTATGAATTACATGGATTTTGGATGAAACATTTTTTTTTTCAGTTTTATATCGAGGTTGATTAGTTTACAAAGTGTTAAACTGGAGTTTACGCACAAAGTAAAATGTGTAGTAATCTCTCGTTTTATGGGAAAAGCCTCAAAGACATTGGTAGATTATTTATTTTCGTCATGCTGAGACAATAATTTATTATGTTATAACTTACTTACAATAGAAGTTTTTCCGAACATAGAGCCTTGGTAAGGTTATGCATACTCTCATGTACTATTGTTGATCGATTTGGTGAAAATCCGAACGTGGACTTTGATTAAAGCTAAGAATCCTCCTTTCTCTTTTTACAGTCAGAGAAACGTGGACATGTGCGGTACCTAAGGATTTTTATTTCATATCTAGTTGGACTTCAAATGTACATTGTATATAAAGTTGTAAACATTTCTTGTTTCAACTCTAGTTGGACCATAAATGTATAATGTATGTAAGGACTAATAAATGTATAATGTATGTAAGGTTGTATACATTTCTTGTGTTGTTTATGATGTAATTTAACTTTCTACTGATAGAGATTTAAAACAATAGGTAGTCTAAAACTTTGAGGTGTAACTAAATATTTATGAGAATCGTTCTTTTTTATTTTGTGTATTATCATACGTTTCACTATTTTATTGTAATGACACATATCATATATATTAATGCACTGTAACTAAGTATAGTTACACGAGACACAGAGAGTATGCCATTATAATATACAAAACACCACATGAAAAACCTATGTCATGAGATTATATGGGACCCTTGCAAGTTTATGCATGGTTCACCTATTGGCGAAGATTCATTCATTTAATGACACTAAAATACTATACAACACCATCTTAATTCTAATAAATTTCTAAAACTGAATAAATAATGGACATTTTTGCATGTCGTAGTAAAAAAAAAAATTTTCTGTGGAGGTGCTCCCAAATTGCAAAGCACATGCCATGCTGAACTAATGATTTACAATCGGGATAAAAGCATCAAGCCCCCTGAACTATACACGTTTTTGCGACTTGCCCCCTGAACTAAATTAATAAGCGTTTTGCCCCCTGAACTATGCTCGTCTGTTCGATTTGCCCCATCGCCGGTTTCCGCCGAATATTCCTCGGAATATTCCATTCTCGTGCGACTCACGTGAGGGTCAGAAGGGCATTTTCGGTACATATTATGGAATGTAAAGTTCATGCATATTCCCCCTTAAACTATGCCTTTTAGTGCGAATGGCCCCATAAACTATTCAAATGTACCCCCTAAACTATTGTGTTGCGATTTGCCCCCTGAACTATGTTATCGTACCCCTTGAACTATTGTGTTGCGATTTGCCCCCTGAGTTAATTTTGCACCTAAATTTACCCTTTATTCCATATTTTGGAGGATCTTTTTTTATGTCATTTTAGTGTATGTTTTTTGTAAGTTTGAAGACATGTTATTGAGCTATTTAAAACCATTACACTTATGCATTCATAACCATTACACTTCTGCATTAGTTCATCAGACATATTACACCAAGATCCGAAGAATTCGAACATCAAAATATTCTACATATTGGTTACATTACATCCCGATCATTAACAAACTTGTCCTTAAAATGAAAAAAAAAACCTACTTAATATGTCACTCAGGTCTTCATTCCTTGAGCTTTGAAGCTATGGCTTTGTTCAGGCAGTTCATGATATCCGCCTTTTCGCCATTGAGCAACAGTATATCCGCCTCTGTTTAAAATCATTCTAAAGTATGCAGTCTCATCTGGGTTGTTGTTAAAAACCTGTATAGAAAATATAAACATCAGTTAACACTGAAGCTCAACAAAACAGCTCAACAAAACAGAATTATACGTAAAAATTAAAAAAATACGAAGGGACAGTACATCAACCAGTTTTTTCTTAGCAAACAAGGGGAAGGACCTCGGCCCTCCCTTTCCATAACAACCCATCTCCAGATGCATCTCCAGAACAACCCATAGCAAATATCATTTAACCTCATTATTGTGAATACAAATGCATCTCCAGATTTGAAAGATTTTGCATCACTACAAAGGTATGAACAATATGATACAGCAGAAATTTAACCAGCCCCTACGTAACTAATGTTAATGAAACTAAGAGTTATTAGACGTGTGATCACTTAAACTAAAGAGACATCGCAAATATAATCAATCAGTACTCGCTTTGTTTCCATAGAAATATCATCTCATTCGATTAGCACTTCTCCCCCTTGTTACTATAAGATGGCTACACCAGGGATATGTAAATATTCACATTAACTAAAGCACGTGTGCAATAATAGTTCAGATGTGCAAAGAAGATTCACATTAACAAACATGAATTAATGACTTATCCAGCCATCTAATATGGTCAAATTCAGCCTGTGGAAAACATCAATCATCATTAAGAAAATACTTATTATATAAAACACAGTAAATCAACAGTGAGAAAATGATAGAATCCAATTAGGCCACAAGCTTTCTAGAGTTTCACCGGCACAGAACTTTTTTCAATGTAGAAACTCTTTTCAATATAGAATTCAATGTAGAAACTTTTTTCACTTTACAGAACCTCAACCTACTAAAATTTCAACAATGACACCTACCTCTGTTTCCATTTTGAAAGAAACTAGGCGTGCCATCGCTACAGCAGCTGCTTCTTGGTCAAATCCAAACTCACAAAGATTGCATCACTTTCCACAAACTCAGAAAAAACCCACAAAACTACAAAACATGAATGCTTTACACCATCGTATTTGATTACAACTATAGGGACAAAACATAATCGACGCATGCAACAAAAAATTAAAACTAGGGTTTACGAAAGAGGGCAAATTCATACCGTAATCGGGTGTGTTCTTTCCCTTTCGTATGAACTCGAAACTGGTCCTCAATTTCCAAGCCATTTCTGCAATTTCGAAGAATGGCGATCGATTTTCCCCAACATCCTATGCACGGATGCCGTGAATGTGAGTGCAATTAGTCGTGAATATGAGCGCAATTAGCCGTGAACTGATAATTCGAAGTTTTTGTGTGTCGATTTCGTGTTGATTGTGTATAAAGTGGACGAATTGAAGAGATTTGAGAGAGAGTTTGATGAAGAACCCTAACTTTCTTGGGCTGTTTTTTTTTCTAAGTGTGAAGTGTGGAGTTACCCCCTGAACTTAGTCAATATTTTTTTTATTTTTTTTAATTAGTGGGAAAATAAAAAAAAAAGGAACTGACGATTTCACCCCGCTGACCCTCACGTGTTACGCACGAGTTGGGAATATTCCGGCAGTTTTAGGGCGGAAACTTGAGAGGGGGCAAATCGAACAGACGAGCATAGTTCAGGGGGTAAAACGCTTATTAATTTAGTTAAGGGGGCAAGTCGCAAAAACGTGTATAGTTCAGGGGGCTTGATGCTTTTATCCCTTTACAATCAGATCACGAACTTTTGGATTTCAACTATGAAAAAGATTATTGGCTTTTTACAAAGCTCTTGTTATTAATAATTCTGCTCCCCAACTCTCTCCAAATCTTCCAATTAGTTGTGGTGTGATCTTTAACAATCAAAACAACAACACCTCCAATATTAATAATGATGATAATATGTTCTTCTCAAATGCACCAGTGGTGCTACAAGTGTATATTCCAAATCAAATACGTATGTCGCTTCAAGGCTCTTCACCTAGAATTGATCCAAAGATTTTCTACAACACAAATTTAGCCTAACCCTTTATTCAAGTACAGAACAGTGATTCACTATATATACCCGATATTAATCTTCATAATTGGGTTGATCAATGCTTTTACAACATCCCTCCACAAATGTAATAATATATCGGTGGCTTTCACGACCAGAATATGACTAGTAGCTCAATTTTGAACTCAAATCCTCAAGTTCAAGCCTACCCGATGCAACAAGAACATATGGTATTGTCAAATGATAATTATGCCATATTGGGATGTAGTTACGATGAGCCAAGCCCCAAATTTTTCCAAAAATGTAAGGGAAGCGACTTTGATGAGGCGATGCCATTTTTATCTACTCTCGAACAACACCAACGTATTATTGATGAGCCACTTCTACTTGATGAGGGTTTTACCCGGGTTTTTTCTCGTTTGAATGAAATAAGTATTACTGCTCTGCCTGAGTATCCTAACAACACCAACCACATTGAGTATCTCATGCAATGGTTCCAATATTTAATACCGAAGAAACAAAATCTTGCAAGTGTCTCCACCATGCCATCTCAAGTTGACTTGGACGTGTCTCAAACGTTGTGTAGTCTTGGGGACAGTTATCCACTTGAGAGTTGGGGTTATTATTAGTCTTGGGGACAATTATCCATTTTCTCCCTTAATAATATTATAAATGTCTTATTTTATTTAAATGTTATAAAATTTCTATTTAATTAATTAATGCTTTTTTATTTATTTCATTTGTTTATAGGTATTGTCGAAACGTTATCGTGGAACTTGTTGTTGTCGATACAACATTCTTGAATTTTTTTATACCATTCGTTTGTTTACGCTACAAGAGGTACGTTGTTATTTTATTTGTTTATAATTAATTATGTGTGTGTTAGTTTTAATTAAATTGAAAATTGTTAGTAGTGTAAATTATAAATATTTATTTTAACGTAGATAAACAATGGAATATCAAGCCGATAAATCTTGGATGTACAATATGTTCGATAGCGATGGTTATTTACAAGAAAGTTTTGTGTTTGATGTTCGTTCGATCATAGAATACGCTTCGCAAGCATCCGAATTCTTAGATCTAGAAAACCGTATAAGGTGCCCATGCAAGAAATGCAAAAATAGAGTGTTTTTTTCTAAATACTCGGTCCGTGATCATCTTCATAAGTCAGGATTTACGCCCGGATATCACATTTGGATTTTTCACGGGGAAGAGTACTCAAGGCCTGCCATGCCGTATATGCCCGACCTCCCAAGCACATCACACGTTAATATTCCCGACCTCACGAACGGAAGGCCAGGTCAAAAGGGTTGGATGTCAGTATTCACTATTCCAGCGAGACACATCATCGACATGTCGTCTTTGAGTGAGGGTGGTGAAACAGAAGCGGATGTACCTACCCAAGTTTTTCAGGAGCACGAAAATACAGGCCTAAATTTGTTTGTAGACTTCAGCTCGTTTAATATGGATATCCAATTGGGTGCCGGGGAGTTTGAGCTTGTGGATGAGGAAGAAGGTGACGCAATAGAGTTAGATTCAAATGATGTTGACTTTGTTTCTAATGAAGATGATTAGACTTGTAAAAAGTTTATAATGTAAATCTTCTCCATATTTAAAGTTAATGTAATATTTTTCTAATGAATATGATTAGACTTGTAAAAATTTCTAATGAATGATAGTCGAAAACTACTCATTCCACATAGTATTTGATAATTGTTCTGAAAGTCCAACATAGAACAGTCCAACACAACAAATACAGTGAAATAGCAAAATACACAATATACTAAAAAGTCCAACATAACAAAAAGTTCGAAATAGAAAATCCCAACTACTCGACCTAATCATCATTGGAATCCGACTGAGTATCCTCATTATCGGTATCCTCGTCATCATCCTCGTCATCATCTTCGTCACCAGAGCTCTCCCCCAAGTCCACAACACCACCAACCCGATGTGCATCTACCCCATCTCTGCCCAAATCCACAACATCATCAAGGTCGTCGTAGACGTGGCCGTCCTCACTATCGGAACTGTCTGAGTACACCACGACGTAGTTGGGCGCAGCAGAAGAACTGGGAGCAAATGGGTCCTTCTTCTGACGTGGCGGCCTAGCAATCCTAGAAGTAGATCTGGTCTTTACTGCATCGCGCTGTAACATCGAAGCGGGAATCTCCGGTGGTGGAACATATCCATGCTCAATCTGATGATTCCTACAGCCCTGCAAAATTGTAAAAATGTCGTCCACTCGCGGATCTCGCAGGCTAGCCTCCAACTCCTTATTCGTCTGCTCTAACTTCTTATTCGTCTCCTCCAACTCCTTGGCGTAGGCCCTCATGTAATCTGGCTTCTTTCTAAACTCAATATCATATGCCTCTAGAGCTGAGCCGCCAGGTATACCTCTCGCCTTCCCCTTCTTGATTTTCCCTTGGGCCTTTTTCCATAGTGGCCCGTCAATCTCGGGCCACGCCAACTTGTCCTTGCCATATTGAGTCCTCATCAGCTTCATGTACTTCTTCTGTTAATTGTGAAAGAACTCGTATTTATAATAAGAAAATAAATGAATAAGGTGATTAAACGAATTAGGAGGCTAAAATGAATTTGTATTTTAATTCACTCACGTAAACCCTTTTATCGCCCTGATCTATCCACTCGCGCTTCGCCGACACATTGGTTTTCCCGCCCGTACCATCAACCTGCTTCCTAAATCCATATTTGAATGCCTCATCATGTCGAATACGCGTCGTGCGGTTGGGATCCACCTTAGCCTACAAATTTGAAAAAAAAAAGTAAGTATACTCAATTTCACATATTTTTAAGTGAAATTAAGATTAAATGCTTTAATTTTAATATAACTTACCAAACGACGCGACGGAGGTGGGTGGTGGTCGCTCCACTAGGGTTTTAACCCTAGTGGGCCGATGCGACGGATGGGCCGTCGCTCCGGCCCAGGTGGCGACAGCTGGGCCGTAGCCATATAATAGATGGCGACGGCGTCGCCACCACCATATGGTTGGGTGGCGACCGCTATTATGGGCGACCGCATGGCGGTCGCTGGGCGGTCGCCGATAATGGCGACAGCCGTGGCGGTTGGGGGGGGGGAGGCGGTTGCAGATGCCCCCAAAATCTTGTAGTGTTTTATATTTTTTGCGGGTCGATAATGTAATGTACTTTTTGAAATCATGCAAGGCGGCCTTTTATGGAACCATATATTTAATCTTTTGTTAGCCGTGTACTTGATGATGACTTCAATTTGAAACGTCTACACGTAAATATGGCCAAAATTAGTTAATAGCTGGCTACATATCAATCATTCCAGATTCTTACGTTAGATTTCATACTCAATTGTGCTATTGTTTTAGAACTACCAGCATTTTTATCGGACAATTTTTGCATGTTAAGCAGAAAAATAATTATATGCACATAAAATTATATGCAACAAAGGGTATTTTTCTCCGTATTATTTGTAGACAGTTTATCTTTAGTAAAAATTTTAAGATATGGTAAATAAACAAGACTAACCAAGAGTCACCGTATCATATAATTTGACACAATGTGTAGTTTTTTAAATTAATGACTATTAAATTTTAGAACAAAAAATATTAGAAATTAATTATTTTCACATTGACTCGAAATATGATTATCTAATTCAATGAAACAAAATCAGACAACCATTCCGTGGAAATTTTCAGATACCAACAGGACATGGTTCAAATGGATGTACAAACTCTCAACTCTGAAACGACATCCTTATGCACAATAACTTGTAGGAATTACATGGATTTTGTTTTAGATAAAAGTTTTTGAGGTCTGTATAGCACCCTAGCTATGATTAGTTTAAAAGGTGTTAAACAAGAGTTTATGCGTAACGTAGACAATGTAGTATACTCTTTTTTTTTTGGAAAAGCCTAAAAAACATTGGGACTTTTATTTACTCTTCATTGAGACCATAATTCATTATGTTATAACTGCATTTTCACTGAAACGACAACCTTATGCATTGTAACTTGTATGAATTACATGGATTTTGGATGAAACATTTTTTTTTTCAGTTTTATATCGAGGTTGATTAGTTTACAAAGTGTTAAACTGGAGTTTACGCACAAAGTAAAATGTGTAGTAATCTCTCGTTTTATGGGAAAAGCCTCAAAGACATTGGTAGATTATTTATTTTCGTCATGCTGAGACAATAATTTATTATGTTATAACTTACTTACAATAGAAGTTTTTCCGAACATAGAGCCTTGGTAAGGTTATGCATACTCTCATGTACTATTGTTGATCGATTTGGTGAAAATCCGAACGTGGACTTTGATTAAAGCTAAGAATCCTCCTTTCTCTTTTTACAGTCAGAGAAACGTGGACATGTGCGGTACCTAAGGATTTTTATTTCATATCTAGTTGGACTTCAAATGTACATTGTATATAAAGTTGTAAACATTTCTTGTTTCAACTCTAGTTGGACCATAAATGTATAATGTATGTAAGGACTAATAAATGTATAATGTATGTAAGGTTGTATACATTTCTTGTGTTGTTTATGATGTAATTTAACTTTCTACTGATAGAGATTTAAAACAATAGGTAGTCTAAAACTTTGAGGTGTAACTAAATATTTATGAGAATCGTTCTTTTTTATTTTGTGTATTATCATACGTTTCACTATTTTATTGTAATGACACATATCATATATATTAATGCACTGTAACTAAGTATAGTTACACGAGACACAGAGAGTATGCCATTATAATATACAAAACACCACATGAAAAACCTATGTCATGAGATTATATGGGACCCTTGCAAGTTTATGCATGGTTCACCTATTGGCGAAGATTCATTCATTTAATGACACTCAAATACTATACAACACCATCTTAATTCTAATAAATTTCTAAAACTGAATAAATAATGGACATTTTTGCATGTCGTAGTAAAAAAAAATTTTTGCTGTGGAGGTGCTCCCAAATTGCAAAGCACATGCCATGCTGAACTAATGATTTACAATCGGGATAAAAGCATCAAGCCCCCTGAACTATACACGTTTTTGCGACTTGCCCCCTGAACTAAATTAATAAGCGTTTTGCCCCCTGAACTATGCTCGTCTGTTCGATTTGCCCCCTCGCCGGTTTCCGCCGAATATTCCTCGGAATATTCCATTCTCGTGCGACTCACGTGAGGGTCAGAAGGGCATTTTCGGTACATATTATGGAATGTAAAGTTCATGCATATTCCCCCTTAAACTATGCCTTTTAGTGCGAATGGCCCCATAAACTATTCAAATGTACCCCCTAAACTATTGTGTTGCGATTTGCCCCCTGAACTATGTTATCGTACCCCTTGAACTATTGTGTTGCGATTTGCCCCCTGAGTTAATTTTGCACCTAAATTTACCCTTTATTCCATATTTTGGAGGATCTTTTTTTATGTCATTTTAGTGTATGTTTTTTGTAAGGTTGAAGACATGTTATTGAGCTATTTAAAACCATTACACTTATGCATTCATAACCATTACACTTCTGCATTAGTTCATCAGACATATTACACCAAGATCCGAAGAATTCGAACATCAAAATATTCTACATATTGGTTACATTACATCCCGATCATTAACAAACTTGTCCTTAAAATGAAAAAAAAAACATACTTAATATGTCACTCAAGTCTTCATTCCTTGAGCTTTGAAGCTATGGCTTTGTTCAGGCAGTTCATGATATCCGCCTTTTCGCCATTGAGCAACAGTATATCCGCCTCTGTTTAAAATTATTCTAAAGTATGCAGTCTCATCTGGGTTGTTGTTAAAAACCTGTATAGAAAATATAAACATCAGTTAACACTGAAGCTCAACAAAACAGCTCAACAAAACAGAATTATACGTAAAAATTAAAAAAATACGAAGGGACAGTACATCAACCAGTTTTTTCTTAGCAAACAAGGGGAAGGACCTCGGCCCTCCCTTTCCATAACAACCCATCTCCAGATGCATCTCCAGAACAACCCATACCAAATATCATTTCACCTCATTATTGTGAATACAAATGCATCTCCAGATTTGAAAGATTTTGCATCACTACAAAGGTATGAACAATATGATACAGCAGAAATTTAACCAGCCCCTACGTAACTAATGTTAATGAAACTAAGAGTTATTAGACGTGTGATCACTTAAACTAAAGAGACATCGCAAATATAATCAATCAGTACTCGCTTTGTTTCCATAGAAATATCATCTCATTCGATTAGCACTTCTCCCCCTTGTTACTATAAGATGGCTACACCAGGGATATGTAAATATTCACATTAACTAAAGCACGTGTGCAATAATAGTTCAGATGTGCAAAGAAGATTCACATTAACAAACATGAATTAATGACTTATCCAGCCATCTAATATGGTCAAATTCAGCCTGTGGAAAACATCAATCATCATTAAGAAAATACTTATTATATAAAACACAGTAAATCAACAGTGAGAAAATGATAGAATCCAATTAGGCCACAAGCTTTCTAGAGTTTCACCGGCACAGAACTTTTTTCAATGTAGAAACTCTTTTCAATATAGAATTCAATGTAGAAACTTTTTTCACTTTACAGAACCTCAACCTACTAAAATTTCAACATTGACACCTACCTCTGTTTCCATTTTGAAAGAAACTAGGCGTGCCATCGCTACAGCAGCTGCTTCTTGGTCAAATCCAAACTCACAAAGATTGCATCACTTTCCACAAACTCACAAAAAACCCACAAAACTACAAAACATGAATGCTTTACACCATCGTATTTGATTACAACTATAGGGACAAAACATAATCGACGCATGCAACAAAAAATTAAAACTAGGGTTTACGAAAGAGGGCAAATTCATACCGTAATCGGGTGTGTTCTTTCCCTTTCGTATGAACTCGAAACTGGTCCTCAATTTCCAAGCCATTTCCGCAATTTCGAAGAATGGCGATCGATTTTTCCCAACATCCTATGCACGGATGCCGTGAATGTGAGTGCAATTAGTCGTGAATATGAGCGCAATTAGCCGTGAACTGATAATTCGAAGTTTTTGTGTGTCGATTTCGTGTTGATCGTGTATAAAGTGGACGAATTGAAGAGATTTGAGAGAGAGTTTGATGAAGAACCCTAACTTTCTTGGGCTGTTTTTTTTTCTAAGTGTGAAGTGTGGAGTTACCCCCTGAACTTAGTCAATTTTTTTTTTATTTTTTTTAATTAGTGGGAAAATAAAAAAAAAAGGAACTGACGATTTCACCCCGCTGACCCTCACGTGTTACGCACGAGTTGGGAATATTCCGGCAGTTTTAGGGCGGAAACTGGCGAGGGGGCAAATCGAACAGACGAGCATAGTTCAGGGGGCAAAACGCTTATTAATTTAGTTAAGGGGGCAAGTCGCAAAAACGTGTATAGTTCAGGGGGCTTGATGCTTTTATCCCTTTACAATCAGATCACGAACTTTTGGATTTCAACTATGAAAAAGATTATTGGCTTTTTACAAAGCTCTTGTTATTAATAATTCTGCTCCCCAACTCTCTCCAAATCTTCCAATTAGTTGTGGTGTGATCTTTAACAATCAAAACAACAACACCACCAATATTAATAATGATGATAATATGTTCTTCTCAAATGCACCAGTGGTGCTACAAGTGTATATTCCAAATCAAATACGTATGTCGCTTCAAGGCTCTTCACCTAGAATTGATCCAAAGATTTTCTACAACACAAATTTAGCCTAACCCTTTATTCAAGTACAGAACAGTGATTCACTATATATACCCGATATTAATCTCCATAATTGGGTTGATCAATGCTTTTACAACATCCCTCCACAAATGTAATAATATATCGGTGGCTTTCACGACCAGAATATGACTAGTAGCTCAATTTTGAACTCAAATCCTCAAGTTCAAGCCTACCCGATGATACAAGAACATATGGTATTGTCAAATGATAATTATGCCATATTGGGATGTAGTTACGATGAGCCAAGCCCCAAATTTTTCCAAAAATGTAAGGGAAGCGACTTTGATGAGGCGATGCAATTTTTATCTACTCTCGAACAACACCAACGTATTATTGATGAGCCACTTCTACTTGATGAGGGTTTTACCCGGGTTTTTTCTCGTTTGAATGAAATAAGTATTACTGCTCTGCCTGAGTATCCTAACAACACCAACCACATTGAGTATCTCATGCAGTGGTTCCAATATTTAATACCGAAGAAACAAAATCTTGCAAGTGTCTCCACCATGCCATCTCAAGTTGACTTGGACGTGTCTCAAACGTTGTGTAGTCTTGGGGACAGTTATCCACTTGAGAGTTGGGGTTATTATTAGTTGGAATAGAATACGAATTTGAAAGTGCAAGTATTCTGACAATGTTAGAAGGACAATGTTAGAATAACATTGACTGACATAATCTGTTTTACAATCTTGTTTTGAATATATTAATTATTAATTTGCCTTATTCACTCGACTAATCTAGTTCCACAGTTCTCATTCTCTTTGGCTATTATTCAGGAAACAAACTTGTCATAGGTTGATCATTTAAAGTTTCCAAAAAGTAGGCGGTATACATTTCTTCAATTAATTTCATATATCTTTTATTTTTATTTGTTTATCAACACACTTATATGAATCTTTTGATACACACAAGTTAATTATATTATATTATATTATATTTTTGGTGGTTTATAAGGTTAATGGAGTGGAAAGAGTTGTAAATCCATTTCCAAACTAAAAAAATTAAAAAGAAATTGTTACGATTAATTCTACCAATCAATATATCTTTTATATTAAATATCATAAACATGCTATAACGAAATAATGAGTACATAGAAGTGAAGTCAATACTTACTTGTTGTAGTGTAGAAAATTTCTTGGTCAAGTATTATGTATGCACGTCCCTCGTTGGATTTACCAAAATATCTAGTAATAAACAACCAAATATATAAACAAATTTGTTATCATTATAATAAGAAATTATAGAGAAAAATAAAATAAAATAGTTGTAATAGTGGAAAATAGAGGATAACTTAGCAAATTAGGAAGATTGGAATGAATTATAAAATTAAATGAGGGGTAATTTATAAGGACAACAGACCTAATAGCTACCGGATTCCAGTTGCAAATAACAACGAAAACTAGTTTTAACGACCGGACTACAGTTGCTAATAGTCTCTAACCGTTGCTTTTTGGGACCATGGTTTTGGTCGCTAATAGTACTATTTCGGTTAAAATAATAAGTACTCGAAACGATAACCAATAATTGAACGAGTCAATATTTTGGTTTTCGGTTAAAATCGTTCAGTTTTGGTTATAGTTTCGAGTAAACCAACAACCTACTTTTTCGAGAAAAAAATGTTTTTTGCATGCTTAAACTAAATATATGAGATTCTTTCAAAAACAATGAATTTATAAAACTAAATATCAACTTTCAAACTTATTTCACATTATAAACTTGTCTATTAATAAAAGCAAACCATAAAATAGTCAAACAATATTATATTTGTAACAATCCACAAGAATTTGTAGCAGTCATTCGACAATTCAATCATCATAATTAGTAAATCATATCCAAATATACATTCATTCGCGTACGTAATGCATATCAATCAAATCAACCATTAATTCATAAAGCCTAACAGTCAAACATTGTTATATTACTTCAAAAGCATCTCACATAATAACAAATGAAAGAATAAAAGACCAGTCAAGTTCAACAAAGCTATAAAACAGTGGGCCTAGCGAAATGGAACTCCCAATTTTATTTAAACTCAGAGGTTATCGGTTAACTCAAATAAACGAGGGCGCAGTTGTAGAAGAACTTGTTTTTTTAAAACTCCAAAAGTGAAAAACGAAAACCGAACCAAGTGACTAATTTTGGTTATGGTTCGACCGAAAAATTGGATTAAATTCTTATTTTTTTTTGATTGGGCTTAACTGTGAACCCCTTGTTTCTATGATAACATCGAGCATGAGTAGTCATCAATCATCCAAAGTGAAAATGAGGAAAGCACATGTGTGTATAGATCCCATGTTAGTGGAGCCCACGAACACCTGAGAAGACATTGCACTACACTTGTGTATAGCATAGATAAAATAGTAAATGGGTGTAATAGTTATCCACATATCAAATCTTACTAAGCAAAGTATATTTTTAACGTGTTTCGCTTCTCCATTTGTCGATAAAATTTGAATTTACATGCCTCATTAGTGTTGTGAAAATAGTTGTTCAAGAAAAAACAGAATTTGAAGTTGTTTTGCATCTTTTGTATAATTGCGCTTTCTTCCCCAAATTGTTTTTTAAACATCTTCCGATATTCCGTTTTGTACGAAATTTGGAGGAACACTTCTATTTTACATATGTTAGTGTATGGTTAAAAAATATTAGTGATTAAAGGTGTTTTACAACCTTTATGTATGAAAATACAAGTTAGAACTATGTTGTATAGGTTTTAAGGATAGGGTTTAGGGCTTATAGGGTTTAGGGTTTAGGGTTTAGGGTTTAGGGTTTAGGGTTTAGGGTTGAAGAGAGATATAGTATTTTATATTATAATGTTTGTTTATCGTATTTCGTTACTTCGTTTTGGACGAGATTTGGAATGACACGCTTAATTAGTGTTTTTAAAGGATTGGTAAAAGAAAAAACTTAATTCGGATATTTCTTTAACTTTGATATAATTACATAAATCACACGTTTATTTGTTTATCGTATTTCGTTACTTCGTTTTGGATGAGATTTGGAATGACACGCTTAATTAGTGTTTTTAAAGGATTGGTAAAAGAAAAAACTTAATTCGGATATTTCTTTAACTTTTATATAATTACATAAATCACCCGTTTATTTGTTTATCGTATTTCGTTACTTCGTTTTGGACAAGATTTGGAATGACACGCTTAATTAGTGTTTTTAAAGGATTGGTAAAAGAAAAAACTTAATTCAGATATTTCTTTAACTTTTCTATAATTACATAAATCACCCGTTTATTTGTTTATCGTATTTCGTTACTTCGTTTTGGACGAGATTTGGAATGACACGCTTAATTAGTGTTTTTAAAGGATTGGTAAAAGAAAAAACTACCACAGGATTAAATCAATGTTATTTTAAATTAAAAAGACAAACTCGGATATTAAACACGCAAAATCATAATTCAAACACTCATACTCGAAAATTAAACACACATACTAGAAATTTAAACACTCATACTCGAAAATTAAACACACATACTAGAAATTTAAACACTCATACTCGAAAATTAAACACACATACTAGAAATTTAAACACTCATACTCGAAAATTACACATTAATGCGACCCCGGCCATCATATCCAAGATGGACCACCGTATTCTATATTCACGTCACTGTTCCAACCTTGATTAGTGTAGTCTTCAGTCGGTAACTCCAAATTGTTTAGATCAATTACGGGTTCAACTTGATAACCCCTTGCAAAACTCGGAGAAGTGTCGCTAACTCTTGCACGTCGTGGGTCATTTGGACGAGCCCCACTATAACTAGCATGTCCAGGAGCACTTTGAGCATAACAGTGATCGTGCCACGAACTTGGTGGTTGATATTCATCTGACCATAACGGGAAAGTTTCCGGTTGCGGCTTGGGTTGACGCTGTTTCTGGCCCCACGAACCAGAAGGTGGAATGACTTGGTCCCACGATGAAGGTGCACCTTTATCGTATTGTTGGTTCCACGACATAGGTGTACCCTGATTGTAAGAATCATAGCCTTGGCTCGACTGGCTGTAAGAATGAAAGCCTTGATTCCCCGGAGCGATTTGGCCCTGTTGTGTTTGGTTTTGATTCCAAAACTGGCTTGGATTGTTGTTGGGGTAATTATTGGGAAGGTTGTTATATTGAGGATACCTGTTAAAATTACGTTGTGATTCCTCTCTTTCCCGCCTCCTCACCTCCTCATTATCAAGGATTTGTTGCTCTAGTGCCGCTATGCGATCCACCTGTTGAGTATGTTTTTCCTCGTACTGTGAATGAACATTTTGCACGGCTTTCCTAGTTCTTCTCTCCTCGCCAGGGTTAGGCTTCTTTGCCGTCGTCCTCCCTGAATCTGACATCTTGTTGTGCTTAGGCTTGCCACGTTGCCTCCCGTGTTGACCGCCGAGATCTGCCTTTGCCGAGACCTCTTGGTCACACTCAAACGGAAAGCGTTCTTCGAAAATATATTTATCATAGAGTCCTTGCGTGTAACGAGTCTACAGTTTATAAAGTAAATCAATAAACAATATACATATTTCCCAAAAATAATATACAACGTTTTAATAACTTACATGATAATCTTGTGCGCTCGGTGGGTTCCATCTGATTATTTTTTCATTGGGAGTCCTCACTGTGTGGTCGACCACCCACTGTTGGTCGAAGCGGTAAGGGGTATCGCTTTCAAGCTATAACAGCATTTGTTTCAAAGCAATATTATTTAATGATAAAGGTAACATAATAAAGTATATTCATAACGAAAGCAAATTGTAATGTATCGTACCGACTTTAGGCTCCTTCGTTGTGTGCTGACAGATCCACCGTGGTGTGTGGCTAACGAACCCTTGCCGTCTGCACTATTTGTTTTCAGGGCCTCTCGATTTTCTTTTGCCTTTTCCGCGAGTTCTATCGTCCTTTCCTGTTGCCAGTGATTAACGAAAAATTGTTCTTTACCTGCAGGTAACCAAGACTTCTTGTACCAGGCTGGCTTCTTGTCACGTTGCTTGTACGTCTTTTTTACATCATAGATGGAGTTTTTATAGATGCCTTGTGCCACCCGGTCGAATGCCTCACGAACCATTGGCTTTATTTCATCCGAGTATTGGAATACCCTCTTCAAATTATAATATCATATAAGTGTTAGGGAAAAAACAATAATATACACAAATATTAACATAAGCTAAATGGTTCAGAAATTTTATCCCAAAATGGTTCAGAAATTTTTGTTTCTGATCGTTGGATAAACGGGAGTAATAGATAGCTGGTTCTTCCACATGATGCCTTATTATGAAGCCGATTGTACGAGTAATCTCTTCCGCATTAGTATGATATCTTTTATCGTAGGATAAAGATGGATCGAAAACACAGTCTTCGGTAACGCCAATTAGGGGCCTCTTAGCCTCGTCATCAGTCGCAGCTCGGCCCTTTCCCCGTCCCCTAACAGCAACCGGCGTAGTAGAACCACTTGCTGAACCACCAGAAACCGGGGAGCCTTCCGACGTCGAACCTCCCCCGTCGTTGTCATCTGGAACTTCGTCCATCGGGGCGAGCGGAAATGTCGGAGCTGCAGGAGTCATTGACGGCGGCGGGACCGAGACTTGGTCACGAACTCGGCCCGGAGGCGGGGCCTGATTTCGGGTTGAAGTGGGCCCCTGTGGTAGTTCTGTCGGCAAAGGGGGCCGATTACGGGTAGGCCCCTGTTGCTGTGAAGCGGAGACAACCCCAGTCTCGCTTGTTGGTTGAATAGTATCATCTATCGGCTGCATAACCTCGTTAGGATCTGAGGTTGCTACATCTTGATGAGATTTATGGCCCAAAAGTTTTGTGATGGCCTTAATGTTTTTGAACAAGTTTATATTCGAAATATATTTTGGAATTTGTTTGGATTTGGATTTGACGAGTTTTCCTTTACCTTTGTCGGCAACGTTACGATTATTTTCGTTATTCATAACGGAAATAAAAGAATTTTGCCGACGGAAAAAAAAAAATTATCGAATATGAGAGAGAGGAAAGGATTGTTATCGAGAGTGAGAGTTGAAGAGTTGGATATTGAAATTGAGAAGAAGAGCTCGATATTTATAGGCCTTAGGAAAGGGGGGGGGGGCAATGGGCGTGCCACGTCAGCGATCCGTGTGATAATTCACACGGATCGCTGACGTGGCACCCCCCACCCCCTTTTTTTTGATTTTTTTAATTTAACCTACACCTCCTAAATGTCTATAAATACCCCTTATTTTACCCACTTAATTCATTCATTCTTCCCATTCTCCAAAAACTATCTACTTTCTCTCCCAAAAATTCTAAATAACTAACAAAAATTTATCCATATATATTCACTAACTTATAATTAGAGTTTATTATTTGTTTATTATTTTATTTCTACTTATGTTTTATTCATTATCTAACTAACAAATAATAACTATAAAAAACTTATATTATCAAGATTTTATTTTAAATACGAAATTTTATTTATTATAATTAATAATTTAAAACAATTGCTCGAAAATGTGAATGTTATTATTTAAATCGATTTCTTTTAAAAACAATCGACAAATAAACATAAAAAATTTATTTAAAATCGTTTCTTTACAAAAAATCGCCAAACAATTATAAAATAATTATTTAAAATCGATTTATTTTAAATAAATCCGAAAAAAATCATAAATTAATTATTTTAATACGATTTCTTTTAACTCAATTGTTTTAAATCGTTTTTTTAAATCATTTTTTTAAATTTTTTTTTTTTAAATATTTTTAAACCCTTTTCCGTCGGCTTTAAGCCGACGGAAAAGCCCTATACCGTCGGATTTAAGCCGACGGAAAAGCCCTATACCGTCGGCTTTAAATCATTTTAAATCAATTTTTTAAATTGATTTTTTTAAATTTTTTTTTTTTTAATATTTAAAACCCTTTTCCGTCGGCTTAAAGCCGACGGAAAAGGGCTTTTCCGTCGGCTTTAAGCCGACGGAAAAGGGAAGGTATACCGTCGGCTTAAGGTAAAGGAAAAAGGCTTTTCCGTCGGCTTAAAGCCGACGGAAAAGACCTATTCCGTCGGTAAAAGTCCGACGGAAAAGCTCTTTACTTACGAGCTTTTTTCCGTCGGGCTTTTCCGACGGCTTTTGCCGACGGAAAAGGGTATTTCCGTCGGAAAAAGCCCCTTTACTGACGGATTTTCAGCCGTCAGTAAAGCCCAAATCTGTTGTAGTGACATATCAAATCTTACTAAGCAAAGTATATGTCTGGTACTTTATTCGAAAGACAACAAATTATGAAGACATCTAATTAAATGAAAAAGATACCATTGTCATTTTAGTGTTAAAGCCCAAATCTGATTTTATGAAATGTTACATGGCGTTTAAATTATTTTATAGATTCGTATCCGTTCCTGTACTTCTACGTCTTCTTCCTTACTATATGGTATGATTCTTATGAAATTTTATGAAATATTCTTCTTTCTCTTTTACCTTCTTTTTTTTTTTCCCTTTTTGACAAAATTCATTTTAGGTTTTGCTGTTCAATCAAGGGGTTTTGCTAAAACATCCATGCGTAGAAAAAAACTCTCTCGTGATAAAGAAAATTGGACAATCATGGCTTTTTGATTTTAAATTTATTGAAATTTATTTAAAATCTGAATTGTAAAATTAAATTTGTTTCCCTGTTTATTACTTCACTTCACTCAATGTCCTTTTTATTCTTAATTATCATGGAAAAACTCAATTTATGTCTTCTTTTTTTCCATAATCATTAGAGAAGAAACGTGTCAGCTTCTTTTTTAACTTGTAAGGGGTTACTTTCTGCTGCGGTCCCAACAGTACTAATCAAACTCCATGTACACTTTAATTTTTAATCAAGTATATTATATAAAAAGGATAATTTTACATGCACCCTAACGGCCGAGGTCTACATCTTCAAACTATATATAGTAAAACTGAAATTCTATATCATTCATAAATTTAAATTTTAACTTCATATACATTTTATATATCTTTATAAGAAAATCGAATGTATTTATTAAGATAAATGTAAGGGCTTTTTATAATTTTTGCTCGTTAACTATCCACAAATTCAAGTTTTGCCCTTTTTTTAAACGGGCTTGAATAATGCCCTATAACTTTTTTTTTTGAATACAAAATGCCCGACGGGCTGAGGACTGGGGTGGCTCGAAGCCCAGTCGACGTGGCATCCCACGTGGCGTACGGACGACGACCACGTGGCGCCACGTCAATTTTTATTTTTATTTTTATTTTTTTTCGTTGACCAAAGTTTATTTTATTCCTCCGGCCACTCCGCCGGTACTCCACCTCCTCCAACCCTTACCCTTTCCATTCCACCACCCCCTCCGTCGCTGATAATAATCATCAACAACAATATTATCCACCACCACCACCACAACCACCCACCAATAATTATCATCAACAATATCATCCACCGCCACCGACGACCACCAATAACAATCATCAACAATATCAGCCACCGCCACCTGCAGCCACAGGTAATTATCATCAACAATATCAGCCACCGCCACCTGCAACCACCGGTAATTATAACCAATACAACAATTACAACAATAATAACAACTCCCACTACCCTAACGCCGCCGATCAGTTCTCCGGTACCAATTTCAATCACCCTAAACAGTACAACAACAGCAACAATTATAATCCCCAATCCTCACCTCCCGCCACTTACAACCCCCAACCCCCTGCCTCCGCCGTTCCCGCCATCGCACCCAAATTCGATATCCAATCCTCCATTACCTCCATCGCTCAACCCCCGCAGCGCTCCTACGGCTACTCCTGCGGCAAGGAAGCCGCTGCTGAGCGCCGTCGTCTTAAGCGCCGCCTCTGCATCGAACCCCCCCTCTACGCTCTCCGTTCCAACTCACCTCCCACTCCCCCTAATCCAACGGACCCCGAGAATCCCCGCCTGCCTGACTCTACTTCCGCCCTCGTAGGCAACCAACTCAACCTCCACAACCGCGTCCAATCCCTCATCCGCGCTGGCGACCTCGATGCAGCCTCGTACGTTGCCCGACAATCCGTCTTTCAATACGTCCGCCCCACCGTCTTCACTTGCAATGCCATCATTGCTGCCATGTATAGAGCCAAGCGTTATAACGACGCCAAGGCGCTGTTTCAGTATTTCTTCCGCCAGTTCAATATTATACCTAATGTTGTTTCGTATAATACCTTATTGTCTGAACAAGTGAACATGTTGAGCTGAGGGTTTGATATTTTGTGGTGTAATTTTGTCCACGTCCTTAGCTTCATTAGGTTATAAATTTGACGAGGGGTAATTTTGTAATTAAACTTTGGTCAACGAAAAAAAAAAAAACTTTTTGACGTGGCGCCACGTGGTCGTCGTCCGTACGCCACATGGGATGCCACGTCGACTGGGCTTCGAGCCAGCCCAGTCCTCAGCCCGTCGGGCATTTTTTATTCAAAAAAAAAAGTTATAGGGCATTTTTCAAGCCCGTTTAAAAAAAAGGTAAAATTTGAATTTAGGGATAGTTAACGGGCAAAAATTATAAAATGCCCTAAATGTAATGTCATATATATTCACACACTCCGTTTCGATATATATATACGAATTGAAGTTTATTATTTATAAATTATAATATTTCATTCAAATTTTCACAAATTCGTCTGTCCTAACATTTAATTCATTGTGAAACATTTATTGATTTCGTAAGGTCAATGGCAACAGGCAAACAAAAGATACTAAAAGCTTTAGAAAAACCAACTATGGATTCACATTACAGATATGCTCCGCAAAAGTATTTGAGCAGTGCCCAATCCCAATAAAACATTATTGACGTCGCTGAAGACAACGATGAGGAGCAACAAAATTTTGAATCTTTTATGTTCAAACTCTACTCTTCCGCGCGTGAGGCTGAGAGGTATGGCGTAGAACTGCTTCTTAAACCTAAAGAAGAAAGTTCTGTTAATGGTGGTCATATGAAGAATCAAGAGCCGGTTAATCAACGAGCATCTCATCAAACACAACCTCAAGCGGTTGAGAATGTCCTTATGCAAACTCCTGGAAAAGTAGTGAATGGGGTCGTGATGGAAAACGTGAAAGGAGGTACCAAGGGAAACACCGTGGTGAAAGTAGGCACTCGGGGTTTATCCGAGACTGATAGATCGAGGAAGGTGGCTGATCACGCAAATATGGATAAGGGGAAGACTGTGATCGAAATAGATGATGGTGTCAATCAAAGTATTAATCAGAGGCTTGGTCTAACGAAGAAAGAAGTGATAAAAAACCAGAACGAACGTGTCGACGTCACTCCATCAAATGTGAAAAATGAGAGCTCGGCTGAGTCTATGGGCACTCTTCGTACAACAAAGAAGCAGCCTCGTAGTAACTCCCCAGTCCGATCAGGTGCAGAAGACACTAGTAAAATCTCAATGCAGCTAAAAGTTCAGGGGTGCGTAAAAAGTACAATTGTAATAATAATCAGGAAAGAGTTAGCGGCGATGGGGTTTCTTCCGACTTGGAAATTCTAGACATTGATGAAGTGTTTAAAGGAAAATTGACCCCCTTTGTGCCTTCGGAATACAGCGTAAGTTTGCAAAACTTGAACCTCTTTTTCACATCTTGACCTCGATTGTTTTGATGTAATAATTAGGGATAATTACATTAAACCCCCATCGTATGGTCCATTTCTCAGTCAACCCCCTTAACTTTGTTTTGACTCAGTCAACCCCCCATCGTTTGCAAAAATCATCACTTTGCCCCAAATCAACTTTTTTGCATTTTTTCCAGGGGTATTTTCGTCAAATGTTAAAAATTTTAATATTTGTTTTAAAAAATGTAAAATTTAAAAAACTTTAATATTTATTTTCCGAATTTTTTTTTTCAGCAAATTTTTATTTTAGCCAAATTTATTTCCGAATTTTTTTTTTCAGCAAATGTTTTGTTTTCGAACAAATTTTTTTTTCGACATAGTTCTTTTTCGAAAAACATTTGTCGAAAAAAAATATTTACGAAAATAAAAATGTTGTCGAAAAAAAAATTTGTTCGAAAACAAAATATTTGCCAAAAAAAAATTCGGAAAACAAATATTAAAATTTTCGGAAAAACAAAATATTCTCTGAAAAAAAAAGTTTGCTGAAAAAAACAAAATTTTCGGAAAAACAAAATATTTGCTGAAAAAAAAAATTTCGGAAAACAAATATTAAATTTTTTTAAATTTTACATTTTTTAAAACAAATATTAAAATTTTTAATATTTGACGAAAATACCCCTGGAAAAAATGCAAAAAAGTTGACTTGGGGCAAAGTGATGATTTTTGCAAACGATGGGGGGTTGACTGAGTCAAAACAAAGTTAAGGGGGTTGACTGAGAAATGGACCATACGATGGGGGGTTTAATGTAATTATCCCTAATAATTATGACTGCTAGAATTTCTTCCGACATGGAAATTGTAGACAGTGCTGCAGTTTTCAAAGGAAACTTTGTGCCTTCAAACTATAATGTCAGTTACCAAAATTTTGAACCTCTTTGTGGCGTATATTGTCACATACTACTTAGACTGTTTTGATCTAATTATGCCAAATGTTGCTTTTATTATGATGTTTTTCAAGGGTAGTAGCTCGAACAAATCTGGTTGTTCATATGTGCGTTCTGATTTTGAAATACAGGTCTTGAATGCTATGAAAAAACCATTTGACGAAGAGGAGTATCGTAAAAATCAGGAAGCAGTTCAAGTTTATCTGAATTCTTATCCAGGTCAGTTTTGAGGTTTATAGATTTATAAGATTTAATCAGAAGCTTATAAATTTCAATCTTTCTGATAAGGATTATCTTTCGTGTCTGCAGGTCTTAAAGACAAACTTGTAAAGTACCGATATGAAAAGACAGAAAGCTTGAAGATCTTGCGTGCATTTTTCTTCTGGCTTGAGGTTAGTTGTACCTTAATTGATATTTGGATCAATCCTTCTCTAATTTTACGTAAAAGTAGCATTCAAAAATGCCAGCAATACTGGAATCTCTTGTAGTATGATCCGAGCCTTAGTGCTAGGAAACATAAAATCAACTGCATTGTCATTCTTAACCTTGCTAAACATATTTTTCATAGTTTGTTTTACCGTTTTGACATGATTTACTAACAAAATATACTCCATTGAAGATGCGGTTAACTACTCCTACTTACATTGATGGATGGAGAATATATTTAGTGGGCTATTTAGAAGAACTTGGAGAGTCAAAAGGAGTCTTTTAGATTTGTTGCCAACCTTATTGAAGGGACTAGAACATGTTCTTTTCTATTCAACTTTCGCGATATCTATACTTTCATCTTCAAAACTAACCCCCATGCTGATCTTTTATTGCTTTAGCTAATCTTTTATTCATCCTTGTCTCACCAACTTAAGAAGAGCAACATGCCTTGTTTGGCATCATTTAAAATAAACACACACTCATTAATATTTATAAATGCGACCTTCCTAAACAAACAACATTTTTGGTTTCACCTTCTAAAATTAACCTTTAGAGACTCATGAACAACACTCTTGTTTCCAAAATTAAAAAAGTCACTCTACATGAAAACACAACCTATTTCATCTACATGTGCTTTACTCTTAAACACAATATTGTCTAGCGTATATTGTGTTTCTTACTTTGTCACTTAAAGTTTCCCCAAAAACAACTCCAAATATGTTTTTCCAATGACACAAATTTCCAAGATTTATCTTAGACAACTGAAAATGACTCTAATATGTCCTAACTTTCGCGGGGAACTCCTAACATAAGTCTCCCCGGTCATGTGCAACCTCCTATTTTAGAGGAACCAGGCGAAGACTCGATGCTGACAACCATGATAGATCTAGAATTGGCAAACCCTATTGTATTCATTGTTTGTTACTTTGATCGTGCTTACTACGAGGAAAGATGTCCATACGATAATCAGGATCCGCTAGAGAGACCAGAAGATGTTGGTTTAGCCATTGCAAAAAAAGAGAGTTAACAAGACCAGATTTTTGCATCATGACAAGGTCAATTATCTCAAACTACCATAACAAGAAACGTACCCTAGACATTGTGGAGATATTCAATGATGGATCACACGACACCATATCATAGTAATTGCATCTTTAGTTGCATGGCGCGATTCAATCTAGATTGATAGAAACTGAAGGCCATCTATTTCTCCCCCTTGAAGTTCTGCTATTTCAACTCTTTCTCAAACGATCTGCTACATTCCTTAACATGGCCCCTTATGTGTGGGCGGTTATTACCTTCGGCCCTATACCTTGATTGGTCGCAAGTCAATTATGTCCAGAGTAGAATCTTGCAATTGAAACCCATTTATTTATCCACTTAAGCCTTAGTAAACGGAGAGAGAACTTTTGTTTGAAAAAAATATTTTAGGCTCTTTGCATAAACGACGAGGGACATTTCTCATCTAGATTGTTTCATGCAAGAGCCATCGGTATGAGAAAATTACGTAAAATATATTGTTTCGTTAATGAATCAATACTTTGTTTCACATAAGAGATGCTGAATATGTAAAAGAACCTTTGCTACTATATCAATAATCTTTTATTGATACATCAAAAGATACAAAATCAGTAGAGTTATTTCCTCGCGGAAAAATGGTTGTTAAAATTCCTTATTAAGCCATTATTCATGTGCTGGAGTCAATGACAGAAATGAAATCGGATAAGTCCCACTTCAGCCAAGATTCATGGCTACACCATTCTCTTGCGTTTTTTCCGTGGTCTGATATGTTGTATCAGCAGCTTTGTCCTTCTCCATAAGTTTCACGTGCTTATTTATCGACAAATTTCAGATCTCCGAGATAGATTACTGATTCATCCATTTCTGTTATGTCTTTGTGCAAGCAGTCTTCTTGTACTTTTTTTCTGACATAATCTTCATTGCCTACAGATCTTAAAGGACGACACGTCGGAAGATAGACGTCTTTTAAAAAGGAAAATGCTTGAGCTGCTTCCCCTCTGAAGCATAGGTGAGTGAAAATTTAATTCCTTTGCATGAATTCTGTGTTCACTAATAATCACTTTCATCAAGTTTCCTCTGTACTTGAATAATAACATGCTATAAACGACTGTTGTAGTAAAATAGAAAGATCACATAATTTGTTCATGCGTGCTTTGAAGTCCCCCTAGATTTTCCATAAATAATGTGCTTGATGATGCTTTTAACTCAGTCATATGTAAGATATGCATCGATTGACAGACGTAAAAATCTTTCTGTTCTGGACGATCAAAGAAAATGGTCAGATACATTTATAGTTGATTAAAAATAATCTTGCAAAAACATGGACTCTCTGGACTCTGTCATCCATCTTTGACACGCACGTGTGGCCTTGATATTACTATGTTACATAATATATGAACACTCAATTAACGTGAAAATATGTGTTGTTCACAGTATATGGTGCAATAAAAATCAGTCCAACACTTCGTCAATGTCTTGCTAGCTGCAGCCGGATGGATGTATGATAAGATGTCTCCAGTCTGAATAT
Source organism: Linaria vulgaris (assembly GCA_948329865.1). NCBI lineage: Eukaryota > Viridiplantae > Streptophyta > Magnoliopsida > Lamiales > Plantaginaceae > Linaria > Linaria vulgaris. The sequence continues at coordinate 28,645,567 of OX415252.1, forward strand.
TTTGTGATATTGGGATTAAGGAAACATTTGTAGGAAGACAAGAAGCTAGAGACGTCAGACGAGTTGAAAATTCTGATTTTTCTTTTTTATGGATTGTTAAGTTGGAGGTCATAATTCCTGTTTTTCTTTGACTGACTTTTACTACACTAACTTCCCTTCTATTTTATTATTATATGCTAAAACAGTGGTTTTCTCTATTCGAATTGGAATGATTTAGTTTATTTTTGTGTTATATATTTTTGTTCACTATAACATTGTAATTCCTTACAGAGGAGAGTCTTATATGCAATTTTTCATCTTCTTTGTTGACTGATGGTGTGATCCAAGTAAGAGTTGAATCAAGTCCAATTGTCAAATTTTATTTAGGAAAACAAGTCCAAGAAAGTTCTGAGACCTAACATTAGACTTCAGCGCCGAGCAAGGAGCCCATCTTGTTTCGTAAAACTTCTCTAATTCAAAGAGTTCTAGAAGGCGTGCTATATATTGTTGGAAAGCCCTACGACTCCTCTTTTTAATGCAACAAAGGAAAAGTCATTTAGAATTTTTTAGAGGGAGTTTTGGCTATTTTTCTAAGACAGCACAAACTTTTTCGAATGCTATCAAGGTTGAGACCTTTGTGTATTCCTTACTAATTTCAGCTTTTACTTTCATTAATCTTTAAGTTGATTATATTCTTACCATTGTTTTGGTCAAAATTTACATTTTCCAAGAGTTAATTTGTGTTGGTTAATGTCCAAGAAGTTGAAGAGTCAAAAGATAGTTCCAGAATTTGATCTCACCTAGCCTTGAAATGTTTTGCCAATTCAAATTGAAACAAAATTAAAACTTCCTCTTATAAAGTTTCATACTTTTTTAAACTTCTATACCTTTTGGTAGATTTTCATTGAGTAAAAAATATTTTTGAGTGTTCTCTTGTATTTTCTCCTCACTTGTTTAATTTACCGGCATCAAAGTGTTGCCAGAGCCGAGAAAAAACTCCAAGGATCAATGTGATCTTTGTGATATCGAGTTGAAAGACTTGATGAGACAAGGGCGACAACTCCAACAATGCCTAGATTAGCACGAACCTTTGGAATATGAAAAGTATCATTATGATTCAGAGGGTGATTATGGAGCCAATGAAAAGGTGTACAACCCATTTCATCATCATCGTAGATCGAGTACTAGTTGATGCGTGAGACAACATGATGCACGTAGACGAAGATCTCAAAATCATTTTGATACCAAGGTTGATGTTCACGAGTTCGGAAGAAGAATTCAACCAAAAAAAATCATTAATTGCCTGCACCCATAAAGAGGATATTTGAGTATCATGAAGTGCTTGAATATCAAAAAGTGAAGTTGGTGTCCATGAAGCTTACAAAACACGCGTCGGTTTGGTGGGAAATTATTTAAGACAACCACATGGTGAAGGAAAAGAGCAGATCGTTACATGAGAGAAGATGAAAAGGATGCTCAAGAGAATATTCTTGTTGGATAACAACATACAAGATACTTTTCTCAAGTTCCAAAACTTCAAGCAACGAGAAAAATCTATCGAAAAATATACAGCAGAGTTTGATCATCCTTTGACGTGACCAAAATTGTAGAATTGAAGAGTAAACAATAGCTTCATTATCTTGGTGGATTGCATGTTGACATCGCTATGCCGTCTAATTGCAGCCATATTGGACATATAACGATGTTATCCAGCTCTCAGGGAAGGTTGAAAATCAACTCAATGAAGCACCAAAGAATCTCTCTGGTTCATGGATCAAAAATGATAGACAACACTTGGAGCATCTTTATGAAGTTTTCAAGACATTGAGGGAGAAGAAACTTGTTAACTTGAAAAAGTTTGAGTTCTTTGCAAAACACCTTGTCATTTTAGGCTTTTGTATATAGAGTAAAGGCATCAAGGTTGATCTTAGCAAAGTGGAGGCGGGTGAAAAGTGGCCGAATTTGACAACCATTCGCAAGATATGGAGTTTTTTGACTTTGCATCTTTTTATCAGCGATCTATCAAAGGATTCGGCGCTATCATGGCTCCCATAGTGTAAATCTTGAAAAGAAAGAAGATTCAATGGTCAAATGAGGTGCAAAAGAGCGTTGATCTTGTGAAAAGAATGATGACGCAAGTTCCAATTCTTGGAGTTCCAGATTTTGACAATGTATTTGAAGTTGATTATGGTGCTTCTAATGTAGGAATATGTGCGGTGCTTAGCCAAAAAGGTAATCCTATAGTTCTTTTTTTTCAGAGAAAAAGCTTAATGGGAGTAGGAAAATTATTCAACCTATGAGATAGAGTTCTATGAAATTTTTAGAGCTTTAAGCCATTGGAATCATTATCTTATTGCCAAAGAATTTGTTCTATTTTCTGATCACGAGGATTTTAGTCTTATACTTTTCATATCAAGCACAAATTAAGCAAGCAAAATCAAGAGGCATATGCATTAAATTCATGACATTCTCTATTTACATGTTACAAGTAGAAGTTTTGGGCTTTGGTATTCTTAAGGGGCAATATTAACATGATTCTGATTTTTGAAAGATATGCAAGGATTGTTCAAAATGTCCTTTAAATCATTCTTGTTAACAGGTTGGATATTATTACCTATTTAACGAGTTTATTTAGGGTCGGAACGCCTTGCCCGTGATTCAAAAAACGATGACTTTATAGAAGATAATGGTGCGAGAATATTCTTTCCTTTATTCACTGAACTTCACTCCTCAATTTTGTGTGTATGATTGTCGGTATCCATCTGAGATTATAGACTTTGTTAGGGACATGTGTCGTTATGCATGTGTTTAATAAATACAGGTGCCGTGATATGCTTAAAAGTGCAACAAGATAAGATAGGGTTTATTTTTAGTCTACTAGATGCTAACTAAGCTGGTCTGATGCTCCTTCCGAGGACTTTGGGGATCTTCGAGGGGTTGTTTTTCGGAGTGACGACTTGATGGAGTAGCTAGGGTCTTCTTAGGATGACGTTGTTGTTTGGTAGGGGTTTATTCTGGTGTAGGGGCTTCTATACATGTCCTCCGAGCGGTGTTCCCACCTTTGACTAGGTCTCCGAGGGTTAAACATCGTCTCCGGGGGGTTTCTTCGCCTTTGCCTGGGTCTCCGAGGGCGTTGGTATGGTCTTCGGGGTTTTGACTTGATCTCCGTGGGCTTTTCTCGGTATCCGAGGGCTTGACTTGGTCTCCGAGGGCTTTGTTTGGCCTTCGTGAAGTGATATTTTGTGGTTCAAGCCCTCGTAGAAGATCTTCTTGGGGCTCTGGTACTTAGATATAGCTTTGTTCTAGTATTTGTTCTTCGAAGTGACGTTCCAAGGGCAATTTATGTTGAGGACTGTTCAACAAGGAAGTATTCTTGCTAGATTATGGGACTCGGGGTCCGTTGTAGTCCCTCTTGGCGCATTGATGGATATCGAAGTCGCGCGGATCCATCGGGTTTGCTCTTTTTCCGATGCCGCGTCGATATCTATATTTATTTATCGTTGACTTTCCAAGGGACGCTTAAGTATCTCCTCGAATGTTTCTTCGTTCCATTTTAGGTCAGTGACCGAGGGGTTTTGATAACATCAGAGGGGCCTCCTTATTAGGAGTGGGTACCTCTCATCGGAGGTACCCGTGACAATAGTATTGTCCGTATATTAATTCCCATATTTAGGATTAATATTCTTCTTTGGTTTCATATTTATTTTTTATGGTTAACACTAGCCCCCCCAAATTTCGATTGCCTTCGTAGAGGCGAGGGAAATTTTATTCATCGTCCTCCGTGAGGTGAGGGGTTAGTCCGAGGCTTGGTCTTTATTTTTTGGTATTTTTCCGAGGGAGTACGTACATATATTTATAATTATTTAAAAATGGATCATAGAGAATTTACCTGATTACGCCTGTGGGTACTATCTTTAAGCATGCGGAGATCTCGGGGCGCAGGTTATAGGTTGACGTTGACCGATTTCGAAGTTCAAAATATTGACCGTTGGCAACGGTGAGATTGGTAATGGCGTGGCGCGTGTGTGTGGCGGTTACGTGGAGCTTTAAGTATGCTCCACACTTTAAATGTGCTCCACGTGTGGGCTATAAATAGGAGCACTATTCACTCTCTTCTCACTTCTACAATTCTCTTTTGCTGTAGTCTTTCTCCAGAGCAAAAAGTCTCCTCTTCTTCTTCTCTTGCCTTTCAATTTTTAAACAAATTCACGTTCTCTTCGTCTCTTTTTCTTTTCGGACAAACCCTTATCTTTTAATTTCGCATCAATGGCTTCTTCCACTACCACCGATCCCATTGTTGTTCCCACCACCTCTAGCGTTGCGGCTCCTGTTGATTCTTCGGCAAGTATGGAAGGTGTTCCAACGGGGGTAGTCACTCGTAAACGAAAGGGGGAGACTTCTACTGTCGTTGAGAGTAGCACCACCGCTAAAAAAGCTAGGGTTCCTAAATCAAAGAAGGCATATGTTCGTGACTTTGCAAAGGTTCAGAAAATTCCCAGTGTGGGTACTCGTGAGCAGGTACTAGATTTGTTCACCAATACTGGAGCCTTCCAGAAGAATATGGTGTTCCAAATCCCTACGAAGGACGAGAGGGCTTGCCATCCACCTCCAGGGATGGTCACGGTTTATTTTGCCCAAGTAAGGTACGGGTGGCGCTCATTCATGCCGCCCTTCTTCTGTGAAGTGTTCAAGGCGTGCGACATCAATCTGAGCCAGATGTTTCCGAACGGGTTCGCGGCTCTCTGCAATTACGTCTTTTGGTGCCAGGTGAATGGACTAGAATGCGGAGTGGATCACTTCTTCTCCATATTTGACGTGGTGGTTTTACCTAGGGGGTTTCCGTTCTATCACGTTCATCACCGGGATAATAGCAAACATTCCACGAAGAGGATACTGGATGGGTCAATAAGCTCGCACAGCATCTGGAAAAACAGGTATTTCTTCGTGCATCCCGCACAAGGCGTATGGGACATGCCTTTCGACTGGAAATAAGGGGCATCTCCTGTGCGCACCTTGGATCAGAATATAGATATGTCCCCGGTGATTTCACAACAACTTCTGATGGAGTCGGAGGATTTTCTGATGCTGTTCGAGACATCCGGGCGTCATCGCGTGGTATTCACTGACGATGCGGTCGAGAAGCCACTGTCCCATTCTCCCGAGGCCTTGATTTTGTTCAGTAAGTAACTTGTTTTCGTCTTCGTTCTCTTTCTTTCTGACATAGGGGTAGATTATAATTGTTTGGTGGTTCTCGGATGGTGCAGGGGCGGTTTTGGTGAAGTATTTTTCGCAGTCAGGTCCCGTGGAGCCCATTCCGAGCGGTGTTTCTGACGTTCTTGAAATTGTGGATCGGGTTGATACGTTGTTGATGTTAACTTAACACTGAAGTTCTAACAGCAGTTTGTGTTCGCTGTTAGTTCGACGATGTTACTTTAACAGCAGACCAGAGTAACAGTTTGCAGCGGAATAAACAAACACGAATTTAAGAAGTGAATATAGGATTATATTAACTTCCGAGCCGTAGGCAAAATACCACAAGGGTTTAACAAAGGCGTTCTCACAACTCTCAAGCTCCTCACTCTCGAATTGTTCAAACTAAGCAAAGCACACAAGAGTTGCTTCGACTATCTCTAAAAGCTCCTCACTCTTAGATCTATTCTAACAACTTAAAAACTTTGCTAAAGCAAGACAACACTCAACAACTGTAAATTAATCTCTCGGATTGATTAGCTCTTGTCTCGTTCTTTGTCTTGATGTACTTCACACCTATATATAGGTTCTTGATCTTCGACTTCAAGGTGTGTTGTACACGGTTGGTAATTCTCTTTGTTTCCTTCTCGAACTCCTCTTCCTTGTTCTCGCAGTCCTTCTTGAATAAAAGTTCCTTCGCCAGTGATCTAGCTAAGGAAAGACTCCTTCTTCAATTCAGGACTTTCCCTTGGAAGCTTTCCTAGTCGCGCTAGACTTCTTCTTTCCTTTTATAAGCCGTTTGCTTTAATTAAGGAAACTTCTCATCTTGGAAACTTTGAGCGTCCAACCTAATGCAAGTTTGTTTCCTGAATAATAATCAAAGACAACTACAACTGTGGAACTCAGTTAGTTAAGTGAATAAGGCAAAACAATAATAATAATAATAACTAGATTGTAAACCAGTTTCTGGACGTGCAATGTTACTCTAACATTGAAAATCTCAATGTTATCCTAACATCCAGAAAACTTGCACTTTCAATCTCCCCCTTTTTGCCTTAATCACAAAACCTAAGAAACAGTTCTTATCAGATCAAATTATTCAGAAAAACTTCATTATATCATAACAATGAAAAACCAAGTACTCTCCCCCTGAATATCAGAAGGGACTAATCCAATGTTATTCTAACACTGATACTCTCGATGTTATAACATCCAGCTTTATCAATGTTGGTTTAACATCAGAAAGTTAACACCTGCAAAACAGAGTTAGTACCAGTAATCAGAGTTCAATAATAGCATAATCAGAAACACTAAGTACCCAAAATTAAAAAGTACTTAATTACAGTCCATACTAGCAGCAAGGAACAGAATCCTTGAACAGAATAAAAAGAAAACAATTGTTCAAAAGGCATTAGAAACAGAAACTAAAAAACTTGCAGGAAATTTTGAAATTTGATCTACTCTCCCCCTTTTTGTGAGGAAGGCAGATCCTTCAAGTGTTTCCTCAAGCTGTCCAGTTCCTGCAGTCTGACTTGCTTGTCAGCTATTTCCCTCTGGGTGTCCTTGTACTCCCTATCCAGCCAGACCAAGGTTTCCTCAACAAAAGCATCTGCAATCACTGAGCAGGTGTCACCACTGCTCACTGGGACTGAAGAAGCAGCAAACTTGTGTGTCTTCTTCTTCTTCTTCCTGCTGGGACCAACTTCTCCTTGAGGGTTCCAAGGCAAATCCTGGATCCTCACATTAGTGAAATAGCTCCTAGTGATTGACATTACAGCCTTGTTGCTGATCCATCCTTCAGTCTTCTTGGTTTTGAAGCCTTGCTTCACCAATAGGCATGAGATCAGAGAGGGATAGGGAAGGATTCCTTTGGGCTTTGTAGTGACTTCCTTCATGTGTCTCAGCACTTTTTCACCAATGTTTACACTCAGTCCATTCTTCAGCTTGTACACCAACTTTGCTGACTCTTTTGTCATCACAGTAGTGTTGGAAGAAGGAAGCCAATTGTAAGTGCTGATTTTGTGAAGGATGGCACTAAGAGAAGTCAGCCTGGTTGTGGGAAAGCTCTCTCTCCATTGCCTAGTGAGACCACCTGTAAGATCAGTGATGATCTCCTCCATAGTAGGATCCTCAGACTCTTCAGGATCAGGAAGCCCCCAAGCCTCATTGATCATGGCAGGAGTGATGTCATAGATCTTCTTCCTAACCCAAGCCTTCCCATACTTAGGAGAATCCAGGTTGATCACCCACTCAGAGAGATTCATGTAGAACTCTCTCACTACATCAGGAACATATGCAGACAGATTCTGCACAGAGCCCAAGACTCCTCTAGCCTCAAGCAACTCAAACACCCTGTTTTCTTTGAAAATACCCTCCTCAATAGCCCTTTCCTTGTGGATTACCCTGGCTTGGTATGCCTCCCATTGCTCCTCAGCATCAGGAGACACATAGAAGTCAGAATAAGCTTCATGTGGATACTCTTTCATCATCAGATCAGTAAACTGATCATCATCTGATGTTAGAGTAACATCAGCTTCCTCTGGCTCATCAGCCACAAGATCTTCTTCCTCAACTTCCTCTTCCTCTTCCTCCTCAACCTCTTCTTCTTCTTTTTCTTCTTCTGACTCATCCTCAGAAGACTCAGCCATCACCTCCTTACCCTTCTTCTTCCTGGCAGCATTTGCAAGAGCAGCCAAGGAAAGGTTTTCATCCTCATCCTCTTCTTCTCCCTCAACCTCAGCTGGTTGATCACTCACAACAGCTTGGTTACCTTCAGTAGTAACCCCATTATTTACACCAAGATTGCCATCAGCAGCAATCTCCTCAGACAAATCCTCATCATGCTCACCAGTAGCATGTCCACTCTCCTCATCAGCAGCAAGCTCATCATCATTCGCCTCATTAGGCTCAACAGAACTAGCCACAGTTGGCTCCACCACTTCCTCAACCACATTAGCCTCAGCTGGCTCAGTCACAGCACTACCCAACCCAATCACAGGGGCCTCATTCTCCCCCTCAATACCAACATCAACATCAGCAGGTATACTCGGAGTAGGGTTAGCCATTGTTACCTCGATTTCAGGATTGGTGGGAGCAGGGGCTTGCTCGACAGCATCTGATGTTGAACCAACATCTTTCTTTGAAATCTTTTTGCCCTTGCGCCGTTGAGTGGTAGCTTTCCTCTTTGGAGAGGCGGCGACTGTGGTTTCAGCGGCGGTGCGTCTGGTACTGCGTCGTGGCGCTCGCTCGATTTGCGCAGCTGCTTCTGCAAGAGCATCAATATTGGACTTGCGTGCCATTGTTAGAGTAACTTTGAGATAAAAGATTGAAGATTTTGAAAATTTAGAGAGTAATTTGCTTTGCACAATTGTTAGCGTTAGAATGAAGAAGAAATTAGGGCAAATTATATATATGATTCAGATGAAGAGCATGGAATAGTGGTGTTGTAACATGTTACCATAATAATCTGACCACTATCACACGTCCCCTACATGTTGTTCTTACCACGTGTCAGTGTTAGGTTAACACGTAACCAGAGCAGTCTTCGTTCCTGAAAACTTATAAGTTACAATGTTACAATGTTGGACTAACATTGGCAAGTTAACATCAGGGAGGGAAGTTGGAGGTGCAGGGCTTCATCCAAAGTAGCATCATCTTGTGAGAGTGTGAGATATTCCTGTACTAATCTGAAGCTTCAACCACGTACACAGGTACAATGACAAAGCTTAAGATCATCAGTATAAGCAAGTGACAAATCAAACAGGGAAAAACACAGAGGATATACTTATCCAGGGAAAGGATTTTCCCACAGCAAGAAGATCACAAAACATAGTGCTTTTACCTGTAGCTGGTCACCCAAGAAGTATGCCTCAACACAAGATACTTAACTACTCTCCCTAAGCCCAAACCGACAAAAGGAAATATGCAGAACTAGAATGAATGCAACCATGTTAGATTAACATTTGAGAGATGGTAACCACATACAAACCGCCTTGGTAACTGGGATCAGGACATATCAATTTATCTTTAACTTTCACTATTTTTAGAAACTCTTTTGAATAAAAAACTGATGAATGATAAAGGACAGTCTCATCACTGAATGTGGGCAGCACAGGACTCCACACACCCCAACAACTTAACCATCAGCTACAGATCAGGCAAGTACAAAGAAATTGAATGAAGACAACACTTTTATCAAATATTTCTCCACCCCAACTCCTCATGCATACTTGTTTACTAACCTGTTTATCAAGGAAATACCAAGTAATCAATGCTACTGAATGCACACAGTCTAAACTTTATACACCCCAGTAGGAAAGATCACTATCATGTAAAAACCTTGGCCATAGACAAAAATATGAAAATAAGCACAACTGAATGACAATGAGGCCTTCAACATCATGTACCCCAGCTTCTCTTCATACCTTGTCAAACCTAACATGGATAAGTCACAACTGAATAGCATCAGAGTAGTGAGCTCTGTGTATCCCAGCTTCTCCCATGATGTTAGGTTAACATTCACAGACTAACATCAGAGTTATTTCTTTCCAAACCTCTTGATATGTATCTGTTCACCAATCACCTTAGCTATTCATACAGGTCAACCACACAACCAACAGTTTCTCTAACAAAGATGTAATATGCAAGAAAGAAGAATGCAAAAAAGGAACATAAAAGAATTACAGCTACACCACAACCAATAACCAATGTTAGATAGTGGTGTTATGTCAACACTGGTGAACTAACATCTCTAAACAATGCACATGCCAAGAGAGTTCCTCAGACTGAAGAACCTCTCAGTATCTAATGGTTTAGTGAACATATCAGCAAGCTGATTGTTAGTTTCTATATGTTCAATGTCAATAAGCTTGTCTTCTACCATGTTTCTCAGAAAGTGATGCCTAATGTCTATATGTTTTGTCCTAGAATGCTGAACAGGATTCTTAGAGATGCTTATAGCACTAAGGTTATCACAAAACATAAGTAACGTATCACTGTCCAACCCATAGTCCAGTAGCATATGTTTGAGCCATACCAACTGGGTGACACAACTACCTGCTGCAATGTATTCAGCCTCAGCAGTGGATAGTGACACACAATTTTGCTTTCTACTGTACCATGAGACCAAGTTGTTCCCCAGATAAAAACATCCTCCACTTGTAGACTTCCTGTCATCAGTATCACCTGCCCAATCTGAGTCACTGAAACCTACAAGATTTGTGTTAGTATCATAAGAGTACCATATGCCAAGGGCCAAAGTGCCAGATATGTATCTAAGTATTCTCTTCACAGCAATCAGATGTGACTGCTTTGGACATGCCTGGTACCTTGCACATACACACACAGAGAACATAATATCAGGTCTTGAAGCAGACAAGTATAACAAGCTTCCTATCATTGAACGGTACAATGTTGGATCAACATTGACACCAGTATCATCCCTGGCCATCTTCACTGCAGATGCCATGGGAGTCTTACAAGGCTTTGAATCTGCTAATTCAAACCTTTTTACCAAATTCTTTGCATACTTTTCCTGACAAAGGAATATGCCAGTACCTGTTTGTTTCACTTGAAGACCAAGGAAGAAATTCAATTCTCCCATCATACTCATTTCAAACTGCCTTGTCATTGATTCAACAAACTTTTCTAACATAGAATTGTTAGTTGAGCCAAACACAATATCATCAACATAGATTTGAGCAATACAGATATGAGAATCTTTCTTTAAAACAAACAGAGTTCTATCTCCTCCACCTCTAACAAAACCAAGACTTAATAGAAATTCTGTAAGCCTTTCATACCATGCTCTAGGTGCTTGTTTAAGACCATAAAGGGCTTTTTCAAGCTTGTACACATGGTTTGGATACTTAGGATCTGTGAATCCCTTAGGCTGTTCAACATATACTTCCTTATCAATCAGCCCATTAAGAAAAGCACCCTTAACATCCATTTGGTATAGTTTTATCTTAAGACAGCATACAATGGCTAAGAGTAATCTAATAGATTCTATCCTAGCAACTGGAGCAAAAGTCTCATCAAAATCTACACCTTCAACCTGAGTGTATCCCTGAGCAACCAGTCTAGCTTTGTTCCTAACTATGACTCCTTCCTCATTACTTTTGTTTTTAAAGATCCATTTAGTTCCTATTACATTTACACTAGGTGGTCTAGGTACCAACTTCCAAACACAGTTCTTAGTAAACTGTAATAGTTCATCCTGCATGGCATTAATCCAAAAGTTATCAAGAAGGGCTTCAGTCACATTCTTAGGTTCAATAGAGGAAACAAAACATGAGGCATTGTCAACAGTACAAGTGAAATTCATGCAGACACACATCTTGACCATATCACTATAGTCAATTCTTTATTTGTTGCGTGTCCTTACCCGTTCAGTGATCTCACCTATTACCTGTGATGCTGGATGGTCTTTCTGAATCCTAGTTGGAGGGTCCCTTCTAGATCCAGTGACAGCTTCAACTTCAGAGTCAGAATCTTCTGCTGTTAGTCTAACATCAGATCTAGCTGGTGTTAGTCTAACATTGGGTTCTGTCTCCTGTTCTGCATTTCCAGCTTCATGGTCCAATGTTGGAGTACCATTGGAAGGAGTAACATCATCAGTCTCCACTGTTGGTTCAACATTGGAGACATTAATATTACCAGTACCTGGGCAAGATAGCTTAGGTAAGCCTCTTACAGCATCAACTTTTTGCAATTTCTCAAGGTTCCTGTAGTGAACATGCCCAAGTTTCCTATGCCATATAGATGCTTCATCTATTTTAGCATGGAAACACTCTGCTTCCCCTTGAGCTAGGTAGCAGTTGTCCTTGGACCGAGTACCTGTCATAACAAGTACATTATCACTATCATAAACATCACAAGATGAACTGTCAAATGTAACCAGCAAGTCATCATCACATAGTTGACTGATGCTGATTAAATTTGCCTGTAGCCCATCAACCAACAACACATCCTTCAGGGGTGGAAATCCATCAACATTCAGTGTCCCCTTTCCAATGATTTTCCCTTTTGTACCACCACCATAGGTCACAGTGCCAGTACTCAAGGAAACCATATTCACAAGATTGTCAATGTTGCCTGTCATGTGCCTTGAGCATACACTGTCGAAGTACCACTTACCTGAAAGGTTAGAATACACAGCAGAGAAAACAACATTGCAAACAACTTTAATCTTAGGGGTCTTAACTTTTTCTACCCAAGTTCTACCTTTCTGTCCTGAACCTAATGTTTGTCTAACATCAGAAACTGCTGTTGTTCTAACATTGGGTTCAGTAACTGTTTTCTTACCACATTCTCTTATAAATTTTCTACAGAATGGTTTTATGTGGCCTGGTTGGTAACAGTATTGACAGATAAAAGTAGGTTTACTTCTCACAGTGTTGATGGTACCTAAACTCTTAGAATCAGATTCTTTAACAAAGCTAGAAGATAGATAGGCATAATTTACAATAGAAGAGGAAGGTTTCTCAACAAATCCCAGACCACATGAACCTGAATTTCCCATGCTTAGTACCTCATCAAGTTTGGAAGTACCTGCATTCCATTTAGCTATGATCTGTGTATCTTTCTTGAGTTTATCCTTTACCTCTTTCAACTCAGCTTCAGCTTTGTCAAGATCTCTTTCATAGAGTTTCAACATGTTTTTCAGACACTCGATGTCATGAGTCAGTGCTTTGTTCTTCTTTATGAGTTTCACATTCTCTCTCTCAAGCCTGAGGAATGTTGTGTGCAGATCATCAAGAATCTCCTCCTGGGATAATTCTTCTTCTTGGGAGTACTCTTCTTCTAGATCAACTGTACCATGAAAACAGTCAAAGTTAGTATCATCACAATCAGAGAGTTCATCAGAGATAACCTGGGAATCATTGTTGTTCCAGTCTCCAAAAAAGATTTCCTGCTTTGCTGTTGGTTCACCAATGTTAGAGTAACATTGTGATCCTAGGCAATTTCTGGAGTCTTCATTGGTCCAGGTGATCCTTGTGCATAGCGCAGCAGTTTTGATTTCCTTTGAGTGTTCTTCGGTACTTGTTCCAGATTCAAAATCATCTTCATTGAAGTTATCTACACAAACCCAATGAGAATTCCCTCTTGTTCTGAGGGTGTTAGCACATTCATGTTTATAGTGACCATACCCCTTACATTCATAGCACTGAACATCCTTTAATTTTTCTACATCTTGAGGTGTGCTCTTAGATGCCATGTACTTAACAAATTTAGGGGGCAATTTCTTGTAACCGGGGCCATCATTACCAGTTAGTTTTTCTTTCTGTTTACCTTTGAAACCTAATTTACTAAACTTTTTGGTAATATTGCCATAGTTAGAAGAGATCAACTCATATTCATCCTCATCACTACCTGCAGAATCTGAACTAGTTCCAAGAAGGGCTAAAGCTAATTGCTTGCTAGACTTTCCTAGGAATTCTAATTCAAATTCTTTCATAGTGTTCATCAAGGTCTGGAAACTCATGTTGGCAAGATCTTTAGACTCATTCATAGCAATTCTTTTGACTGTAAACATAGAAGATAGTGTTCTAAAGGCTTTATACACCATGGTCTGATTAGGAATCACAAAACCTAAGTTCTGACATTGATTAGATATATCAAGAAGTTTCTCAAAATAACTATCAATAGTTTCCTCTTCTCCCATCTCAATCTTCTCAAAGTCTCTCAAAAGTTTCCTATACTTAGAATCCCTCACAGCCACATCACCCTCACAATGTAACTCAAGTGTTTCCCATGCAGCTTTAGCAGTATCACAAGTTTGAACAAGTTTAAACATATGATTACCTATCCAGCTAAAAATAGCATTGAGAGCCTTCTGATTGTAGTTGTAGAGAGCAATTTCAGCGGCTGTCCATTGTCCCCTTGGCTTTGGCACCAGGTCAGCATCTCCATCTCTTGGCAGATAAGGGATGGTATAGCCTTCTAGTACAGCTTCCCAAGCTTTGAGGTCGATGGATTTGATGTGGACTCTAAGTCTGATCTTCCAGTAGGCATAGTTGTTGGGACCTTCCAATACTGGCAACCTGCTGGTATTGGGGTTGGAGCTGTCCATCTTGTCGTATCAACGCCAAACACCGGTGAAGTTGGTGCTTGGCTCTGATACCAATTGAAATTGTGGATCGGGTTGATACGTTGTTGATGTTAACTTAACACTGAAGTTCTAACAGCAGTTTGTGTTCGCTGTTAGTTCGACGATGTTACTTTAACAGCAGACCAGAGTAACAGTTTGCAGCGGAATAAACAAACACGAATTTAAGAAGTGAATATAGGATTATATTAACTTCCGAGCCGTAGGAAAAATACCACAAGGGTTTAACAAAGGCATTCTCACAACTCTCAAGCTCCTCACTCTCGAATTGTTCAAACTAAGCAAAGCACACAAGAGTTGCTTCGACTATCTCTAAAAGCTCCTCACTCTTAGATCTATTCTAACAACTTAAAAACTTTGCTAAAGCAAGACAACACTCAACAACTGTAAATTAATCTCTCGGATTGATTAGCTCTTGTCTCGTTCTTTGTCTTGATGTACTTCACACCTATATATAGGTTCTTGATCTTCGACTTCAAGGTGTGTTGTACACGGTTGGTAATTCTCTTTGTTTCCTTCTCGAACTCCTCTTCCTTGTTCTCGCAGTCCTTCTTGAATAAAAGTTCCTTCGCCAGTGATCTAGCTAAGGAAAGACTCCTTCTTCAATTCAGGACTTTCCCTTGGAAGCTTTCCTAGTCGCACTAGACTTCTTCTTTCCTTTTATAAGCCGTTTGCTTTAATTAAGGAAACTTCTCATCTTGGAAACTTTGAGTGTCCAACGTAATGCAAGTTTGTTTCCTGAATAATAATCAAAGACAACTACAACTGTGGAACTCAGTTAGTTAAGTGAATAAGGCAAAACAATAATAATAATAACAACTAGATTGTAAACCAGTTTCTGGACGTGCAATGTTACTCTAACATTGAAAATCTCAATGTTATCCTAACATCCACAAAACTTGCACTTTCAGTTCTGGATGAGGGTGATCATGATGAAGAGGAGGTTAATGCTCTCGAGGGCGAGCATACTGGTCCGGAGGCAGGAGGAACTCACGAGGATCACCCTCGTTTGTTCATAGATACTGCGTGGGTGATTCAGAACACGGTTCCACTACGCTAGGTGGGCCCTTACTCGAGCTTCGCTTTGGTATCATTCTCTGGGTCCGATACGGGGAGTTCTCCGAGGGCTTCCAAATAAGGGATTTCTCCGAGGATTGGCGGGGAGGGTTCTGCCCGGGATCCTGCGGCGGTGGTGGTTATACCTTCTAGAGATCCGTCTCCCAATTCTCCTCGTGGAACTGAGCCCATGTCTTCGATAATTCCAGAGTTATCGGAGAAGGTATTGCCTGAGTCTGCCCCCCTTGGTAAGTTCTTGTTGATCCTTTAGCAAGATTCTCTTAAACTTTTGAGGAGTTTGTTCATATACTGATACTCTTTTTACTGGCGCAGGTACCGTGGTTAAGGGTAAGGCTCCGATGGTTGAAGAGTCTGCTCCTTTCGGTACACCTTCTCTGCCCATCTTTTTCTCTCTATATGGTATTTTTTTCTAGTTTCATTCTCTCTTCTTATGCATGTATGTTCCTTCTTATAGTGGAAGACTTCTTGGCACAGTTTCACATTCCCGATCTGGAGGCTTCATTGGGGGATTCCGAGGACATCCAAGGTGGATCTTTTGAGCTCACTGGTGGGGGATGCGGGCACGCCCACAGCTGCTGGAGGTCCTCGGGCGGTGTTCACCGATTCGGATTTGGTGACACCAATTTTGGGAACTACTCCTCCAAGGGATCACATTCCGGTGACTTTATCTCCGAGGGAGAATACTTTTTAAACGCCTGTGCCTCCTCGTGGACCAGAGGGGCATCCTTCGTCTTGGACTGTGGGGGATGCTTATCAGGAGATCCTCCAGTTCTTTGCTGCCTCCAATTCTGTATCGGCCGAGGGGTTTCAGTTTCTATATACCAGCCTTAACTGGATGGGGCTTATGGTAACCTTCAATCTTCCCCTTCTTTTATTCATATATTGCTTCCTTGCACTATACGTTTCATTTTCAACAATTGTTTCTTTTTCTTCTCCTTTCGTAGATAGGAAAGACTCAGGAGGCAATCACTGCTATCGAGCAGCGCAGGTTAAAGGATGTGGAGGAGGCAAAAGCACTCCGAGCGCAATTGACGCCTCTTCTGTTCAGGGATAAGGAGAGCCAAACGAGAGAGGAAGTGCTTCACACAAAAATCTCTGCTCTCGACTATACTCTGAAAGAGGTTGAGAAGACGAACGAGGGCTTGCACTATAGACTGGAAAGGGTGGAATCTGCATATAAGCAGATGGAGACATCCGAGAAGACTGCCAAGGCTAGGGTGGCCCTTTTAGAGAAGGATAAGTTAGAGTCCGAGGGGACTCTAAAGGCCTAAATCGCTGCTCTTGAGAAGGAGATAGCTGAGGGTTTGGCGAGAGAGAAGGGACTTCAGGAGTTGTTGGGTCAGGTTACCGATAGGGCTGAGTCAGCAGAAGAGAAGTTGGCGACGTTTCTTTCTCCCGAGGTGGTGCAAGCCAAAATTGATGCGGCGGTCTAATTTGCTCAACAAGAGACCTCTAGACAGCAACCGAAAATTTCCGAGAGGCCGCCCCAAGAGCTTTTAATAGGCCATATGCTGTGGGGTTATCTAGAGTGTGCTAGAGCGGCGAAGTCCTTACTGCGGCCGGACGTGGACTTCTCTAAGTCCTTTGACCTTCGGAAATTAAAGAAGCCATCTTTCGAGGACTGCCGGGTACTTGTGGGGAGGTTTGGTGGCATGTTATCCCCTCCAGCTTCCCCTGCGCCTTCTCCGATGCGTTCAGCCAGTAGTCCGAGTCCAAGACTCAGTGGCTCTAGAGGGATGTTTTTTCCGATTTCTCGTCTGGCTCCGATGAGTACTTTGGCCAAGGCGACATCCCCTTCGCATCCCGCCCCGCCTCCACCAACCACGGGGGCATAGTTTAGAACTTCTATCTATTTGTATCTTCTATTTTCGCACTCCCAATAAATTTCTTTTGTAGATGTAATCTTTTCCGAGGACTTCTCGGCTTCTGAATAAATAATTGCTTATTTCCTCCCTCTGTTTCTCCGCCTCATCTAATCTTATTATTAACAAATGCTAAAATTATTTTCCCAAATAATTCTCACTGAAGGAGATAAGGATAGTACATTGAATCTTGCTGACCAAGTTTACTCCTAAGTAGGAGGTGTCAGTCCGCATGTTAATATTAAGCGTGTGTTCTCCTTAAGTAGGAGGATTTTTTCGACACGTGTCCCCTACTTTATATAATGGGGGATTAAGTATACTTATTTAATCAAAGGGTGAAAAATATATAAGAGCTAAATGTTAAGCAAATATATTCATATTTACAAAGAGAAGTCTACTAATTCTCCCGCAAGTTTAGCTCTTTGATTTTATTTTCGATTTCTCTCCCTCTTAAATTAAATAATCGTGAGTAAGGAGAAAATACTTACTTGAGGAGATGATGCCCCCACATTACAGGCGAGGAGGATCCGTCTCATCCCCTAGTTCTACTGGGAACTCGGTCCGGACTCCTTCGCTTTCGCTAGGGATGCGTCATGCTTCTTCGGATAGCTTTTCCTCTCGGAGAGACAGTCTAGAGGATGACATAGCTACCATTTTGGGTAGTTCTTCGAGGGGAGCATCGGCACGGTCTTCTCATACTAATTCTCTTAGGATGAATCACATCCGAGAGGTATTTATGGGTCGAGGACCTTATACCCTTGTGGATCAATCTTCAATCCTTGAAATGCTTCCCTTGAGTCCTTCAAAGTTAATAGGGCGAGGTCATGTCGGGACTGCCGCGAGCAACGAACACGAGGGGTCCATTATGACTCTCTTCGCTGAGTATAACATGGATTACAATAAGTACGATATACTTGTACCGTTCCACGACCAGAGGGATTATAATCCCCCCTCGGGCTATCTGACCGTGTATTGTGATCAGGTACGTTATAGGCTACGAGTGTTTTTCCACCCCTTTTTTCAAATTCTCTTTAGCTATTGGCAGCTATGTCCCAGTCAGCTAACGCCAAACTCCTATCGTCACTTGGTGGGGCATATTCTTTGTTGTGAGCTCTTAAATCTCCCTATGACTCCTCATCGGGTGGAGGCTATTTTCTCCTTACGCCCGTGTCCGGGTGGTCCTCCTTTCTTTAGCCTGGTCTATCGGGAAAACATTAGACCGTTCACTCGTGTATCCAACCCTTACTCTCGTAGAGGGGATTGGAGGCGGGGGTTCTACTTTGTTCGTCCGAAGGGCCAATCGGCTAATTTATGGGGAGTACCTATCCGATGGGGTTTAGGGTATGTTACCCCCACCTCTGAGACTGTGGTGCGGGAGGTGGCGATGCTGTCTCGCTCCGGGTTGTTCTCGGGATCTTACGACGTGAGCGGTTTGTTAGAATTCCCTGAATCCATGATCTTGGCTCGGCTTCAAGAAGGGGTAGAGGGGTTCAGTCTCCCTGTACAACTACTTTGCCATAATTTCTATTTTCGTAAGTTCTTCCTCGGGTGTTTATTATCCCCAGTGCTTTTATCCTCTTCGGGCCCATAATATGTTATTCTTTGTGGCAGGTTCAGAGATGGCCGCGTTTGCGATTGAACCTTTTGACAAAGCTTTTTTGATACAAACATCATGTGATGATTACCTTTTATGGGAAGATGATCAGCAGAGTTTTGAAGAGGTGACGAGTCCTTCCTCGGGGAGAGGGAATCAGAGGGCCTTGCCTATCGCAGCCCCCCAGTGTACATTCGAGCTCTCGATGTTGGGGAAGATCCAATCTCCACTCTTCTCCGAATGGAGTTTCCAATTCCTCAGCGGGTACGGGGGTCCTTCTCCTTTGTTAGAGGTGGGTGTTATTAATATGGTAGAGGGGGATCTCTCCACTTCTGTCCCGGGCCGATATCAACCCTTAGGGGAGGGTCCAGATCGTGTTGTTCGCCCATCGCTCGAAGGAAATCCTCTCCTCGAAGGGGCACCACCCCTCGGAGAGCGTGGTTCCATCCCTACTTCCCATTTGGTTACAGACTTTTGACAGAATTTTTTGAGTGGTCTTTTGAATGCACTGGATTATGAGATAATGAAGATTCTCCCTCTATCAAGCCTTCAGGATCTAGCCTGCAAGGATTTGTGCGAGGTACAGCAGTTTTATTCGTTCTATCTATAACTAACCTTATTTATCATTTGGGTAGTAATGATTTGTCTTCATGCAGCTTTACATGATTCTGAATGCCATTGGATCCCGCGGAGATTCATCTTCTGAACCCGACTTGGTCTATCGCCACCGGGACGAGCTGGAGAAGTGTTTGCTTAAGGCTCACGAAGAGATAGCTCATTTGACCGCTGAAAGGGAGGCCGCTAGAGATGTTCCCAGAGAAATATTGCAGTCCGAGAGGAACAAATCTTGGGAGCTGGAGCGCCAGTTGGTGCTTGAAAAGGCTCGGGGCCTGAGTTTAGAGAGGAGGATTGAAGCCTTGAAGGATCATATTCGGTTTTCCGACGAGCGATTGCTATATGCTACGAGGGAGAGACTACTCGTACCCACGAGGTAGCCTTAGTAATGGCCCAGGTTCAAGCAGTATTGGAAATAGTGGGTCCATCTAGCCCTCGTGAGTCCCTTCAGGGAGAGATGCGTCATCTGGTATGTATAGGTTGTCGGTTTTGCCGAGATGCGGTTCGGGCTTTGCCAGGGTTTCCCTCGGGTTTGGCCATTCCAGAACTTGATATCCGTAAGATCTTTGCGGAAGATTCTTCTTTAATGTTTGAAGATTTAGTAGTTTCGACAGGTGATTCGGTTTCTTTATCCGAAGAGCACCATCGTCGTCTTGTCCGGAAAGGGAATCGTCCAATCAAGGATGTTTAGTGTAGGCGGGGATATCGTTGATCTCTTTGTATCGGATACGATGCAATATCCATTTGGGGTGACGATTCGCTGTTAGTACTAAATGCTTAGCTCTAGTTGTTTGTATTAGATGGCTCATCGGGGCCGAATTGCTGTGATGACATTCTTGTAGAGTCATTGTTTTGTGTTGCAATCTTTTGATCTTTGTATCGGAGCTTTCTATATATAGAAACAACTTTTTTTATTTATGTATAACTGTTGCCTTATATTAAGCATAGTACTTCCTGAGATTGATTGAGTTCCAGGTGTTGCGAAGTACCGCGCCTTCGGAGTTGGCGAGAAGATAGGTTGCGGGTCCCACAATTCTCGCTATCTTATAGGGTCCTTCCCATCGGGGATCAAGCTTGCCTACGTTCTTGGAAGCTCCAATCCGCTTCATCACTAAATCTCCAACTTGAAAGGTTCGAGGCTTTATCTTGGCGTTGTAGTAGCGTGACATTCGGGCTTTGTATTCGTCCATCCGAATGGCTGCTCGGTTCCTCCTTTCTTCAAGTATATTAAGGGCCAAGGCTAAGTTGGAGCTGTTGGTTACTTTCTCGTATTCTCGGACTCGCCAGCTTTCTATGGAGACTTCTGAGGGCAAGACTACTTCGCAACCATAGGCCAGGCTGAAGGGCGTTTTGCCTGTAGCGGTGCTCTGCGTGGTCCGATAGGCCCATAGTATGCCAGGTATTTCTTCAACCCACTTGGCCTTGTGCCAATCGAGCCGGGCTTTCATGTTCTTCAGGAGGGTTCGATTGGTCCTTTCTAGTTGCCCATTTGCTGGGGGGTATCCCACCGAGGTAAAGCGGTGCTTGATTTCCCACTGATCGCACCACTTTTCTAATTCTTGGTTAGTGAACTGTAGGCCATTATCACTTACCAAGTTCCGAGGGATGTCGAAGTGGCACATAATATTTCTCCATAGGAAGTTAATGACTGCACCCGCGGTGATTCGTGCTAAGGGTTCCGCTTCTACCCACTTAGTGAAGTAGTCAACTGCTACTAGTAGGAATTTCTTTTGACCGACGTCGGGGATAAGTGGGCCCACTATGTCTATGCCCCATTTGGAGAACTGCCAAAGGGTCAATGGGGTTCCCACGGGGCTGCGGGCTGATGGACCCGAGGGGCGTAACCTTGGCACGGTTTACATCTTTCAGCATAGGTTTTGCTATCTTTGGCCATTGTGGGCCAGTAATAACCTTACCGGATCAGGCGCCCGACCATGCTTTCGCCGCCGGTATGGCTTCCGAATGTTCCCTCGTGAGTTTCTGCTAGGACTAGTTGTGCCTCTTCCTCATTAAGGCATCGGGCGTGGGGGCAGAAATATGTCATTCGAAATAGTATCCCATCCTTGAGAAAATATCGGATGGTCTTCTTAGACATTGTTCGTTATACGACCTTGTCTACGGAGTATTTCTCCGGGTCTTGCAAGTAGGTTTTAATTGGGGACACCCAACTGGTCGTGGGATCTATAGTGGCATTTACTTCATTACCTTCGGTCTTCTCGGACTCATTGACCTGGAGTAGAGTGATCCTTCGAGTATGGACGGCAGCCATCTGACTGGCCATTTTAGATAAGGCGTCTGCCTCTTGGTTTTATCCTCGTGGGATCTAGGTGACTTTGCACTCATCGAACCATCCTTGTCTTTGATGGACTAATCGGAGGTAATCCTGCATTCTTTCATCTTTGGCCTCATACGAGCCATTGACTTGTTGAACAATCAGTTGAGAGTCACTATGAACAAGCATTCTTCTTATTCCACCTTCTCGAGCGAGTTTCATTCCAATCGGAAGGGATTCGTACTCAGCTTTGTTGTTGGAAATGGGGTAATCAATTCTGACCGCGAAGTTGAGTCTCTCCTCTTCTACATCTTGGTTTACAAATACTATTCCTGCTCCTCCATGTGTACTTACAGAGGATCCGTCTACATAAGCATGCCATAGGGGCTCCTTCTCCTCGGACCTGATGCCTATAATTTCCATTACAAATTCTGCCAAGACT
The DNA here is from genome assembly GCA_948329865.1 of Linaria vulgaris. NCBI lineage: Eukaryota > Viridiplantae > Streptophyta > Magnoliopsida > Lamiales > Plantaginaceae > Linaria > Linaria vulgaris. The sequence continues at coordinate 28,667,707 of OX415252.1, forward strand.
TGTGCCTTGATCGAAGGTCCCGGGGCGTAGGATATATCATACTAAGTGAGTTCTACCGGACATTTTATCAACCTTCCCGATGACTCCAGTTTATTAAGAATTGCCCTTCGAGGGTGTTTTGTTAACACAGTGATCGGGTGGGAGAGGAAATAGGGGCGTAGCTTACGTGCTGTGGTGATCAAATTTAGGACTAGTTTTTTCAGTCAGGGTATACCTGGTTTCCGCTCCGAGGAGAGTTTTGCTGACGTAGTACACCGGATGATGCTCTCTGTCCTGTTCTTTGACTAATACAACACTGATGGCCTCTTTTCCAACCGATAGATAAAGGAAGAGTTCTTCTTGAGGTAAAGGTTTTACCAACAAGGGAGGTTTCAGCATATATCTCTTCAATTCTTCGAGGGCTTCTTCACACTGGGGGGTCCATTGGAATTCCTTAACATTTCGGAGTATCTTGAAAAATGGAAGTCCTTTTTCTGCGGATTTAGAAACGAATCGGCTCAAGGAGGCCATTCTGCCTGTTAACTTCTGAACGTCTTTGACAGTCTTCGAAGTGGGTAGTCCCACAATAGCCTCTGCCTTCTCTGAATTTACTTCTATTCCCTTCTCAGTGACCATGAATCCTAAAAATTTCCCTCCTCGGATACCAAATGAACACTTTATAGGGTTAACCTTTATTTCGAAATTGTCCATATTGACCAACGCCTTTCGTAGGTCCTCGAGGTGCTCTTCGGCGGTGTCACTTTTAACCACTGTATCGTCCACATAGACTTCTACCGACTTTCTGATAAGTCCTGCGAACATAAGACTCACCAACCTTTGCTAAGTGGCTCCGGCGTTTTTAAGTACGAAGGGCATTACCAAGTAGCAGAATGTGCCTGCGTCAGTAATGAAACTAGTCTTGTCCTGGTCCGCTTCCGCCATCGGGATTTGATTGTACCCCTGGTCTCCGTCTAGGGTTGACAATAGTGCACATCCAGCTGTGGAGTCGACTAGTTTATCTATACTGGGCAAATGATAACAATCTTTTGGGCAGGCTCCGTGCTTGGGAGCGGTCACGAAGAATGTGGGGCGACCGCCTGGCGGATGCGGATGATATCGTGACCGCTGGGCGATCGCAAAATTCCAGTAATTTTAAAAATTCAATATTTCGTGACCGCTCGTCGGTCGCAAAAGACCTTAGAATTTGGCGGGATCCAATGGAAATTCGTGTTTTTCGAAAATTCAAAATTTTCACCTAAATTCTATATATACTCACCATTCCACCCACTAATTTTCACTACACTCAAATTATCTTCTCTAAAAAAATCTAACACTTTCTCTTCCATTCTTCATTTCCCAATTCCGAAAGAAAAACACCAACAATTTTTCTTCTCCTCTTTCCTTTTCTTATATCCCAAAAAACAAAACACCAACTCCTTATTATGTTCTTTTTTTCTGATTTGACAATAGACCGTATTATATATATATGCGTGTCGGTTACAAGTGAATGGTCTAATAATACAACGAGTTTATCTCAAATCACGCCTACACTATGTATCTCGCGTATACTTGATCCGGAACACTTCGAACCAACGCCTCGATGCTTGGATGGCAATGGGATATCGGTGACTAGATCGGATGTATGTCGGTGATTGTCTTCGACATGATATAGAGGATGCCCCCTGACGTGATATCGGTGATGTGGTGGTGTGACGTGTCAAGGGTACACGGGGTGATCCCGATATCGAATGCGATATCGAGAGTGAGATCGGGGATGTATTTCGATGTGATGCGTGGTAGCTGAGGAATAATAATTGCTTACTTTGGGATCCGGGTACCGCATATTTATAGACCTCGCGATCCGGGGACCACAGTAGCATATCGGTGATTATTACCGATATGATATCGAAAGTGGTCCTTGATATGGTCAAATAGGGGCCTGGTTTGAGCCAGGCCCAATATGCGGGAAATGCCCAAATCATGTAGTCCCCCAATTTGGGGATTCTTATCTTAGAGATAAGAATTCGCAAATTTAATTTTAAATTTCTGGGTTACATGTACCCTTCGTCCCGCCAGTTCAAATGACGGAGATCAAATTTGCGGGAAATGCACCTTTTGATGAACTTCGATGGGTCCCCTAATGCAGTGGACGCCTAGTTTGAGGTCCTCGTTTGAATTATACGTTTCTTGGGATTTGAGTTTCTTATAAATATGGGAATTGCACTTTGAGAATTGTGACGGAGTCCTTTACACACGTGTACTCCAAGCGACGTGGTAAGGGGACGGATGGATCGTTGATGATTCCGGACTGAACTCGGATTATCCCAAGCTGCCTACGTATCCCTTTGGGGGAATCAAGTCGGACGTAGTTCATTTGTCTATTCTGCACTGCGCGGCTTTATGGTTTTAACAATATCTCCTTGCATGGAGGTCCAAATCTCAAACCACTTCTTGATATGGAAAGTAGACTTCTTTAGCTTTCCAAGCATATAAGGTACATATTGGGGAGATAAGTATCGGTAGTGACATCCGATATAAGATCGGGTATTCTGGCACATCGGATATATGTTGAGGTTCCACTATATCGGCCATATCTCGAGATCAGTACATTGAAACCTCGATCTGCTTCTTCCTATGGGTAGCTGACACATGTAGCTTTCCATACATATATTATACATGTCGAATGGATAAGTACATCAGTAGTTATGTTCGATATAACATCAGTTATTACAGTATGTCGAAGGTATGTCGGGGATCTATGTCGAATATGGCATATCGGGGATGATATTCGACGTACATTTCGATATAGACATGACGGGGTGATCCCTAGGTGTTTTTCCTCTTGTATTTATTAGAGGTCAATTTGTAGGAACGTCGTCTTGATCTCCTCCGGGTTGGAGCGGAGAGGTTTATGGAAAGCTCGAGCTTCCGAAATCTAATTTCAAAGGTTCGAGAGGCGGCATTTCATGCTTGCGTAGGGAAAGTATTGAGAAAGGACGGTTTCAAGGACTTCCTAGAGTTGAGTGGGTTGAACCCAAGGTATGAATATAACAACCTGCCGATTGGTGGCCTAGATGAGCTGGAGGATGGTCCGGTCGACCCTGATGTGTTTTCCGAGGTCGTTGAGAAGAAGACTGAAGGGTCCTTGTGGGAGTAGCTGTTTTGCTGCTCTTACTGTAATTCAAATTTATCCCTTTCCGGACTATTTCAGATTTGTGGTTCTGTAACTGAATGTTTATTTCTACGTTATCTTGATAATATGTGACTCTGTGTGATCTCGTTGTCTAAGAACTTATTGATTTTATTGTCGTGATGATAGAGTGTGCGGTATTTCGATATCTGACAATGCATTCATTTCGTTCTTGTATCGATGAGATTTCTTTACTTTGCTTGTCGTCAATAAAGGATGATTTGAATTCCCTTGGTGTTGGTGGAAACATGTGTAATCTGCCACCACTAATTGGTGGGAGCCCATCCCGTTATCACAGGGAAACCTTTATTGCTTGAATGTTTATGATCGACCCCGTTATCACAGGGGATATTTTTCTCGTGGGTACGGGCACATTCCGTAATCACAGGAAACCCGCTACTGTTGAAATATTTACGGTCGACCCCGTTATCGCAGGGGATATTTTTCTTGTGGGTAGGGGCGCATCCCGTTATCACAGGGAACCCTCTACCGTTGAAATGTTTACGATCGAGCCCGTTATCACAGGGGATATTTTTCTCGTGAGTAGGGGTGCATCCCGTCATCACAGGGAACCCGCTACCGTTGAAATGTTTACGATCGACCCCGTTATCACATTGGATATTCTTCTTGGATTTACCCCATTATAAAAGGGGATTTTTTCTTGGATCGAACCCCGTTATCATACGAGATTTTTTCTTGGATCGACCTTGTTATCATAAGGGATTTTTTTTTTGGATCGACCCCGTTATCACAGGGGATGTTTTTCTTGGATCGGCCCCGTTATCACAGGGAATTTTTTCTTGGATCGACCTCGTTATCACTGGGGATTTTTTCTTGGATCGGCCCCGTTATCACAGGGAATTTTTCCTTGGATCGACCCCGTTATCACAGGGGATTTCTTCTTGGATCGACCCCGTTATCACAGGGGATTTTTTTGTTTTTCTTGGATCGGCTCCGTTATCCCAAGGAAATTTTTCTTGGATCGACCCCATTATCACGGGGGATTTTTTCTTGGATCGGCCCCGTTATCACAGGGAATTTTTTCTTGGATCGACCCCGTTATCATAGAGGATTTTTTCTTGGATCGACTCCGTTATCACATGGGATGTTTTTCTTGGATCGGTCCCGTTGTCACAGGGAATTTATTCTTGGATCGACCCTGTTATCATAGGGGATTTTTTCTTAGATCGGCCCCGTTATCACAGGGAATTTTTTCTTGGATCGACCCCGTTATCACAGGGGATTTTTTTCTTCGATCGACCCCGTTATCACAGGGAATTTTTTCTTGGATTGGCCCGTTTATCACAGGGAAATTTTCTTGGATCGACCCCGTTATCACAGAGAAGTTTTTCTTGGATCGGCCCCGTTATCACAGAGAATTTTTTCTTGGATCAACCCCGTTATCACCGAGGATTTTTTCTTGGACCGGCTCCGTTATCACATGGAACTTTTTCTTGGATCGACCCCGTTATCACAGTGAATTTTTTCTTGGATCGACCCCGTTATCACAGGGGATTTTTTTCTTGGATCGGCCGGAATTTTTTCTTGGATCGACCCCGTTATCACAGAGGATTTTTTCTTGGATCGGCTCCGTTGTCACAGGGAATTTTTTCTTGGATCGACCCCGTTATCACAGGGGATTTTTTCTTGGATCGACCCCGTTATCATAGGAAATTTTTCTTGGGTCGACTCCGTTATCACATGGGATTTTTTCTTGGATCGACCCCGTTATCACAGGGAATTTTTTCTTGGATTGGCCCCGTTATCACAGGGATTTTTTTCTTACTTAACGCCTCAGTATGTCGTTCGCCGAGAACAGTGTTGGCTCAGGTTTGCTCGAGATGGATAAGGCCTCGGAGAAGTACGAGGATATGACGTCTCATGTTCCTCATCATGCTGGTTATTACTCCGATGAGTATGACATGCCTGAGGGGTATAAGGTCATATTCCCTAGTGCGGATCAACGAATGCATACTCCACCGAAAGGTTGCATTACTGTTAATGTCAAGCATTTTAAGAACGGACGGCGCTTCCCAATTGATCCTTCGGTTAGTGCTATTATAACGAGCATCGGGGTCTGCTTGGGGCAGCTCTACCCCAATTCTTTGGGGTACATCGTGGCTTGCCTTTGTGTCATGAGAGCGTTGGGTGCCCCTTGCGGAGTTAATGAGTTCTGTCCACTCTTTAGTGTCATGGTCAACAGGAAGGGCGGTGACAAGGGGTTCTTTTGCGTGCGGGCCCAGACGGGTCTTATGTTCGTGCAATATATTCAATCCAGTTATGGATTTGGAAATAAGTGCGAGTTTATGTACATCCAGGAGGACGGCTGGTGAATTTGATGTGCTTCCTAGTGTGTGGTGCGAAGTCACCAAATATGAGAGATGAGCCGTTGTCGGGACAACTGCACATAGCCTCGAATTTCTGGGGAATCTGATTAATCATCCATACGACGGTACCCTGCATTGCAGTGACATAGTTTTGCGAGCAAGTAGGATATCTCCCGTTCGTTATAACGGCCCCTCTACTCTCGGTAAGTGTTATATCTTTACAAATCGATAGCTTCCTCCCGATTTATCTCTTGATCTTAAGTTTCATGTATCTTGCAGCCGATTTAGTAGAGTACTGTAGTCTGGACGCGATAGTAGAACGTAGACAGCTGGGGGCCAAATCCGCTACAGATGACGCACCTCCACTTGCCAAGAATGCGAAGAAATCTATTCCCTCATAGAGTGGTAATACTGTCGGGGTGGGTAGTGCCTTGCAGTCTCAACATGACGTTGATGTTGGGATGTCCACGGGGCGAAAAAGAAAAAAAGGGAAGGGGGTAGTTCAAGTGGGGATCACTCCGCACGCGGAATGCATTCTTGGTGTGGGACTTGTATTTCATGGCTTCTTTTGATTTTAGGGTGCTTCAGCGAGTCCACATATCGCATCCATCCTTGTACCTGGTCACCTAGAATTTCGCCGACTCCTTGAGGTGTCGGGAATTTGATCTTCTGGTAATAGGTAGAGACCACTGCCCTGATCTGGTTGAGTGCCGGTCGGCCAATGATGGTGTGGTAGGGGATGTCGACTATTGTGTATTTTATCGGCGTCACCCGGGTGCGTGGGTTTCTCCCAAACGCTGTGGGCAATATAACTTGTCCGAGTGGAACTACCTCTACTCCGGTGGATCCGGTCAATGGGGTGGATATTGGCACTAGCCGTCCCGGGGCTATCATCATGTGCTCGTAAGCTTTTGAAAATATCAGGTTTACGGAGCTTCCACTGCGGTCAGGGCCAATGAACTAAGTTGCTCCAAGTCTCTCTTGGTGAAAGAGATCTTCTACTCCAAGTACGCTTCTGGTATGATTGCATTTGTGTACCCAATGTAAGCTCCGCCCTGGACTCTTTGCGTTATAGTTTCTCGGCCGCAAGCAGTTTCGGCTCCCAAGGCTCCTCCATTTATCATGTTTATGACGCCTCTGCTCGGGGCATTCACTATAGCCCTACCACAATCCTCGGGTGTCTCAATCATCTTCTGTTTTCCTCTCCTGGGTGAGTAATCTCTTCTAGGGAATAAAGGATGTTCTGTCCCCTTACCATCTTCATTGGCGTTTCTAACAAACTCGACCAATTTTCCTTCTTTAATCAATCTTTCAATTTCATTCCTCAGGTGCGTACAATCCTCCATCCTGTGTCCAGGTTGACGGTGGTACGCGCAGTATTTGTCCACGACTTCATCCCTGGAGTCTCATTCAATGGCCTGGGTTCCATCAACCATTTGTTTCTTTTTGCCACGACCATCACTTCCAGAATACCTCTATTCAACGATGTGTACGTCCTTGGGGGCCTTTCTCTGTTGCGATCTATGTCCGCATTCCTGTTGGGGAAATGAACCTTGACGCATTGCTATCAGCTCGTCCTCGTAAACATTTGATTCGCGAGCATGTTTATCTATGCTACGGTGGGCTCAGTCAATTTGATTAACTCGCCGACGAACCTGCGATGGGTCGTACCCTTGAACAACATCATCATGACCTGCCTGCCATGTGGCTCATCCACTTTCAACAATTCATCACTGAACCTCTTTATATATTCCCGGAGGTTCTCCCTTTCCCTCTGCTGCACCGCGCCGAGGTGTAACAGGTTGGCCTTCATTCTCTTTTGGCTAGAAAACTGGTTCTCAAACTTTTCCCTTAGTTGCTCATAGCCCGCTATGGATCTGGCCTCCAGCCTAGCAAACCAATCCAGTGCAGCGCCCGTTAAAGTGGTGGATAGGATCTTCGCCTTTATGTTTCTTGAGTAGTTGTGCAGATTCTAAATGCTATCGACCTGATGGAGATGATCTGTAGGATCACTTCTTCCGTCGTATGGCTTGATCACTGGGATCTTGTCCTCTCTTTGCAATACCTCAGCCTCTATCTCATTCGAAAACGGGGTCCTGCTGCGACCCTTCCAATGACTCTGAGTCACCTTCCTCGTCAACTCCGCCCCCTTGCGGTCTATTTGTTCCATCTTCCTCGATATTACCCACAGTACTTCTGCATCCTCATTTTTCGAATGTGCAATCTCAGCGCGATCGCAACCGCGTTCCATTCTCCTAGTTATTTTCGCCCCCTCGCGGTCAAGTCGTTCCATCTTTCTTGCTATCTCTCGGTCCAGGGTCCTAGGGTCCCGTCTCTCCGACCTATCGTAAGCAGCGGGCGATATCTCTCTGAATGCGTCCCCCGTATCCTCATGTTCATCATATCCTTGCCTTGCCCTTATCTCACCCGCTCGGGATTCATGGGGCCTTGCCCGAATGTCCCTTGTCCTTTGTTCCGCCAGTCGTGGAAGCAAAGTCTCCAATGTAGTGTCAAGCGCCGCTTTTACAGAAGCGTTGATTTGCGCTAGCATCTCCGGGGTTATGGTGGCAGGGGGAATGGTGCTCTGACCTGCAGCCATCGTCTCCTCTGAGCCGGGAAGATCCGCGTTTGGCACCTCGGTCATCGGAACATCGCCGCCGGGTTTTCAGTGGTCGGCCCTCAGTAGCAGTTTCTGCCTTATTTGGCATGGCAGTGGTTGGACCAGAATTCGTGGCTCGCGGCGGTCTCCCGGGCCCGCGCCTACATCGCGTTTCATTCTGTGCTGGAGGAAGCTCCATCTTAGCTTGGGTCATTATCTGTTCTTGGTCAGTCGGCTGTCGAGGGGGTGGTGTGTCCTCAATCCTCGTGTTTCTAGTCACCACCCCGTTAAACTCAGATCGCGTTCTCCTTCTTTGCATCTTGGCGTCCTCGTCCGTTAACTGGTGTTCCCACAGACGGCGCCACTAAATTGACAATAGATCGTATTATATATATATGCGTGTCGGTTACAAGTGAATGGTCTAGTAATACAACGAGTCTATCTCAAATCAGGCCTACACTATGTATCTCGCGTAGACTTGGTCCGGAACACCTCAAACCAACGCCTCGATGCTTGGATGGCAGTGGGATATCGGTGACTAGATCGGATGTATGTCGGTGATTGTCTTCGACATGATATCGAGGATGCCCCCCGACGTGATATCGGTGATGTGGTGGTGTGACGTGTCAAGGGTACACGAGGTGATCCCGATATCGAATGCGATATCGATAGTGAGATCGGGGATGTATTTCGATGTGATGCGTGGTAGCTGAGGGATAATAATTGCTTACTTTGGGATCCGGGTACCGCGTATTTTTAGACCTCGGGATCCGGGGACCACAGTAACATATCGGTGATTATTACCGATATGATATCGAAAGTGGTCCTCGATATGGTCAAATAGGGGCCTGGTTTGGGCCAGGCCCAATATGCGGGAAATGCCCATATCATTTTCTTTTAACCCAAAATAAAAACATAAGTTTTTTTCTTTTAAATGATATTTTATATCAATAAATCGACCAAACATTCATTCTATTCGCAAGAAAAAAAAATTCGGTAAATTGTCGGAATATTATTCGTGACAGCCTGGCGGTCACGGATGACCCTGACGTCATTGGTGACCGCCCAACGGTATCGGATGCTACCTAGGTCATTTGTGAACGCTTGGCGGTTAGGAATGATCCTGTGGTCACCAGTGACCATCGGGCGGTCACGGTGGTGTCCGTGACCGCCGGGCGTTACTAATGACCCCAAGGTCATTCGTGACCGCCAGGCGGTCACGGATGAACCAGGCAGCATCCGTGACTGCCGGGTGGTGGCCAATGACCGCCGTGACCGCTTGGCGATCACGAATATGTCATCTGTGACCGCTCAGCGGTCACGAAGGCGCGACAACTGGGGTCTTCTGCGGTCGCGGATGGTCATCCGCGACCGTAAACGGGTCATTCGCGACCGCCCTGGATGACCGCCTTTCTTTTAGTGATCCCGCAAGTTATGCCGTATTTATAATTCATTCACATGCTTAATTAGAGAGTTTTATTCAATATTTAAGGGAGTTTATCTAATATACTTGCTTAAGGTTTCTGTGAGTATTATTCAGTTTGTGCGCAAACGAAAATAATTGAATAAGAGAAACTAAATTATCATGGCTAGGAATTTATTTGTTTGGTCCTAAAATTATAACGGCCCGGCAGATTTCATATGAGATGAGTGTGTGTGTTAACGTGTAAGATAGGAGAGACGGTAAGCTAAACTAAGTCAAATAAGTCACATATTTATCCCCACTTTAGTATATATATCTATATATGCATGTGAAAATAAATTGAACGGTGGACAGAAATAGGTTATGACTTATGAATCCAAAGTACAACTCACTTAACATTTGTGTTAATTTCCCCAAACTATACTTAAATTATTTGGATACTACTCATTTATGACAAGTTCATCAAATTAACTTAATATTTCTATTGACATGTTAATGAAAATTAAACTTACTATTTAACTTTTGGATTAGAATATCCAAAATCATTAAAATATTGAAATGATACTAGTAATAAATTTAAATCAAACAATCAACAATGGAGATAATTAATTTTTTATTTCCTTGTCTAGAGTATTAACTTCAACTAGCCTAAAAAAAAAGACGGTGCGTCACAAAAAACTGAATTGATCCAACGCATTAGCGCATGTCAAATTACAAAAAAGAAAGAAAATGTGGGCAATATTTAGGCCTCAAGAACAAACAAAAGAGACTAATACTATGCGGTGTAAGAACAATTTTTAGGATATTTTTGGCAAGTATTCTGTCAAAATTCATCAATTGTAGGAGCGTGCAAAACAATCCAAATCACCTCTTCTGGCTCGAGGTTAGTTGTACCTTAATTGGCTTTTGGATCAATATCCTTATCTAATATTACGTAAAAGTCGCATTCAAAAATGCGAAGCTCTACTGTATGCGGATCAAAGAATAATATAGCCGCGTTTTCAGGGAACACTGATAGAAATTCACCGACAATACTGAAGCATCCAGTAGTCTGAGTGCTAGGAAACATAATATCAACTCCATTGAAGTCAGATTGGTGCTTGGTCTCCAATTTTGGTAGCGTACCTTTTTTTATTTATTTCTTGGAAAATCAAATATTGTCATTCTTAACCTTTGTCAAATTTTATTTTACTGTTTTGACATGATTTAGCTACAAAACATACTCGGCTGACGGTACGGTTAACTATGTACATTGATTTATGAGTGGATGGCGAATATATTAGTGGGTGATTTATGAGAACTTGGAGAGGCAAAAACAGTCTTTTAGATATTTGTTACGAACCTTATTCAAAAGCATTATGACATGCTCTTTTCTATGCAACTTCCGCGATCTCTATACCTATCATCTTCAAAATTGACTCTCGACTCTGTCATTTGTCACTTTGGAAACAAGTGATAAGTGACAAGCCCCATGTAACTAAGAGACGTATGGAGGAACAATATTATTGCTATAGCTAATCGTTTATACATCCTCGTCTCACCATCTTAAGAGGTGCAACATGCCTTAACACACTCAATATATATATATATATATAAATATATATATATATATATCTATTTTTATCTGTCTTTGACGAGTGTTTCTCGCAATCTCACTCAGACTATTCTTACTTGTGTTTGCAGTGAAAATATTTCTAGAAAAAGCGTTCTATTATTTCCCTGTTATTTGACTAATATAGTTGGCTCTATTTCAAAGTGCTCGATGAAGAAAGAAATGCCAAAACTGTTGGTATTCGTTGCACATTCGTATAATGATAAAGAACAATTAACGGCAAGAAATAACGTTTATATTCATGATGTTGATTTTTCCAAATAAATACATAAGACATACAAATAAAGTTTACCGATGCAGTTAACAAATGGATTGACGAAAGGGTTTTGGACGAGTTGAAAGCAAGCCTTCTCCCCTTAAGATCGAATTCCTCGGCTATCCTTCAAGCCCTCATGTGGAAGAGATCTCCCAAGGTACAACGTCCACTTAAATAAACAGCAAGTGAAGGACTATACTGTTTTTCAATTTCGAACACGAACGGTACTTGCAAAAACTCTGAAATTGTATATGAAATGAAATGCAGAATGATTTGTGTTTTCTTCCATTAAAAATTCCTCTGCGCAGAGGGTCTGGTTTTATAGCTGAAAAATATGTAACAGCCAAAGACAATCAAGGAAAATTTATTAAGCATTCAATGCTTAAGGGTTTGATTTAATTCACGAATTAAATCATCAGATTTAATTTTCATTAAGTGTGTAATAATCATTCTTGAATTCAAATTTCAAATTCAGAATTTCGCTTAAGCATTTTATTTAATATAATTAAATAAATTTCTCCCAAAAAGATATTTACTGCCTTCTCGGCAGCGACGCGATGCGACGAGTCGAGACGGACGAACGACGACGACTGCGCGAGGAGTCCCATATCTTCTAGTTCACTACACTCTCTAGTTTGGTATCTCAATATAACCAATAGAATTTGTAGGACTTTTTCCAATGTGGGACAAAGTCCTTTACACTTGCATAAGTCAATGAATATTCACTACACACTTACTTACTTGGACTTTCTCAAGAAAGCCCAATTATTTAAAATTCTCCAACAAAAACAAAAACAACGATTTTCTCTGAAATATCTAAAAAAAATAAAAAATAAAGAAAAGTGCCTATGGTACCAGTTCATATTTGGTTACCCGAAGCTCATGTAGAGGCACCTCATCACCTGTATTGTCCTTTTCTTATCCAGTCTATTCGTTATCTCTTCTCTTCCTTTACTGACTCATCCATAAGGGGGAATCAACTCCTTGGAGAGAAGGATTCCTCCCAATGGTCGTCAGTACCAGGTGTTGATTTTGTCACGTCTCTCAGTAGTTGGACTGATGTAATTTTTTTTTTAATACAGTCAAAGTGAATTGGTCCCTAGTCTCGTTTCACTCTATATGGGTATCTTTTCATGCATTTTAGGGATCACAATCAGATTCTTAATTAGAACACCGTTCCTTGACTTAGCAGCCATTGAAAGAATTCCTTGGATAGGCTATATATATATATATATATATATATATATATATATATATATATATATATATTTATATTTATATTTATAAACCCGACCTTCCAAAACAAAGAAAGTTCTTGGTTTACCTTCTTAATTAAACTTTTTGAGGCTCGTGTCATGAGCAACAGTCTTGTCCCAAAAATTAAAAAAAGCTCACACTACATGAAAACACAACTTATTTCATCTACATGGGCTTTACTATGAAATCTTCAAATAATACATAATTGGATAAAATATGTTGAGTCCGCTAACGTATACTGTGTTTCTCACTTTGACTCCTAAGAGTTTATTTTGGTCTTATTTCATCACGGTAATAGAACACAGTAAAATAATACAATCGGAATATAATTAACCAAAATAATGTCAATCCAATAAAGTAAACCGGAGTAACTTTGTCCGAAACACCTACTATCTATTACAGATCTTACACTGATTTAAATATATAAATAACAAGAACTATTCAACGCATCGAATTACTGTTGTTCGATGCGCGCCTCGAACGGTCTCGATTCGAGGCAGGTTTGATTCGATACGGCTCTAGTCAAATACTATTAATGTTGAATTTAGGTACGTGTCGAACAATGGAGGGTATCGAATATAGGAGCGTATCGAACAGGGTGATTCGATGTGGTTAGGTAGGGAATCGGGTTAAATCTCTCTTCTGAAAGCCGGAAATTGGGATATATATAGCAGTTGCGTCTTGCGGGGCCCATAGACAGCTGTAGAAAGCGCATCGAATCACTTTGGTTCGATGCGAGCATCGAATGAGGATAATTCGATGCGCTGGGGGTATCGAATTGGGCCAATTCGATACGGTATTGGGCCGGTCCAGTTCGCAATGTTGGGCCAATCCTAAAATATCCTCATCACATAGTCCCCCAGTTTGGGAGGCGTTTTCAAGTTAATAACGGTTTCCAAACTTTTGATCATGTTCAATGTTGACTGGTTGAAGGCATCGAATCGCGATTATTCGATGCGTGCTATGGTTAGGCCTCGAATTGTGACCATTCGATGCGTGCTATGGTGAGGCATCGAATTGTGACCATTCGATGCATGCTATGGTGAGGCATCGAATTGTGACCGTTTGATGCGCGCATCGAATTCGATGCGTCTTGGCCAGAGCTGGCCCATGGGCCTATATATAATGGTCCACCTCCTCTGAAAATTTTGTTTTCATTCACAAGGGAAATTTTTTGTTCGCTTCTAGGCCGCATCGAACGGGGCTCGTTCGACACGTGACGCATCGAATCTCGGAAATTCGATGTGATTTAAATTTAATTTTTAGTCTGAGTGAAATAATTTAGATATTCGAGGCGCTCATGGCTCGCACAAAATCTAAAAACCGGAGCAAAATTCTGATGTCCCCTGAAAATATTTATGATACTCAGCGAAGAGTCGAGCAAAATGAGCCCTCGGAGGCGGGCCCATCTGCTGCCAACCTTACTCCGGAAAATAATCAGAGGCATCTGCAGCGAAAAATCCTGCGACCACAGACCCTAGAAATCTTTCCAATAACCGGGGTACAACTCATACGAGTGATGTTAGTGCCGGTAATACTACCATTAGGCTTGGTGGCATAAGTGCTGGCACTCGGGTGCCAATAGTGAGCGATTTTGAACGTCCCGAAGGTGCTACTACCCGGAGATTGGTGCTGCCGCCAACCTCTACTGGTGGACGCCTAATAGTTGGGACTAACCGCCAAATTCATATAATGGAAGACATTGATGCCGAAGATGAGAAAAATGCTGCTAATCTGGCCAGGTTTAATGCGGCTAACCCTTCATTCAGAAATAAACGAAGAGTAGACGAAGCGAGCTCTTCTCGCCCAGTCGGTGAGGATTGGTTTTCTTCCGCTAAAAGGAAATTGGCGGAAGAAGAATCTGCGTGGGATGCTCAAGATATACCAGCACCTCCTCCTAGACGGCCTCGGCCTTCAGGGAACCACCGGCCCCTCCAAGAAGCCTCGTTAACTATGATTTTCTTAATGACGAAAATTCTGAATCATTAAGTGCAACCTTGGGCAGTTATAGGTTAAGAGACGAGCAAGCTGGAGAAATAATGCAAAGTTTATGGCCTCAGCTAAATCGGCAAGCAGTAATAAACCGTCTAGGATACCACGGTTTGGCTCGCTTTGGGCGCCTATTTTTTGCAGCTGTCATTCTTGCAGTATTCCGGCTATGCAGGGATTACAGCGATTTGGCTGAGGTGCAAAACCAACATAATGTTGTCGTCGACAAATTACGTAATACTATTCATAACGGGGATCATAGTCACCGAAACGCGCTGAAATGTGCTAGGGAGGCGGAGACAAAAGCGTCTAAAGCCATTCGCGATAAGCATGATGCCGAAGTAAAAGCCAAGAAAGCAGAAGAGGATGTTGAAGCCTTGCGTGCTGAAATTATTGCACTTAAAAAGGATAACGAATCCTTGAAACGCAGCAATTGCTCTCTTGAGGCTTCCAATGTAGAGGCGGAAAGTGCTATTTCCAATTTGCGTCGTCGAATTTAGTATTATGAATCTGAAGATTGCAAATGTGCAATCGTTGGAGAATTTACGCAAAGCAATGCATATAAATTTTTGGAATTACTTCGCGGTGCTACCGATATTAAGTATGGAATGGAAGTTGGTGTTGGCCAAGCTGGACAACTTGGGTACCTTGGAGAGGGTTTTCACAAAGATATGCTTGACGCAAGTCGTAACGCAAGAATGGAGATTCTAGAGGCTACGAGTGACGATTTGCACACTCCTAGGCCTGGTGATCCATTTTACGCCATGTGGCGCGATCGTAAAAAACCAAATGTGCCTGGCACAAATTCTTTAAAACCGAGCTCACCTCAGGCCCCGAAAGAAAAGAGAAGAGCGCTCCTACCGCTTCTCTGGGCGAAACAAAGAAAATCGAAAGAGCTCTTCGTACTTCTTTTGGTTCGAGCGATGACGATTCAGAATTGCATCCGAGAACTACTAGGCCTACAATTTTTCTCCGAAGTCCTCCAAAGACAACGGATTTTGAAAATGTTCAACTTGCTCCAGCGGATAAAAGAAAAAGGGTGGCCAGTGCATCTAAGACTTCTGGTCCAACAATAGTTTTAGCAGGCGGAACGTGTCCTGCTCAAGGTGATAGGGTTTCTGCACTGGCCTGTAATGTAGCTGAACCATCACTTAGTGCACAAAATCTGATTTCTCCTAGTAGATATCAACTCAATGATCCTATTGAAAGAGTTGAAGTTGTGTTGCCTGATAATTGGGCACAAACTGATGAATTGATTCTCACAGAGGACCAAATTCAGGGTAATTGTGCCAAATTTGCGCGTTCAGCGGGGGTGGTTCTTCGTCAGGATTCTCCCCATTCATCGAATGAGTAGTGATATTGAGTTATATTATTTGTGAATATTAGGTATTTTTTTTTGTATTGAGCCTTGTAACTCTTTAGCGGTTGGTTTTTTAATGAGAATGATTCAACCGTTGGACATTATTACCTTTGATTTTCATTTATTCGCACATTGTTTCTTTCCAATTTATTCCATAGAACGTTACGTCATTCATTTGTTTGATGTAGGTCAAAATTTTCCTGATGTTTAACAATGGTTTTTGATGTCACGACGTATATCTAATATTATGATTTTGCGCTTGTAACGGAAATATGAGCATTTCGAGTTGTTAATATTATCGTTACGGTATTCATGTTTTTCCTGAGATAACGAATCATTTGAGCATTTATCTCACCGTTCTTGCATGCGGGGTGAACCACTTTGGGCCTTCTTATTCCTCCGTTGTGTTCTTTCTTTGGGCATGCGGGGGTGGACCACTTCGGGCCTTCTTATCCCTCCACCATGTTCTTTCTTCGGGCATGCGGGGATGGACCACTTTGGGCCTTCTTATCCCTCCGTCATGTTCTTTCTTCGGGCATGCGGGGGTGGACCACTTTGGGCCTTCTTATCCCTCCGTCATGTTCTTTCTTCGGGCATGCAGAGGTGGAGCGCTTTGGGCCTTTTTATCCCTCCGTCATGTTCTTTCTTCGAGCATGCGGGGATGGACCACTTTGGGCCTTCTTATACCTCCGTCATGTTCTACCTGTGCCATTTGATGAATAAAAATTTGCAGTTAATAATTATTGAGGGATTGATATCAATTAAAGTGTACGTAACATATATTTGATGAAATTTATTCAATTTTATGCATAATAACGCCTGAGGTGTTGCACATTCCATGGGCATTTCTGTTGTACTCCTCTGAGAGTCTCCAAATAATAGTATTCTCGTGAACTTGCTCGTGTGACTCTAAAAGGCCCTTCCCATTTTGGTTCAAGCTTTCCGATATGCTGTTTAGCTGCAAGGCTTCTCAGAACCAAATCTCTACTTCAAAATTTCTGAATTGAACTCTTTTGTCATAACTTTTGGCCATTACTGCCTTAAAGGCAACAGTGCGTTGATACGCATCCTCCCTTGTAGAACCTATCATATCCAGATCCATTTATCGCAATTGTGTTGATTGCTCTGGATCATAATCAGTAATCATGCGCGTTGGCATACCTATTTCTGCAGGTAATACTGCTTCAGTGCCATAAACAAGAACGAATGGAGTCTCCCCTGTGGATGTTCTCGGAGTCGTTCTATATGCCTATAATATTCCTTGAAGCTCTTCAGGCCAAGTTTTTCCAGTACACCTCACTCTCCTTTCGAGATAATCCTTCAATGTTTTGTTAGTGGCAACTGTTTGGCCATTGGACTGTGGATGATATACTGAAGTGAGATTGTGTGATATCTTCAATTCCCAAAACCCCGATTTGATCTGCTTTCCAGTAAATTGCGTGCCATTATCACATACAATGGACCTCGGTATGCCGAAGCGGCATATGATGTATTTCCATATAAACTCGATCATATTATTCTCCGTGATCGACGTTATAGCTTCCGCTTCAACCCACTTAGTATAATACTCAATGGCTACTATTAAGTATCGTTTCTGCCCTTTGGCTGGTGGACATGGACCCACAATATCAATTCCCCACTGATCAAATGGACATGCCACATCGATAGGTTGTAGCTGACGCGCTGGTCTATGAATGAGATGAGCATGATATTGGCAACTATCACATTTCCTCGAGTAAGATGTTGCGTCTTTAAGTAGAGTTGGCCAATAATATCCCTGATGCAGTATTCGTTGAGCTAAAGCTCGTCCCCCAGAATGTTTCCCACAACAACCGGCGTGGATTTCTTCCATGACATACTCAGCTTGAGTAGGGGTCAAACATCTTAACAAAGGTCCTTCGAAAGATCTTTTATATAGCTCTCCATTGCTGATAGTAAATATGTAAGCCTTATAACGCATTCTACGCTGTGCATTCGGATCTGCCGGTAGAATACCCTGCTGAAGATAAGTCATGATTTCATCCTTCCAGGATGGATCTGCTTGTATTGCCATTATAAACACCACCCGGGAATCTGTGGTAATATATTTCGATATCCCAATTGAAGGTTTATCAGCGACCATAAGTGTGATTCACTTTTCTGCCATAATATCTGAAGAACTCGCGAATTTGGAAAGTGCATCCGCTTTTGCATTGTCATCCCTGGGGATCTGAGTTATATCAAAAAATTTGATGTTCTTTGACAATTCTTTAACCTTAGCAGCGTATAACTTCATAGTTTCCTCACGCGTCTCATATCTTCCAGAGAAATGGTTTGCCACCAAAAGTGAATCGGTGAATACGTCCAGATGTTCAATGTTGAGTCCAATTGCCATTTTGACCCCAGCAATTATTGCTTCGTATTCGGCTTCGTTATTTGTTACCATGTAATTCAAGCTAATAGCAAACTCAAATTCCCTTCGCTTTGGGTACAGAAAATGTATCCCGATTCCCCCTCCATCAGTCGTGGTAGATCCATCAGTGTGTAGTATCCATGTCGACGTTGCCCTGCTGGTTCCCACTTGGTCTGATATAGAAAAGATACAGCATGCCGTTTCGATTACACTGTTTCCCAGGGTCTCAACCATGAAATCTGCTAGAGCTTGCGCTTTGACTGCAACTCGTGGCTTAAACTCCAATCCGAACTCACTGAGTTCGATTGCCCATTTCACTAATCTACCTGAGGTTTCTGGCTTCGCCAACACTTGCTTCAATGGCTTGTCTGTTACCACAGTAATTGGGTGAGACTGGAAATATGGTTTCAACTTCTGAGCTGTAACAACAATCGCTAATGCAAACAACTCTATTTCCAAGTAGTTTCTCTCTGCCCCTTGCAGTACTCTACTCACATAATGTATGGGTAATTGCTGAGCTCCATTCTGCTTGAGTAAAACTGTACTGATTGCATTTGCGGACACCGCGAAATAGAGATATAGCATCTCATTTTCCTCCGGCTTTGCTAACAACGGCGGGCTTACCAAATAATTCTTCATTTGTCTAAAAGCCTTTTCACATTCCGGCGTCCAAATAAAATCTTTGTTTCGCTTCATCACTTTAAAGAAAGGAAGAATTTTTTCCGCAGATGTTGAAATAAATCTTCCCAAGGCCGTCAGATGGCCCACCAGACACTGAACATCCCTCACTGAGCTTGGCGATGGTAAATCCAGTACTGCATTTATTTTATCAAGGTTGGCTTCGATTCCTCTTTCATGCACCACATATCCTAGAAACTTCCCAACCGTCACTCCGAAAGTGCATTTTTTAGAGTTTAGTTTCACTCCATATGTCCTCATTATTGTGAAGGCCTCATCCAAATGTCGCACATGCTCGTCGGCCTTCAGACTCTTTACAAGCATATCGTCGATATAAACTTCCATTGATTTTCCAATTTGATGGTAAAACATTTTAGCCACCAACCTCTGAAAAGTTGTTCCCGCATTGTTCAATCCGAATGGCATTACCTTGTAACAATACACTCCGGTATCTATCACAAATGCTGTCTTGCTCTGATCTTGCACTGCCATGAAGATTTGAGGGAAACCGCTCTTTGCATCCATCATACTCAACAATGCACATCCTGCTGTAGAATTCACAAGTAGATCTATCCGAGGCAACGGGAAGGGATCTGTCGGGCAATGCTTGTTTAAGTCAGTATAGTCCACACACATTCTCCATGTAGCTTCTTTTTTCAACCATTCTGAAAATCTTATAGCATAAATATGTCGCGCTGCTAAAAGTTCTTGTACCTCTTTTTCAGCTGCTTCATTCTTTTCCTTGCTAAAATTCCGTTTCTCTTGCCGTATCGGTTTTGCAGTCTTATCTACATTCAATCGATGTACTATGATCCTTGAATCTATCCCGAGAAGATCAGAATCGGACCATGCAAATATATCTGAATTACGCCGGAGACAGTCTACCAACGCAGCCTCTATAATCCAGTCCATTTCTGCTCCAATCTTTATTACTTTATCAGAACTTTCTCTGAAAAGCTGAACGATTTTGAACTCCCCCAAAGGCTCCATCTTACATTCTTGCCACTGCTTTAACAACTGACTTTCTATTTTATCTTGCCCCTGCTCTTTACGCTCAATTCGCTCTTGACTCAGATCTGTCTTCGTTTTGATCTTTTTCTCAGTTTGTCGCTTTTCGACCGCATTCATGTGCCGTTTGTTTGTCATCCTAGCTGCTCTATCTAAAAACAGTGTTAACGGTATTCCCACAGACGGCGCCAATATTTTGGTCTTATTTGGTCACGGTAATAGAACACAGTAAAATAATACAATCGGAATATAATTAACCAAAATAATGTTAATCCAATAAAGTAAACCGGACTAACTTTGTCCGAAACACCTACTATCTATTACAGATCTTACACTGATTTAAATATATAAATAACAAGAACTATTCAATGCATCGAATTGCTGTTGTTTGATGCGCGCCTCGAACGGTCTCGATTCGAGGCAGGTTTGATTCGATACGACTCTGGTCAAATACTATTGATGTTGAATTTAGGTACGTGTCGAACAATGGAGGGTATCAAATATAGGAGCGTATCGAACAGGTGATTCGATGTGGTTAGGTTGGGAATCGGGTTCAATCTCTCTTCTGAAAGCCGGAAATCGGGATATATATAGCAGTTGCGTCTTGCACGGCCCATAGACAACTATATAAAGCGCATCGAATCACTTTGATTCGATGCGCGCATCGAATGAGGACAATTCGATGCGCTGAGGGTACCGAATTGGGCCAATTTGATACGGTATTGGGCCGGTCCAGTTCACAATGTTGGGCCAATCCTAAAATAACCCCCTCAGAGTTTTCCCTTAAAAGTTCTAATAGAACCTCTCTTTATAAACTAAAATCCGAACTCTTTCTCAAGGGATCTGCTACATTCCTTGAAAGGCCTTATATATGAGTGGGCTGGTATTAGCTTCAGCTCTATATGTTGTTAGGTCGCAAGTCAATTACGTATGTGGTAGGCCCTCGCAAATGTAGTCCATTTACTTATGCCCTTAAATTTTATTAAACTAATAGAGTACTTATCTTTAATTATAAACAATATTTAGGCTCTTTCCTGAACGATATGGAACATTTTTCATAAAGATTGTTTCATTTAAGTCATTTAAGTGCCATCCGTATGAGAAAATTACATATATAATGTTTCATTAATGAATCAATACTCTGTTTAACAAAACATATGCTGAATATTTAAGAGAACCTCTGCCACTAGCTATACCAATAATTAAGCTTTTAGCGATAAATTACAGATACAAAATCTGTAGAGTGATTTGCTCGCCAAAAAATGTAGTTAGAAGCCCGTTTGAAGCCATTATTCATGCGCTGGAGTCATTGACAGAACAGAAATCAGATAAGACTTTAATGATTATCTTTGCTTCAAAAATTTTCTCTTGCTTTTTTCCCATGTTGCTATAAGTTGTATCAAGAGTCTTCTCCTTCTCAATGAGTTTCACGTGCTTATTCACCGGCCAATTTAGGATTTTGAAGATTTGGGTTGTATTCATTTCTAATGTACTTGTGCAAACAAGCTTTTTGGACTTATTTTCTTACATGATCTTTATTGCCTGCAGATCTTAATAGACGACAAGTCGAAACCCACACGTATATGGAGAAGGAAAATGCTCGAGTTACTTCCTTCTTAGAGAACATGTGAGTGAAATGATAGTTCTTTTGCTTGCGTTCTGTTTTCATTAACAAAACCTTGCATGGAATTTCCTCTGGTCTCGAATAATAACATGATATAAACAATTGTTTTGGTAAATGGAAAAGATCGCCTAAATTTCAGATTTGTTGATGTGTGCTTTGAAGTCCCCCTAGATTTTCCATATATAATGTGCTTGATCATGCTTTTAACTAAGTGATAGGTAAGATGTGCACCGACTAACAGGCGTATAAATCGTTCTGTAAATTGAAAGGGGGGGGGGGGGGGGGGGAGGGGTCCTGGACTCATAGAAGATGTTCAGATACATTTCTAGTTGTACTCAAAATAATCTCGTAAAAATTGTAATAGATGTGTGTTCTTCCATATTGCTTATTAATGTATGAATTTAGGCCTTGGATTTTGTTAGAAGCGAGAGATAAATAAGGCATT
This sequence comes from Linaria vulgaris, assembly GCA_948329865.1. Lineage (NCBI taxonomy): Eukaryota > Viridiplantae > Streptophyta > Magnoliopsida > Lamiales > Plantaginaceae > Linaria > Linaria vulgaris. The sequence goes on from OX415252.1 coordinate 28,689,846, forward strand.
CGTAACTATGGCCTCTCTTCAGAAGACTGTTAATATGGGCATTTCCCGCATATTGGGCCTGGCCCAAACCAGGCCCATATTTAACCATATCGGGGATCACTTTCGACATCATATTGGTGATAATCACCGATATGGTACTGTGGTCCCCGGATCCCGAGGTCTATAAATACGCGACGCCCGGATCCCAAAACAAGCAATTATTATCCCGCAGCTACTACGTCTCACGTCGAAAGACATCACCGATCTCACCCTCGATATCCTATTCGATATCGAGGTAATCCACGTGCTCACCGACACGTCATACCGATATCCTATCGAGACTCATCCCCAACGTCACATCGAAGAGGATCAACGATATACCTCCGACCTAATTACCGACATACCCCTGCCGCCCAACCATCAAGGCGTTAGTTCGAGGTGTTCCGGACCAAGCCTAATCGAGATACCTAGATTAGGCCTAGTTTGTTGAGATAGATTCGTTGTATTTCCTTGTACTCCATTGTAACCGACCCGTACTTATATATAAACGATCTATTGTCAAACTAGTGGCGCCGTCTGTGGGAACACCAGTTTCCGGACAAGGACGTCAAGATGTTAGGAAGGAGGACCCGATCCGAATTTAACAGAGTTGTGACCAGAAACACGAGGATTGAGGATACACCACTCCCTCAACAGCCGACTGACCAAGAACAGACAATCACCAAGCTGAGATGGAGCTTCCTCCAGCACAGAATGAACCGCGACGTAGGCGCGGGCCTGGGGGCCATCGCGAGCCACGAATACAGGTCCAACCACTGCCGCACCGAATACGACGGAACCTGCTACTGAGGGCCCGACCACTGAAAACCCGGCGGCGGATGTCCCAATGACAGAGGTGCCAAACGCGGATCTTCCCAGCTAAGATGAGACGATGGCTGCAGGACAGAGCGCCGTTCCCCCTGCCGCCATAACCCCGGAGATGCTAACGCAGATCAACGCTTCTGTAAAAGCAGCACTTGACGCTACACTGGAGAATTTGCTGCCGCGCATAGTGGAACGAGGAACAATGGATGTTCAAGCAAGGCCTCATGAATCCAGGATAGATGAGTTGAGGACAAGGCAAGAACGAGACGAAAATGAGATCTCGAGGGGGGGGGGGGGTCGAAGGGACAACACCGGAAGGGGGCACTTGACAAGGGCCAGGAGTGAAGAGAGGGCAGGAGTAAGTGATGATAAAGAGAGTGGCCAGAGAGCCAGGACGTTGGTGGAGGACATACGTAACATGATAAGGGAGACAGTTAAAATGACTAAGGACATGGAAGCCGAGAGAAGGAACGCAAACCATGGAACAACAACAGTTGGATACCGACGGCCGTTGGCTCCTTTCTGTTGTGAAATCGAAAAAGAAGTGTTGTGCAGAGGAGACAAGATTCCGACTATAAAACCATATGATGGGAGGAGTGACCCAAGGGATCACATCCACGCCGTGGAGAGCCTCTTGAACTTGCAAGACTTTTCCGAAGGCATTAAGGCAAAAACAATGGCAACAACACTAATATGAGCGGCATTAGACTGGTTTAACAGAATCGAAGCGGGATCTATCTCTAGCTTCGAGCAGATGAAGGAGAGGTTGGAGAACCACCTTTCCAGTCAGAAGCGAATGAAGACAAGCATGTACCATCTAGAAGCGTTAAAACAGAGAGAGAGAGGGAAACTCTCGGGGAATTCATGAACAGATTTAATGAGGAGCTACTGAAGGTGGACAACCTCTACGGAGGACAAATGTTACAGACCTTATTCAGGGCAACAATGGACAACATATTTTCCAAAGAACTGATCAAGCTCAGAGAACCTACCACAAATCGGATAAACGAGTTGGCACATACCGTGATTTATGAAGACGAAATGATGGAAGCTAAGCTTAGACCCCAGGAATCCGGCAAGGAAAGGGGTAAAGAGGCATGGAACAGGAACAAGGGAGGAAGAGACAAGTTACCAAAGAGATATACTCCCCTCAACCAGGACATTCACACTATCTTGGCCGTCGCACAAGGCAAGAACTGGCTAAATGCGCCTCGGAAAATCAAGGAGACAGATTTCACAAAGAAATCTAGGCGCTACTGTGAGTACCACCGCCAGAAAGGCCATGTCACGACGGATTCTATGACCTGAAGGATGAGATCGAGAGGTTGATTAAGGACGAGAGGTTAATAGAGTTTGTTAAGGCGAGCGGGCAGTATGCTGAATCGAGAGAGCGGTCCCAATCCCCAAGAAGGTAGGGCCTTAAGGCAATCGAGAGTGGACAAAGACGTAATGCAATAGATAATGCACCTTCAAGGGGGTGATTAATGTGATAAGCGGCGGGACTGCGGGAGCAGATTCCACCAACCAGAGGAAGAAGATAACCCGTGGACTGAACGAGGACCGTTTCGTCGGATTCACAACGCTAATTGAGGAGCTTCTAGACGACGTTATTACGTTCTCCAGTAGGGACCTCTTGGATCTCAACCCCAAAGCCATCCAGGCAGGCAAGCTCGACTGCCCCTTGGTTGTTAAGCTTGATATCGCTAACTACGCTGTACACAAAGTACTCATAGACAATGGTAGTTCAACCAATGTTATATTGGCACATGCTTTGGAGAAGATGTCACTCGGCCACCATGTAATTGAACAGGTCCATACGCCACTGGTGGGATTCGGTGGAGCAGAAACAATTCCCCTAGGGCAAGTGAACCTTCCTACATCATTTGGACAAGAACCGCACAGGCGGACTATCAATGTTCAATATACGATCGTGGACCGACCATTCGCATACAATGTCATAATCGGCAGGCCGACCTTGAACGCGATAAGAGCGGTGGTGTCCACATTCCATCAGAAAGTAAAATTCCCAGCATGAGGAGGGGTCGGAGAAGTGGTCGCTAACCAGGAAGAGGCTTGGTTCTGCTACATCACTTCTCTTACAATGCCAAGAATTATATAAGCGGAGAAATAAGCAATCGGGCCAAATCAGGGTCAACAAGCTATGGAGTAATTACCAAGAGAAACAACCAGGGCAATCGTTTAAGTTTCCTCAGTTTTTAAATTATGCTCGAACAATTGAAACATTGCCCCATCGTGGGTTAGTTTGTAAACCTAAAACAGGGGGAACTACGCCGGTCTGATTTCCTACTCAACGGGATACGTATGTGGGTTAGGTTTACCTAGCCTTCGACCGTTATCTTTTATTTTTCCCCTTCGTGGGTCGGCATGTAACTAAAACAGGGGGAACTACGCCGGTCTGATTCCCCACTCGACGGGATACATAGGCGGGCTAGGATTACCTGGCCTTCGACCATTATCCGTCACTACTTTTTTATTTTCCCTATAATATAATTGCTTTATGGAATCTCATATTTTATGCAAGGATATGTCCTAATCGGATATTGCGGAACTGCAGAGAATTGCACGGAAAATTCGTGGAGTATTCCCATAGATATATGTTTAACACATCGCCCTCTTACAGGTACATAACCCGAATGATCACACATCACTATGTCCAAAAATGACATAGGGAATATTAAACCCTCGCCTTTCAAAAGAAGGGATTCAGGGGACATCGCCCCATATTATTCAATATTATCCATCTAAACAGGTGCAACCGGTACGAACAGGTACAACCGGCACGTTAGGATTCCCGGATCGAGGGAATATTTCGCATATAACACATTCGCATCATTTCGTGCTTTCATATAAGTTTTTGATCGAAAAACGTTTCTTGTCTGTGATGTTTTACAGGGCCTAACGACCCATAGACTCCACGACGACAGAGTCACCAGGGAACATAGACAAAAAGACAAAAGAAAAGGCTTGTACCCATGAGCGGTAATGGGTTCCCCTGTTATAACGGGCGGGCTCCTACCCATGAGCGGTAACGGGTCATCTACAAAGAAAAAGCTCGTACCCATGAACGGTAACGGGTTCCACTGTGATAACGGGCGGGCTCCTACCCATGAGCGGTAACGGGTCATCTACAAAGAAAAGGCTCCTACCCATTAGCGATAACAGGTTCTCCTGTGATAACGGGCGGGCTCCTACCCATGAGCGGTAACGGGTCATCTACAAAGAAAAGGCTCCAACCCATGAGCGGTAACGAGTTCCCCTGTGATAATGGGTGGGCTCCTACCCATGAGCGGTAACGGGTCATCTACAAAGAAAAGGCTCCTACCCGTGAGCGGCAACGGGTTCCCCTTTGATAAAGGGCGGGCTCCGACCCATGAGCGTTAACGGGTCATCTACAAAGAAAAGGCTCCTACCCATGAGCGTTAACGGGTTCCCCTGTGATAACGGGCGGGCTCCTACCCATGAGTGGTAACGGTTCACCTACAAATAGAAGAAGATCCTCTGTGATAACGGGGTCGATCCTAAACATATGAGCGGTAGCGGTTTCCCTGTGATAACGGGATGGGCCCCTACCCACAAGAAAAAGATCTCCTGTGATAACGGGGTTGATCATAAACATTTGAGCAATAACGATTTCCTTGTGATAACGGGGCCGATTCTAAACATTTGAACGGTAGCGGGTTCCCTGTGATAACGGGATGGGCCCCTACCCACAAGAAAAATATACCCTGTGATAACGGGGTCGATCCTAGACGCATGATAGGTAGCGGTTTCCCTGTGATAATGGGAGGGGCCCCAACCCACAAGAAAAAGATACCCTGTGATAACGGGGTCGATCCTAAACACATGAGCGGTGGCAGATTGCCCATGTTTCTACCAACATCGAGGAAATTCTAATCATTCCTTATTGACAACAAGCAGATTAAATAAATCTCATCAAATACGAGAACGAAATGAATGCAGGGTCAGATATTGAAATACTACATACTCTATCATCATGACAATAAAAAATCAACAAGTTATCAAACAACAAGGTCACGCAGAGCCACAGATTATGAAGACAACAGAGAAATAAATATTCAGTTACAGAACCACGAATTGGAAATAGTCCGAAAAGGGATAAATTCAAGTTACAATAAGGGCAGCAAACAACTATTCCCACAAGTACCCTTTAGTCTTCTTCTCAACAACCTCAGAAAACAAGTCAGGTTCGGCCGGACCCTCCTCGTCCTCATCTAGTCCACCAGCCGACAGGTCGTAATAATCATGCCTTGGGTTCAATCCACTCAGTTCGAGGGAGTCCTTGAAACCGTCATTTTTCAATACTTGCCCTACGCAAGCATGAAATGCTGCCTCCCGAACCTTCAAAATTAAGTCTTGGAAGCTCAAGCTTTCCATAAACGTCTCTGCTCCAACCCGCAGGAGATCAGGACGACGTTCCTACAAATTGAACTCTATTAAATACAGAAGGAAAAAATGGAAGCAGATATCGTAAACAAGATATATACCAAGTCTAAGGGATCTAATTTGGCAGTGGAGAGCTCCAACGAGAGACGTTCGTTAACGGCCTTGATAGCCACCACCTCAGCCTTCAGTTTCTCCAGCTCCTTGTTGGCCGCAAACTCACGCGCCTCTCCTTGGTTAATCTTAGTCACCAATGTTTTGAAGTTGCCCTTCAACAAATCATACTCCTCCCGGAGATTACGACATGTCTTCAGGGCATCCTCTTTGTCAGCCTCCAACTTCTCTAGCACCATGGGGTTGAACTCCCCCATCCTCGAGATATCAGCCTCGAGCTCAGCAGCGACAGCGTCAGGGTCACCCTTGGACTCGCGAATTGTCTTCAAACACGAGACCGCCAGCTTTGCCGTTTGCACAATACAATCAGTAACGTTATGTTAAACAGTCAAATAAAATCAATCGAAGTCATGCTAAGATACGTACACTTTGAAACATGTGAATGCTTGGGCGTATATTCTGGGCCCGCTCGAATTCTGTAAGCACCCGCACATTTGCTGGAGGAGGAAAAGCCTGCATCATTCCCCGCACAACATCGGCTTCCGGGAATTCTACTCGCTTGGAGGATTTGACTACACTCGCTTTCTTGGGGCCCGAACTCGAAGACGAGTGGACACTGTTGACAGTCCCGTCACGAGACCTTTTATTACCCTAGCCGGGTCAATAGCAGGCTTCGTAATCGGAATTCCAGGAAAGATAGGGGCAAAGCCTCTCAGTATCGAAGGCTCCGGCAGTGGCCCTTTACCCTTGTCGGTCGCACCTGAAACAGACGCCTTTCCCTTGCCACTAATAGGGTTAGGGCTCGAATAGCCCGACCCCACGGTAAAGGGCACATCCATTGAATCACCCAAGTTGACATGGGCATTCCATCTCAAACCACCAACGTTCTCGGTCAAAGGAATGTTGGCCATCGCATCATAACGTGGAGCTACGTACTCACCAAAAGGAGACCTAGCATATGGTCTCTCAGTCAACACAGTCCTTTCAGGCGGAGGAACCATATCCTTATGTTATGAGGTCTACACCTCCAAGAGGTTGGCCGCACCGTGCAAGCCTCCCACCACATAAATGATGTCCTGACTAAAGAACCGAACGGTTGCAGGAACACTTTCAAGGCATTCCTTATTAATACTTTCAGGTAGTGTAGTGATAGGGGAGGTTGTTCAACTCCCGACGCATATGGCAGAACCTCAGTGGCTGCATCATTCAGATCAAAGTTAGATGCAGACCCTGCTTCAGGCGACACAGCGACTGCTGCCGTCGCAGCCAATGCAGCCTTCTGAGCATCACAATCGGCTTAAAGTTTACGCATCAATTGTCTGAAACCCATTCTCACGGGATATCTCAAAAAAGTAAAATATACCTGCAGAATAATCGGAATATCAACATAAGAAAATAATTAGAAATCAAGTACAGCAGCGAGATCGAAATACACATCGGGGAATATATCGAATATGATTACCGATATACATACCGATGTAGTTGCACTAAACGACAGAGAAAACGCAGAAAATTACGGTTCTCAATGTCTCTTACAAGCCCTACTTATAGGCGAAAGCTTTAACTATATCGAACGATACTTTCGACATCATATCGAATGTACGTTTCAACGTCATATCGACGATGAGACCCGATGTGCTGTCCTATTACGCAAAAAAGCCTCGAAAATATAACAATTGCACCGGCGGACCCATCGCAATTTTTATAGTGCAATTCTCATATTTATAAGAAATTCAAATCCCAAGAAACATGAAATTCAAACGAGGACCTCAAATTATGCGTCCACTGCATTAGGGGATCCATCGAAGTTCATCAAAAAGTGCATTCCCCGCAAATTTGATCTCCGTCATTGGAACTGGCAGGACGAAGGGTACAGGTAACCTAGAAATTCAAAATTAAATTTGCGAATTCTTATCTCTAAGATAAGAATCTCCAAATTGGGGGATATGGGCATTTCCCGCATATTGGGTCTAGCCCAAACCAGACCCATATTTAACCATATCGGGGATCGCTTTCGACATCATATCGGTGATAATCACCGATATGGTACTGTGGTCCCCGGATCCCGAGGTCTATAAATACACGACGCTCGGATCCCAAAACAAGCAATTATTATCCTGCAGCTACTACGTATCACGTCGAAAGACATCACCGATCTCAACCTCGATATCATATTCGATATTGAGGTAATCCACGTGCTCACCGACACGTCATACCGATATCCTATCGAGACTCATCCCCGACGTCACATCGAAGAGGATCACCGATATACCTCCGACCTAATTACCGACATACCCCTGCCGCCCAAGCATCAAGGCGTTAGTTCGAGGTGTTCCGGACCAAGCCTAATCGAGATACCTAGATTAGGCCTAGTTTGTTGAGATAGATTCGTTGTATTCCCTTGTACTCCATTATAACCGACCCATACTTATATAAACGATCTATTGTCAAACTAACTGTCATCCGTGTTTGATACGAGCGTGCATGTGACCTAGCATCTGGTCTCTCAGTCAACACAGTCCTTTCAGGCGGAGGAACCATATCCTTATGTTATGAGGTCTACACCTCCAAGAGGTTGGCCGCACCGTGCAAGCCTCCCACCACATAAATGATGTCCTGACTAAAGAACCGAACGGTTGCAGGAACACTTTCAAGGCATTCCTTATTAATACTTTCAGGTAGTGTAGTGATAGGGGAGGTTGTTCAACTCCCGACGCATATGGCAGAACCTCAGTGGCTGCATCATTCAGATCAAAGTTAGATGCAGACCCTGCTTCAGGCGACACAGCGACTGCTGCCGTCGCAGCCAATGCAGCCTTCTGAGCATCACAATCGGCTTAAAGTTTACGCATCAATTGTCTGAAACCCATTCTCACGGGATATCTCAAAAAAGTAAAATATACCTGCAGAATAATCGGAATATCAACATAAGAAAATAATTAGAAATCAAGTACAGCAGCGAGATCGAAATACACATCGGGGAATATATCGAATATGATTACCGATATACATACCGATGTAGTTGCACTAAACGACAGAGAAAACGCAGAAAATTACGGTTCTCAATGTCTCTTACAAGCCCTACTTATAGGCGAAAGCTTTAACTATATCGAACGATACTTTCGACATCATATCGAATGTACGTTTCAACGTCATATCGACGATGAGACCCGATGTGCTGTCCTATTACGCAAAAAAGCCTCGAAAATATAACAATTGCACCGGCGGACCCATCGCAATTTTTATAGTGCAATTCTCATATTTATAAGAAATTCAAATCCCAAGAAACATGAAATTCAAACGAGGACCTCAAATTATGCGTCCACTGCATTAGGGGATCCATCGAAGTTCATCAAAAAGTGCATTCCCCGCAAATTTGATCTCCGTCATTGGAACTGGCAGGACGAAGGGTACAGGTAACCTAGAAATTCAAAATTAAATTTGCGAATTCTTATCTCTAAGATAAGAATCTCCAAATTGGGGGATATGGGCATTTCCCGCATATTGGGTCTAGCCCAAACCAGACCCATATTTAACCATATCGGGGATCGCTTTCGACATCATATCGGTGATAATCACCGATATGGTACTGTGGTCCCCGGATCCCGAGGTCTATAAATACACGACGCTCGGATCCCAAAACAAGCAATTATTATCCTGCAGCTACTACGTATCACGTCGAAAGACATCACCGATCTCAACCTCGATATCATATTCGATATTGAGGTAATCCACGTGCTCACCGACACGTCATACCGATATCCTATCGAGACTCATCCCCGACGTCACATCGAAGAGGATCACCGATATACCTCCGACCTAATTACCGACATACCCCTGCCGCCCAAGCATCAAGGCGTTAGTTCGAGGTGTTCCGGACCAAGCCTAATCGAGATACCTAGATTAGGCCTAGTTTGTTGAGATAGATTCGTTGTATTCCCTTGTACTCCATTATAACCGACCCATACTTATATAAACGATCTATTGTCAAACTAACTGTCATCCGTGTTTGATACGAGCGTGCATGTGACCTAGCATCTGGTCTCTCAGTCAACACAGTCCTTTCAGGCGGAGGAACCATATCCTTATGTTATGAGGTCTACACCTCCAAGAGGTTGGCCGCACCGTGCAAGCCTCCCACCACATAAATGATGTCCTGACTAAAGAACCGAACGGTTGCAGGAACACTTTCAAGGCATTCCTTATTAATACTTTCAGGTAGTGTAGTGATAGGGGAGGTTGTTCAACTCCCGACGCATATGGCAGAACCTCAGTGGCTGCATCATTCAGATCAAAGTTAGATGCAGACCCTGCTTCAGGCGACACAGCGACTGCTGCCGTCGCAGCCAATGCAGCCTTCTGAGCATCACAATCGGCTTAAAGTTTACGCATCAATTGTCTGAAACCCATTCTCACGGGATATCTCAAAAAAGTAAAATATACCTGCAGAATAATCGGAATATCAACATAAGAAAATAATTAGAAATCAAGTACAGCAGCGAGATCGAAATACACATCGGGGAATATATCGAATATGATTACCGATATACATACCGATGTAGTTGCACTAAACGACAGAGAAAACGCAGAAAATTACGGTTCTCAATGTCTCTTACAAGCCCTACTTATAGGCGAAAGCTTTAACTATATCGAACGATACTTTCGACATCATATCGAATGTACGTTTCAACGTCATATCGACGATGAGACCCGATGTGCTGTCCTATTACGCAAAAAAGCCTCGAAAATATAACAATTGCACCGGCGGACCCATCGCAATTTTTATAGTGCAATTCTCATATTTATAAGAAATTCAAATCCCAAGAAACATGAAATTCAAACGAGGACCTCAAATTATGCGTCCACTGCATTAGGGGATCCATCGAAGTTCATCAAAAAGTGCATTCCCCGCAAATTTGATCTCCGTCATTGGAACTGGCAGGACGAAGGGTACAGGTAACCTAGAAATTCAAAATTAAATTTGCGAATTCTTATCTCTAAGATAAGAATCTCCAAATTGGGGGATATGGGCATTTCCCGCATATTGGGTCTAGCCCAAACCAGACCCATATTTAACCATATCGGGGATCGCTTTCGACATCATATCGGTGATAATCACCGATATGGTACTGTGGTCCCCGGATCCCGAGGTCTATAAATACGCGACGCTCGGATCCCAAAACAAGCAATTATTATCCTGCAGCTACTACGTATCACGTCGAAAGACATCACCGATCTCAACCTCGATATCATATTCGATATTGAGGTAATCCACGTGCTCACCGACACGTCATACCGATATCCTATCGAGACTCATCCCCGACGTCACATCGAAGAGGATCACCGATATACCTCCGACCTAATTACCGACATACCCCTGCCGCCCAAGCATCAAGGCGTTAGTTCGAGGTGTTCCGGACCAAGGCTAATCGAGATACCTAGATTAGGCCTAGTTTGTTGAGATAGATTCGTTGTATTCCCTTGTACTCCATTATAACCGACCCATACTTATATAAACGATCTATTGTCAAACTAACTGTCATCCGTGTTTGATACGAGCGTGCATGTGGCCTCAATTGCTATATTTTTCATTGAATTGTTTCTTCTTTTTTTCATTCTAAAAACTAGGATAAAATTATTTTTTTTGGCACATATTTTATTTATCCATATGACTTGCGATGCTTTTCTGTTTCTTCCTTCCAACATGTCACAGTTATATGATATAGGAACACGCCACTAATTTTGAATTATGTGTTGATCACAGTATGATACAATGGGAAAATCATTTCAACAGTTCGTCAACGCCTCGATGCAGCCTGCAGGATATATCATAAAATGCCCCAGTATTCGAAGTTTGAATATTTTGTGATATTTGGATTATGCAAACATTGGCGGAAAGGCAAGAAGAGAGACGTCTAGCGACTTGAAAATTCTGATTTAAGTTGAATATCATATTTCCTGTTTTGTCTGATATTTTTTTTTGTTTATGAATAATATTTGTGACCGCCCGACTGTCACAAAAGACCCCTCTTTCGTGACCGTCGAGCGGTCACGAATAACTTTAATTCACCATTTTTTGATTTTTGTTTGTTTATTTAAAGTGCGTTGTTTGTTAAATTGATAAAATAGTTACTACTAAGTAAATTATAATGTTTTATCACAAAATCCCATATAACATCTAAAACAACTTGGTATATATGATTATTAGTTGTAGAACATAAAATAGGTTATTCGTTCATAACTCGCCTAATCACATCTAATCTACTATTTTATTATGTTAATTACTGATGTTGTACTAATTTATTACTTTAATTCATATGTAGTAATAAAATTTATTGTTAAATCATAAACACATCAAGATCGCTCCATAAAATTAATTTTTTTTTATGAATTCCGCGACCGCCTAGCTGTCACGAACCTGTTTTGTGACCGCCAAGCGGTCACGAAAGACCTTTATTCGTGACCCCTGGGCAGTCACGAATAAACCTAATTCAATTTTTTTTTGTTTGTTAATTTAAGGTGCGTTGTTTGTTAAATTGATAGAATAGTTACTACTAAGTGAATTGTAAGGTTTTATCACAAAATCGCATATAACATGTAAAACAACTTGGTATATATGATCATTAGTTGTAGAACGTAAAATAGGTTATTCGTTCATAACTCGCCTAATCATATCTAGTCTACAATTTTATTGTGTTAATTACTAATGTTGTACTAATTTAATAATTTAATTCACATGTAGTAATGAAATTTATTCTTAAAAATCAATAACACATAAAGATCGCTCCATAAAATATTTTTCTTTTTTAAGAATATTATTAGTGAACGCCCGATGGTCACGAAAGATTATGCGACTGCCTAGCCGTCATGAAAGACCCTTATTCGTGATCGTTGGGCGGTCACGAACAACCCTAATTCAACATTTTTTTATTTTAGTATGTTTATTTAAGGTGCGTCGTTTGTTAAATTGATAAAATAGTTACTACTAAGTAAATTATAAGGTCTTATCACAAAATCGCAAGGAACGTCTAAAACAACTTGGTATATATGATGATTAGTTGTAGAACATAAAATAGGTTATTCGTTCATAACTTGCCTAATCACATCCAATCTATTATTTTGATAAGTTAATTACTAATGTTGTACTAATTTATTACTTCAATACACATGTAATAATGAGATTTGTTGTTAAAAAGTATAAATACATCAGAATCGTTTCATAAATTCCAAAATTTTAGATGAATACTAATAATGACCACCCGACGGTAACTAAAGACCCCTATTTCGTGACTGCCTGACGGTCACTAAATCTTTTGCGACCGCCTAACGGTCACAAAAGACCTTCTTTCGTGACCGTCGGGCAGTCACAAAACCCAACAGCTAGATGGTGATGATAGTGATACTGATTTGTTGATTTGTTTTGTAATAATTTTAAACACAAGATTGTGACGCACTTTATTTGTAACGGTTTGTTAGTGTTGGAAAGGACAATTGCATTAGATTTTCCTAAAATTAACATTTATATGTGATATCTAATACACTCAAAATTTTACATTACGGATTTAAATTAAAAATAAAAGTACACAATAGGCAAAAAGATAAATTCAATAACATTACAACATTACAATAATGGAAATTTAACGTCCAACACAATAAAAATAAAAATACTAATAATCCTCCGAACTATAAACGTCCCCACCGGCAGCAGCGACCTCATCCTCACCATCATCCTCACCATCATCATCACCATCATCCTCAACACTTAAATCTACACAATCGTCAGCGAGCGTATCCTCCTCATCGGAGTCTTGATCAGCGTACTTGTCGATATACACTGGCCTACTAGAAGAACTAGGAGCAAATGGATCTCGTCTCCAACGCCGCGGCCTAGTAATCGGTGGAATCATATGCCCAACTCGTGTCCTACGTGCATTCCCCAAGAGCACCAAATCTGGAACCGATGGAAGGTGTCATCCCATCTTCTCTTTAAACATGACTATCCAGAGGTCCATAGTGGCATGCATATCAGTCATCTTTCGATCTGCGCACGAAATAGTCCGCTCATTCTGCGTTTGCAATTCCTGGATGCTCGCCTGTGCATAATCTTCTTGTTTCCTGTATTGAATGGCGTACGCCTCCAGGCGTGAATCCCTCGGTAAGCCCTTCACCTTCCCCTTCTTCACAGGACCAAATGCCTCGGTCCAACAGTCGGGATCGAACATCGAGAGCCGAGTTGGTAACGGATATCTCTCCCTCAATAGAGCCATGTACTTGTTCTGCATTCATATTTGAAAGAATCAGTATTTAGATTAGAATAAGAAATTTAAAGCCTGTTTAGGGAAAATTAAAGGAGTATGAGGTTGAAATAACTTACGTAAATTTCCTTCGCAGCAAGATCGGTCCACCGGCGCTTTGCTGGCACTCATGTGTCACCACACGTGCCCTTCACCCTCTGCATGTGACCACGTTTGTAGGCCTCATCATATCGAATATGGTCCTTTCGCTGTGGGTTGGCCTCAGCCTACACATTTCAAGCAAGAGTACGTCAAACTTAATTACACATATATTAAGATTACATAATTACACACATACTGTGAATTTTAATAAGTCATACCAGTCGATCTCTGATCTCCCCTATGTCGAAGGATCCACCAAAAAAAGTGGGAAGTGCCTTCGTCCCCTCATTTAGCTCCTCGCTTCCTCTCCTATTTTTCTTGGACTGCCGCAACACCTCTATATGATCCTCTGTGGCCCAATGCTTAATTGCCTCCGCCTCCAACGTGTCGTGCAGCCAAGTCTTCCGTTTCAGAGCACATTTCGAGTCCTCAACCCTCTTAAAGTATTGTTTCTTCGTGTTATACATCAAATTCTTGTAACAAGACTTCGCCTTCGTTTCGTAGGCCGTTTGTACTTCGTATTTCTCTCTCGCATGAATCCCATATATATTCTGCAAATTAATTAAGTTTTAAGATTTTTCTTATTACGTTGTTTGTTTTATTGATACATTAAACTAAGTATATTCTACATTAAGTGTGCTTAAACTAAATTTAAGGAGGAAAATGCAAAAAACTACCCTGTGTTATTTTTAATTGGCAAAAAAACCCTTGTGTTATTTTTATTTGCAAAAATCCCCCTGTGTTTTTCCAACCTTAGCACACCGCCCCCTACTCAAATTTAATAGTTGACCGCTCGCGAAAGGACTATTTTACCCCCTTTCTTAATTACCTCAAAATTAAACCCCACAAGGGTAAAATAATCTCAAAAAAATTTAAAAATGCCAAAATTTAAAGTTCAAGTCGCAGTTCAGGCGCGTGACTTACAAAATTGTACGGTAGGGAGTTTTTCGCCTTTGACCAAATAACATGGGGGGGGAGGGGTTTGCTAATAAAAATAACACAGGGGTTTTTTTTGCCAATTAGAAATAACACAGGGTAGTTTTTTGCATTTTACTCTAAATTTAAGGGATGTAGTTGTAATTATTCTTAAAAGAAGCTGAAAGGAGATTAAGATTTTTTTAGGTTATTAATTCCATTTCTCCTTTATATATTCGCCTGCCACCCTACTTAAATAAGATCTGCCTGTAATAGACAAACATTTCACTTGTTTAAGGAATAAAGAAACTACGGCTGAAGTTGATTTCACTTCCATTTCTCCGAAGGGTCAGGTATGATTTTATGAAATGTTATATGGCGTTTAAATTATTTCATAGATTCGTATCCGTTCTTGTACTTCTACTTCTTCTTCCTTTTTTTTTTCTTTCTCAAAATTGTTTATTCTTCCTTACTAATACTACATTTACTGCATTCTTAATTCTTATTAAATTTTATGAAATATTCTTCCTTCTCTTTTTTCCTTTTTTTTCTTTCTTTTCCCTTTTTGACAAAATTCATTTAAGGTTTTGCTGTTCAATCAAGGGGTTTTGCTAAAACATCCATTCGTAGAAAAAAAACTCTCTCGTGATAAAGAAAAATGGACAATCATGGCTTTTTTAATTTGAATATATTCAAAATTTATTTAAAATCTGAATTGTAAAATTAAATTTGTTTCCCTTTTTATTACTTCACTTCACTCAATGTCCTTTTATTCTTAATTATCATGGAAAAACTCACTTTATGTCTTCCTTTTTTCCATAATCATTAGAGAAAAAATGTGTGAGTGCGGTTTAGGGTTTAGTCGGCACTGTAAAGGAAAATGAATAAGGTTTTAACTTGTAAGGGGTTACTTTCTGCTGCGGTCCCAAGAGTACTAATCAAACTCCATGTACATTTTAATTTTTAATCAAAGATATTATATAAAAGGATAATTTTACATGCACCCTAACGGCCGAGGTCTACATCTTCAAACTATATATAATAAAACTGAAATCCTATATCATTCATAAATTTAAGTTTTAACTTCATATTCATTTTATATTTCCTTATAAGACAATCCAATGTATTTATTAAGATAAATGTAATGTCATATATATTTACACACTCCGTTTCGATATGTATATACGAATTGAAGTTTATTAT
Organism: Linaria vulgaris; assembly: GCA_948329865.1. Taxonomy (NCBI): domain Eukaryota; kingdom Viridiplantae; phylum Streptophyta; class Magnoliopsida; order Lamiales; family Plantaginaceae; genus Linaria; species Linaria vulgaris. Next base: position 28,705,739 of record OX415252.1, read on the forward strand.
TTATAAATTATAATATTTCATTCAAATTTTCAGAAATTCCTCTTTCCTAACATTTCATTCATTGTGAAACATTTGTTGATTTCGTAAGGCCAATGGCAACAGGCAAACAAAAGATACCAAAAGCTTTAGAAAACCAACTATGGATTCACATTACAGATATGCTCCACAAAAGTATTTGAGCACTGCCCAATCCCATGAAAACGTTATTGACCCCGTTGAAGACAACGATGAAGAGCAACCAAATTTTGCCTCTTTTATGCTCAAACTCTACTCTTACGCGCGTGAGGCTGAGAGGTACGGCGTAGAACTACTTCTTAAACCTAAAGAAGAAAGTTTTGTTAATGATGATCATATGAAGAATCAAGAGCTGGTTAATCAACAAGCATCTCATCAAACACAACTTCAACCGGTTGAGAATGTCCTTATGCAAACTCCTGGAAAAGTAGTGAATGGGGTCGTGATGGAAAACGTGAAAGGGGGGTACCAAGGGAAAGACCGTGGTAAAGGTAGGCAGTGGGGGTTTATCCGAGACTAATAGATCGAGGAAGGTGGCTGATCACACAAATATGGATAAGGGGAAGTCTGTGATCGAAATAGATGATGGTGTCAATCAAAGTGTTAATCAGAGGCTTGGTCTAACGAAGAAAGCAGTGATAAAAAAGCAGAACAAACGTGTCGACGTCACTCCATCAATTGTGAAAAACAAGATAAACCATGACTCACATAGTGAATCGACTCGACCAATCAGGAAATGCAAGGAAGAGACTCTTAAAAAATTGAAGTGAGTTGTTAAAGAAGAAAATGAGAGCTCGGCTAAGTCTATGGGCACTCTTCGTACAACAAAGAAGCAGCCTCGTAGTAACTCCCCAGTCCGATCAGGTGCAGAAGACACCAGTACTTCCAAAGTGCAAAATTTCAATGCAGCTAAAAGCTCAGGGGTACGTAAAAGTTACAATTGTTTTTTTTTTTTTTGATCATTAAAAGAAAAAAATACGAAGCACAAGAGGTGCTTCAACCCCTTACACAAATTACTTTATCAACGGTTACTCCCCATACAAAGGTTAGGTTGCATACACCAATCGTAAAAAGTACAATTGTAATAATAATCAGGAAAGAGTTAGTGGCGATGGGGTTTCTTTCGACTTAGAAATTCTTGACATTGATGAAGTGTTTAAAGTCAAATTGACCCCCTTCGTGCCTTCGGAATACAGCGTAAGTTACCAAAATTTGAACCTCTTTTTCACATCTTGACCGCGATTGTTTTGATGTAATAATTATGACTGTTAGAATTTCTTCCGACATGGAAATTGTAGACAGTGCTGCAGTTTTCAAAGGAAACTTTGTGCCTTCAGAATATAATGTTAGTTACCAAGATTTTGAACCTCTTTTTGGCGTATATTGTCACATAGTACTTGTTAAAAATAATAATTCATAATTCTAGCAAAATCTAGACGGCACATGATCTGGAAATTTCTAATTATTATTTAATCTAATGATTGTAAGATTTCTCTAGAAAGAAACATAATTAATAAAGAAAGTGGGGCTGATATTTGTTGAATACACCGACATATAGGCCTATAAATAAGGCATAAGTGTTAGAAATTGTAATCAGCCAAAAAAGAAGAGCACTAACCGCAGTGTATAAAGCACTTTACATTCATATCAATAGTAATATATATTGCAAAAGCTCTATTGCATAAAAGTCCTTCAAGTCTTCCATTTTAATAATTTGGTCCTAAAGCTTTTTATATCCTCATAAATATCCCTAACACCCAACATATTGTGGTATCAGAGCCACCCCTGGCTCGATATCTTTCGTAAAATAAAAATATGAATTCAACCCCTTCCAACGAGCTAGCCTTCGCATATTCCCAACAAGGAGTGCCTATCTTTGTTGGACAAAATTATGAATTTTGGAGCATCCTAATGCAGACGTTATTCCAGTCCCATGAGCTATGGGAAATCGTCGACCAAGGTTACGACAAGTATACGCCGGAGGAAGAAGCAGCGTTGACGGCAGCAAAAAAGAAGGAGCATAAGGAGAACAAGACCAGAGATGCTAGAGCCTTGTCCTTTATGCACCAGGGGGTAAGTCGATCCATACTTCCGCGCATAATGGGAGTTAAAACATCAAAAGATGCATGGGATGTTTTACAAAAACAATTTGGTGGCTACGATAGAGTTATCTCCATTAAATTGCAAAATTTATGGCGTGAGTTCGATAATATTTTCATGAAAGAAAATGAAAATATTCAAGATTTTTTTTCAAGGGTCACAATAATTGTGAACCAAATACGTGCATACAGAGATAACGTTCATGACAAGAAAATTGTCAAAAAAGTGCTACGGAGCTTGCCAGCTAAATTTGAGCACGTAGTCGCAGCCATAGAGGAATTTAAAGATTTAGCAAAATTGTCTTTAGATGAACTCATGGGGTCATTAGAGGCTCATGAAAAAAGAATGAGTCGGTTTGCGAATCAAAACTTGGAACAGGCTTTCCAAGTCAAAGCCACTACAGGCGATAGAAAAAATGATGATAGCCACTAGGAAAGAAGAAATGCCTCAACATCAAGAGGGGGTCGAGGCAGAGGACGAGGTCGCGGCAGAAACCAGAATTTCCAGCGACGCGATCCATACAAAGGAGGTTGTTAACCCTAAAAAATAAATAAGGGGTTATATGGGTTAAACAAAAGATTAACCCTTAAATTAGGGATTAATCCCTAAGACGATACTATCGTCACTCTAGTGTCACATACCTTACTATGTTATGACGTGGCACCCGAAGAGATAATAGAATCCCTCGGAACTCACATATCCTACTAGGGTACGATGTGACACCCGAGTGGACACCCAAGCGTCCCTTGGAAAGTCAAGATGAATAAAAATAAGATATCAACGTGGCATCGGAAAAAGAGTAAACCCCGATGGATCCACGCGACTCAGATATCCATCACTGCGCCAAGAGGGACCACAATACGAAAATACTTCCTTGCTGAACACTCCCAAAGCCCTCGGAATCACTATCCCGAAGGCCAAAATTCACAAAACAATGTTCTACTCAAAGCACCAACCACTAAACTCCCTTACTCCGAAGGCACAAACCAAGAAGGTCATTTAACAAAGATCGGGAAGCCCTCGGAGAATGACTCCCGAAGGAGCTACTACTCTCGCAATAGCAAAAAACGCTCGGAATCCATACTACGGGGATCCATACGCAAGAATACTGCCTCACATGCACATTGATGCCCTCGGAGCCCACCTTACAAGCCTAGAGAGACAAATCTGCCCCTCGGAAAATATTACTAAAGAAGTCAATGAAGAAATAGCCGTCCCCGAAATAGAAAACTCCTCGGACACCCACTTCACTTCAACTAGTGAACCTCCTCATGAAATTCAGCCCCTCGGAGAAAAGAAAACAGAAGATTCCGTCTATCAAAGGGAAGAAAACAGAAGAAATAACCCCTCGGAACTCCCCACAACTCTCGGACAAGATAAGGATCAGCCTAGTCAGCACCTTGTCAACAAGATATACTTTACCTTATAGAAGGACACTTGTAATACATGCAACATTACACTTGTACCACATGCATAGTGACACATACTCCCTCCCATACCTATATAAGGGAAAAGGAAAGAAGAAGAAAAGGAGGAGAAAAAAACATATACAAAAACTCACCCAAAAAGCATAAAATCATATTTGTGCTCCTCGGAATAAGAAGTTCAGTAAATAAAGGAAGGATATTTTCGTAATTTTTCCCAAATAGTCATTTACTTTCTTTGAACCACGGATAATGGCGTTCTGAACCTCTAAATAAATCAGTTAATCGGGTATTATTCCAAACCTGTTTACAAAATGGCGCCGTCTGTGGGAACGCCATAGAAGTTGTCCTCGAGCGTGTTCAAGAAAGCAAATCCACTATGGAAAATTTGTTTTACAGCGAAAATCACCCGCCCTATTCTGACAATTCGGAGGAAACTATAGCGAATCGCCGTTCCGGCGAAAGGGACTTTATCAATGTTCCTCGGTCTGTTTATGAAAGATTAGTGGAAGTTACCACTCGAGTTAATCGCCGAGAATTCGAATCCCCCCTGGAAACAGTCCCAGGATCTCCGAACCAAGGAAATCACCCCTCGGAAGAAGGCGAAGTTTATGCAAGAAGGGCACAATGCCCTACGCCAATCTCGTGGTACCAGGAAACTCCTCGGAGGACGCCAAGGCGTTATGATCATCTGGAAACTCCGAGGATAATCCAGAGGGAAGAGAGGTCTCTCCCCGTATATCGCCCCCCCTATTATCACTCCCAACGGAGAACCAACCTTATGGGGAATCCTTGAAGATCTACGAAAGGAAGTAGGAGATCTCAAGAAGACTGTAGGGCCCAAGGAAGATCCGACGTTTAAGATATCTCCCTTCATTCCTGAAATAGCATCTGCTCCGATTCCTTCAGGAATGCGGCCTATTAATGTACCATTATATACAGGAGAAGCTGATGGGAGAGATCCGCAAGATCATATACACCAATATTTGGCAGGAATGGACCTATCGTCCGCCCCGGACTATGTCCTATGCCGAGTGTTCCCCGTTACCCTCGGAGGACGAGCCCAATCTTGGTTTACCCATCTCCCTCCCAATTCAGTGGCCAGCTTTGACCGGTTGGCTCACCTGTTTATACGCCATTTCGCCTGTAACCGCAGGTATCCCAAATCGGCCACTCATCTTTTTACTATTAAGCAACGAAAGGATGAATCCCTTCGGGAATATATAAAACGCTTCACGGACGAAGCATTGGATGTTCCGAACGTCAGCCCAACCATTATGGCCGATATTCTGACACAAGGGCTTCGAGCGGGAGAATTCTTCCGATATCTAATGGGGAATCATGTCACGGACATGAATGAACTTATGCAACAAGCTGAAACTCATATTCTTATGGAAGAAGCCGACCATACAAAGAGAGGGCTAGAGAAGGATGCCAATGAACGTCACGAGCAAACGGAAAAGGAAACTAAAACCAAAGAGAAGGGCAAAGACGGAAAAGCGCCCCCTTGGAAGAACGATGGGGAGACAGTCAAGAAATTCCTTAAACCCGTGCCCCTTCCTCCGATGACCCTGGCTCCCGTGGAAGTACTCAACGTGATGCGGGGCAACGAAGAAGTGCGCTGGCCCCGGCCCACCAAATTTTCCAACAAAGATAAAGATACGGGTAAGTACTGTAAATTCCATAAAACCTATGGACATACCACCGAGGAATGTACTACCCTGCGAAGAGAAATACTTCGCCTTCTGGAGGCAGGATATCTGCATAACTACCTAAAAAGAAACAATCCCGAAGAGCCCAAAGCACATGTATGGAAAAGGCCCCGAGAAGGACCTGGAGAGGAAGAGGATACTCCCCACCGGCAGTCTCGAGAACAAACCGCGGAACATCGGCGGAAGCCCCAAGAAAAGGCTAGAAAACGTCAAAGATCCCCCCGAGAAAGAACCACTACGTCTCAGCGGCGGTCACGGGAAAGGACCGCAGGGTATCGGAACCTACCTCCCCCTCCCGACACGTACGAAGTCAATCCCTCCTCGGGACGGACGATCAACATGATAGAGGGAGGAGACATTTCCAGAATACCCCAGGGTAAGAAGACAAAATATCTCAAAGAAGCCAGACGAGTGGGACAAGGGCTCCCAGTATGCTCCGCCCAAGGGGCTAGGTTACCAAATATCACTTTCGGACCCGAAGACCTGAAAGGTGTAGTCTACCCCCACGAAGACCCTTTGGTAATTGAAGCTACCATCTATGGATTTGAGATCCAACGTATCCTCATAGATACGGGCAGCTCCGTGGATGTCTTGTTTTTTCCCACCTATCTAGCTATGGGATTGAAGAAGGCGCAACTGGAAGTGGCTGAAGTCCCTCTAGTAGGCTTCTCTGGCGAAGCCTGTAACACCCTCGAAACTGTGACCCTGCCAATGTCGTGGGGAGAGGGAGCCCTACGAAGAACGGAATACACCAAATTTTGGGTGGTGGAGGCTTCGTCAAGGACATACAATGCTATATGCGGCAGACCCTCCATTCGGTCATTCGAAGCGATCCCCTCTACCCTCCACCTTAAGGTAAAATTTCCTACCTTGGCAGGCATCGGAGAAGTCCGGGGCAATCAAGCTAGAGCCAGAGAATGCCGAATGAATGCCTTACTCCCCGAAGAAGACGAAAACCCCTCGGATAGTGGCAAAAAACGGAAAGTAGAAGAAACCCGAGTCCAACCCATTGAAGAGCTTAAGATGATAGAACTCGTGGAAGGAAATCCCGCTAGAGCGATCAAGATGGGCACTAATATGGAACCTGGATTGGAAACCCAATTGGTATCTGTTCTAAAGGAATTTTGTCATCTTTTCGCATGGGAAGGAGGCCCCCCCGGACGAATTAGTAATAAGGTATGCCAACACTTCCTTAATGTAAAGCCGGGGGCCAAACCCATTCAACAAAAGAAGAGAAGAATGGGACCCGAACGCAACAAGATTATCCGGTCAGAAATTCAACGGCTTCTCAGCCTACGACAAATCCGAGAAGTCGTGTATCCTGAGTGGCTGGCCAACGTGGTTCTTGTCCCTAAGTCAGGAGGAAGATGGTGGATGTGCGTTGACTTTACCGATCTCAATGATGCTTGCCCAAAGGATTGCTATCCCTTGCCAAGCATAGACCAATTAGTCGACTCTACCGCTGGTTGCGCACTCCTGTCGACTTTAGATGGGGACCAAGGATACAACCAGATCCCGATGGCATTCCCGGACCAGGATAAAACCAGCTTCATTACGGACGCAGGTACTTTTTGCTATTTAGTCATGCCTTTCGGACTTAAGAACGCAGGAGCTACATACCAACGATTGGTGAATCTCATGTTTGTGGGACTCATTGGAAAAACTGTGGAAGTATATGTAGACGACACAGTCGTCAAAAGTCGCTCCGCGAAAGATCATCCCAAAGATTTGTGGAAAGCGTTGGTTATCATGGATCGCTTTGAGATGAAGGTAAACCCTCGGAAATGCTCCTTCGGTATCCGAGGAGGCAGATTTTTGGGATTCATGGTCACCAAGAGGGGAATAGAAGTTAACCCTGAGAAAGCTGAAGCAATTATTGGGTTACCAACCCCGAAATCCATAAAGGACGTGCAGAAACTGACTGGGCGAATGGCCTCCCTCAGCCGATTTGTCTCCAAATCAGCAGAGAAAGGACTTCCGTTCTTTAAAATCCTTCGGAATGTTAAAGAATTCCAGTGGACCCCACGATGTGAAGAAGCTCTCCAGGAATTGAAAAACTACATGGTAAGGCCACCCTTGCTGGTCAAACCGTTACCCCAGGAAGAGCTCTTCGTGTACCTGTCCCTAGGAGAGGAAGCTATCGGAGCGGTATTGGTCAAAGAGCACGATGGGGAACATCATCCGGTCTACTACGTTAGCAAAACTCTCCTCGGAGCGGAAACCAGGTACACTCTGATAGAAAAACTTGTACTCACTTTGGTTACCACGGCGCGTAAATTACGCCCATATTTTCTCTCCCACTCGATCACTGTTCTGACTAAGCACCCTCTACGAGCAATTCTCAACAAACCTGAGACCTCGGGAAGACTGATAAAATGGGCCGTCGAACTAACAGAGTATGATATCTCCTACGCCCCGAGACCTTCCATTAAGGCCCAGGTGCTAGCAGACTTTGTAGTAGAACTTGCGGGAATCGGTGTAGAAAGGAAAGAACCTCTGTGGCACGTCTACGTGGACGGTTCCTCCGTAAATACGCATGGCGGAGCCGGAGTAATCCTGATCAACACGGAAGCCGAAGAGGAGGCGCTACACTTCGCGGTTAGAATTGATTACCCCGTATCCAACAACGACGCCGAATATGAGGCTCTCCTTATCGGAATGAGGCTCGCTCGGGAAGGCGGAATACGAAGAGTCCGCCTGCATAGCGACTCTTAGTTAGTTGTGCAGCAAGTTCAGGGCACATATGAAGCCAAAGAAGAAAGGATGCAAAGTTATCTCCGAGTAGTCCATCGGGCCAAGGCATGGTTCGAGGAGTATCAGTTAGTGCAGATTCCCCGAGTGAATAACCAAGAAGCCGATGCCTTGTCCAAAATGGCTGCACAATTGACCACCATTCGTACCCGGAAAATTACTCTGTTGCACCTGAGCGAATCAGAGAGGACTGAACCTGAAGAGGTAAGTGTCACCAGGACAAATCCTCCGATGAGCTGGATAACACCCATTAAAACATACTTGCAAGATCCTGAAGGATACTCCGAGGACAAATCCGTCCGACGAATGATGTCCAAGAAGACCATCCGATATTTCCTTAAAGACGGAATACTATTCCGAAGGACATACTCCTACCCTCACGCCCGATGTTTAAATAAAGAAGAGGCTCAACTTGTCCTGGCGGAAACGCACGAAGGGGTGTGCGGCAGTCATACCAGTGGTGGAAGCATGGTCGGACGAATAATCCGACAGGGTTATTATTGGCCCACGATGGTCAAAGATTGTAAAGACCACGCGGAAAAGTGTAAGTGTGCCAAGCTTATGCCCCTCGGATTTATCAACCAGCAGCTCCGTGGGAACCCCATCTGACCGCATGTCCTTTTGCTAAATGGGGAATAGACATAGTCGGTCCACTTATTCCCGACGCTGGTCAAAAGAAGTTTTTACTCGTAGCAGTAGACTACTTTACCAAATGGGTAGAGGCGGAGCCCTTAGCGCGAATAACTGCAGGGGCGGTCGTTAATTTCTTGTGGAGAAACATTTTGTGCCGGTTTGGGGTCCCTCGGAGCCTAGTAAGTGACAACGGTCTGCAGTTCACTGACCAAGGGTTAGAGAAGTGGTGTGATCATTGGGAAATTAAACACCGTTTTGCTTCGGTGGGATACCCTCAAGCCAACGGACAAGTCGAAAGAACTAATCGCACTCTCCTGAAAAATATGAAGGCTCGACTCGACTGGCACAAAGCCAAATGGGTTGAAGAAATACCCGGCATATTATGGGCCTATCGGACCACGCAAAGTACCGCCACGGGCGAAACCCCTTTCAGCCTATCCTATGGTTGTGAAGCAGTCGTACCCTCCGAAGTTTCGATTGAGAGTTGGCGAGTCAAAGAATACGAAGAAGTGGCCAATAGTGCTAACTTAGCTCTGGCCCTTGATCTCTTAGAAGAGAGGAGAGTCCGAGCAGCCGTTCGGAGGGAGGAATACAAAGCTCGGATGACACGACACTACAATACCAAGGTAAAGCTTCGAACTTTCCAAGTGGGTGATTTAGTGCTAAAACGGATTGGAGCCTCCAAAAACGTAGGCAAACTTGAACCCCGGTGGGAAGGACCTTACAAGATAGCGGGAATTGTCGGACCCGCAACTTATCTACTTGCTAATTCCGAAGGTGCCACTCTTCGTAACACGTGGAATTCCTTCAATCTTAGAAAATACTATGCTTAATGTAACATCTTCATTGTTACATAAATAAAACTGTTTGTTCATAAATGGATGGTTACGATACATTCGAATCCGATAGGATACATAGGGTTGCAAAACAAAAGTGATAGCCTTACACAGGAAATCATTACAAGCAACCTAACCCCTAGGAGCCATCTATTATAGATAAACAGCCATCGGACCCCAAAAGACCACCTACTACAAGTTAAATACTACCTACTACAAACTACTCTTCTCGCAAAGGACGCTTCCCTTCTCGGATAAGGCGACGACGCTGCTCCTCGGATAAGGTTAGTGGGTCTGCCAATAACACGCCCTCGGATGTTACGGGACTATCTTCGGGAAAGATGGGATGAAGATTAAGCTCGGGAATAACTAAGTTCCCAGGACATTCTAGCAATGATTGAACCGCATCCGTACCAAGTCGATACCCGATGCGGACCAGATCGCGCATCTCCTTTTGCAAGGACTCCCTCAAAGCTGAAGGACCCGCGATATCCAGAACAGCTTGGACCCGAGCCACTACTAAAGCAACATCATGAGCGCGAGTAATCTCTAGCACCCGATGAGTTGCCGCATCACGCTCCCGAGTCATCTGTAATAATTGCTCATCGGAGTGACGAAGTTGATTCTTCAACTCCTCCAAACTCGCTTGACAACTCGTCACCCGGGTCCTCTCTAGCATTAATTGACACTCCACTTTCCAAGACTTATCCCTCTCAATCTGAAGGACCATATCGTGAATCGCTGTAGCAGCTTCATGCTCCTCTTGCAAACGGGAAATTTCCGTCTGAGCTTCCAACAAACCATGCTCTAACTCATCCCGACGACGATATACCAGGCCAGGATCTGAAGAGGAACACCCCCCGAGATCCGATGGCGTCCAGCACCATATAAATCTGGATGAAGATGAATGGATTACTACTGGAGAAATAAAAGGTAAGTAACCAAAATTTGCAAATAAAATGAGCATTTACCTCACACAGGTTTTTGCAAACCAAATCCTGAAGACGGGAGGAAGGAAGGGTCCTCATGAGCTCACAATCTGTAACATTTAGTAGACCACTAAGAAAATTTCGGCAAAACCTCGATACCTCTCCGAGAGGAGAAAACCCCGGGTCCGCACCCGCGGGAGAAGAGCCCACGGGAGGAGGATTCCCCCCGGACAGTGACACAGGTACGCGCTCGGGACCTCCTTCCATAACATTCACGATATCGGAAATCCGAGGAAAGGATTGTGACACCAAGGGAGGCACTGGATAGTCTATCGGAGAAAGTGTTGTAGTCGGATTTTCTGCCCTGAGAGGGATTACAAAGCTCACTGGGGGGGCTGCCACGGGCGAACCCCCCGATTCCTGCCTCTCCGAGGAGGAGTCAGCCCTCGTAACTGCCACGAAGGTATCGGAAAGGCCTTCTGACGCCCGGCGCATACCATGTAGAGCTCGCCCCAGAAAAACACCCTTAAATGTATCTATGGAAAAGGCCGCCATCTCAGCACCTATAAGACAAATATAGAGTATATGATGATCCCGACGGCACACAAATTGATAAGAGAGAAGTCGACAGATCTTCAGACTTACGAAAGTAGAAATTGCCATGAAGAGGATGAATTGGCGAATTCTCTCTCCTTATTCCCTCTTGAAGACCTGCCAGAATAAGAGCCTCAGGACACGCAAGCAGGCCGGTAATATCGTACGAGTCAGAAAATAACCCGGAATGACTCAGTTCCTCCCACTCCCGCCCCGACGTCTCGGAGGTGGGCGAAACGTATCCCAAGCCCCATCGGATAGGCACTCCCCATGATCGGGCCGAATGACCTTTCGAACGGACGAAGAAAAACCTCCGCTTCCAGTCCCCCCTACGAGTGCGAGGACTGGATGTACCGGTGAAGGCTTTCTCGACGTCCCGATAGGCCAGGCTGAAAAGGGGAACTCCATCCGAACAAGGCCGAAGGATAAAAATCGCCCCCACCCGATACGGGGACAGGGGAAGGTTAAAGAGCTCGCAGCATAAAACGTATCCCACTAAAAGGCGATACGAGTTGGGTGTTAACTGGCTCGGGCAGATTTACCAATACTGGAAGAGCGATCGAAGAAAAGGATGAAAAAACACCCGTAATCCACAGTGCATTTGATCAGAATAGACAGTTAGGAATCCAGGAGGAGGGTCATATGCTCTTTGGTCCGGGGAGGGCACAATCACATCAAAATCATTGAAATTCAGATTGAATTCCGTAAAAAGAGTTACTAGAGACTCTCCGTACACAGTACTAACGGCGGAACCAACCCGTCCCCGACCTATTAACCTTGAGGGGGTCAAAGGTATTAAGTTAAATTCAGAACGCTCGTCGGCAAGAGAATACGGTTCTCTACCTAGGAACACATCCCTTATATGGTCTATCCTTCGAGAATCCATGTACGATCACCTACTCCCCACCCTTGAAGACGAACTTGTCCCAATGTTCACTTGATTCTCAACCAACCTATTACACTGTCCCGGGGAAGAACTCTCTGAGGAGGCACTATAAACCTGGGATCCAGGGCCGACTCGAGCACGACTCCGAGAAGAACTACTTGATGATGTGGACCCCCCAATGCATGCGATGTGGCGGCATCATCTTTAATGGTAAGTTTTCCGTTTACTCTTATACGAAGGTCGAAAATAAGGTATTGAGTACAACTACGAGAATGAAAACAAGTCTTATGAAGGTAGATTTCTAAAAGAAGAAAGTAAGATGATTTATCTGCTAGAACAAAATAGCTCTTAACGATGAGTATACATACCATTGTTAACATATTATATGTGATGAATTAATCATATGAAAAAAAAAAAGCTGGAGCTGTCCCACCCACTCCTAAGAGTATGACACGTGCTAATGAGTGTCCTTAATTAGGATAAATAACTCTTAAGCACGCATGTAATTTGACACGTCCTGCTAAGTTATGTACTTAGTCAGCAGATAAAAGATTTTGTCTTTAGCTTATCTTTTTGAAGAGGAGTAAAAAGAATAAGTTTTATATGTAAGCATGCTAATAATTTATTAATATCTCATGCTAATGGACAAATAAGACAAGAATAGGACAAATTGTTCATTCATAAATCCGAGAAGCTCTCGGAAAAGTTTACAAAAGCATAAGAAAAGGTTACAAAATGAGAAAAACTAAAAAAGAAGGGATCCTACTCTAAATCCCTGTACTCGGTGGAGGTGGGGGTGGAGGTGAAATCCCACTTGAACCAGTAGCCCCAAGATTTGACGCGGTCGGAAGAGGAGCAGGGGAGCCTCTAGGTGTCATCACCGCGTCATACATCTCGAGAAGATTTTGAACCTGCTCAGGAGACGGCTTGGCAAGCTTCTTGACGTCGAAAAGGCTACCGAAGTTTACCCCCGGGGGCATTACTCCACGAGCTACGGTAGCACACTCTAACCATCCCCATAGCATATGCCTAAGGGAATCCCGAGCGGACAAAGATGCACTTTGGCGTTCCGCTTCCACTGCCGCGTACCGAACAACCTCGTCGATTCGGGCCTGCACCTCCTCCTGGGGCACCATCTTGGCTATCTTCAAATCCACCAACTCCTTGATCCGAGATTGAAGCTCCTGCTCTCGCTCCAACCACCCCAACTTCTCTTTCTCCAGAGCTTCCACCCGAGCACGAAGAAGCTCATCGTACTCCCTCTTCTCCTTCTCCAGAAGAGTCAATTGGACTCGGACAGACTCCTCGGACGCCTCCAACTTATCGTAAGCCGACTGCATCCTCTGCAAAGTGAGCCGCATCACTTCCTTGGCTCTCTGATCCTCCCTCCAAGCAAAGTCGCTGGCCTCCAACTTCGTTCGGAAAACATCTCTCATTGATTCGGCTTCATAGAGTTGGGCCCGGAGAGAAGTCACCTGCTTTCGGAGAGATCCTAGTTCAGCCACCTCCCTCGAATGGCATTGCTCTACTACAGTGAGGACCTCCCGAGACTTCTTGGACTGCAAGACAGGAAGAGAAACATAAGGAAAGATACAGGAAAATTATTTAAAAATAAAGTGGCTAGAGGACTAATACTTACGATTGTTTCCATCCAGATCATGCTGGCCCGCAAAAACTGATAACCTTCCGCGGGCGCAGCAAGAGAAGATCCGAAGAAATGGAGGATCTCGTGGTATGCCTCCCCTACAATCGAAGGCTCCTTCTCGGGCACTTGAGATGAAAAATCCCCCTCGGAAGCTGACCTCCGCAGGGGAACCCTCTTCGGGAGATCTCCTATAGGAGAAGGAATATCAGTAGCAGGAGTCGTGGCCACGGCTTCCGTTGTGACCACTTCCGGAACTTTTGCAGTGGTAGAGGGACCCTCTCCCCGGAACAGAGTATCCCACACTTCCTTCTTCGCTTCAAAATCCTTCAGTAGATCCGTAGGACCTTGACCGATCCCCTCGGACGGCTTCTCCGAGTCCGGATGGAGTAATTGAGCGAATAAATCTGCACCTGGAAACATAGGGGCCTTGCCCTTATTGACATCTACAAGCGCCAAATACATGGTCAGATAATGATAACAAAAGTTGAAGGGAAGTAGAAAAGAGAGAAACTTACGAGGTCGAGTAGAAGAAGGATCAGGAATAATGGGAGAGGGGTCTCGAGAAGAGACTAAAACCACATCTGGAGACGAAGACTCTTCTTCTTCAGCCCTCGGAGATTGCCCCCCTTGCGAGCCCCTCGGAAGACTACCAGTTCCTAACTCGGAGGCAGATCTCCAAGTCAGGACGGACGAGGGAGCTACCTGTCGTAACGGGACAGCCTCTAGAGGCACTCCCCCAACCTCCTCGGAAGGAGGCGGAATATTTTCACAAACATTCTCGGCCTCCGCGCCTATCCCTACCTCCTCGGACTGCGCTTCCGCCCCCTCGTGATCTCCTTTCTCGTAAGCTCCGCTATGACCACTTGGAGCCACTTCTTCGGAACCAGGTACTAAATAGTACCTCGCCAGAACCTCCTCTGCGCCACCCCAAAATGTCTTAGAACGAGTAATGGAAGAGTACGAAAAACTGCTTCAAGAAAGTAGATATGGAATAAAAGAGCATACGAGCAACAGGAGGAAAACTTACTGAAAGCTGGCATGAGCATGCCCGTAACGAAAAGTGGTTTCTTCACGTTGTCATTAGCACCCACCACGAAGTGAAGTCCAGACTTATCAAATAACCACAAGAAATCTTCTGACTCCATTAGGGCGTGCTGGGCAATCACTGGAGAGAGCACCATATCTTCAGCTAAGGTGTGAATCGGAGTCACACCCTCTCCCCACTTGAAGGGCATATCCCATTTCCCTCGTACAGGCTTCACATAAAAGTACTTGTCCTTCCAAACACCGTGTGAACTTATCGTCGCACCCAAAATCCTCTTCGTAGAGTTAGCCAAATGATCTCGGTGGTGAACGTGATAGAAGGGATATCCCCCAGGTGACACTCCCACATCGAAGATAGACAAGAAATGATCCACATTGCACTCGTACCCCTTGACCATACACCAGAATACGTAAATACAGAGGGCGGCATAGCCGTTGGGAACCAGCTGACTCGGGCAGATTCCACAAGTCTTGAAGACTTCGCAGAAAAAAGAGGGCATAAACGCACGCCACCCGTAATTCACTTGCGCAAAATACACCGTGAGCATACCCTTAGGAGGGTAACACGCCCTCTGATTCTCCGAAGGAATGTGAACGGTCACATTCGCCATCGCAGTTCCCGTAGCCTCAAACAAATCCATGACCTGTTCATAAGTAACCACGGATTGAACATTCTCAATTTTGGAGAAGTCACGGAGAGGGGGTTTCTTTGATTTCGAAACCCTAGCCTTTTTCGTGGCGGCGGCGCCACTCCCTTCGGCGACGGCAGCCCTCTTCTTGCGAGTAGCGACAGCAGGCCCCACGAGAGGAACGGTAGTTGCAACAGGGATAGGAGCATCAATGGGAGCAGCAGCAGTAGAGGACGTGTTGGCAGAGGAAGCCATCTATTTTTTGAGCGGAAAGAAGATTTTACGAGTTGGGTGAAAGGAAAGAAAAGTGAATAAAAAACTATGAGAAGAACAAAAGTCGCTCTTTTCCGCTTGAGAAGAATTAGAGAACTAAGAAAAATTTGGAAGCCTGAGGATTGAAGATTTTGTGAAGAGAATGGGGGAAAAAAGGGTACGAACAGGTATATTTATAAATAGACCGCCATTAAAAACGTGCCTCGTCTCCCACGCCCCACGTCTCCACTCAGGAAGCGACGTGTCGTTCCACGCGCTAGCCGTTACTGCAGATTAACGCACGGATGAGTGAATGTCATTTAAGACATCCAACGGCTAAAAAGAGCCGTTATAAAAGTGATTCTTCATCTGGACCGCTGCTTCCCAAGACCATAACGGTAATTTTATTTCATGGTATTTCAAGTATATATTTATATACATATAATACCCACGTAAATCATAAAAAAGAATGGAGAAAATCCTAAGCCCTCGGAAAAATTACCAAAAAATAAAGAAAAAGCCCCTTTTGCCTTATTAAGGCCACGAAATAAAATTTCACTCGTCTCTACGAGAACGATCGAAATTTGGGGGGGCTAGTGTTAACCCTAAAAAATAAATAAGGGGTTATATGGGTTAAACAAAAGATTAACCCTTAAATTAGGGATTAATCCCTAAGACGATACTATCGTCACTCTAGTGTCACATACCTTACTATGGTATGACGTGGCACCCGAAGAGATAATAGAATCCCTCGGAACTCACATATCCTACTAGGGTACGATGTGACACCCGAGTGGACACCCAAGCGTCCCTTGGAAAGTCAAGATGAATAAAAATAAGATATCAACGTGGCATCGGAAAAAGAATAAACCCCGATGGATCCACGCGACTCGGATATCCATCACTGCGCCAAGAGGGACCACAATACGAAAATACTTCCTTGCTGAACACTCCCAAAGCCCTCGGAATCACTATCCCGAAGGCCAAAATTCACAAAACAATGTTCTACTCAAAGCACCAACCACTAAACTCCCTTACTCCGAAGGCACAAACCAAGAAGGTCATTTAACAAAGATCGGGAAGCCCTCGGAGAATGACTCCCAAAGGAGCTACTACTCTCGCAATAGCAAAAAACGCTCGGAATCCATACTACGGGGATCCATACGCAAGAATACTGCCTCACATGCACATTGATGCCCTCGGAGCCCACCTTACAAGCCTAGAGAGACAAATCTGCCCCTCGGAAAATATTACTAAAGAAGTCAATGAAGAAATAGCCGTCCCCGAAACAGAAAACTCCTCGGACACCCACTTCACTTCAACTAGTGAACCTCCTCATGAAATTCAGCCCCTCGAAGAAAAGAAAACAGAAGATTCCGTCTATCAAAGGGAAGAAAACAGAAGAAATAACCCCTCGGAACTCCCCACAACTCTCGGACAAGATAAGGATCAGCCTAGTCAGCACCTTGTCAACAAGATATACTTTACCTTATAGAAGGACACTTGTAATACATGCAACATTACACTTGTACCACATGCATAGTGACACATACTCCCTCCCGTACCTATATAAGGGAAAAGGAAAGAAGAAGAAAAGGAGGAGAAAAAAACATATACAAAAACTCACCCAAAAAGCATAAAATCATATTTGTGCTCCTCGGAATAAGAAGTTCAGTGAATAAAGAAAGGATATTTTCGTAATTTTTCCCAAATAGTCATTTACTTTCTTTGAACCACGGATAATGGCGTTCCGAACCTCTAAATAAATCAGTTAATCGGGTATTATTCCAAACCTGTTTACAGAGGTGATAATCAAAATTCAAATTATGAGCCGGTTTGCAGAATATGCAGAAGAAATAATCATGCCACGAAGGATTGCCGATTTAAGTGCAAAATGTAAAAAAATCCCAACCATTCCGACAGAGATTGATGGCATAAAGACGACGACAACACTAAAGAATCCAACTTTACCGAAGAGGCCAACAATAACCAGGTACACTATTCATGTTTCAATTCACAACAAAAAATTGAAAGTACTTGGTATGTTGATAGTGGATGCAGCAATCACATGTCCGGAAATAAAAATATATTTGTGGAGCTAGACGACTCATATTCATCAGAAGTAAGGCTCGGAGATGGCAAAGAGCACAAAATTATTGGAAAAGGCACGGTTGCAGTAAAGACAAGAAAGGGCGAGACGAACTTCATCAAAGACGTCTTCTATGTCCCAGGTTTGACCCAAAATCTACTCAGTGTCGGCCAATTGCTACGGAAAAATTATAAAGTGGAGTTCAATAATGACCACTGTGTTATTATTTATAAAAAGAAAAGTCTTGTTGTTGCAAAAATAAAAATGACTGCGAACAAAGTGTTTCCACTTACCTTATCATTAACGGAGAAGATCGTACTTCAAAGCACCACCAATGATCACATGATTTGGCACTTGAGGTACGGACATCTCAACTATAAAGACTTAAATATGTTGAAAAAGAAAAATATGGTTCTTGGCCTTTCAGATACTCCAGACAGGGACAAACCATGTGAAGGATGCATATATGGAAAAATGCATCGCCTGGCATTTCCAAAAGTTTCATACAGATCTAAAGCTCCTTTGGAATTAGTCCACGCCGATGTTTTTGGACCAACTCAGACGCCGTCACTAAGCGACAACAGGTACTTCCTTCTGTTTGTCGATGATTATACAAGAATGATGTGGATATACATCTTGAAGCAGAAATCAGAAGCATTTCCTAAGTTCTTGGAGTTCAAGGCGAAAGTCGAAAATCAAAGTGACAGGAAAATAAAGACCCTCAGAACTGATCGAGGTGGAGAGTTCATTGGGAGAGACTTCATGAACTACTGCAGAGAAAAAGGCATCCATAGACAATTAACAGCCCGCTATAGCCCACAACAGAATGGAGTTGCCAAGCGGAAAAACCGCACGATTGCTGAAATGGCCCGGAGCATGATGACAGGAAAAAGACTTCCTAAAAGTTTTTGGGCGGAAGCTGTGACTACGGCGGTTTACATCTTGAACCGGTCACCAACTAAGGCCTTACCAAGCAAGACGCCATATGAAGCGTGGTTTCACCGAAAGCCCCAGGTACACCATCTCAAAGTTTTTGGATGCATTGCTTATTCTCATATTCCTTCCCAGCAACGTGAAAAATTTGATGAAAAAGGAGAAAAGTTAATCTTTATTGGTTATAGTGACGAATCCAAGGGATATCGTTTACTAGACCCAAGAACAAATAAGCTTATCATTTCTCGAGATGTTATCTTTGATGAAAAGTAGTAGTGGAACTGGGAAGAGAATACGAAGACAAATAATGTCTATCAACCACCGCCATCCTCATTTCAACAAGATGAATCAAGTACCAGTCCAAGTGCAAGTCCAGATCAAGGTCCAAGTCCAGGTGCCGCAGGATCATCCGGAGAATTCTATCCAGAATCAGAAAGTCCTATCCGAAAGGTACGCATCTTACGAGATATTTATGAATCATGTGATGTAGCATTCTTCACCGTTGAGCCGCAGACATTTGACGAAGTTGCGAAAGAAGAAATCTGGCTAAAAGCAATGGACGAAGAAATGGCGAGTATTGAAAAGAACAAAACATGGGAGCTTGTAGATCTTCCCGAAGGAAAAAGAATTATTGGCCTTAAATGGGTGTACAAGACGAAGTACAAGGAAGATGGCTCAATTCAGAAACACAAGGCACGCCTAGTAGCAAAAGGATATTCACAGCAGCCAGGCGTCGACTTCAATGAAACATTTGCTCAAGTTGCACGCATGGAGACTATAAGGCTCGTGCTAGCTCTAGCTGCTCAACTAGAGTTACCAATTTATCAACTGGACGTGAAATCAGCTTTCTTGAATGGAGATCTAGAAGAAGAAGTCTATGTCGAGCAACTGCAGGGTTACATCGTCAAAGGAAAAGAAGACAAAGTCTATCGACTCAAGAAAGCGCTATATGGCTCAAAGCAAGCACCAAGAGCGTGGAATAGCAAAATTGACAGCTATTTCCAAAAGACTGGATTCACCAGAAGCCAAAGTGAACCATCACTCTACGTAACGAAACAAGGTAAAGATTTTCTTATCGTCTGTCTTTACGTGGATGATTTGATATATACAAGCACAAGTGCAGAAATGATGGGTAAATTTAAAAACGCAATGATGCAAGAGTTTGAAATGACTGATCTCGGGCTTATGAAATATTTTTTGGGAATTCAAGTCCGCCAATCCAAAGGAGAAATGTTTATTTCTCAAGAAAAATATCTTGAAGGAATTTTGATGAAATTCCAGATGCAGAACTGCAAACCAATGTCCACACCACTTGCAGTTAATGAAAAGCTGATGATGGATGATGGTGCAGAAAAAGTTGATCAGAAAATGCACAGGAGTTTAGTAGGCTCCCTGATTTATCTGACGAACACAAGGCCAGATATTGTTTATCCAGTCAGCTTGATATCAAGGTTTATGCATGATCCAAGCAAATTGCACTATGCAGCAGCAAAAAGGATTTTACGATACCTCCAAGGTACGAAGAAATTCGGCATCAAGTATGTCAAGGAAAAAGAGAATAATCTAATCGGCTATACTGACAGTGATTGGGTTGGATCAGTTGACGACCGTAAAAGTACGTCGGGATATGTATTATGTCTTGGATCATAAATAATATCGTGGACGTCAAAGAAGCAGAAGACGGTATCACTTTCATCAGCAGAAGCAGAGTATATCGCCGCTACAGATGCAGCGCGTGAAGCAGTTTGGCTGAGAAGGATTCTTGAAGACTTGCAGCAGAAACAAGAAGCTCCAACAGTAATCTATTGCGACAACATGTCGACTATTGCAATGACGAAGAATACAGTGTTTCATGCAAGATCGAAGCATATTGAACTTCAACATCATTTCATCAGAAGTCTAGTTCAAGATCAAGAAATTCAGTTGGAATTCATAAACACCAAGGAACAGCTCGCGGACAGTTTCACAAAAGCAGTAGCCGCAAAGAAAATTGTGCGACTACAAAATGAAGTCCGAATTTTGAATTAAGGGGGAGTGTTAAAAATAATAATTCATAATTCTAGCAAAATCTAGACGGCACATGATCTGGAAATTTCTAATTATTATTTAATCTAATGATTGTAAGATTTATCTAGAAAGAAACATAATTAATAAAGAAAGTGGGACTGATATTTGTTGAATACACCGACATATAGGCCTATAAATAAGGCATAAGTGTTAGAAATTGTAATCAGCCAAAAAAGAAGGGCACTACCCGCAGTGTATAAAGCACTTTACATTCATATCAAATAGTAATATATATTGCAAAAGCTCTATTGCATAAAAGTCCTTCAAGTCTTCCATTTTAATAATTTGGTCCTAAAGCTTTTTATATCCTCCTAAATATTCCTAACACCCAACAGTACTTAGACTGTTTTGATCTAATGATGCCAAATGTTACTTTTATTATGATGTTTTTCAAGGGTGGTAGCTCGAACAAATCTGGTTATTCATATGTGCGTTCTAATTTTGAAATAAAGGTCTTGCATGCTATGAATAAACCATTTGACGAAGAGGGGTATCGTAGAAATCAGGAAGCAGTTCAGGTTTATCTGAATTCTTATCCAGGTCAGTTTTGAGGTCTATAGATTTATGAGATTGAATTAGAAGCTTATAAATTTCAATCTTTCTGATAAGGCATATCTTTCGTGTCTGCAGGTCTTAAAGACAAACTTGTAAAGTACCGATATGAATAAGACAGAAAGCTTAAAGATCTTGCGTGCATTTTTCTTCTGGCTTGAGGTTAGTTGTACCTTAATTGATATTTGGATCAATCCTTCTCTAATTCTACGTAAAAGTACATTCAAAAATGCCAAGCTCTACTGTATACGGATCACGAAATAATATAGCGGCATTTTCTGGGAACACTTATAGAATTCACCAGCAATACTGGAATCTCTTGTACTATGATTTGAGCCTTAGTGCTAGGAAACATAAAATCATCTGCATTGTAGTCACATTGGTGCCTATTCTTGATTAATTTTTGTAGAGTACTGATTTTTTCATTGAAAATCAAATATTGTCATTCTTAACCTTGCTAAACATATTTGTCATAGTTTGTTTTATCGTGATCTTAGATGTATTCTACTTATTATTGAATGCAGTTGTATTTGACAGTAGTTGTAACTGCACTCATAGGTAGAACAGATTACTGTATTTTTATGTTTTACAGCCAGATTTCTGTTGCAACTAATAGAAGACAGTTAAACATAAAACAGTAAAGAACACACAAAGATTTTAACGTGGGTCGGTCCAAATAGTCCTAGTCCAGGGGGGCTTGCACCCAAATATTTGACTCAAACAGTATCCTACTTAAGCTACTCGATTTTCAGAATACCTATCTCTTAACTTATTTTCGGAATACTCGAATGAATCGAAGAACTCACTAAGCTACTCCAGAGTTCCTCTGACTTAATGCTCTTCAAAAACCTTTGACTCGATACAGTACTCACTCACTAATATCTTTTTCAAAAGTACATTTCAACTGTGTTGAGTCTTCTCCTTATATAGGCATGAGCTGAATCTCTGCAGATCCTTAGTTGCAACCATCGCAGGTCTTATTACCATGGTGAATAAAATCTATGTATCTCTAACGGATCTTTTTTCCTTATAGATAAGCTCGTCTGATTATCAGGTTGTAACCCGAATATATTCCCTTGCCTTTCTGAGAGATTCCTGCAATATTATACAAGATATCCAATTGTATATGCTACCTAAAGATGTCTAGAAGCATAATAAGGAGATATGTGTTAGTTAAATGGTAAGTTGG
This sequence comes from Linaria vulgaris, assembly GCA_948329865.1. Lineage (NCBI taxonomy): Eukaryota > Viridiplantae > Streptophyta > Magnoliopsida > Lamiales > Plantaginaceae > Linaria > Linaria vulgaris. The sequence goes on from OX415252.1 coordinate 28,728,019, forward strand.
AATAATATCTTAGCAAGATAACTTCCATCTAGAATTCAATCTTTACGCTATTGATTTAAACAAAACAACATCAAGAATAACTGAATGGGCCGATCGAATCTAAGCCTAATTCAAGTGAGGAACGACCCTAACAATCTCCCCCTTTGATTGTTTCGTCAAAATCATTTATCGATCTGCACAAGTGGTTAGAATATCACAAGCAAAGTGTCCACAATGCAAGTAGTTGAAATAATACCAAAGGATAGTGGTTGCAACATCGGTGCAACCATCTGACAAAACGACATGAATAAAAATAGTAGAGATTGTTCAGAGTTAAGTAAACATTGTTCAGAGTTAACATAGATTTCTCCCCCTGACTTGCAACTACCCAACCTTTTTGAAAACACTAATCAAGGGGTGCCCGCGCTAGACTGGGCTAACAGGCAATCGAGATTGGAGGCTTGTAAGGCCAGGGAGGTGCCCATCTCCTCATGAGACGTTTCCAGCTTTTCAAGTGGGCCGTTGAGTCGCTACAGCTCTATGTGAATGTCCTCAAGACTGGTTGAGGCATCCGACAATGATCCTGAGCCCTTCTTGGAAGAGGTGCTAGTTGCAGTTGGAGATGGTAGTGGTTTGTTGACCACCTTGGGACTGGCACGCATTGCTTGTACACTTGTGAGTTCCTCATGCTTGGCTTTAAGGGATGGCACATGGGCTGTGATGATGCGGTAGATGATGGGCGAAAAACCAAGGGAGAGGTGTGCATTTTGAAAGGCCTCATGATAGACACGCTCAAACACAAGCTTGCCGAGATCAATCAGAATTCCCATCCTAATACGGTAAAGAACGCTCGCGATGTCCGCGTGCATAGAGGATACATGGGTACAAGGCATCCAATGACAAACTAGAATGCGGAAAAGTAAATTGTACCTGTTGGTGAGGTGACTAGTGGTGAGGGGGCCTGAGGGCCAAGAACGGATAAGCCCGCCAGTGAGCTCGGTTGCAACTTTGTTCATGTTGCGCTCCAGTCGCAACTCAGACTGATCACTAGTGTCCACCTCAGAGACACCCATGGCAGCAGAGATAATGGCGGGGGTAAAGGGGGCAGAGAGTCTTGCGCACATAGATCATGTGTCGTTGAAGAGAACCCTCGACATCCAGCTGTAGAGTCAAGTTGGCATAAAACTCTTGCACCAAAACTTTTGAGTAGCAGCTGGCATTCTGAGTTGCGGCCAACCAAACCCTTGCAATCCGTGAATCCAGAATGTCCGTGTTGGAGTAGGACTTTTCATGAAGTGGGCGGTCCTCCACCAGAGTGCGTTTCAGATAGGCCGTGAAACGAGTCTGGGCTTCATGAGTATAGAAACGGGCGGAGTATGCCCGCACAGATTTTAAGGTGAGAGAAGCAGGTGCTACCTCTGGGTAAGTAAACTGTTCCTCTGTTGGGGGTATGACCGTCTTTTGGAGGCCGAGGCCTGGCGGCGCTTCTTTGGGCCTGGCTCCTCTTTAGTAGAAGGTGGTTATGTGGGGGCATCGTCATCGGAATCACCTTCAGATGCAGACTGCTCAGAGATCTTATGCAGTCTCCTTGGGCGAACGGACTTGCGAGCGAGAACCTTGGCTCTCTTCCTGGTTGCAACACCAGCAGCAGTTGGAGAGAGAAAGGGTTCGTCCTCAGCATCACCAGATACATCTTGGGCAGTGGAGGATTCTCCAATTTTGGCCTTTCCCTTGTTCTGGGCTGAGGCCCAGGCAGGGGAATGTGGTGGAGAAGGCAGCAGAGTGGTGGTCAGAGAGGAGTGATCACGAGGAGGAACTTGCTCATCACTTTCATCAGGAAGTTTTGCAGGTGGTCGTGGTGAAGGAGGGAGAGACTGCAGTGGATCCATGGTGATGGGTTCATCGGAGTCGGAGTGCACAGTTGCTGAGCGCTTGATCGTACCACCCATTCTGAAAGAAGAAAAGAGAGAGACAGAGAGCACTATGAAGAGACGGTGAGAGAGAAAGAGAGAGTAGACAGATTAATGATGATGGGAACACGTAGTGGGTGCAATTAATATATTTCTAAACCATAGGGAAAAGGGGGGGGGGGAAACTTTCCCTCCAAAACACACCCTTAACAAGGAAAATCATTGAAAGATATTCCCAGTCAGAGATAGGATAGAGTCAAATCATGTAGAGCTAATCATGGGGAATGATCCTTATCAATACAGACATAATGTAAAAGCTGCCTAATGTTACACGAGCATAATTACCATTTTAAAATAATTAGGGCTCCACAGTTAATTAGAATTAAAACAAACAGGGACATTGTGCCCCAATGGATGAAAAATTATTAGTTAAAATTACAAACCCCATAAGGAGAACTAAGTCCAAAAGAAATCAGGCCGTGTTGGCTCCTCAGTTACAACTGAAGTCAATTTGTGTAAGCAATTGGTATCTTTCACGCTGACTCGTTTGTGAACAAAGTAGCTCTTTTCAATGAGTGGACGCATGGGATATGAATTGATAGCTTTCACTCTTGTTTCTTTTAGGCCATGTAGCTTTTTCGAGTTGCAACTGCAGGCGTGTGGAACTGCCTTGTTTAATGCTTTTGCACACACACCTTTTTTTTTTTTGTTGAACATCAGTTGGGACTGAGGAGACATATGGAAAAAATAACTAAGAGGACTGTTCATCAATGGGATGAGTAATTAAAAAATAGAACCGTCACCCTTAGTTGCAACAGGGTCCCTGATTCAATTCACATAAGGCAGAGGCCTAAAGACTTTCGAAGGTGCTCAAACTGTGTAACATCTAGAGCCTTCGTAAAGATGTCTGCAAGTTGAAGGTCAGTACACACATGATATAGCTCAACAGTATTAGCCTCTACCAGTTCCCTGATATAGTTATATCTTATATCAATATGCTTAGTGCGTGAGTGCGTGAGTGCTGAACATGATTTTTCGAAATGTTAATAGCACTAGTGTTATCACAGTAAATGAGTATCTCATTTTGAGTGATACCGTAATCTTCCAACATTTGCTTCATCCAGACTAGCTGGGTGCAACAGCTCCCTACAGCAATGTATTCTGCTTCAGCCGTAGACAGGGTGATGGAGTGTTGTTTTTTGCTGAACCATGACACAAGGTTAGTGCCAAGATAAAAACATCCTTATGTGGTACTCTTCCTGTCATCAGCAAATCCAGCCCAGTCGGCATCACAATAACCTGCAAGTAAAGGTTATTGTTTAAGTTGTAACTAAGACTGAACTCAGGTGTACCTGCAATATATCGAATGATCCTTTTGACAGCCTTTAGATGCGACTCCTTAGGATTGGCTTGATATCGCGCACATACTCCAACACTGGAACATATGTCTGGTCGGCTAGCCGTGAGATACAACAGACTACCAATCATGCTCTTGTATAGACTAGCATCTACGAGTTACAACCTTCGTCCTTGCTGAGTCGATCAGTTGAACCCAAGGGAGTCTTCATCGGTTTGGCATGTTCAAGCGCAAATTGTTTGATGAGATTATTGGCATACTTTGTCTGTGGTATGAATATTCCATCATTTTGCTGTTTCACCTGTAAACCAAGAAAGTATGTGAGTTCGCCAACCATACTCATTTCAAATTCATTTTTCATGACAGAGATGAATTATTGCAACTCGCTAGCGGAGGTGGACCCAAATACAATGTCATCAACATATATTTGTGCAATCAAAATGTGTGTGCCAAAGTGTTTATGGAACAGGGTTCGATCTGCACTTTCTCTGGTGTATCATTTTTCAAGAAGGTGATCAGTGAGTCTTTCGTACCACACACATGGTGCCTATTTGAGACCATAATGTGCTCTTTTGAGTTTCAGTACATAATTGGGAAAGTGTGGGTCAATAAACCCTTTGGGTTGTTCAACATAAACTTCCTCATGTAGGTACCCGTTTAAGAAGGCACTTTTAACATCCGTTCGAAACAGTTTGAAGCGCAAGAAACATGTAACTGCAAGCAAGAGACGAATATATTCCATTTTTACAACTGGTGCAAATGTGTCATCATAATCCACTCCTTGGACTTGTGTGTAGCCTTGTGCAACAAGTCGCGCTTTGTTTCGAATAATGTTTCCCAACTCATCGCTCTTGTTCTTGAATATCCACTTTGTACCAATGATGTTTACTTTATAAGGTCTATGTACTAGTTCCCACACTTCATTTTATTTAATATCCACTTTGTTCATTTTATTGAACCTCTTTGTGAGGAGAGCCAGAGACTGAACCACTTCTAACTTGGAACTGTTCTGAGGGAGGTTTGCACGTAGCGCTACTCCTTTGGAGATAGTGTCTCCTGCTCTTTTGAGTTTTATTTCCCATGCAGTGAGGGAACCCATGAGATATGCCAGGGTTAGGGTGTTGATGTCCTTTGCCTCTTCAATAGCTGAGACCTTCATTGAGAATCTTCCTGGAAGTGATCCTAGTAGCTTTAGTACAATTATTGACTCTGGGAAGTCGGCTCCAAGGATGGTGGCTTCACTTGCTAGATGGATGTGTTTGGAATGGAACTGCGCAATAGTGTCTGTTTCTGCCATTCGTATGAAGTTGAACTGATCATTGAGCAGTTGCAACTTGGATGCACGTAATTTAGCGTTTCCCTGGTGCACGTTCTCAATAGCCTGCCAAGCATCTCTTGCAACTTCATATTTAGAAATACTTTTATATTGATCATAATCTACTGCAACTAGGGTAATGTTTAAAGTTGTAGAGTTATAATTTGCAAGAAGTTCTTCCGCATTGGTCCACTCTAGTTCGGATTTGACCCTTCTTTATTCATCGGTAGGTGGGGTCCACCATTTTAGAATGCTTTTCCATGCTTTTTGGTCTTGCTGTTTGATGAAGCTTCGCATGCGATTCTTCCAGTAGGAGTAGTTTGTTGCTATTAGCATTGGATGTTTTATGGTCGACAGACCTTCCCTCATTTCCTCCACGAAAATATTTAAACAAAACAAAACTAAAAAGATCTTTGATCCAGAATCTACACTATGGAATATAGTGATGCCAATTGAAAGATCTTAGATCTATCCTACTTATTATTGAATGCAGTTGTACTTGACAATAGTTGCAACTGCACTCATAGGTAGAACAAATTACTGTATTTTTATGTTTTAAAACAGTTTACGTTGCAACTAATAGAAGATGGTTAAATATAAAACAGTAAAGAACACACAAAGATTTTAACGTGGTTCAGTCCAAATGGTCATAGTCCACGGAGCTTGCACCCAAATATTTGACTCAAAGAGTTCCTACTTAAGATTTACAATGTAGGTTTTACATCAACCCAAAACTTACACTCCCTCTAATATTTGCGGTTGCAATACCTATCCCTTAACTTATTTTTGGAATACTCGATTGAATCGAAGAACACACTAAGCTACTCCAGAGTTCCTCTGACTTAATGCTCTTCAAAAACCTTTGACTCATACAATACTCACTCACTATTATCTTTTTCAAAAGTACATTTCAACTATGTCGAGTCTTCTCCTCATATAGGCATGAGCAGACTCTCTGCAGATCCTTAGTTGCAACCATCGCAAATCTTCTTCCCTTGGTGAATAAGATATATGTATCTCTAACGGATCTTCTTTCCTTATAGATAAGCGCGTATGATTATCCGGTTGTAACCCAAATATATTTCCTTGCCTTTTATCTGAGAGATTCCAGCAATATCGTACAAGATATCCAATTGTCTATGCTACTTAAACATGTCTAGATGCATAATAAGGAGATATGTGTTAGTTAAATGGTAAGTTGGAATAATATCTTAGCAAGATAACTTCCATATAGAATTCAATCTTTACCCTAATGAGTTAAACAAAACAACATCAATAATAACTGAATGGGCCGATCGGATCTAAGCCTAATCCAAGTGAGGAACGGCCCTAGCACGTTTTGACATGATTTACTAACAAAATATACTCCATTGAAGATGTGGCTAACTACTCCTATTTAGAAGAACTTGGAGAGTAAAAATGAGTCTTTTAGATTTGTTGCCAACCCTATTGAAGGCACTAGAACATGTTCTTTTCTATTCAAATTTTGCGATATCTATACTTTCATCTTCAAAACTAACCCCCATGCAACTGAGAGACATATGGAGGAACATCATTATTGCTTTAGCTAATCTTTTATTCATCCTTGTCTCACTAACCTTAGAAGAGCAACATGCCTTGTTTGGCATCATTTAAAATAAACACACACTCATTAATATTTATAAATGCGACCTTCCAAAACAAACAACATTTTTTATTTCACCTTCTTAAATTAACCTATAGAGACTCATGAACAACACTCTTGTTTCCAAAATTAAAAAAGTCACACTACATGAAAACACAACCTATTTCATCAACATGTGCTTTACTCTGATAATGTTCAAACAATACATAGTTGGGTAAATTATTTTTAGCTCTAGCGTATATTGTGTTTCTTACTTTGTCACTTAAAGTTTCCCCTAAAACAACTCCAAATATATTTTTCCAATGACACAAATTTCCAAGATTTATCTTACACAACTGAAAATGACTCTAATATGTCCTAACTTTCGCAGGGAACTCCTAACATAAGTCTCCCCAGTTATGTGCAAAGTCCTATTTTTAAGGGAACCAGGCAAAGACTCAATGCTGACAACCATGATAGATCAAGAATTGGCAAAGCCTATTGTATTCATTGTTTGTTACTTTGATCGTGCTTACTACGACGAAAGATGCCCATACGAGAACCAGAATCCGCTAGAGAGACCATAAGATGTTGATTTAGCCATAGCAAAAAAGAGAGTTATGGTGGTACTGTCCGTATGGTGTTAACAAGACCAGATATTTGCACCATGACAAGGTCAATTATCTCAAACTACCATAGCAAGGAACGTACCCTAGATATTGTGGAGATATTCAATGATGGATAACACGACACCATATCATAGTAATTGCATCTTTAGTTGCATGGCGCGATTCAATCTAGATTGATAGAAACTGAAGGCCATCCTTAAAGTTGTAATGGAACCTCTCTTTATAAGCTATATTTCAACTCTTTCTCAAGCGATCTGCTACATTCCTTCACACGGCCCCTTATGTGTGGGCGGTTATTATCTCCGGCCCTATACGTTGATAGGTCGCAAGTCAATTATGTCCAGAGTAGAATCTCGCAATTGAAGCCCATTTATTTATCCACTTAAGCCTTAGTAAATGGAGATAGAACTTTTCTTTGAAAAAAAATCTTTTAGGCTCTTTGCTTAAACGATGAGGGACATTTCTCATCCAGATTGTTTCATGCAAGAGCCATCGGTATGAGAAAATTGCGTAAAATATATTGTTTCGTTAATGAATTAATACTTTGTTTCACATAAGAGATGCTGAATATGTAAAAGAACCTTTGCTACTATACCACTAATCTTTTATTGATATATTAAAAGATACAAAATCAGTAGAGTTATTTCCTCGGCCAAAAATGATTGTTAAAATTCCTTATATTAAGCCATTATTCATGTGTTGGGGTCAATGACAGAAATGAAATCGGATAAGTCTCACTCCAGCCAAGATTCATGGCTACACCGTGTTCTGATATGTTGTATTAGTAGTCTTGTCCTTCTCCATTGAAAGTGCAAGGTTTTCTAGAATCAATGTTATGCGATGTTGGGACAACATTGAGGATAACATTGTTAACGGGAGAGCATGTGCAAAAATTGTTCTTTAACTGCCAAATTTAAGTTTTGCCTTTATTCACTCATCAATCAAGTTTCACGGTTTTAGTTGTTGATGTTTATGTCCAGGAAGGTATCTTAATCATAAGGAATAGCTAGGGAAGATTCCTTACTTGAAGTTTTCATAATTCAAGTTAGGTTGAATAGTCAACTCAACACGGTTTTCAAAGAAGGAAACAACTTGGCGGTTCTCTGCAACTTGATTCTTTCCAGGATTACTCCGATTTGAAGAAGATGTGTTACCTTGCTAGATTGGTAATAAAGGAAACACATATTCAAGAAAGATATCGAGTTCACAAAGAAGGCAAAATTCAACAAGGAAACAACAAGAGTTACCAAAACTATGAACAACACATCTTGGCGTGCAAGTTTCCAGAAATCTATAAAGGATGTGAAGTTCATCAAGATGAATACAAGACAATAGTGAAAAACAATCCAAGAGATAAATCATACGTTGTATTGTCTTCGTCTTGCTTTTGTGAAGTTTTTGTATCAACTATTCACATCTAGTTCATAGAAGTTAAGTAGTTCGTACTTGTCTGCTTCGTTGAGCCCTATCAACAAAGAGCGTGAGTGGATTGTTGTGAGGAACATTTTGTTAAAACCTTTATTGGTTATTCGGCCTAAGGCTTAGAAGTTTTTAATAAAATTGAAAACTTCTTAAAATTATATCTTCTTGTGTGTTTAATTATGCTGCATGTTACAATATTCAAGAAGATCACAATTGAGTTAAGGCAACACCAGCTTAACTCTCAAACTTGTTGTGTCAATCCACGATCCGACAATTTCAATTGATATCAGAGCCAAACACCGACTACACTTGTGGTTTGGAGGTGATACAACACAATGCACAATGTCAATCCTAATACCAACAGGATTTCAGTTTTGGATGGCTCCAATTATGCATATCGGAAGATCAAGATGAGGTCTCATATCAAAGCTATTTATATTCGAGCCTGGCAATCCGTGATCAATGGATACTCTCTTCCAACATTACCAAGAGATGGTGAAGGTGATCTAGTACCAAAACCAGAAGCAGATTGGACAACAGCAGAGGTAAGTCTCTATATCTCTAATGAAAAGGATCTTAATGCTATCTTTAGTTAGGTTAATCATCACATGTTCAAGTTAGTCCAGAATTGTACAAAAGCCAAACATGCTTGGGATATGAGTGAATCTAGGAACCATGCTAATCTACAGTTTCAAGTCTTGATGAATACTCTTAGAGAATTTTACATGGAGCTTGCCTCACAACCTAGCAAACACAGGGCTATTGCTTTAAGAGGATCAAGTCTTGACAATGAAAGTGATGATGAACATGAATAAATTTCTTCAAACTATGGTAAAATTACTAAGAAATTCAATAAGCTGAACCTTAAAGGAAAAGGCAAAGAAAAGAATCTTAGAAATAGTTCCCCAGGTTATAAGAAATTACCTTCTAAGTTTGTGAAGTACATGGCATCAAAACCTACTCCATTAGAAGCTGATAAGTTAAAAGATGTTCAATGTTTTGAATGTAAAGGATATGGTCATATGGCTAATGAATGTGCTAACACTCTTAGAAAATTAGGAAATTCTCATTGGGTTTGTGTAGATGATTTCAATGAAGATGACTTTAGTTCTGGAGAAGATGAAGAACAATCAGAAGAGATTCAAACTGCTGTGCTACTCACTCGGATTGACTGGACACAAGAAGACTCCCTGAACTGCTTCGGATCTCAATGTTACCCCAACATTCAGGATCCAACATCAGAACATGAGACCTTCTTTGCAGATTGGGATGAATATGATGCAGATATTGAACTTAATCTTGTGTCTAATAATGATGAATCCAACTTTGATAGTTTTCATGGCTCAATGGATCTAGATGAAGAATATTTCTTTGAAGGAGAAATGTCCTAGGAGGAAATCATTGAAGACCTGAAGTCTATCTACCACAAACTGCTGCTTGAGAATCACAAACTCATCAAGAGCAACAAAAGCCTAAAGAAATGGATTGGATGCATGAAGGAGATGCTGAAACTGTATGAGAAAGACCTTGACAAAACAGAGGCTGAGCTAAAGGAGGTAAAGGTAAAATTAAATAAAGTTGAACAAACCATTGCCAAATGAAACTATTCCACATCTAAGCTTGATGAGATGTTGAGTATGGAAAATCAAGGTAAAATGGTTTGGACTATGTTGAGAAACCTCCCTATGAAGAAGTTGATTCTGCCTATTTAAAAGCTGGTTTTATCAAGGAAAGTAGTAGTGTGAGTAGTGAAATTCCTGTCAACACTGTGAAAAAGCCTATTTTTATCTGTCAATATTGTTTTCAACCTGGTCACATTAAGCTTTATTGCAAAAAATTCATGTGTGATTGAGAAGAAAACAAGAATTAATAGCAGTACCAATGTTAGGAGAACCTCTGATCTGAATGTTATCCCAACATTAGGTAACAAAGCTGAAGGACATAAAAGTAGAACTTGGATTGAAAAGATAAAAACTCCTAAGGTTAAAATTGTTTGCAATGTTGTATTTTCTGCAGTTTACTCTAACCTTGCAAGTAAGTGGTATTTTGACAGTGCATGTTCAAGGCACATGACTGGAAACATTGACAACCTGAAAGATGTAATCCATTTGACTGTTGGAACAGTTACCCATGGAGGAGGCACTAAAGGGAAAATCATTGGAAAAGTAGTATTGGATGTTGAAGGATTTCTGCCACTCAAGGATGTGTTGTTGGTTGAAGGATTGAAAGCAAATTTAATTTGCATAAGTCAAATTTGTGATGATAACTTGTTAGTTACATTTGATAAAAGTTCATGTGATGTGTTTAATAGTGACAATGTCCGTGTCATGACAGGTACAAGATCAAAGGACAACTGCTATCTAGCTCAAGATGAAGCTGAATGCTACCATGCCAAGGTAGATGAATCTGTCATGTGGCACATGAAGTTGGGATATGTACACTATTGAAATCTAAGAAACTACAGAAGTTAGAGTGTAAGAGGTATGCCTAAGTTGACTTGCCCAGGTAAAATTTTTTGTGATGACCGCCTGAAAGGTAAACAAACAAAAGTTGTTCATCCACCACTTCAGGTACAGAGTACTAACCCTAGAACTAATAAGTGCTTTGAATTGCTACATATGGATCTCATGGGTCCTATTGAGGTTAGAAGCCTGAATGGTAAGAAGTATGCTTTTGTTATTGTTGATGATTTTTCAAGATATACCTGGATTAAGTTTTTGAAAGAAAAATCAGAGGCATTCAACACATTCAAGATTTTGCATGCTAGTATTAACAATCTGTATGACACTTCTGTAGGAAGAATTAGGTCTGACCATGGAAAAGGGTTTGAAAATGTAAGCTTTGCTAATTTTTGTGTGACTAAAGGTATTTTCCATGAAATAGAATAATACTTCAAGAGATGGATAGAGTAATGTTGAATTCTATAAACCTATCTAAGAAACTCTGGGATGAAGCTTTGAATACGGCATGTCATATAAGTAATAGAGTTTATCTTAGACCTGGTACTACTATGAAACCTTAGGAAATCTTGAAAAGTTAAAAACCAACAGTTGCACACTTTCATGAGTTTGGTATTAACTGCTATTTACTGAAACATATAGATTATTTGAGCAAATTTGATGCCAAAAGTAAAAAGTGTATATTTGTTGGATATTATCCTAATAGTGCTGCTTTCAGGGTCTACAATCCAAGATTCCATACTATACAAGAATCAGTTAATGTCATTTTTTATGAGCTCACTGTTTCTGCAGGTACTGAAAAAGTCACTGTTTCAGATGTTACTCCAACATTAGACCCAACATCAAACACAGAAGCTGGAGATGTTGAACTGGAAACTGGAGCAAATGATGATTTAACACCAGAAACCTCCAATGTTAGCCCAACATCTGTTCTATCGGATTCTGAAGATGAAATACTTCATGTATCCAGAAGAGATCCTCCTGCTAGGATACAAAGAGATCATCCAGCCACTAAAGTAATTGGACAAACTACTGAGAGAGTTAGAACACGCAATAAAGAAAGGTTTAATTACAAGGATATGGTTAAGTTGTGTGTTTGTATGTCTTCTTCATGTACTGTTGAAAATGCATCTTGTTTTGTGTCCTCCATTGAACCTAAAAATGTAACTGAAGCTCTTAAGGATAGTTACTGGATTAATGCCATGCAAGAGGAAATCTAACAATTCACCGAAAACAGAGTTTGGAATATAGTACCTAGGCCATCACATGTGAATGTAATAGGTACAAAATGGATTTTCAAAAATAAAACTGATGAGAATGGTGTAAGTATGAGGAACAAAGCTAGGTTGGTTGCACAAAGTTATACTCAGGTAGCAGGTACATATTTTGCTGAGACTTTTGCTCCAGTACCTAGGATAGAATCAATTAGATTACTTCTTGCTATTGCTTGCTGTCTTAGGATTAAACTTTACCAAATGGATGTTAAAGGTTCCTTTCTGAATTGTTTAATTGACAAAGAGGTTTATGTAGAACAACCTAAAGGCTTTGCTGATCCTAAACATCCTGACTATGTGTACAAACTTGAGAAGGCTTTGTATTGCTTAAAACAGGCTCCTAGAGCTTGGTATGAGAGCTTAACTGATTTTCTGTTAAGCCTAGGTTTCAATATAGGAGATGGAGATAGAACCTTTTTTGTCCTTAGAAAAAGCTCTGATATATGTATTGCTCAAATTTATGTGGATGATATAGTATTTGGCTCTACTAACAAGTCTACCTTAGACATGTTTGTTGAGTCTATGACAAGAACATTTGAGATGAGCATTATCGGTGAGCTTAACTACTTTCTGGGACTACAAGTAAAGTAGTTGGAGAATGGTATCTTCCTGAACCAGGAGAAGTATGCAAGGAATCTGGTGAAGAGATTTGAGCTAAAAGAGTCCAAGCCTTGCAAAACTCCTATGTCCTCTTCAGTGAAGATAACAAAAGATGGCACTAGCAGCAATGTTGACCCAACATTGTACAAATCCATGATTGGTAGTTTGCTATATCTCTCTGCCTCTATACCGGACATCATGTTTTCAATATGTGTTTATGCTAGGCACCAAGCTGAGCCAAGGCAATCTCACTTGATTGATGTGAAGAGAATTCTTAGATATATCTCTAGAACTTCACCTTTAGGCATTTGGTATTCTTATGACACTAACACGAACTTGGTTGGTTTCAGTGACTCTGACTGGGCAGGTGATGTGGATGACTGGAATTCCACAAGTGGAGGCTATCTTTATTTGGGGAATAATTTGGTCTCATGGTATAGCAAGAAGCAGAACTGTGTTTCATTATCAACAGCTGAATCAGAATATGTAGTTGCTGGCAGCTGTGTTACCCAACTTGTGTGGCTCAAACACATGATTTCAGATTATGGGTTAGATAGTGATACCCTTCTCATGTTCTGTGACAATCTAAGTGCCATAAGTATCTCTAGGAATCCTGTCCAACATTCTAGAACTAAGCATCTAGACATAAGGCATCATTTCCTGAGAGATATAGTAGAGGACAAAGTGATCAACATTGAACATATTGAGACAACAAATCAGCTTGCTGATATATTTACAAAACCTTTAGATAGTGAGAGATTCTTCAGCTTGAGGAAATCTCCTGGCATGTGCAATATGTGAGAATGTTGAGGAAACAGGTGTTAACTTATCACCACTGTCTAGCACTAGTATATTGGTTGTGGTGTAGTTTGTATTCTGTTGTTTTTGTTTGATAAATTATTTCCCTGTGAGTCTCATCTAATCCTCGTTTTGTCATATTTTGGTTTGTGTGGTTGAACTCTTTGATTAACAACTCTTTCTAGTTATCAGTTTCACAACTTTGTTTTGAGAAAGTAATAAAAACTGTTCTGTTTGTCTGAGGTTGTGATAGCCTACCGTATGAAGAGGCTGGGGTACACAAAGTTCACTACTTTGATATCTATTCAGTTGTGTCTTATTCATATGGAAGGTGTACAGGACATGTGGAGAAGTTGGGGTACATGATGTTGACAGCTTCAGCGTTACTCAGTTGTTCTTATTTACATGTTTTTGTTTGTTTGGCCAAGGAACACATGCGGGTGATCCTTTCTACTAGGGTGTTTGAGGTTTAGATTTCTTACATTTAGTAGCACTGATCACTTGGTGATTCTCTTGAATGTAGGTTGGTAAACAAGTATGCATATGGAATTGGGGTGTTGGGGTGCATGATAAATGAATTGCCAACATTCAAGGCCTTTGTACTTGCCTAACTTGTTGTTGTTAATGTTGTTACTGGGGTGTGTAGAGTTCATGCTGCCCTCATTCAGTAGAAACATTAGCTTTGTGTTTAGCAATCTTCAGCTTTTGGTTCAGATGAGTTATGAAAAGAATAAAGAGTATAAATAGATGTGAACTGTGCTGGTTTGGGGAATTCTTCATAAGTGTTTACCATCTGCCTATTTGACATTACATTGTTGCATTCATGTATAATTGCATTGCTTTATTTCTTGTTGTTGAGTTGTGTCGGTTTAGGCTGAGAGGGAGTATAATTCATGTGTTGAGGCATACAATTTGGGTGACATACTGCAGGTGATACACTTTTATGTGACTTTCTATGATGTGGAAGTGAATTGTTCCTTGAATTCATAACTGCTTATCTCTATGTGTTTCTTGGTATCTATGTTGCTTACTCATGATCTTGATGTGAACAATATATCTGAGGTACTCACTTGCTATATTAGTTGAGTTTCAGATGTATTTTTGGATGTATCTCAAGCTCTCACATGAATTTACCGTGGTGAAGCCTGTACCTCCACCTTCTGGTTTGAATGTTATTGAATGTCATCCCAACATTGTGCATTGTCGCATGCCAACATTGAAAACAGGAACTTATAAGTTTCCAAATATTTGAAAACCGCTCTAGTTACTTGTCACTTAAACATCAAAGCCTGTGCGCGAGAAAACATAGTGGGAAGATTTTATTTGATTAAAATTAAGTAACTACCCACTAACATTCACTCTCTCTCCACTATTCACGGTTATATTAGGAATCAAAACCCTAATTTCCTTATTTGTCCTTACAATTTCTTATTTTTGCTTAAAATTCCTGCAATTTTACTCTCTACTCTCGAAATTCTCTCAATTTTATCTGCAAATTCTCTCAAATATCTCACTAACAATGGCAAGCAAGTTGCCCGTGCATACTCTTACAGATGTTGCTCTGAGCAGTGAACCCACAGCTGCACGCACCTACTCTCACACCCGAGGTGCTGCTGGAAAATCATAGGATGCTCCAGTTGTTGCTAAAAGGAAGGCGATCCCCTACGTGCGACGAGGAAAGAAGCTAAACAGGGAGAATCAACTTCTAATGTGGAGCCAACTGCTGAGTCAACCGCTCCAATCATCAATGAGCCTGAAATTGAGGTAAACATGGCTGAACCCAACCCTGAAATTAATGTTTATATAATTGTTGAGGGGGAGGTTGGTGAATCTGTGGATAAATTGGTGAGGAAGTGGATTAGGGCTCAAAAGAAAAAGAGGAAGGGTACTGAGGAGAAGTTGAGAACTATGTCTGAGACTGCTAAGGAACGTGCTGAGGTTAGGAAAAGGCAAATTGAGAGGTTAGCTAGGAAGAAGGCTACTGAGGAAGAGAGGAAATCTGTTGTTGCTACTGCTGAGAGAAAGAGGAAATGGAAGTGAGTTATGGAAGAGGAAATAGAGGTGGTGGATGTTGAGGATGAAGTGGAAGAGGAGGAGAAGGAAGAGAAGAAGACTGATGAAGAAGAGCAGGATGTTGTTGCTGATGTTGCTGCTGATGTTAAGGCAACAACAGTGACAGAAGAATACTCTGATGGGCTGTATGTGATTTACACTGAGGATGAGGAGGACTACTTTTCTCCCTATTATCTTACCAAAGATTTGGATAAGAAGTGGGATTCTTTCAAAATAAGGGAACTTCACACTGAAAGAGCTGTAGAGATGGCCAGCTTCAAGGAACACAATGTGATGGACTTGCTTGAGGCAATAGGGATGCATCAATCTGTGATGGAGTAGAATGAATATGCTCATGAGATTGTCATGGAATTCTACCTGAATATCTCCAAGTGGATCAGGGACCACACATCTCCAAAATATGGAAAAGCTTGGGTGAGGGGGAGAGTCTTCAATATTGAACCCTACACCATCAATAAGGTATGTGGATTCCCTACCCCTACTATGATGATTTGATTGAAGACTTGACAGGAAGGTTGGTCAAAATATGAAGAGATGCTTTGCCAACCACAAAACTCACTTCCCTTAGTGTTGTCTTGCATAAGATAGCATCCTTCAACTCGCTGCCAAAAAAGAATGTCACTGTACGGATTAAGGAATCAGCACTCTTAGTGTACAAAATCAAGAATGGACTAGCTGTGAATATGGGGGAGAGGATTTTGAAGTCAATGTCTGAAGTTGCTGGAAGGAAGAATGGCATGTTGCCTTTTCCCTCAAACATCTGCAAAATCCTTAGCAAGCAAGGATTGAAGACAAGTGTCACTGTGGGCTGGAGGAAGAATGATGTTAAATTGACAATTCTCCCAAGCTACTTGTCTGAAGCAAGAGTGAGAGATCTTCCTCGGAACCCAAAAGGAGTGGTGAGACCAAGAACTGAGAACTTCGGTGCCTATGTCCAATGAGGAAGATTGCATGGTCATAACCTCAACTTTTGTGGATCATCTGCTGAATTGGTACATGAGGCAAATTGTTGATACTCAAAGGGAGATTGAGGAAAGGAAGGAGCATCTCAAAGAGATAGAGGACATGGTGAAAATTTTGAAGAAACTCTCTTCTTCACAAAAAGGGGGAGAGTACTTCCAAGTTTTAAATTTAATTTTCTAGTTTATGTTTTAGTTTATTTTGATCAAGGGACATGTCATTGATATCTAGTTGATATGGCCATTTCCTGCATATTGGGCCTGGCCTAAACCAGGCCCATATTTAACCATATCGGGGATCACTTTTGACATCATATCGGCGATAATCACCAACATGATATTGTGGTCCCCGGATCCCGATGTCTATAAATACCCGATGCCCGGATCCCAAAGAAAGTAATTTTCATCCCGCAGCTACCACGCATCACATCGAAAGAAATCACCGATCTCACTCTCGATATCGTATACGATACCGAGATAACCCACGTGCTCCACTGACACGTCATACCCCCGCACTACCGATATCATATCGAGAATGGTCCCCAATATCACAACGAAGATGATTACCGATATACATTCGACCTAATTACCGATATACCCCTACTATCCAAGCATCAAGGCGTTAGTTCGAGGTGTTCTGAACCAAACCTAATCGAGACACCTAGATTAGGCCTAATTTGTTAAGATAGATTCGTTGTGTTTCCCTTGACTCCATTGTAACCGACCCATACTTATATAAACGATCTATTGTCAAACTAGTGGCGCCGTCTGTGGGAACACCAGTTCCCGGACAAGGACGTCAAGATGCAAGGAAGGAGGACCCAATCCAAATTTAACAGAGTTGTGACTAGAAACACGAGGATTGAGGACACACCACTCCCTCAACAGCCGACTGACCAAGAACAGACAATGACCCAAGCTGAGGTGAAGCTTCTTCTAGCACAGAATGAACCGCGACGTAGGCGCGGGCTCGGAAGGCCATCGCGAGCCACGAATACAGGTCCAACCACTGCCGCATCAAATACGGCAGAACCTGCTACTGAGGGCCCGACCACTGAAAACCCAACGGCGGATGTCCAAATGACTGAGGTGCCAAACGCGAATCTTCCCGACTCAGAGGAGACGATGGCTGCAGGACAGAGCACCGTTCCCCCTGCCGCCATAACCCCGGAGATGCTAGTGCAGATCAACGCTTCTGTAAAAGCGGCACTTGACACTACACATGAGACTTTGCTTCCACTGGCGGAACAAAGGACAAGGGACGTTCGGGCAAGGCCCCATGAATCCAGAGTGGGTGAGAGAAGGGCAAGGCAAGGATATGATGAACATGAGGATACGGGAGACTCATTCAGAGAGATATTGCCCGCTGCTTATGACAGGTCGGAGAGACGGGATCCTAGGACCCTGGATCGAGAGATAGCAAGAAGGATGGAATGACTTGACCGCGAGAGAGCGGAAGTAAACAGGAGAATGGAACGCGGTCGCGACCGCGCTGAGATTGCATATTCAAAGAGTGAAGATGCAGAAGTACTGCAGGTAATATCAAGGAGGATGGAGCAGCTAGACCGCGAGAGGGCGGAGTTAACGAGGAAGGTGACTCAGAGCCATTGGAAGGGTCGCAGCAGTACCCCATTTTCGGATGAGATTGAGACTGAGGTATTGCAGAGAGGGGACAAGATCCCAGTGATCAAGCCATACGACGGAAGAAGTGATCCTACAGATCATCTCCATCAGGTCGATAGCATTTTGAATCTGCACAACTACTCAAAAAACATAAAGGAAAAGATCATATCCACCACTTTAACGGGTGTTGCACTGGATTGGTTCACTAGGCCGGAAGTCAGATCCATAACGGACAATGAACAACTAAGGGAAAAGTTTGAGAACCAGTTCTCTAGCCAAAAAAGAATTAAGACCAACATGTTGCACCTCGGTGCGGTGCAGCAGAGGGAAAGGGAGAACCTCCGGGAATATATGAAGAGGTTCAATGACGAATTGTTGAAAGTAGATGAGCCACATGGGGGGCAGGTTATGATGATGTTGTTCAAGGGTACGACCCACCGCAGGTTCGCCGGCGAGCTAATCAAATTGACTGAGCCCACCATAGCACAAATCAACATGCTCGCAAACCAAATGGTTTACGAGGACGAGATGATGACCACGCATCAAGGTTCATTTCCCAACAGAAATGCAGACATAGATTGCAACAGAGAAAGGTCCCCAAGGACGTACACACCGTTGAATAGAGGCATTCTGAAAGTGATGGCCATGGCAAAGAGGAACAGATGGTTGAGAGAACCCAAGCATTTGAATGAGACTCCCAGGATGAAGTCGTCGGGCAAATACTGCGCGTACCACCG
Organism: Linaria vulgaris; assembly: GCA_948329865.1. Lineage (NCBI taxonomy): Eukaryota > Viridiplantae > Streptophyta > Magnoliopsida > Lamiales > Plantaginaceae > Linaria > Linaria vulgaris. Next base: position 28,746,757 of record OX415252.1, read on the forward strand.
ACAGCCCGGGCACAGGAGGGAGGATTGTACGCACCTGAGGAATGAAATTGAAAGATTGATTAAAGAAGGAAAGTTGGTCGAGTTTGTCTGAAACGCCAAGGAAGATGCTAGGGGGACAGACAATTCTTTATCCCCTAGAAGAGATTACTGACCCAGGAGTGGAAAGCAGAAGATGATCGAGGCACCCGCGGAGCGTGGTAGGACCATAGTGAATGCCCCGAGCAGAGGCGTCATAAACATGATCAATGGAGGATCCTTGGGAGCCGACACTACTCGCGGCCGAGAAACTATAACACGAATAATCCAAGGTGAAGCCTACATTGGGTACACTAATACAATCATACCGGAAGCGTACTTGGAGCAGGAGATCTCTTTCACCAGGAGAGACTTGGAGCAACTTAGTCCATTGGCCCTGACCGCAGGTAAACTAGATTGACCTTTGGTTATTACTATTAATGTGGATGAATATCAGGTGCATAAAGTTCTGGTAGATAGCGGAAGCTCCGCAAACCTGATATTCTCAAAAGCCTACGAGCGCATGATGATAGCCCCAGGCCGGCTAAAGCCGATATCCACCCAATTGACCGGATTCGGCGAAGCAGAGGTAGTTCCACTCGGACAAGTTATATTGCCTACAGTGTTTGGGAGAAACCCACGCACCCGGGTGGCGCTGATACAATACACAATAGTCGACATCCCGTTTCCCTACCACACAATCATTGGCCGACCATCACTCAACCAGATAAGGGCAGTGGTCTCTACCTATTACCAGAAGATCAAATTCCCGACACCTCAGGGAGTCGGCGAAATTCTAGGTGACCAGGTACAAGGATGGATGTGCTATATGGACTCGCTGAGGCACCCTAAAATCAAAAGAAGACCGGGAATACAAGTCCCACACCAAGAATAAATTCCGCGCACGAAGTGATCACCATGAGGAACAAACAGAACAATATTTTAAATTTTAGTGGTTTTTAAATTATGCTTGAACAATTGAAACATTGCCCCATCGTGGGCTAGTTTGTAAACCTAAAACAGGGGGAACTAAGTTGGTCTGATTCCCCACTCAATGGGATACGTAGGCGTGTTAGGATTACATAGCCTTCGATCGTTATCTTTTATTTTGTCTCTTCGTGGGTCGGCATGTAACTAAAACATGGGGAACTATGCCGGTCTGATTCCCCATTCAACGGGATACGTAGGCGGGTTAGGTTTACCTAGCCTTCGACAGTTATCCGTCACTACTTTTTTATTTTTTTATGTTCCCTATAATATAATTGCTTTATAGAATCTCATATTTCATGCGGGGATATGTCCTAATCGGATATTACGGAAGTGCAGAGAATTGCACGAATAATTTTGGGAGTATTCCCATAGATATATGTTTAACACGTCACCTTCTTACAGGTACATAACCCGAAGGATCACACATTACTATGTCCAAAAAGGACATAGGGAATATTAAACCCTCGCTTTTCAAAAGAAGAGATTCAGGGGACATCCCCCCCAGATTATTCAATATTACCCATCTAAACAGATTCAACAGGTACAAACAGGTACAACAGGCACGTTAGATTATAATGGAAACACCTTTTCTTTCATGAAACTCAAATTCCCAGATTGAGGGAACATTCCGCAGATAAAACATGCGCATCATTTCGTGCTTTCACATAAGTTTTTACATCGAAAAACCTTTCTTGTTTATAATGGTTTACAGGGCCTAACGACCCATAGACTCCACGACGACAGAGTCACCAAGGGACATGGATAAAAAGACAAAAGGCAGGCTCCTACCCATGAGCGATAATGGGTTCCGTTGTGATAACGGGCGGGCTCCTACCCATGAGTGGTAACGGGTCACCTACAAAGAAAAGGCTCCTATCCATGAGCGGTAACGGGTCCCCTTGTGATAACGGGCGGGCTCCTACCCATGAGGGGTAACGGGTCACCTACAAAGAAAAGGCGCCTACCCATGAACGGTAACGGGTCCCCCTGTAATAACGGACGGGCTCCTACCCATGAGTGGTAACGGGTCACCTACAAAGAAAAGGCTCCTACCCATGAGCGGCAATGGGTCCACCTCTGATAACGGGCGGGCTCCTACCCATGATCGGTAACGGGTCACCTACAAAGAAAAGTCTCCTTCCCATGAGCGGTAACGGGTCCACCTGTGATAACGGGCGGGCTTCTACCCATGAGTGGTAACGGGTCACCTATATCTAAAGACAAGCTCCTTCCAATGAGCGGTGGCAGATTACCTATGTTTCTACCAACACCGAGGAAATTCAAATCATCCCTTGTTGACAACAAGTAGATTAAAGAAATCTCATCAATACTAGAACGAAATGAATGCAGTGTCAGATATCGAAATACTGCATACTCTATCATCATGATAATAAAAAATCAACAAGTTATCAAACAACAAGGCCACGCAGAGTCACAAATTATGAAGATAACAGAGAAATAAATATTCAGTTACATAACCACAAATTGGAAATAGTCCGGAAAGGGATAAATTCAAGTTACAATAAAGGTAGCAAACAGCTACTCCCACGAGGACCCTTTAGTCTTCTTCTCAACAACCTCAGAAAACACGTCAGTGTGGGCCGGACCCTCCTCCACCTCATCTAGTCCACCAACCAGCAGGTCGTTATAATCATGCCTTGGGTTCAACCCACTCAGTTCGAGGGAGTCCTTGAAACCGTCATTTTTCAATACTTGCCCTACGCAAGCGTGAAATGCTGCCTCCTGAACCTTCAAAATTAAGTCTCGGAAGCTCGAGCTTTCCATAAACTTCTCCGCTCCAACCCGGAGGAGATCAAGACGACATTCCTACAAATTGAACTCTATTAAATACATGAGGAAAAAATAGAAGCAAATATCGTAAAGAAGATATATACCAAGTCCAAGGGAGATAATTTGGCAGTGGAGAGCTCCAACGAGAGACGTTCGTTAGCGGCCTTCACCGCCACCACCTCATCCTTCAGTTTCTCCAGCTCCTTGTTGGCCGCAAGCTCACGCGCCTCTCCTTGGTCAATCATAGTCACCAATGTTTTGAAGTTTCCCTTCAACAAATCATACTCCTCCCAGAGCTTACGACATGTCTTCAGGGCATCCACTTTGTCAGCCTCCAACTTCTCTAGCACCATGGGGTTGAACTCCCCCATCCTCAAGATATCAGCCTCGAGCTCGGCAGCGACAGCGTCAGGGTCACCCTTGGACTCGCGAATTGTCTTTAGACATGAAACCGCCAGCTTTGCCATTTGCACAATACAATCAGTAACGTTATGTTAAACAGTCAAATAAAATCAATCAAAGTCATGCTAAGATACGTACACTCTGAAACATGTGAGTGTTGCGGCGTATATTTTGGGCCCGCTTGAATTCTGTAAGCACCCACACATTTGCTGGAGGAGGAAAAGCCCGCATCATTTCCCGCACAACATCTGCTTCAGGGAATTCTACTGGCTTGGAGGATTTGACTGCACCCTCTTTCTTGGGGCCCAAACTCGAAGACGAGTGGACACTGTCGACAGTCCCGTCACGAGACCTTTTATTAACCAATACCCTAGCCGGGTCAACAACAGGCTTCGTAATCGAAATTAAAAGAAAGATAGGGGCAAAGCCCCCCAATATCGAGTGCTCCTGCAGTGGCCGTTTACCCTTGTGGGTCGCACCTGAAACATGGGCCTTCCCCTTTCCACTAATAGGGTTAGGGCTCGAATAGCCTGACCCCACGATAAATGGCACACCCACTGAATCACCCAAGTTGACATGGGCATTCGATCCCGAACTACCAACGTTCTCGGTCAAAGGAATGTTGGCCATAGACTCAGAACGTGGAGCTACATACTCATCAGAAGGAGACCTATCATCTGGTCTCTCAGTCAACACGGTCCCTTTAGGCGGAGGAACCACACCCTCCTGTTTCGAGGTCAACACCTCCATGAGATTGGCCGCACCGTGCAGGCCTCCCACCACATCAAGGATGTCCTGGCTAAAGGACCCAACGGTTGCAGGAACACTTTCAAGGCATTCCTTATTAATACTTTCAAGTACTACAGTGCTAGGGGGAGGTTGTTCAACTCCCGATGCCTCTGGCACAACCTCAGTGGCTGCATTATTCAGATCAAAGTTAGATGCATACCTTACTTCAGGCGCCACCGCGACTGCTGCCGTCGCATCCAATGCGGCTTTCTGACCATCATGGTCGGCTTGAAGTTTACGTATCAATTGTGTGAAACCAATTCTCACAGGATATCTCAAAAAATAAAACATACCTGCAGAATAATCGAAATATCAGCATGAGAAAATAATAATAATAAATCAAGTACAACAGCGAGATCGAAATACACATCGGGGAATATATCGAATATGACTACCAATATACATACCGATGTAGTTACACTAAACGACAGAGAAGACACAGATAACTATGATTCTCAATATCTCTTACAAGCCCTACTTATAGGCGAAAGCTTTAAATATATCGAAAGACACTTTCGACATCATATCGAATATGCGTTTCGACGTCATATCGGCGATGAAACCCAATATGCTATCCTATTACAAAAAAAAGTCTCGAAAATATAACAATTGCACCGGCGGACCCATCGCAATTTTCAAAGTGCAATTCCCATATTTATAAGAAATTCAAATCCCAAGAAACATAGAATTCAAACGAGGACCTCAAACTATGCGTCCACTGCATTAGGGGTTCCATCAAAGTTCATCATAAAGTGCATTCCCCGTAAATTTGATCTCCGTCATTTGAACTGGCGGGACGAAGGGTACAGGTAACCCATAAATTCAAAATTATATTTGCGAATTCTTATCGCTAAGATAAGAATCCCCAAATTGGGGGACTACATGATATGGCCATTTCCCGCATATTGGGCCTAGCCCAAACTAGGCCCTTATTTAACCATATCGGGGATCGCTTTCGACATCATATCGGTGATAATGACCGACATGATACTGTGGTCCCCGGATCTCGAGGTCTATAAATACGCGATGCCTGGATCCCAAAGAAAGCAATTTTCATCCCGCAGCTACCACGCATCACATCGAAAGAAATCACCGATCTCACTCTCGATATCGTATACGATATCGAGATAAACCACGTGCTCCACTGACACGTCATACCGCCACACTACCGACATCATATCGATAATGGTCCCCGATATCACATCGAAGATGATTACCAATATACATCCGACCTAATTACCGATATACCCCCGCCGTCCAAGCATCAAGGCGTTAGTTTGAGGTGTTTCGGACCAAGCCTAATCGAGACACCTAGATTAGGCCTAGTTTGTTAAGATAGATTCGTTGTATTTCACTTGACTCCATTGTAACCGACCCATACTTATATAAATGATCTATTGTCAAATTACTAGTTATGGCCTGTAACTCTAAGTATTACTACTGTTTGAACTGCTTTAGCTGCTATTGCTTATGAAAGCACATTTTGAACTGCTTTTCTGGTTAACCTTTTATGCAGGAAACTCACTGGTTTCAATGTTGAGGCAACATTGATGAATGTTGGGGTCTGACCATCTTTTGATGTAGTGATGACCTTAATACTTGTCTTTGCTAGTTTAACTTTGAATATGTTAACTTGCATTGAGGGAGAGCAGTTTAGTAGTTTAATTTGTTTCTTGTTGATTCTAACCTTCTGGATATAAGACATGATTAGAACAAGTATTGGTTTTGTAAAGAAAGGTAAAAATGGGGAGATTGAAAGTGCATGGTTTTCTGGAATCAATGTTATGCGATGTTGGGACAACATTGAGGATAACATTGAAAGCAGAGAGCCTGTGCGAAAACTATTCTTTAAATGCCAAATTTAAGTTTTGCCTTTATTCACTTATCAATCAAGTTCCACGGTTTTAGTTGTTTATGTTTTTGTCAAGGAAGGCATCTTAATCATAAGGAAGCGCTTGGGAAGATTCCTTACTTAAAGTTTCCATAATTCAAGTTAGGTTGAATAGTCAACTCAACACGGTTTGCAAAGAAGGAAACAAATTGGCGGTTCTCTGCAACTTGATTCTTTCCAGGATTACTCCGATTTGAAGAAGATGTGTCACCTTACTTTATCGGTAATAAAGAAAACACATATTCAAGAAAGATATCGAGTTCACAAACAATACAAGAAAAAGAACCATTAGCTACCACCATTGACTACGGGTGGCGTAGGCAATGGTGGTTTTGCCATTGGCTACGGAAAATCCATAGCCGTTGTTCATTTTTCAGATTTAAAAAAAAAAAACAAATTATTCCCTACGCATATATCCCGTCGCTCTTAACCATTCGCGACGGGAAAATCCATAGGCATTGGTCAAACATATATATATTGGCTACGGCTAAACGCCATAGCGAATAGGCAAGAGCGACGGGCGTATCCCGTCGCCTTTAGTCTGGGCGCCATTTTGGGCGCCCAAACCAAAGGCGACGGGCTATCTGGGCGCCAAAAATGGCACCAAAACCAAAGGGCGATCTTGTTCCAAAAAAAAAATTAAATAAAAAAAACTTTTTTTTTCTATAAATACTCCATTTTTCATGCAAAATATATCAACTCATTCACAATACATATCTCAATCTCTCTTATATAAATTATTGTTTTTTTGTAATGGGAGATCGCAATCAAGCCTCTTGCCCTTCAAAAAATGTTGGTGCAACTAATCGAATTAGCCTTCAAAATCTTCAAAGGCAAAGTGTTCAAAACCGAGGTCGTAATGCCACCCCTAATGAGCACCACAATGAAGCCGATCTAGGTGTTAATACACTTCTCAATGAAGTTGCGTTGACGGATCGACGATTATTGATGGCGAGCCCCCCCTATTCTCCCTTTGGCTAGTGCTCTCACCACTCCTCCCAATGCACGTGTATCTCACAGTTTGGAGGATGTGGAACCCGAAGATGAAGAGGAAAATGAAGACGACGAAGAAGCAAACGAAGATGAAGATGAAGATGAGGAGATGGGGCGCCCCTCACCTGCTGTTGATAGGGCGCCCCTCACCTGCTGGCTCGTAACGCTCGAGTGCAGGTAGTTATACTCGTCGTCGTACTCGAGGTTTGACGCTTAGCGACCAACCACACAATGACCCCTGGAAGGGACGCTCCATTGAGGTTAATGAACATGGAGAATGGAAAACACAAAAAAAATCGAATTTCAAGCACGATTAGCGCGATCATCAAGAGGTATTTACGGACGATGGCACCGACATTCGACCGTATCACTGAAAGTGACCTAGCGTCTATGTTAAAACGATTTAAGGTAATTAAGTACTTATTTTAAATATTCCATCTTTAATTATATTAGAATGTTAATATAATTTATACTAATTAGACATTATTTTTTTCCTAAGGAAACGTATAAATGGGATAGTAATGATGATAATGAGATAGACTTTGCATTCGAGAGTACTGCACAAGTACGATCTTCTGACAATGTTTCTCGGGCCAAGAGGTTGTACTACAAAAGGGTTAATGATCCTGCTTATGAAGGCCGACCTTATTGTTGGATGTCTAACGTTTTGTTGGAAGAATACAAACCATATTGGGAGCAAGAAGAAACAAAAAGATCTCTGACCAAGCGTCAAAGAACATATATGCAAACAAGAGCCACACGGGTAGCAACTCTGCATCTTCAACATATACTGGTGGATCCATTAGCATCGATGAGCATTCACAGAGAAAGGTACATTAATTACGAGTTATTAATTTTGAAATGCATTAAGCCTATATTATATAATATTATTGATTATGCCATTCAAAATATCGTTATAGAACAAGTATTTCAATAGGGAGATGAAATTCCATGAGGCGTACGTGTGGACTCGAGTGGTTAGGGGTCCAAAGGGCGAGCCATTGAATATTTGATTGAACGCAGAAGATCAGGCCTTTTAGGTAAGTATATCGTTACATATCCTTGACACTTATTTTGTACCTTATTTGTGTTGTACATGTCTATTTATATATGAACTATTATTATTGGAAGTCTGTAGGAGAGATATGGCAATATACTTAAAAGGGAATATGGGCTCGTTGAAGCTAATTGGCCAAGCGAGATGATTCCGGCTTTTGTACAGGAAGCAAATGGGAAAAAGACAAAGAAGGGGAGATTTAGGGGCCTGCCTAGCGGTGATGTTCCTGTAGCACACAACATTGCGTCAGGAAGGGTGTCCAATGGGGAGAGGATAAGGACTATTAGGCTGGAAGAACAAGTGAATGAGCGTTTTCAGGAACAAGCAACACTCTTAAAACAAGTGAATGAGCGATTAGCTAACATGGAGAAAAGACTTGAGCAAGAACGCCAACAATATTGGAGTCAAAGCTTGAATGGTGGAAGCACATCTGGACAGCCCTCTGTGGGTCAAGGGACTAATGATTGGCAACCCCTTTCAGATCTACTCAACAATAATGATAATATTAATCTTCCGAACGACTTCTCATAATATTATATTAGGATTTGTTGTAATGTTTACTATTCTGTTTAGTTTGGTGTGTATGATTTTTCCTCGGCATGTAAGTATTTTAATTTAGTTTTTAAGTTTGTTCGAATTCACTTATAAACTATTCCATAGTATGTTTTCACAAATTTCTTAAAAAAAAAGACAATAAACGAACTCTCAGGGAAAAAAATGTAATTAATCGAAAGTCGTAAAACAAACTCAATTCTATTTCTTCTTTCACCAAACACTTCTAAACTATTTCTTAGTATGTTTTCACAAATTTCATAAAAAAAAAAGATAATAAACGAACTTTCGGAAAAAAAAATATAATTATTCAAAAGTTGTAAAACAAACCCGAATCTATTCCTTCTTTCATCAAGCACTTCTAAACTATTTATTAGTGTTTCCACGAATTTCATAAAAATTAAAATTTCAAAAGACCATAAACGAAGTTTCAGGAAAAAAAATGTAATTATTCAAAAATTGTAAAACAAACCCGATTCCATTTCTTCTTTCACCAAACACTTCTAAACTATTTATTAGTATGTTTCCACGAATTTCATAAAAAATAAAATTTAAAAAGACCATAAACGAAGTTTCGGGGAAAAAAGTTAATTATTGAAAAGTTGTAAAACAAATCCGATTCCATTTCTTCTTTTACCAAACACTTCTAAACTATTTCTTAGCATGTTTTCACAAATTTCTTAAAAAAAAGACAATAAACGAACTTTCAGGGAAAATAATATAATTATTCAAAAGTTGTAAAACAAACCCGATTCTGTTTCTTCTTTCATCGAACACTTCTAAACTATTTATTAGTATTTCCACAAATTTCATAAAAAAAAAAATTCAAAAGACCATAAGCGAAGTTTCGGGGAAAAAATGTAATTATTTAAAAGTTGTAAAACAAATCCGATTCTATTTCTTCTTTCACCAAACACTTCTAAACTATTTATTAGTACGTTTCCACGAATTTCATAAAAAATAAAATTTGAAAAGACCATAAACGAAGTTTCGGGGAAAAATAGTAATTATTCAAAAGTTGTAAAACAAACCCGATTCCATTTCTTCTTTCACCAAACACTTCTAAACTATTTATTAGTGTGTTTCCACGAATTTCATAAAAAGTAAATTTCAAAAGACCATAAATGAACTTTCAGGGAAAAAAATGTAATTATTCAAAAGTTGTGAAACAAACCTGATTCCATTTCTTCCTTCACCAAGCACTTCTAAACTATTTATTAGTGTGTTTCCACGAATTTCATAAAAAATAAAATTTCAAAAGACCATAAACGAAGTTTCGGGGAAAAATATGTAATTATTCAAAAGTTGTAAAACAAACCCGTTTCCATATCTTCTTTCACCTAACACTTCTAAACTATTGATTAGTATGTTTCCACAAATTTTATAAAAGATAAAATTTCAAAAGACCATAAACGAATTGGGGGAAAAATGTAATTATTCAAAAGTTATAAAACAAACCTGATTCCATTTCTTCTTTCACCAAACACTTCTAAACTATTTATTAGTATGTTTCCACGAATTTCATGAAAAATAAAATTTCAAAAGACCATAAACGAACTTTCGGGGAAAAAAATGTAATTATTCAAAAATTGAAAAAAAATCCACATTAAATACTAAAAAAGAAAAAAAAAATGTAATACGCATTACCTACGGAATGTTCTGTAGGCAATGATTATTGGCTACGAATTGTTCCATAGCCAATAACTATTTTATTGGCTACGGAATATTCCGTAGCCAAAGACTATTGGCTACGGAATATTCCGTAGCCAATGAGTATTGGCTGTGGATTCTTCCCTAGCCAATGACTATTGCCTAAGGATTATTGCGTAGCCAATAGTCATGGTCTATCCTATAAATACCCCAACTCTTCAATTCATAATCATATTCCCACAACTTTTTCATAAATCTTACCTTCCACCATAATTTTTTCCTACAATTTCTACCATTCAATATTTAAATTAAGTATTCAATTCATATAATTTCCAAGATATTTAACCATCTTTATTTAAAAAAATTATATTTACTACATTCCATTTAACAGTTCCAAAATTATTTCACGATACAAATATTTATGCATTAAATATATTACATAATTAATCTTGTAATAACTATTGTCGAATATTACTTATATAATTAAAAATATTACGAATGTTGCATATATAATTAAAACTATTACGAATATTATATATATAATTAAAAAATACTTTTTTTATATATTTACGAATATTATTGGCGACGGATGTATCCGTTGCCAATAATATTTTTTTAAAAAAAGAAATATAATAAAAGAAATATAATATAAGAAATATTTCCGTAGCCAATAGTTAAAGGGCATTTTGGTCTTCCGTTATTGGCAATGGAAAATCCGTAGCCAATAGTCATTGGCTACGGCCATCCGTAGCCAATGACTATCACCTACGAGGGTTTCCCTTACGGGCATTGACTACGGATACCCGTAGCCAATAACCCATTTTCTGCAAGTTGTGAAATAAGCCAAAATTCAACAAGGAAACAACAAAAGTTACCAAAACCGTGAACAACATATCTTGGCATGCAAGTTTCAAGAATTCTATATAGGATGTGAAGTTTATCAAGATGAATACAAGAGAATAGTGCAAAACAATCCAAGAGATTAATCATACGTTGTATTGTCTTCGTCTTGCTTTTTCGAAGTTTTTGTATCAACTATTTACGTCTAGTTCATAGAAGTTATGTAGTTCGTACTTGTCCGCTTCATTGAGTCCGATCAACAAAGAGCGTGAGTGAATTGTTGTGAGGAAGATTTTGTCAAAACGTTTATTGGTTATTTGGCCTAAGGCTCGAAAGTTTTTAATAAAATTGAAAACTTCTTAAATTTAAATCTTTTTGTGTGTTTAATTCCGCTGCATGTTACAATATTCAAGAAGATCACAATTGAGTTAAGGCAACGCCAGCTTAACTCTCAAAGTTGTTGTGTCAATTCACGATCCGACAATTCCATCCATAAGTTTCACGTTCTTATTCATAGACCAATTTTAGATTTCCGAGATAGATTACTGATTCATCCATTTTTGTTATGTACTTGTGCAAGCAATCTTCTTGTATTTTTTTTCTGACACGTCGGAGAATAGATGTCTTTTAAAAAGGAAAATGCTTGAGCTGCTTCCCCGCTGAAGCATAGGTGAGTGAAAATTTAATTCTTTTGTATGAATTCTGATATGGTATAATGTGTCATGTCAAAGAAAAGCCACATAGGCGCGAAACTGACCAATGAATATCGAGAAGGCTTAAAGGTAAAGCTACCTTGGCCGTATTTGGATCACCATTATGTCTATATAGCTAATTAGACATTGATTAATATGTCATTGGAAAGCCACATGAGTCTAGGTCGCAACGCAACAAGCGGAATGTGATTTGGAAGTCCAGATAGAAAGTTATGCCCAAAATAGTAAAGCTACGTAGATCAGTATAAAATGACCTTTTAGCCCTCGAATCATGCCTATATATACCCCCTCACTCCTCACAAGGGGGGGGAGAGAGAGGAAGAACGGAGATGCCACGCATCGAACCGAGCCAATTCGATGCACTCCAATTCGATGCGCCCCAATTCGATGCACCCCAATTCGACGCGCCCCCAATTCGAGGCGCCCCAATTCGATGCGCCGAAATTCGATGCGCCCCCAATTCGATGCGCTCCCAATTCGATGCGCTCCCAATTTGATGCACACATCGAACCCATACATGGCCTGAAAGCTACATGAGTTAGGGTCCATATGGGGAAGTGGATCGAGGTTACGATCTTCCTGCAATGAGATATGATCGAAACCGTGAAGTCATGCCAACGCCGAACCAAGTGAATCAGGCAGCCCAACCGACCAGGGGTTGACCTAATAGAGGCAGCTCAAAAGAGACAAATGAACTACGTTCGACTTGATTCCCTTAATGGGATATGTAGGCAGCTTGGCAAGTTCCCAAGTTCACTCTGATATCATGAGAACCTAACGCCTGCAAGTCAACAATCAAAAAGTACCAAATCTCTCACGTTCGACTGTTCCCTCAACTTGGCCATTTAGGGATTATTTCCTGTAACCTTATATTTCTTTATGTGTAATAGGTGATCCGAACCAAGCTAGTCCATTCAGTGTAATAGGATAGCATTATTTTGGTTAAGTCAGGCCCCACTGTATCGATTTCTCGGTGTATTGTAACCTAGACGAAATAAGACCAAAATATTGGCGCCGTCTGTGGGAACACCATTTCGCTTACGCTTAAGAGTCTGTTTAATTAAAATGGCAAAGAAAGGGAATGGACCAATGGGAAAAGAACCGCGAAGAGTCCCAGTAGCTGCATCGAGATAGAGAAACAACTACGGAGTTGATAATATGGAACTCGGTCCCAAGCAAACAATGAGTTGTGCTAAGAGCAATAAAGAAATCCGTAATTCAACCAAGAAAACTAACATTATCGGAGAGAGATTAGGGATTCTTCAATCCCAATCCTACACAGACAAGCAACTGTACCCCGAATAGTGTCATGATTTGTCTTACCTTAATGTGATACCGAAGAATCTCACTCTTATGTGGTATCGAAGGTCGGATTGCATTGATTATCAGACCCAGCAGGAACCAGCAGGGCCACCACCACATGGATACTACATACAGATGGATTTGCCACCAGTTATGGAGATGGGCTTGGGATTCACCACTTATCTCCAGGTAGCAGAGAATTCAAATTCGCCATTAATGTGAATTACATGGTGACCAAAAATGAGGACGAGTATGAAGCGGTTATAGCATAAATTACATTGGCGTGGGGGTTAAATGTTGAACATTTGGACAATGGCACGCAAATCATTGCTGAGTGGACAAATGGAATCCACCAACAAGACATTGAAAAATTATCTCGAGATTAGGATGAGAGACAGAGGAAAAACCTGTCCAGAGGAACTTCAAGGAATATTATGGGCATATAGGACAACTACAAGAACATCGACGGGTGAAACTCATTTCATTCTTGTTTATGGAACTGAGGTTGTACTGCCTGCCCAAATAGGATTGCTAACACGCAAGATTCATGGCTATGATCCCGAGCAACCAGTTCATTTACGTCAGATGGATCTGGACGTAACAGGCATAACAAGAGAAGATGCGTACCAACGCACTTTAGCATTTACAAGCAGCAATGGCTAAAAGTAACGACAACAGAATCCAATTCTGAAAGTTTGAGGTTGAAGAATTGGTCCTGAGAGGCATTGCGGCAAAATAGCATATCAGGAAGCTCGACCCGAATTGGAAGGGGCCTTCCAGAATCATACAAGCAAGTTCGCGGGAATGCAATTACTTGGAGACTATGCAGGGTGTTCAGCAGAAGCGTCCGTGAAATGTGCAACATCTTAAACGCTATTATGCATATGAGTTAAATATATATATATATATAATAAAAATAATTGTATGATCTGCGAAGGCTGGAATCCCATGCAAAGACTGGGAAGCGTGGACCCCTCGGTAAGAAACTGAGCCCAACTTTTTCCAAATTATTAAATGTATCTATCTACGTACTTTTTTCAAATTATTAAATGTATCTATCTATGTGAATGACGCAGGTGGAGTCTTATAGAAATGATGCTAAAAACCCCAAATGAGGAACCAAGAAGTTCAGCAAGAAGACAAACACGAGAATCATACCGGGGGATAAGAAGGCTCAAAGTGGTCCGCCCCCACATGCCAGAAGGAAGAACATGACGGAGGGGTAAGAAGGCCCAAAGTGGTCCACCCCCGTATGCCAGAAGGAATAATATGAATGAGGGGTAAGAAGGCCCAAAGTGGTCCACCCTCGCATGCCAGAAGGAAGAATATGACGGAGGGGTAAGAAGGCCCAAAGTGGTCCACCCCCGCATGCCAGAAGAAAGAACACGACGAAGGGGTAAGAAGGCCCAAAGTGGTCCACCCCCGCATGCCAGAAGGAAGAACAAGATGGAGGGATAAGAAGGCACAAAGTGGTCCACCCCCGCATGCCATAATGAAGAACATGATGGAGGGATAAGAAGGCCCAAAGTGGTCCACCCCCGCATGCCAGAACGGCGAGATAAAGGCCCAAGTGATCCGATCTCTCAGGTATAACATGAATGCCCTGATGATAATAATATCAGCTCAAAGTGCTCATATTCTTCATGGCAAGCACAATCATAAAATTAGATATGCACGATGACATCAAAAACCATTGTTGAACATCAAATAAATACTAAATCAACGACAATCAAATGAATGAGATAACATACATGGGAATGCATTAGGAAGAAACATTACGCGAGTAAAACGTAAATCAAAGATTATGATATCAAACAGTAACATCAGTCTTATACAAAAACAACTGCGAAAAAGTTACGAAGATTCTATACAAAACAAAAAGGCCTAATATCATAAAAATAATGTAACCTAAATATTGCTAATCACTCGTAGACCAGGGGGACTCCTAACGAATGATCACACCCACCGAACGAGCGAAATTGGCACAATTTCCATGAATTTGATCCTATGTAGTATGTCAAATATATCCAGAGTGGCACCAAGAATGTCCACACAAAGCGACACGGTGCAAACCTACCCGACATGGTACGAAGCAAACTTGTCCAAAGCAACACCAAAAGCATCAGCCCGACAAGATAAACGTAAACCTAAAATTTCAAAAATGAAATAATGACCCGAAGTGGTCAGATGAATAAATGGAATATATCGAAAATGGACATCAGTCCATCATGGTCTGAAACAAAATAGACATCACAAAGGATAGACATTAGCTAGTAGAAGCATGATGCAAACAACATATCCATATGCCTGAAAGGCTAGATATGACAATAGACTTCACGTGGTAAATCAGTTACATCTATCCAGCATGGTACGATGCAAATCTACCCAAAACAACACGATAAACATCTAATTATAACAATACAATGAGAACGTGTCCAAAGCAGCACCACGTCAGCTACCCAGCTTAATACGATGAAAATCTTCCCAAATGAGTGCATATTTAGACTACTATAAAAGGATTGTCTCCTTAAGAGGTGCAGATATCCATTCGTTGAATTAGCCGTCAACATCTGTTTTGACAATAGATCGTATTATATATATATAGCCGTGTCGGTTACAAGTGAATACCTTGGCAATACAACGAGTCTATCTCAAAACAGGCCTACGCTAAGTATCACGATTAGACTTGGTCCGGAACCTGTTGCACGAGATCGGGGATGAGTCTCGATATGACGTCGGGGATGAGGCTCGATATGACGTCGGGGATGAGGCTCGATATGATGTCGGGGATGAGGATTGATACGATGTCGGGGATGAGGCTCGATATGACGTCCAGGATGAGGCTCGATATGACGTCGGGGATGAGGCTCGTGTGACGTCGGGGATGAGGTCGTTACAGGAGGTTGAGTGATGACGGTGGCAAGTCTATATCGAATATCTATGTCGGGTATAACGTCGAATATTTCTATTCGATGTGATGTGGGAGGTCCGAGGCAAAGAATTAACTGCCCTTCTCAGTGCGCCGAGTGGGATATTTATAGTCGCGGTTGGCCTATATTGAATCCCATATTCGATATCACATCGGGGTTGATCACCGATATGGTCGTTCATGGGACGTGGTCCAGAGTTGGCCCAAATGCTAGAAACCTCCATATCTTTTAGTCCCCCAATTTGGGGATTATTATCCTAGGGACAATAATTCGCAAATTTAGTTTTGGATTTCCGGGCTACCTGTACCCCACGTCCCCCCAGTTCAAAGGACGGAAATCGAAAATGTGGGAAGTGCACTTGGAACTAGTTTCGTGCGGTTCCCCAGTGCGGTTACCGCATTGTATGAGGTCCTCGTTTGAACTCTAAGTTGTTTAAAACACGTGATCTTGCAAATACGGGTATAAGAACTTTTGAAGCGTATGATAGTCCTCAATTTTTTGTAGCGCTAAGTTTGGGTCGCGCCCTCTGTCACGTGTAGTGGCATTTCTTGCCTGTACGGTGAACTCATGTCGAAAGTCATATCGAATATCAGTTTCGATGTAATCCTCGATATGATGCATTTAATTCTGTGGGCCCCAGCTTTTGTCTGTTTATAAAGGTCGGTCTCTGCTGTGTCATCCTTCATTTATTTTATTTCCCCGTGTTTTCACTGTCGGTACTTCGTCGAATTTGATATCGGTAACTTTCCCCGATTTCTTCTTTGATATACTCTTCGATATATTTTTCGACATTGCTTTCGATATTCTGCGTGTTTTTGCAATAAATCGCCTTAGTTGTTTTGCCTGAGGATGGTTCGTGGTAAGAAATCTCCGAAGGAGAAAAAACTTGTTGTATCGCCGCAGTATTATGATGACGGACGCGTCATTAGATGACCCTGAAACTTGTTGTATCTCCAAAGCTGGCCCTGAAACTTCTGCGAGGGACGCGTCATTAGATGACGGTTTGGTGCAAGTCTCCAGAATTTCCGCCAATCTAAGGTTATCCCGAGTCCGTCTTCATGAACGGAACTCTCGGTTCCCTGATAAGTATCTCGTAATGCAGTCAAATATTTATGGTGGGAGTGTTATTGTTGGAGATCGCACTGCCATAGTGGAAGGTATTCGGCTAGAAGAGGATTGAATTAATGCTATGACGGTGGATCATGCTTCCCGTCAACGTATGGATGTTAACCCTCCTCGGGTCAAAGTGACTCTGCCGCCCGAAGGCGCACCAGCTAATTATTGGCATCCCCGGGCTCGGGCTCGCTTTGAGGCGTCGGAACGGGGGCTTGGGGAAAGTTCTCATTCTGATCTGCATCATTTTGCGGTGTCGCCCGGTGCCGGGAGTGGGGAGCTTGATCCGGATGAAGAAATTTTTGATGAGGTTCCTCATGTGTCGGCCGTTCCTAGCCCGTCTACTTCGGCCGCAAAGTGTACTGTGGCATCCCCTGGCAGTACTGATACTAAGAAGCCATCTGAAAGTAGAGCAGCATTGAGGGAAGATTACTCTTTTCTCTGTGATCCTCTTTCGGAACGGTTAATTATGCGGATTGGGAAAAGTAATATCCGTGAAGAGGATGCTGTCCGAGGCTTGGAAACTATTTATGGGAATTTTGATCCTTCTGAGTTGTGCCAAGATCTGGGGGTGGAATTAGCACCACGCATATGTCTGATGCTGCTATATACCGTAAGGAGTATGCCATGTTGTTTGTAGGTTGTTTCCAATGTGCACACCTTTTTATTCTTTACTAATGATTATTCGGTTCCTTGGCAGTTTGGGCACACGTTCCACGAACTGTGCAGAGATTACATGCTGCTCGGGGAGGTGCAGACTCGTCACGATGCTCTGGTGAAAGAGCTGCGCGTGATGATTGCGCGGAGTGAGATTAGTCGTGATCGTGCTAACAGCCGGGCTTGTGCTGCTGAGACTCAGAAGTGCATTGCCCGTGGCGAAGCATGGAAGGAATTAGTCGCTTAAGAGGAGATGAAAAAGGAACTGGCTAGAAGCCGGGCTGAGACCCAACGTTTACGTGCCAATAACCTTAGGTTAGAGCGTGAGCGTAATGCGTATCGAGAGTCCCTCGAAAACCTTGAAATTTAGAATGCAAAATTATCCAAAACTTTGGCTCGCAACGGGGTAATGATAAAGGATAGTGATTTTAACTTCGAAGGCTCTCTCCCATCATATGGTGGTACCCCCGTCGGGGCTGATGTGAGTGGGACTATCGAGCGTTATGGTGGAAGGGTGCCCGTCTGGGCTGTCGCAGGACTGTACGTTAGGGAACGTTACAGGGTCCCCCGTGCGATGCGGTATTTCAGGTTGTCACCTGATCCAAAAAGTGGTAGTCCGAAATGGAATAAATACCCGGAGGTTTTGTCTCCCCGGGGAATGGATGAACTTGCTGATTATATTTGTGCCCAGCCCTGGAAATTCCCCGAATTTGAAATGAATGTGTCCGGGCTTGGGCCCTTTCATCGGGATGATATTCGGGCCGAGTTATTCACGGATCTCGCGAGTAACGAGTTTTTTTACGATATGTAGTTGTGTTGTCGGCTGGTGACATTTTTTGAAATTGTACCAGTTATTTTCTCGGGACAATTTTTCTATGTGAAGTGTGCCCCATCCTATCTTGTGCAATTCTTTCTGTGATCGTTAATATTCTATCCTTGTCGTATAGTAGTTGTGATAGCCTGATGAATGTCTGGTGTTATGGGCATGAGATTGCCTTATCTTTGGTAGGTGAGTTGTTACCGCTCATGAGTGAGAGCCATCCCCTTATGACAGGGTATGTTCTTCTTGCGGGTAGGGGTTCATCCCGTTCTCACAAGAGATATGCTTCTTGTGGAAAGGGACGCATCCCGTTATCACGGGGAACCTACTACCGTTGAAGTATTTATGATCGACCCTGTTATCACAGGAGATATTTTTCTTGTTGTAGGTGAGCTTTTTCTTTGTCTTTTTGACTATGTCTCTTGGTGGCTCTGTCGTCGTTGACTCTGTAGGTCATTAAGCCCTGTAAAACAGCACATACAAGAAACATTTTCGACGTAAGAGCTAATACGAAAACACTAAATGATGTGCATGTGTTATCTGCAGAATGTTCCCTCATCCTGGGAATATCAGTTTTATACGAGAAACACCGTTCCCGTTGTGCTCTATCGTGCCTATTGTACCTGTTTGTAGCGTTTTATGATCGACCCCATTCTCACAGGGAATATTTTTTGTGGGTAGGGGCGCATCCCGTCATCACAGGGAACCCACTACTGTTGAATTATTTCTGATCGACCCCGTTATCACAGGGGATTTTTCTTGGACTGGCCCTGTTATCATAGGGCATTTCTTCTTGGATCGACCCCGTTATCACAGGGAATTTTTTTTGTGGGTAGGGGTGCATCCCGTTATCACAGGGAACTCGCTACCGTTGAATTGTTTTTGATCGACCCCGTTATCACAGGGGATATTTTTTGATCGACCCCGTTATCACAGGGGATATTTTTTGATCGACCCCGTTATCACAGGGGATTTTTCTTGGACTGTCCCCGTTATCACAGGGATTTTTTTTTTGTGAGTAGGGGCGCATCCCGTTATCACAGGGAACCCGCTACCGTTGAATTGTTTTTGATCGACCCCATTATCATAGGAGATATTTTTTGATCGACCCCGTTATCACTGGGAATATATTTTTTTTTTTACTGTCCCCGTTATCACATGGAATTTTTTGTGGGTAGGGGCGCATCCCGTTATCACAGGGAACCCGCTACCGTTGAATTGTTTTTGATCGACCCCGTTATCACTGGGGATATTTTTTGATCGACCCCGTTACCACATAACTTTTTTTTTGGGTAGGGGCGCATCCCGTTATCACAGGGAAACCACTACCGTTGAATGATCGGCCCCGTATCACAGGGGATAGTCTTCTCGTTGTAGGTGACCCGTTACTGCTCCTGAGTAGGTGGTCAGCAAAGTCACACGCTTTTCCACAAAGATGTCTGAGGAACTAGCGAATTTCGATAAGGCATCGACCTTTGCATTTTCCGACCGAGGTATTTGTGTCAGATTGAATGTAGTGAACTCCGCCGCCAATTCTTTCAACTTTGCCAAGTATAAAACCATGGTTTCTTGCTTTGCTTCGAAGAATCCCGAGAAATGGTTAGCCACTAACTGCAAATCCGTGAAAACTTCCAGATGTTCCAAACAGAGGGTCTTAGCAATTCTGATTCTTGCCAGAACTGCCTCATACTCTGCCTCGTTGTTTGTTATAGGAAAGTTCAGACTGATAGCAAAATCAAATTCCCTACGATCTGGGGACACCAGGTGAATTCTTGCTCCCCCGCCGTTTGCCGTGGAGGAGCCATCCACATGAAGTAGCCACGCTGCGGGTTTCAAATTGGGACCAGGGTCCTGGCTTACAGGAAATATATGTTGGCACAAATGGTCTAAGCTGTTACCTAGCGCCTCTGCCATAAAGTCGGCTAGCATCTGTGCTTTAATAGCCGTACGGGGGCGGTACTCGATCCCAAATTCGCCCAATTCTATGGCCCATTTTACCAATCTCCCCGAGGTATCAGGATTGGTCATGATCTGGCGGAGTGGTTTGTCTGTCATGACCACTGTGTGCGCTTGGAAATAAGGTTTCAACTTACGAGCCGTCATGACGACGGCCAAGGCAAATAGTTCAATTTGCAGATAATTCTTTTCTACTCCGTGAAGAACACGGCTGACGTAATGAATTGGAGATTGCTTTCCGTTTGCTTCTTTCACTAATAATGTGCTAATAGCGTTGGCGGAGACCGCCAGATATAGATAAAGCGTCTCCCCTGGATCTGGTTTCGCCAAGAGTGGTGGTGCCACCAGATACTTCTTGAACTGCTGAAACGCTCTTTCGCATGGCCTTGGCCTTCTTCAATATTTTGAAAAAAGGATGACTCTGCTCTGCTGAGGTAGCAATAAAATGTCCCAAGGCTGTTATACGTCCCAAAAGGCATTGCACATTCCGTACCGAGCGTGGGGAGGCAAGATTCAACACGACCTCTATCATGTCTGGGTTGGCTTCAATTCCGCGCTTGTTAACCATATATCCCAGAAATTTTCGTGATGCCACTCCGAAGGTACACTTCTTGGGGTTGCGCTTCATCCCATAGTTTCTCATAATGGCAAACGACTTCTCCAAGTGCTCTACGTGATCCTGTGCCCTCAAACTTTTGATCAAGATATCGTCCACGTATACCTCCATCGACTTTCCTATTAGGATGTAAAACATCTTTGCCACCAATCTCTGGAACATCGCTCCGGCGTTCCTTAGACCGAAAGGCATTACACGATAACAGTATCTCTGGAACATCGCTCTGTAACAAAGGCTGTTTTCGGTTGATCCTCCATTGCCATAAAAATCTGGTGGAACCCGCTCTTGGCATCCATGAAACTAAATAGGGCGCACCCGGCTGCTGAATCTACTAGAAGGTCGATCCTTGGCAACGGAAAAGGATCCCGCGGGCAATGCTTGTTCAAGTCTTTGTAATCCACACACATTCTCCACTCTACTGCTTTCTTCAGAACTAGGACAATATTGCTGAGCCACTCCGAATAGCGCAATTCGTAAATATGCCCTGGTTTAAGATTTTCCACAACCTCTTTTTCTACTGCCTCGCTCTTCTCCTTGCTAAAATTCCTTTTCTTCTGTCGTATCGGTTTGGCCCGTGGATCAACATTCAGCTTATGCTCTATAATCTTTGGGTCAATCCCAATCAAGTCAGAATCGCTCCAGGAAAATATATCGAGATTTCTTTTTAAGCATTCAATCAACGCCTTCCGAATATCAGGCGACATTGTAGCTCCTATCCTCAACGTGTGCTCCGGTTGTCTCGGGTCGATCTCTATCGTGATGAAATCTCCCGCCGGCTTCATTCTCACTTTATTCTGATAAGGAATAACTGCCCTTTCCATCTCGGCGCATTGCCCCTTATGATCAAGCCTCGACCTCTTGTCACTCTTCGCCATACTGGTATCCGTCTTGTTCAGTTCTTGCCCCTTAACACTTCGCTGCCTCTTTCCTGACATCTCGTCTGATGAGCTCACGATCTAGAGAACCTTGGTTCCCACAGATGGCGCCACTGTTTTGACAATAGATCATATTATATATATATATACGCGTCGGTTACAAGTGAATACTTTGGCAATACAACGAGACTATCTCAAAACAGGCCTACGCTAAGTATCACGCGTAGACTTGGTCCGGAACCTGTTGCTCGAGATCGGGGATGAGTCTCGATATGACGTCGGGGATGAGGCTCGATATGACGTCGGGGATGAGGCTCGATATGACGTCAGGGATGAGGCTCGATACGACGTCAGGGATGAGGCTCGATATGACGTCAGGATGAGGCTCGATATGACGTCGGGGATGAGGCTCGATATGACGTCGGGGATGAGGTCGTTACAGGAGGCTGAGTGATGACGTAGGCAAGTTTATATCGAATATCTATGTCGGGTATAACGTCGAATATTTCTATTCGATGTGATGCGGGAGGTCCGAGGCAAAGAATTAACTGCCCTTCTTAGTGCGCGGGGTGGGATATTTATAGGCGCAGCTGGCCTATATCGAATCACATATTCGATATCACATCGGGGTTGATCACCGATATGGTCGTTCATGGGCCGTGGCCCAGAGTTGGCCTAAATGCTAGAAACCTCCATATCGACATCGAAGAGCAATAACATGTGACAGCACAAAGTTCCACAAACAAAATACGAGAAATCATTGAGCAAGAATGCAACAAAATATCCGAACAAATGCGACACAATGTCCAGATAGACAAAGATCTCTACCAAGCGTAAACTGCAAGATCAATGCAAGAAGCTTGAGAAATTTAGCACAAGATCGCTTTAGATCCATCATTTATATATCATTTCTATCATATTCGAAAGTCTCCATCGAGACGATCTCTTGCTTGATCGAGGTGCTTAGCAACATAACCTATGTGTTATCTAACCTATCTACCTCTCAAAGTTAGCAACGATTAACTCAAAAGATAACTGCAAAGCTTTATTGGGCGAATAAACGTCACGCCTTCACGTGACCCAAAAACACTAATGCAGCAGCTGGGACGCACCAATCAAAAATATCAAAAACCTATACACGAGTGAGGCCATAATCCTCAAAACGCTAATCATACATGGTTAAGCAACGATGGCAACATTTTTTCACAAATGCAGCAAAAGCAGAACCACGCATTGCGAAATTATTTGCATAAAAATAACACCATCCATGATCTAAAGGAGACCCGCGATGAGAAAGAAATGGGATCGACACTCTGCCTCAAATGACAAGTGCTAACCATTAAATCCCTTAAAACAAAGCAACGAGATGAGGAAGTTCGTCTCAGCAGACAACTGTCTATGAAAAATTTAATGAAATTGATTGGATTGATATAACAAACGTCTGATGAAAAAAAAACCAAAAAATTTAAACATGCACGATACCCCATGATTCAATACGGCATATGAATTGCCAAAATAAAGTAAATTGCAAAAATAGCATTTGAAGCAAAAGGCCAGCGAAACTGCAACTGATCAAGCGAACAAAGTATCGCAAGATTGAACAAGAAAAATACGACAGGAATTCAAATAATCAAATTATTCGAAATAAAAGGGTGACGCAGCGTCAAATCAGAAGCATTGGTCATAAAAGTAGGGAATTAAAATCGAGGTCGTTAGCCTTCACTGAAGAAGAATAAGGGCCAGGCATCGGAGGAGGCGGAGACTTTCCTTCGTAGACGAGGTTCTCGCTTTCAAGCTGACTCGCAAATTCGTTCGCATTAGTGGATTAATTTTCCTCGGCTATCGGGAGAATTTCCTTGTTAGGTCCCAATGACAGGTCCAACTACTGCAAGTTGAACCCACCACGAAGGTAGCGGGTGCTGTGGATCTGCTAAACGATGAGCTCTTGGGCTTTCCTCAAACGAAGGAAAAGATTGGCGCCTCGCCCAGAATGACAAACGCTAATAACAAATTCCGCTAAAATAAAGACAACGGGGACATACACTCTGCACACAAGCGGCAAGTGCACCCAAAGAAATCCTGCATGATGGAAAACCTCAAAACAATGATGTAAATATTGAACTAACTTAGCAAAAGATGCCATAGCAACTTTGCAACATGACGTGGCATTGAGTTGGCAAGTAACATAGAAATAGTAAACAATGCCGCTGAAAGAAAATAACCGCAAAAAAGAAAGTAGCATAGACTCATTGAAAATCAATGTTCAAAGCATCATGGTGACGCAACGCCAAAATAGACATAACAAATTGTTCATTAGAGCAGACCCGTCAGAGTGTCGATCGAATCCAGATACATTCGATCGATGGTGGTCATCCAAACTTCAATTTTGTTAACAACCTTCAAAATCGAATTAGGATGAGATTGCACAGTGACGATCAAATTCCATCCATTCGAGGCATGCCATAAGTCAAACCAATCAAATTCCGAGATATGGTGAAGTAACACTACCGATTTGTTTACGCTTCAAACATGAAATGACTATCAAATAGTCTCAGTACGGATGATTTAGAGATTCATCAGATTCGATCTAGCATTGATCTAACAGCTCAGATTCGGCCAATCTTGTAAAGCTTTCGCCCTCAATAAAGGCAATGCATCCCATAAAGTCTCACGACTATGGATATAGATCTAAACCAAACATAATTGCAAAATCAGTGCACAACATCGAGGCGCAGGATAACCAACCTTGTCACCATGTTATCAACAACAATGTCGAAATAGCAAAAACATCAAAATTGGAGGTAAAAACCCTATAAGATCATACAATAACTAACTGGCACACCCAAGGTCGAGTTTTATTATGACCAGCAACGAGGCGGAATACAAAGATATTCTTGCCGGAACCTCAATGGCAAACTCATTACGAGTACAACGCCTCGCGGTCTTCACAAATTAGCAACTTATGAAATCATTGTACAATCATAACTATTGCCAAATCCCCGAAGACGGAAATGTAACTAGGTGCGTTATCATAATTCGCAACAAAACCACGATATTCATAGAACTGAGAGTCATCCTATTGGCGGCAAAAGAATATGTCATAAGAATGACAAGATGCATTAGAACAATGAAAAGAATCGATCAGATTATGCCTATATGCATAAACAAAGCGGAACCACGAGTTATTTGCATGAAAGTAACGCCATGCAGGACCTAAAGGGGACTCGCAATAACTAAAAAAGGACGGATACTATGTCTAAACTGATACGAGATACCGCAACACCCTAAATAACTAAAAAGGGACGGATACTCTGTCTAAAACGACACGAGATACCGCAACTCCCTAAATAACTAAAAAGGGACGGAGACTCTGTCTAAAAGGACACATGATACCGCAACTTCTTAAACACCTAACAACAAAAATAACTTTCCGTGATTATGGAAGAATGCTCGAGTTGTCAAAATAAAGTAAAAAATAACGATAGCAATTGAAAGAAACGGCAACGATTACGAGCGTTCGATCAAACAAACAAATTAAATAGTCATAAATGACAACTGTGCGACTAATAAAAAGGCGACGGAGCGCCACAAAAATAGAAAATTAGAAATTGTTCATTACAATCAGAACCTGAGCCTTACGGGCCTAGCGCATACACCTCCGAGTGCTAATCTACACTAAGCGCTAGTCGCATGCATCAGACCGCCTCCCAATTAGGGGCATGATTTTCAACATTATCAAAATAACTAGCATAAAGCGGTAAGTCAAGAATACATCTTATAAGTTTGGCACTCTCTCTCTAATCGACACCGTCTCCCAAATTGGGGGGAATATATGATGTGGGCTTATTCGGTAAACTACACTGGTGCATAAGGACATTAATCACCCCAAGACTGAGGCGAGACGGCTCTAGCACTTCATTCTAGTTTGAAGTATGTTTATGTACCAAAATCACACTCCAAACTGGGGGACTAGTGATATGGTATAATGTGTCATGTCAAAGAAAAGCCACGTAGGCACGAAACTGACCAATGAATGTCGAGAAGGCCTAAAGGTAAAGCTACCTTAGCCGTATTTGGATCACCATTATATCTATATAGCTAGTTAGACACTGAGTAATATGTCATTGGAAAGCCACATGAGTCTAGGTCGCAACGCAACAAGCGGAATGCGATTCGGAGGTCCAGAGAGAAAGTTATGCCCAAAATAGTAAAGCTGCGCAGATCAGTGTAAAATGACCTTTTAGCCCTCGAATCATGCCTATATATACCCCCTCACTCCTCACAAGGAGGGGGAGAGAGAGGAAGGACGGAGATGCCACACATCGAATCGATCCAATTCGATGCGCTCCAATTCGATGCACCCCAATTCGATGCGCCCCCAATTCGATGCGCCCCCAATTCGATGCGCCCCCAATTCGATGTACCCCCAATTCGATGCGCTCCAATTCGATGCGCCCCAATTTGATGCGCCCCAAACTCGATGCGCCCCCAATTCGATGCGCTCCCAATTTGATGCACACATCGAACCCATACATGGCCTGAAAGCTACATGAGTCAGGGTCCATATAGGGAAGTGGATCGAGGTTTCGATCATCCTGCAATTAGATATGATCGAAACCGTGAAGTCACGCCAATGCCGAACCAAGTGAACCTGGCAGCCCAATCAACAAGGGGTTGACCTAATAGAGGCACCTCAAAAGAGACAAATGAACTACGTTCGGCTTGATTCCCTTAATGAGATACGTAGGCAGCTTGGCAAGTTCCCACGTTCAGTCTGATATCATGAGAACTTAACGCCTGCAAGTCAACAATCAAAGAGTACCAAATCTCTCACGTTCGACTGTTCCCTCAACTTGGCCATTTAGGGATTATTTCCTGTAACCTTATATTTTTTTATGTGTAATAGGTGATCCGAACCAATCTAGTCCATTCACTGTAATAGGATAGCATTATCCTGGTTAAGTCAGGCCCCACTGTATCGATTTCTCGGTGTATTGTAACCTAGACGAAATAAGACCAAAATAAATTCTATATTCACTAATAAACACATTTATCAAGTTTCCTCTGTACTTGAATAATAACATGCTAAAAACGACTGTTGTTGTAAAATAGAAAGATCACATAATTTTTTCATGCATGCTTTCCCCTAGATTTTCCATAAATAATGTGCTTGATGATGCTTTTAACTCAGTCATATGTAAGATATGCATCGATTGACAGACGTAAAAATCTTTCTGTTCTGGACGATCAAAGAAAATGGTCAGATACATTTATTGTTGATTAAAAATAATCTTGCAAAAACATGGACTCTCTGGACTCTGTCATCCATCTTTGACACGCACGTGTGGCCTTGATATTACTATGTTACATAATATATGAACACTAAATTAACGTGAAAATATGTGTTGTTCACAGTATATGGTGCAAGAAAAATCAGTCCAACACTTTGTCAATGTCTTGCTAGCTGCAGCCGGATGGATGTATGATAAGATGTCTCCAGTCTGAATATTTTGTGATATTGGGATTAAGGAAACATTTGTAGGAAGACAAGAAGCTAGAGACGTCAGACGAGTTGAAAATTCTGAATTTTCTTTTTTATGGATTGTTAAGTTGGAGGTCATAATTCCTGTTTTTCTTTGACTGACTTTTACTACACTAACTTCCCTTCTATTTTATTATTATATGCTAAAACAGTGGTTTTTTCTATTCGAATTGGAATGATTTAGTTTATTTTTGTGTTATATATTTTTGTTCACTATAACATTGTAATTCCTTACAGAGGAGTAGGGCTGTGCAAAAAGAATCGGATCGATCGAATCGGGTGAAAATCGATCGAATGATCCGATCCGAGGATCGGATCGAATATTTGATCCGACTTTTGATT
Source organism: Linaria vulgaris (assembly GCA_948329865.1). Taxonomy (NCBI): domain Eukaryota; kingdom Viridiplantae; phylum Streptophyta; class Magnoliopsida; order Lamiales; family Plantaginaceae; genus Linaria; species Linaria vulgaris. The sequence continues at coordinate 28,774,593 of OX415252.1, forward strand.
TTTGCCTTAGGATCGAACCCCCATTTGATTCGATCATTGATTGGAGGCTGAGAATCGAATTGGATCGAATACTCATCTTATTTTTTAAAAATAAATAAATATATAATAGTATATATATAATATTATATTTTTATCTATAATGCTAAGCCTATTAAGATGCTACTAAGATATTTCTATATATTGTTGGTGATACTAACATTGATCAAAATTGGGAGTGCTGGAATAAGTAGTAACCTTGAATGAAGCTGATGATAAGCCAGTGCATAGTCTGAATGAAAAGTGTAAAATGGTGAAAATTAATTTGACGAATTATTAAAAATGCCCGTTAACTTTACAAAAAAAGTTAAAATGCCCGTTTTTTTCGGGCCTGTCAAAAATGCCCGGTATCTTTCATATAATCTTGCAAAAATGGCCGATGGCCTTATTCGGGCTAAATCTGCCTACGTGGCGGTACAGTGGTTGCCACGTCAATAAATATCCCGCCACGTCATATTTTCACTTTAAAAATATTTTTCAAACAAACCCTTCTAATTTTAAATATTGTATTTGCACCCTAAAATAAATTGCACTTTGTACCCCAATATATATATATGTGTGTGTGTTATATATATAACCATTTATAAAAATAAAACACATATATATATAAAAACAATAACATATATATATATATAATATATATATATATGTCTTTGTAAAAATAAAAACATATATAAAAACTTAAATCTTAATTCAAAAATTGATTTAGTTTTATTATATAGTATCTAAATCATAAAATATATAAAAAATTTATAACCAGAGCCGCCGCTAGTTTAGTCGACCGTCGCCGGAATCACCTTTGTTGGAGGAGCACGTCACCGTACCGTCACCGTCACCGCCGGAGAAGAGAACCTATCTTCTCTCCGATTTCATCACCGTCACGCCGGAGAAGAGAACCCATCTTCTCTCCGATATCAGATCCGTCACCGTCACCGCCGGAGAAGAGAACCCATCTTCTCTCCGATTTCAGATCCGTCACCGTCACCCGCCGCTTTCAGATTTATCCGATTCTGAGCTCAAATCCCTGCAAGAATTCAAAGTTGGTGGTGTTGCAATAATTTGTGAAAGTCTATCTTTTATAATTGATTTGTGTTTTGTGTCAAAAAGTGTGATTGAAAACCATATGAAAGTGAGTTTTGTAATTCAGTAACTCTGTTTGAATGTTGTGGTTGGTCCCATTGATATTAAATTAAATAAGAAAAAAAAAAGAAAAAATGATCGAAATCGAATCGAATCGGATCGAAATCGAATGATTTTGGATCGAATCGGATCGTTTTAAATTGATTCGATTTCGATCTTCATTTCTCCAGGATCGAAATCGACTTCCAGCCTCGATTCGATCCGATTCGATCCTATCCGATCCAAACGCACACCCCTACAGAGGAGAGTCTTATATGCAATTCTTCATCTTCTTTGTTGACTGATGGTGTGATCCAAGTAAGAGTTGAATCAAGTCCAATTGTCAAATTTTATTTAGGAAAACAAGTCCAAGAATGTTCTTGCGCCTAACATTAGACTTCAGTGCCGAGCAAGGAGCCCAACTTGTTCCGTAAAACTTCTCTAATTCAAAGAAATCTAGAAGGCGTGCTACATATTGTTGGAAATCCCTACGACTCCTCTTTTTAATGCAACAAAGGAAAAGTCATTTGGAATTTTTTAGAGGGAGTTTTGGCTATTTTTCTAGGACATCACAAACTTTTTCGAATTCTATCAAGTTTAAGTCCTTTGTTTATTCCTTACTAAATTCAGCTTTTACTTTCATTAATCTTTAAGTTGGTTATATTCTTACCATCTTTTTGGGTCAAAATTTACATTTTCTAAGAGTTAATTTGTATTGGTTAATGTCCAAGAAGTTGAAGAGTCAAAAGATAGTTCCAGAACTTGATCTCACGTAGCCTTGAAATGTGTTGCCAATTCAAATTGAAATAAAATTAAAACTTCTCCTTATAAAGTCTCATACTTTTTTAAACTTCTATACCTTTTGATAGATTTCCATTGTGTAAAAAGAATTTTGAAGTGTTCTCTTGTGTTTTCTCCTCACTTGTTTAATTTGCCGTCATCAAAATGGTGCCAGAGCCGAGGAAAAGCTCCATGGATCAATGTGATATTCGTGATATCGAGTTAAAATACTTGAGGTGACAAGGGCGTCAACTCCAACAATGCCTAGATTAGCGCAAACCTTTGGAATACGAAGAGTCTCATTATGATTCAGAGGGTGATTATGGAGCCAATGAAAAGGTGTACACTTTATTACATCATCATCGTAGATCGAGTACTAGTTCAGGCGGGAGACAACATGATGCACATGGACGAAGATATTCACGAGTCTGGAAGAATGCAACCAAAAAAAATCATTAATTGCCTGCACCCATAGAGAGGATATTTGAGTATCATGACGTGCTTGAATATCGAAAAGTGAAGTTGGTGTCCATGAAGCTTACAATACACACGTCGATTTGGTGGGAAATTATTTAAGACAACCACCTGGTGAAGGAAAAGAGCAGATCGTTACGTGAGAAAAGATGAAAAAGATGCTCAAGAGAAAATTCTTTTTGGATAACAACCTACACGATACTTCTCTCAAGTTCCAAAATTTGAAGCAACGAGAAAAATCTATCGAAGAATATACAGCAGAGTTTGATCATCCTTTGATGAGACCAAAATTATAAAATTGGAGAGCAAACAATAGCTTCGTTATCTAATTGCAGCCATATTGGACCTATAATGATGTTATCAAGCTCTCATTGAAGGTTGAAAAGCAACTCAATGAAGTACCATAGAATTTGTCTTGTTCATGGATTAAGGAAACACATTCCAAAAAACAGAAGGCATCTACCCTACTCAGTTTACCTGAAAGGTAAATCCATCGAAGGCACCTCCAACAGGAATGAAATGGTTAAGTCAAAATCTCGTCGATGTTTCAAAAGTCATGGACTTGGACATTTTGCTGTTAATTGCCTGAATAGAAGAATTTTTTCTCTTATTGAAGAAGATGAACCATTTTAAGAAGAAGAAGAGAATGAAGTTGAAGAATCACTTATGCCAATCAAGGAGAAGTTCTTGTGGCTAAGTGCACATCAAAAGATTGGCTTCGACGCAATATTTTTCACACTAAGTGCACATCAAAAGGAAAAGTTTGCAATGTTCTTATAGATGGAGGGAGTTGCGAAAACATGGTAGCCATAGAAATGGTGGACAAGTTTGGACTCAAAACTGAGGTACATCCACATCCTTATAAGTTTACATGACTTTATAAAGGAAATAAAATTAATGTGGATAAAATGTCTCTTGTCCATTCCTCCATGGCCAAGAATTACCAAGATGGTGCTCGGTGTGATGTTGTGCCAATGGATGCTTGCATTTGTTTCTTGGTCGACCTTGGTAATATCATCGAAAAGTCATCCATGTTGGAAAAAAGAATACATATTGCTTTGAAAAGGATGGTGCAAATGTTATATTATGGTTTTTGAAATTGGTGGGAGTTCCTAAACTCTCTAAAGGCAGGAGATTTGATGGTGTTGAAATCTCAACTTAATGAAGCCATGGAAGGAATCTCATGAACTTTTTCCTCTAATGATCATGGACAAAATATATAAAGAAAGGAGATTCCATGCAACACCCATACCCAATATTGATACGTAAATGCTGACTTATAAAGATGATCACGGACTATGTTTCGATTAAAAAAATTAAAATTGATGCATTTTTCCCACAAGCACCTAACACGGTTGCTTAAATCTAAGTATTTTTTCTGTTGCGAGGCATATTGTATGAATGAACGAACTCCAACCACGTAATGTTCTTTCAAATAACCTGTATTATTATCAATCATATCAAACATCCAATAGCTATCGGCGAGATAATTCACTTTCAATCTAACAAAATTAAAAATAAATTGTTACAATTAATTCTACCAATAAATATATCATTTATATTAAATATCACAAACATGCTATAACGCAATAATGAGTACATAGAAGTGATGTCAATACTTACTTGTTGTAGCTTAGAAAATTTCTTAGTTCAAGTATTATGTGTGCACATTCCTCGTTGCATTTACAACAATATCTAGTAATAAACAACCAAATATATAAACAAATTTGTGATCATTATATTAAGAAATTAAAGAGAAAAATAAAATAAAATAGTTGTAATGATACCTAAGCAAATTAGGAAGATTGAATGAATTATAAAATTGAATGAGGGGTAATTTATAAGGACAACGGACCTAATAGCGACCGGATTCCAGTCGCAAATAACAACGAAAACTAGCTTTAGCGACCGAACTCCAGTCGCTAATAGTACTAGCCGTTACTTTTTGGGACCAGGTTTTGGTCGGTAGTAGTACTATTTCGATTAAAATAATAAGTACTCGAACTGATAACCAATAATAGAACTAATCAATTTTTTTGGTTTTCGGTTAAAATCGTTCAGTTTTAGTTATAGTTTCATGGAAACCAACACCTACTCTTTCGAGAAAAAAAATATTTTTCGCACAATTAATAAATATCGGAGATTCTTTCAAAAACAATGAATTTATAAAATTTAAATGTCAAATTAAAAACTTATTTCACATTACAAGCTTGTCTATTAATAAAAACAAGCCATGTTCTAACTATAACATATATATAATTGAAAATCACATCTCTAAAAATAGTCAAACAATATTATATTTTAACAATCCAAAAGAATTTGTAGCACTCATATCCAAATATACATTCATCGGTGTACGTAATGCATATCAATCAAACCATCCATTAATTCATAAAACTTAACAGTCAAACATTTTTATGTTACTTTGAAAGCATCTCAGATAATAACAAGTCAAGTTCAACAAAGCTATAGAATAGCGGGCCTAGCGAAATGGAACTCCCAATTTTATTTAAACTGAGCGGTTATCGGTTAACTCAAGTAAACGAGGGCGGAGTTGTAGAAGAACTTGATTTTTTTAAAACACCAAAAGCGAAAATCGAAAACCGAACCAAGTGACTAATTTTGATTATGGTTCGACCTAAAAATTCGATTAACTTGTGATTTTTTTTTATTGGACTTAACTGTGAACCCCTTGTTTCTACGATAACATCGAGCATGAGTAGTCATAGATCATCCAACGTGAAAATGAGAAAAGCACATGTGTGCATAGATCCCATGTTAGTGGAGCCCACAAACAAGGGAGAAGACATTGCACTACAAATAGTAAATGGGTGTAATAGTGATCCATAAATCAAATCTTACTAAGCAAAGTATGTGTCTGGTACTTTATTCGAAAGGCAACAAATTATGAAGACATCTAATTAAATGAAAAAAGATACCATTGTCATTCTTGTGTTAAAACAATATCCAAGTTAAATGATTATCGAGATAAGAATAACTAAACAAGCATGTTGTAGGTAATTCCAGTCAGTCATATTGAAATTAAGCTTTTTATAGTCGGTCATATTGAAATTAAGCTTTTTGTAGGCGGTCTTTGGCCCCAGCTTAAGAGGGAGGATCAAATGGTACGCACATTAATTGCCACTTGTTTCGAATTATTGATTTACTTGACTTTGATATTTATTTATGTTGGAGTCAAAACATAGAAAAAATGAAAGAAAAGGAAGGAGGATCCACGTATAATAAGAAGACAAAAATATAATAAGGAAATAAGTAATATTAAATCAAAGGAAATGATTTTTGCGAAGTTTAAAGGTATTTGTATGCTTAAACTAAATTTAAGGGATGTAGTTGTAATTATTCTTAAAAGAAGCTGAAAGGAGATTAAAATTTTTTTAGGTTATTAATTCCATTTCTACTTGATATATTCGCCCGCCACCCTACTTAAATAAGATCTGCCTGTGTAATAAACAAACATTTCTGTCCGAAGGGTCAGGTATAATGAAACTGCATGCGGCTGAAGTTGATTTCACTTCCATTTCTCCGAAGGGTGAGGTATGATTTTATGAAATGTTACATGGCGTTTAAATTATTTTACAGATTCGTATCCGTTCTTGTACTTCTACTTCTTCCTCCTTCTCTTTTTTCCTTCTTTTTCTTTTTTTTTCCCTTTTTAACAAAATTCATTTTAGGTTTTGCTGTTCAATCAAGGGGTTTTGCTAAAACATCCATAAAGAAAAATGGACAATCATGGCTTTTTGATTTTGAATATATTGAAAATTATATAAATTCTGAATTGTAAAATTAAATTTGTTTCCCTTTTTATTACTTCACTTCACTCAATGTCTTCTTTTTGTCCATAATCATTAATTAGAGAAAAAACGTGTCAGCGCGGTTTAGGGTTTAGTCGTCACTGTAAAGGAAAATGAATAAGGTTTTAACTTGTAAGGGGTTACTTTCTGCTGCGGTCCCAAGAGTACTAATCAAACTCCGTGTACATTTTAATTCTTAATCAAGTATATTATAATGGCCGAGGTCTACATCTTCAAACAATATATGGTAAAACTGAAATTCTATATCATTCATAAATTTAAATTTTAACTTCATATACATTTTATATTTCTTTATAAGACAATCCAATGTATTTATTAAGATAAATGAATTGTAATATATATTTACACACTCCGTTTCTATATATATACGAATTGAAGTTTATTATTTATAAATGGACAAATTAATACTTCTGCCCTGTAACTTTACACCGTTAAAAAAAGTGCCCTGTAACTATGAAATCGATAAAACTAACCTACGAGTTGGGTTTTTTTCAATTTTTCTGCCCTGAGATTGCCACCTCACAAAAAATGCGAACGTGGCATCCGATATGGCAATTCCGGCACACGCCCATTAAAAAACGCCCCTCCACGTCTGAATTCCCTCTTTAACAAAACATATCTTCCCTGATAATAACAACACTCCAACACTTAGATTTATTTTCAGACAATTTTTCCCCCATTTCTTTTCATACCCGAAACCCTAAATCTCGAAACCAAAATTGGCGATTTTGTCGTCGAATCACGTCGTTTGAAGAGTTGACATTAGCTGTTCGTCGCACGGGGTTTTCAATCCATACCAAAATAACGAAAGAAACCCTAAAATTGAACCCCAACAGTCCTTTCTCAGCACCCAAAACTTTGATACACAACATTAGTAGCTGTGGTCGTGTACTGCAAGCGAGATAATGCCGAAGTTGCGGTCCCCCTTGAACCATGACATGCCCTCGCCAATTTATCGTAAGTTTAAATTTATTTTGGTTAGTTTTTTTTGCATGTCGACAAAGTAATAGTATTTGTGTGAGTTGTAGTGAGAAAAGGTTTCTGCTATAGTTCAAAGTTGTGTGCTTAAGTAGCTTAGTGGTCGGTCTAAGACATTGCAGAGTTAGGGTTTTTGGATTCAGTATCTTTGAATGTTATTTTGTCGATTTTGTGTGTTATTATGCCAGAATATGGATGGATTTTGTGGATAGCACTCGAAATGGTCCCCTCTAACTGCGCAGCGTTAAACCTAATACATTCCCCAATAAGAGAAGACAGCTTGCGCAATGTGAAATCAATAAAGTTCAAGAAAGGATCCAACAAGACATCCTGCAAAACCAAAAAAAGTCGAGAATAGGTTTTAGTGGTTCAGAAAAGTATGACTTCAAAGAAAACAGAGGGGGTATTGGATCTTTCTACCTGTGTTGTGTCATAGTACTCCTTCAAGACGTTGATGTTTGAGGCGGCCATGAGCACGGAACTGACTGGTTTTTTGGGAGGGTTTGAAAGATTTTGGGAGAGTTTCAAAGTGGAGATTGCTCACTATTACTTATGGTGAAGAAAGGTAAATGAAAATACTTCATTAAGACATAATTATTAATCTCAACGCTCCCCCTGACACGAGAGTCTAATCGACTCTAATTGCTCCATATTTTAGTTTTTATTTCAACCACTAACTAATTGCACCTGTCCAAAAAAGGGCATTTTTTTGGAAAATTATAATACTTAAAGGGCATTTTTTTTACAAAAATCAATACTTAAAGGACAATTTTGTTTAGTACAACCATACTTAAAGGGCATTTTCTTTATTAAGAATCATACTTAAAGGGCATTTTTTACAAACTTCAATAACATATAGGGCACGCGTCACAAACTTCACAAACTTGTTTACACGCTTCAAAAGTTCTTCCTTGTTTACACCAACAGTCATGTACATTGGGAATGAAATGGTCTGCAGTAGTGACAGTTTAACTCAACAGACACATTCGTCCCCCACAATGTCCATACATTTAATATAATCTTGGACAAAACAATCCATACAAAAGGAAGAGGCGAAAAGACTAAAATTCGAAATGGTTAACAAAAAAACAACAACATCATTACTTGATACTCAAACAGATGAAACTTATGCATACACAATCTTAATCAAACTGTTCAAGATCTTAACCACCAACCTTAATACTACCAGCAACAAATTCCAATGAAAAACACACCTATTGTGGATCAAATTACAACACATCCTAATAAGCCAAGAACAATGGCTTCAACACAACCTTACAACAACCAAAACCAATATCATAATGATCATATAACAGAATCTAACCCTAACTTCCAATTTTTTGTTCTCAATCTGCAAAACCTTGATTTTCTCTTCTTGCTCCTTTGTGGTTTTCTCGTACGACGACTGCATTGTATCATTTTTGGATTCTTTCTTCGACGCAACTTCTTCTTCAAGTCCCTTAACTCTAAACTGAATCCTCTCGATTCTTCTGCGCAAAATTGGAATCACAGCCCTAGCATATGAGCAGACGGGCGGATCTTCCCAAATGCAGAGTCGACACCCAAGGGGCCATCGCGGACACCCGTGGAACCTTCGCCTAGGGTTCCCATCGGTCATGGACACGCGCACGATAGCCGGCCTTCCACAATTGCACACTAGATGAGAGCTCATGGTCGATTCAGACATTTTCGATTTGAGAATTAGGGTTAGGGTTCTTCGTCGATTTGGGGGATTTGATTTTGTAAAAATATTTTCTGTTGAAGTGTTGTTATTATCAGGGAAGAAACGTTTTGTTAAAGAGGGAATTCAGACGTGGAGGGGCGTTTTTGAATGGGCGTGGGCCGGAATTGCCATATCGGATGCCACGTTAGCATTTTTTGTGAGGTGGCAATCTCAAGGCAGAAAAATTGAAAAAAACCCAATTCGTAGGTTAGTTTTATCGATTTCATAGTTACAGGGCACTTTTTTTAACGGTGTAAAGTTGCAGGGCAGAAGTATTAATTTGTCCTTTATAAATTATAATCTTTCATTCAAATTTTTACAAAGTCGTCTTTCCTAACGTTTCATTCATTGTGACACATTTGTTGATTTCGTAAGGTCAATGGCAACAGGTAAACAAAAGATACTAAAAGCTTTAGAAAAACCAACTATGGATTCACATTACAGATATGCTCCGCAAAAGTATTTGAGCACTGCCCAATCTCAAGAAAACGTTATTGACGTCGCTGAAGACAACGATGAGGAGCAGCCAAATTTTGAATATTTTATGCTCAAACTCTACTCTTACGCGCGTGAGGCTGAGAGGTATGGCGTAGAACTGCTTCTTAAACCTAAAGAAGAAAGTTCTGTTAATGATGGTCATATGAAGAATCAAGAGCCGGTTAATCGACGAGCATCTCATCAAACACAACCTCAACCGGTTGAGAATGTCCTTATCCAAAAGTAGTGAATGGGGTCGTGATGGAAAACGTGAAAGGGGGTACCAAGAGAAAGACTGTGGTAAAGGTAGGCAGTGGGGGTTTATCCGAGACTGATAGATCAAGGAAGGTGGCTGGTCAAGCAAGTACGGATAAGGGGAAGACTGTGATCAAAATAAATGATGGTTTCAATCAAAGTATTTATCAGAGGCTTGGTTTAACGAAGAAATAAGTGATAAAAAAGCAGAACGAACGTGTCGACGTCACTCCATCAAATGTGAAAAACAAGATAAACCATGACGCACATAGTGAATCGAATCATGTACCTATCTTGTTTTTCACATTTGATGGAGTGAAGTCTACACATTCCGTGGAGACGCACAAGAGAGGAAAGGCAGGAGGATGACATCTGTAACAAGAGAGGTGATCGAGTTTGACGATTTTATCTTGACCATGGGATTACATGATTTACAGCTGGCAGGGAGAAAATTTACGTGGTATAAATCGGATGGTACCTCGATGTGTCGGATCGACATATTTCTTTTGTCGGATGAATGGTTTAGAATTTGGCCAGATGTTTCACAACTGGATTTACGATGCTCTTTTTCAGATCACTGCCCACTTCTCCTCAAAGTTAAAATCACTGATTGGGGACCCAAACCATTCCGATTATTGGATTGTTGGTATGATCACCCTGGGTTTCATGATTTTGTCAAAGATCAATGGAATAGGCACGGATGCAAGGGTTGGAGCAGTTATATTTTAAAGGAGAAATAGAAGCATATGAAACAAATGCTTAAAACTTGGAACAAAGAAACATTTGGAGATATTTTTAGGCAGATTGAGGAGGTAAAATAAAAAGTTAACGCTTTAGATCGTAAATCATAACAGGTTGAACTTAACGAGGATGGGGTCACAGAAAGGAAAAAGTCATTCGCTCTATTTTGGAAAGCTTTAAAAAGGAAAGATAAAATGTTGTTTCAAAAGGCAAGAATTAAGTGGCTCAGAGAAGGTGATCTAAACTCTAGCTTTTTTCACAGAGCTATCAACATGAGAAGAAGGACAAATGGAATTCAAGGACTGAGAATTGGCGAAAGATGGGTTGAAGAAGCTAGTGAGGTTAAAAATGAGGTGAAACAATACTTTTCAAAGTAGTTTTTCGAGCACTCTTGGAATCGACGAGAGCTCCTAAATATTGATTTCACACAGACTGGGAGTCAAGAGAATTACGAATTAACAAGACCCTTCTCAGAGGAGGAATTAAAGACGTAGTTTCGAGATGTGATAGGTCTAAAAGCCCGGGCTCGGATTGTTTCAACCTTGGGTTCATAAAATGATTTTGGAACGCGTTGAAGGTGGATTTCTGTAACTTTTTAAACGAGTTTCAGGAGAATGGAAGGCTTGTGAAGAGATCTAACCCATCATTCATTGCTCTTATTCCTAATGTTGAGTACCCGCAAAGTCTTAACGAGATTCGCCCAATCTCCCTAATTGGTTGTCTTTACAAGGTTCTCTCTATGATCTTGGCAAATAGGATTCAAAAGGTGATGGACTCTGTTATTTCTATTGGATAAGAGAATGTGTTCGAACGGCGACAACCTCGGTTCTTGTGAATGGTAGCCCCACAAAAGAGTTCCACTTACAAAGAGGGTTGCGCCGAGGTGATCCTCTTTCTTCTTTTTTTTTTCTAATCGTTGCCGAAGGATTAACTGGCATGATTATAAAATCTGTTGAGGAGGGTTTATTCTCGGGGATCAAGGTTGGCAATCCAGGTTGTAAGATATCGCACGTTCAATATGCAGATGACACTTTAGTATTTTGCGAGTCAAAAGAGAGCAACGTTTGGGCTATTAAATGTGTTCTTACAAATTTTGAACTTATCTCGCGTCTTAAAGTCAATTACCATAAGAGTGTGCTGATTGGATTGCATGTGTCTGGTCGAGATATTGGTGAATTTGCTGATTCTTTGAATTGCAAGGTGGGAGCCTTGCCTATGAACTATCTTGGAATTCCGGTGGGAATTGGTAATCGCAGGCACCAAGTTTGGGAATTAGTGATTCGTAAGCTGAAAGCTAAATTATTGTTATGGAATCACAAGTCACTATCCTTTGGCGGAAGGATTGTTGTGCTTAAAGCTGTTTTGTCAAGCATTCCATTGTATCTTCTTTCTTTTTACAGGATTCCCATGCAGGAGGCAAAAAGGATCACATGTATTCAAAGAAAGTTTTTATGGGCAGGGGACGAAGAAAAAAGAAGAATATCATGGGTTAAGTGGGAAAAAGTGTGCATGAAGATGGAAAACGGGGGATTGGGAGTTAAGGATATTGATAGTTATAATTTTGCTTTACATGGAAAATGGAAGTGGAGGATTTTATATGAAGATAATACTCTTCGGAAAAGAGTTTTAAAGGCAAAATATGGCAATTTTGAGAGCTCTATTATCTTTGATGGACAGGTACAGCCAACTTCAAAATGTTCAGCTTGGTGGAATAATTTGCTGAACCTTAGAAGCAACTCCCTTAGTACGAGTTGGTTCTCTGAAAATATAGTGCGAGTAGTTGGAAATGGCACATCTATTAAGTTCTGGAAAGAACCGTGGATTGACAGAATACCTTTGAGCAGGAAGTTTCCTAGACTTTTCAGAGTGGCGAGTGAAAAGGATTGTACTATTGCGAACGTGGGTGAATACCAAAAAGGTACATGGAACTGGAATTGGAGCTGGCGAAGGCCTCTTTTTGAATGGGAAAATCAAATTCTCTCTGAAATGGAGGTGTTGATTGAATCCATCAAACTTAGTTCGAATGAGAGCGATCGATGGAAGTGGATATCAGACATCGGGGGTATTTATTCTGTCAAATCGGCTTATGACTTTTTTAAAAGGGAGGAAAGTAATGAGGAAAACATTTGTTTCAGATCATTCTGGTGTGTGCAAGCCCCTACTAAAATGTCGGTTTTTGCTTGGAAATAGATTCTTGATTAAATCCCGACTAAAACAAACCTGGTGCGAAGAGGAATAGATATTCAGTCGCTACTTTGTGGGATTTGTGGAGAGAATGACGAGAAAGCACCACACCTATTTTTCGAGTGTAAGGTATCGTATCATATTTGGATGAAATGTTATGCTTGGTTTAATTTTCAGTCTTCAATCCATAATAGTGCAAAACAGAATTTCATGCTACAGGAAGGGTTCTGGACACACAAAAAAGGAAGAAAAATATGGATGGGTTATGGTTTTTTATTATTTGGGCAATTTGGAGCATGAGGAACAATTTTCTTTTCAGCGGAGGCTCCAACGATGCAAATAAGGTGGTCGGAAAAATTAAAATTAAGACGTGGCAGTGGATAAAGGCAAAATTTCCACATTTTTCTTATTCTTTTTTGGACTGGTATAATGCCCCAGATGTTTGTCTGTCTGAAATGACATTGGATTTGTAGGGGATTACATCTCGTTCAGTGTATTTGATGGGATTGGAGTACCCCTTGTACTCCCATTAATCTATTTTGTTTGTTCGACCAAAAAAAAAAACCATAGTGAATCCACTCGACCAATCAGGAAATGCAGGGAACAGACTCTTAAAAAATTGAAGAGAGTTGTTAAAGAAGAAAATGAGAGCTCGGCTGAGTCTATGGGCACTCTTTGTACAAGAAAGAAGAAGCCTCGTAGTAACTCCCCAGTCCGATCAGGTGCAGAAGACACTAGTACTTCCAAAGTGCAAAATCTCAATGCAGCTAAAAGTTCAGGGGTGCGTAAAAAGTACAATTGTAATAATAATCAGGAAAGAGTTAGCGGCGATAGGGTTTCTTCCGACTTGGAAATTCTAGATATTGATGAAGTGTTTAAAGGAAAATTGACCCCCTTTGTGCCTTCGGAATACAGCGTAAGTTAGCAAAATTTGAACCTCTTTTTCACATCTTGACCTCGATTGTTTTGATGTAATAATTATGACTGCTAGAATTTCTTCCGACATGGAAATTGTAGACAGTGCTGCAGTTTTCAAAGGAAACTTTGTGCCTTCAAAATATAATGTCAGTTACCAAAATTTTGACCTCTTTGTGGCGTATATTGTCATATACTACTTAGACTGTTTTGATATAATTATGCCAAATGTTGCTTTTATTATGATGTTTTTCAAGGGTGGTAGCTCGAACAAATCTGGTTGTTCATATGTGCGTTCTGATTTTGAAATAAAGGTCTTGAATGCTATGAAAAAACCATTTGACGAAGAGGAGTATCGTAAAAATCAGGGAGCAGTTCAAGTTTATCTGAATTCTTATCCAGGTCAGTTTTGAGGTTTATAGATTTATAAGATTTAATCAGAAGCTTATAAATTTCAATCTTTCTGATAAGGATTATCTTTCGTGTCTGCAGGTCTTAAAGACAAACTTGTAAAGTACCGATATGAAAAGACAGAAAGCTTGAAGATCTTGCGTGCATTTTTCTTCTGGCTTGAGGTTAGTTGTACCTTAATTGATATTTGGATCAATCCTTCTCTAATTTTACGTAAAAGTAGCATTCAAAAATGCCAGCAATACTGGAATCTCTTGTAGTATGATCTGAGCCTTAGTGCTAGGAAACATAAAATCAACTGCATTGTCATTCTTAACCTTGCTAAACATATCTTTCATAGTTTGTTTTACCGTTTTGACATGATTTACTAACAAAATATACTACATTGAAGATGCGGTTAACTACTCCTACTTACATTGATAGATGGAGAATATATTTAGTGGGCTATTTAGAAGAACTTGGAGAGTCAAAAGGAGTGTTTTAGATTTGTTGCCAACCTTATTGAAGGGACTAGAACATGTACGTTCTTTTCTATTCAACTTTCGCGATATCTATACTTTCATCTTCAAAACTAACACCCATGCTGAGAGACATATGGAGGAACAACATTATTGCTTTAGCTAATCTTTTATTCATCCTTGTCTCACCAACTTAAGAAGAGCAACATGCCTTGTTTGGCATCATTTAAAATAAACACACACTCATTAATATTTATAAATGCGACCTTCCAAAACAAACAACATTTTTGGTTTCACCTTCTGAAATTAACCTTTAGAGACTCATGAACAACACTCTTGTTTCCAAAATTTAAAAAGTCACTCTACATGAAAATACAACCTATTTCTACTACATGTGCTTTACTCTGAAAATGTTCAAACAGTACATAGTTGGGTAAATTATTTTTAGTTATAGCGTATATTGTGTTTCTTACTTTGTCACTTAATGTTTCCCCTAAAACAACTCCAAATATGTTTTCCAATGACACAAATTTCCAAGATTTATCTTAGACAACTTAAAATAACTCTAATATGTCCTAACTTTCGCGGGGAACTCCTAACATAAGTCTCCCCGGTCATGTGCAAACTCCTATTTTAGAGGAACCAGGCGAAACTCAATGTTGGCAACCATGAGAGATCTAGGATTGGCATAGCCTATTGTATTCATTGTTTGTTACTTTGATCTTGATTACTACGACGAAAGATGTCCATACGAGAATCAGGATCCGCTAGAGAGACCAGAAGATGTTGGTTTAGCCATAGCAAAAAAGAGAGTTATGGTGGTATTGTCCATATGGTGTTAACAAGACCAGATTTTTGCATCATGACAAGGTCAATTATCTCAAACTACCATAGCAAGCAACGTACCCTAGATAATGTGGAGATATTCAATGATGGATCACATGACACCATATCATAGTAATTGCATCTTTAGTTGCATGGCGCGATTCAATCAAGATTGATAGAAACTGAAGGCCATGTATTTCTCCCCCTTGAAGTTCTAATGGAACTTCACTTTATAAGCTATATTTCCACTCTTTCTCAAGCGATCTGCTACATTCCTTAACACGGCCCCTTATGTGTGGGAAGTTATTACCTTCGGCCCTATACGTTGATAGGTCGCAAGTCAATTATGTCCAGAGTAGACTCTCGCAATTGAAGCCCATTTATTTATCCCTTAAGCGTTGATAAACGGAGAGAGAACTTTTCTTTAAAAAAAATCTTTTAGGCTCTTTGCATAAACGAGGAGGGACATTTCTCATCCAGATTGTTTCATGCAAGAACCATTGGTATGAGAAAATTGCGTAAAATATATTGTTTCGTTAATGAATCAATACTTTGTTTCACATAAGAGATGCTGAATATGTAAAAGAACCTTTGCTACTGTACCAGTAATCTTTTATTGATACATTAAAAGATACAAAATCAGTAGAGTTATTTCCTCGTCCAAAAATGGTTGTTAAAATTCCTTATATTAAGACATTATTCATGTGCTGGAGTCAATGACAGAAATGAAATCCGATAAGTCCCACTTTAGCCAAGATTCATGGCTACACCATTTTCTTGCGTTTTTCCGTGGTCTGATATGTTACGTTGTATCAGCAGTCTTGTCCTTCTCCATATAATTCACCTTCTTATTTATCGACCAATTTCAGATTTCCGAGATAGATTACTGATTCATCCATTTCTGTTATGTCCTTGTGCAAGCAATCTTCTTGTACTTTTTTTTCTGACATAATCTTCATTGCCTACAGATCTTAAAGGACGACACGTCGGAAGATAGACGTCTTTTAAAAAGGAAAATGCTTGAGCTGCTTCCCCGCTGAAGCATAGGTGAGTGAAAATTTAATTCTTTTGCATGAAAACTACTGTTGTTGTAAAATAGAAAGATCACATAATTTGTTCATGCGTGCTTTGAAGTCCCCATAGATTTTCCATAAATAATGTGCTTGATGATGCTTTTAACTCAGTCATATGTAAGATATGCATCGATTGACAGACGTAAAAATCTTTCTGTTCTGGACGATCAAAGAAAATGGTCAGATACATTTATAGTTGATTAAAAATAATCTTGCAAAAACATGGACTCTCTGGACTCTGTCATCCATCTTTGACACGCACGTGTGGCCTTGATATTACTATGTTACATAATATATGAACACTAAATTAACGTGAAAATATGTGTTGTTCACAGTATATGGTGCAAGAAAAATCAGTCCAACACTTTGTCAATGTCTTGCTAGCTGCAGCCGGATGGATGTATGATAAGATGTCTCCAGTCTGAATATTTTGTGATATTGGGATTAAGGAAACATTTGTAGGAAGACAAGAAGCTAGAGACGTTAGACGAGTTGAAAATTCTGATTTTTCTTTTTTATGGATTGTTAAGTTGGAGGTCATAATTCCTGTTTTTCTTTGACTGACTTTTACTACACTAACTTCCCTTCTATTTTATTGGTATATGCTAAAACAGTGGTTTTTTCTATTCGAATTGGAATGATTTAGTTTATTTTTGTGTTATATATTTTTGTTCACTATAACATTGTAATTCCTTACAGAGGAGAGTCTTATATGCAATTCTTCATCTTCTTTGTTGATGATGGTGTGATCCAAGTAAGAGTTGAATCAAGTCCAATTGTCAAATTTTATTTAGGAAAACAAGTCCAAGAATGTTCTTGGGCCTAACATTAGACTTCAGCACCGAGCAAGGAGCCCAACTTGTTCCGTAAAACTTCTCTAATTCAAAGAAATCTAGAAGACGTGCTACATATTGTTGGAAATCCCTACGACTCCTCTTTTTAATGCAACAAAGGAAAAGTCATTTGGAATTTTTTAGATGGAGTTTTGGCTATTTTTCTAAGACATCACAAACTTTTTCGAATTCTATCAAGTTTGAGTCCTTTGTTTATTCCTTACTAAATTCAGCTTTTACTTTCATTAATCTTTAAGTTGGTTATATTCTTACCATCTTTTTGGGTCAAAATTTACATTTTCTAAGAGTTAATTTGTATTGGTTAATGTCCAAGAAGTTGAAGAGTCAAAAGATAGTTCCAGAACTTGATCTCACCTAGCCTTGAAATGTTTTGCCAATTCAAATTGAAATAAAATTAAAACTTCTCCTTATAAAGTCTCATACTTTTTTAAACTTCTATACCTTTTGATAGATTTCCATTGTGTAAAAAGAATTTTTAAGTGTTCTCTTGTGTTTTCTCCTCACTTGTTTAATTTGCCGTCATCAAAATGGTGCCAGAGCCGAGGAAAAACTCCATGGATCAATGTGATATTCGTGACATCGAGTTGAAATACTTGAGGTGACAAGGGCGTCAACTCCAACAATGCCTAGATTAGCGCAAACCTTTGGAATACGAAGAGTCTCATGATCAGAGGGTGATTATGGGGCCAATGAAAAGGTGTACACTTTATTTCATCATCATCGTAGATCGAGTACTAGTTCACGCGGGAGACAACATGATGCACATGGACGAAGATATTCACGAGTCTGGAAGAAGAATGCCACCAAAAAAAATCATTAATTGCCTGCACCCATAGAGAGGCTATTTGAGTATCATGACGTGCTTCAATATCGAAAAGTGAAGTTGGTGTCCATGAAGCTTACAATACACACGTCGATTTGGTGGGAAATTATTTAAGACAACCACCTGGTGAAGGAAAAGAGTAGATCGTTACGTGAGAAAAGATGAAAAAGATGCTCAAGAGAAAATTCTTTTTGGATAACAACCTACACGATACTTCTCTCAAGTTCCAAAATTTGAAGCAACGAGAAAAATCTATCGAAGAATATACAACAGAGTTTGATCATCCTTTGATGAGACCAAAATTATAGAATTGGAGAGCAAACAATAGCTTTGTTATCTAATTGCAGCCATATTGGACCTATAATGATGTTATCAAGCTCTCATTGAAGGTTGAAAAGCAACTCAATGAAGTACCAAAGAATCTGTCTTGTTCATGGATTAAGGAAACACATTCCAAAAAAGAGAAGGCATCTACCCTACTCAGTTTACCTGAAAGGTAAATCCATCGAAGGCATCTCCAACAGGAATGAAATGGTTAAGTCAAAATCTCGTCGATGTTTCAGAAGTCATGGACTTGGACATTTTGCTATTAATTGGCTGAATAGAAGAGTTTTTTCTCTTATTGAAGAAGATGAACCATTTTAAGAAGAAGAAGACAATGAAGTTGAAGAATCACTTATGACAATCAAGGAGAAGTTCTTGTGGCTAAGTGCACATCAAAAGATTGGCTTCGACGCAATATTTTTCACACTAAGTGCACATCAAAAGGAAAAGTTTGCAATGTTCTTATAGATGGAGGGAATTGCGAAAACATGGTGGCCATAGAAATGGTGGACAAGTTTGGACTCAAAATTGAGGTACATCCACATCCTTATAAGTTTACATGACTTTATAAAGGAAATAAAATTAATGTGGATAAAATGTCTCTTGTCCATTTCTCCATGGCCAAGAATTACCAAGATGGTGCTCGGTGTGATGTTGTGCCAATGGATGCTTGCATTTGTTTCTTGGTCGACCTTGGTAATATCATCGAAAAGTCATCCATGTTGGAAAAAAGAATACATATAGCTTTGAAAAGGATGGTGCAAATATTATATTATGGTTTTTGAAATTGGTGGGAGTTCCTAAACTCTCTAAAGGCAGGAGATTTGATGGGGTTGAAATCTCAACTTAATGAAGCCATGGAAGGAATCTCATGAACTTTTTCCTCTAATGATCATGGACAAAATATATAAAGAAAGGAGATTCCATGCAACACCCATACCCAATATTGATACGTAAAGCCTGACTTATAAAGATGATCACGGACTACGTTTCGATTAAAAAAATTAAAATTGATGCATTTTTCCCACAAGCACCTAACACGGTTGCTTAGATCTAAGTATTTTTTCTGTTGCGAGGCATATTGTATGAATGAACGAACTCCAACCACGTAATGTTCTTTCAATTAACCTGCATTATTATCAATCATATCATACATCCAATAGCTATCGGCGAGATAATTCATTTTCAATCTAACAAAATTAAAAATAAATTGTTACAATTAATTCTACCAATAAATATATCATTTATATTAAATATCACAAACATGCTATAACGCAATAATGAGTACATAGAAGTGAAGTCAATACTTACTTGTGGTAGCTTAGAAAATTTCGTAGTTCAAGTATTATGTGTGCATGTCCCTCGTTGCATTTACCACAATATCTAGTAATAAACAACCAAATATATAAACAAATTTGCGATCATTATATTAAGAAATTATAGAGAAAAATAAAATAAAATAGTTGTAATGATACCTAAGCAAATTAGGAAGATTGCATGAATTATAAAATTGAATGAGGGGTAATTTATAAGGACAACAGACCTAATAGCGACCGGATTCCAGTCGCAAATAACAACGAAAACTAGCTTTAGCCACCGAACTCCAGTCGCTAATAGTACTAGCCGTTGCTTTTAGGGACCAGGTTTTGGTCGGTAATAGTACTATTTCGATTAAAATAATAAGTACTCGAAATGATAACCAATAATCGAACTAATCAAATTTTTTGGTTTTCGGTTAAAATCGTTCAGTTTTAGTTATAGTTTCGAGGAAACCAACACCTACTCTTTCGAGAAAAAAAATATTTTCCGCACAATTAATAAATATCGAAGATTCTTTCAAAAACAATGAATTTATAAAATTTAAATGTCAAATTAAAAACTTATTTCACATTACAAGCTTGTCTATTAATAAAAACAAGCCATGTTCTAAACATATTTATAGTATTCCAACGCAAGGAGTAATAATATGTGAAGAACATCACAAAATTTAGTTGGAAAGAAGTTTATCTTAAGAAGTTTATCTTAATTTAATACAGTCCCATGGCATTTGAATCAAATTCACATATACTGGCATGAACTTGTATAGTTAAAGAAAGCATTGTGGATGTACAACAGTCTGTCACCGAATAACTGAGGAAAAAGAACTGCATGTGTCGTTATTATATTGCGTTATGAGGTACGGGAAGGACTTCGTCACTTTCTTTTTCACGAATTTTCCAAAAGGATGGAGGGAGGAAGATATGTGGAAGGTTTTCATGCGATACGGGAGAGTAGGGGAGGTATGCATTCTAGAGAAGAGAAATAGACTCGGTAAGAGGTCCGGCTTCGTTAGATTTAAGGAAGTGGAGAATGTGAAAGAAACTGAAAAAAGACTTGACTCTATTTGGATTGGTCAATACAAAGTTTGGGTAAACGTTGCCAAATTTGAAAGGGAAGGTGAGAAGAAACAACAAGCTAAGAGGAGTGACGGCCCCAAGGATCTCAAGCTTATGGTCGGAAGCCGCCGTTACTCGGAAGTGCTCATGGGTAATAGGGAGCCACCCTCAAAGGAGAAGAACGAAGCCTTGAAGGATGCTGGTTGTAATAGTTTGGAGATGCAAGTAGGAGAGGACGAGCCGAAGTGGATGGAAGGCGCTCACGTGGGACTTTTAAAAAACTTTGACGAGTTTGATAGTTTTCAAGAAAAATGCAGGAATGAAGGATTTTTCTCGATTAGATTTGCACCCACGGGGGGACGCCAGGTTCTTATAATCTCAACAGAACCAAATGAGGTTAGTGATCTAATGAAGGAAGAACCTAAATGGTGGGAAAATGAATTTTCCTGGATTGTAAAATGGTCAGAATGTGTTGTGGCAGAAGAGCGGCTGGTTTGGGTGGTATGTGAAGGAATTCCTATTCATGCATGGGACGAAAATAATTTTCAGAGAATCGTGACAAATCTGGGAACTTTCGTTAAGACGGATGAGATGACGGCAAAGAAGGAACATTTCGATTTTGCTCGAGTCCAAATATCTACGACTATCAGACATTGGATTAATACGACAGTCCAGATTAGAGTAAAAGATGATGTTTTTGAAGTCAGGATTGTAGAAGAACTGAAGAAATCGGAGTGTTTGAACATATGTTGCTGAAAGGAACATGTTGTTCAGTGGGAAGACGACAAGAGCGTGCCGGAATCGGAATTCTCCGGTTACGTGCCGGCGGGAGAAGATTTTTCAAACTCAGATAAGGAGATAGGTTCGGATGCCGAGGCCAATGTAGGTTCGGTTCTCAAGAATAGTAAAGATGTTTATGGGAAAGAAAACAATTTTAGGGAAGATCAACCATGTTTAATTGAAAAAGGTGGAGAGGACGCATGCGGATTTGACCCTGACCATAGCATTTTTGAATTGGAAAATGAGGTGGAAGAAGTAATGGGTTATGTAAATTCGAAGCCCACGATCTATCAAAAAAGCCCATTCGTTCGTGACCCCGGACATCAATATATGGATAAAGATGGTAGCCTAATTAATAAAGATATTACCATGTAAATACAAGTGCCTGGGCCAGAATTAATTATCCCTCCAGATGCGGATGAGCCTAAGAGTTGTGGGGAGGAAAATCACGTTAAAGAGAACAACGACTTAGTAAGGAGGGAGGAAAATAACGTTTCTTCAGAAGATGCTCAAATAGCTAAAAATCAGAACGGATCTGAGAAACAGGAGGTGAGCTGGGTGGACTTTTGTGCGGGAATGAAGACTCCAGAATGCGAATCGTATCAAGAGAGAAAAAAGATAGAGAAGGGTAAAGAGAAAGAGTCTCGAACTGGGAGGAAGAAATGGGGAAGAAGAAAAGCTATTGCCACTAATCAGAAGAAAAGGAAGGTTTCGAAGGAGAACAAGAAAGCAAGCATGAAGAGAGGTAACCCCCCTTTGAGTAATTCATTGTCCGACAGCCATATAGCTTGTTGTAATAAGAATGTCCTTAACAAAAGTTTCGAGTGGGAAGCGAATCAAATTTGGGATTTTGGCAAGAGAATTGGAGTGGTCGGAAAAGGGAATGATACTCAAATATTAAAAAAACTTGTCGAGTTGGAGGAGAGGGATAAAGAGACGCATAGACAATCAGAAAGAGGAAAGAAAGCGGAGGAGGATTTCGTGAATATTTTATGATTGTGTTATCATACAACATTAGGGGGATGGGAGGGGGCGTGAAGAAGAAAGAGCTGAATGTACTTGTTAACAAGTATAAGGTGGATTTCTTGAGCATTCAAGAAACAAAAAAAGAGGTGATTTTTGTTCGAGAATGTAGAAGGATTTGGGGTGGGAATAACTGCGATTGGTTTTATAAACCATCTAGCGGGAGCGCTGGGGGGATATTATCAATTTGGAATAGTGATAAATCTCAGGCTGATTATAAAATTGAAGGCAATGGGTTTATTTTTGTTTCTGGTTTGCTAAAGGGAATGGACATCAGAGGGAATTTTTTGAATACTTATTCTTCTTGCGACGTTAGGGAAAAGAGGGATATGTGGAATAATTTGCTGCTATTAAAAAATAATTTCAGGATCGGGATGTGGTGTGTTGGAGGAGATTTTAATTCTATCACCAAACCGCAGGAGTGTAGAGGGAGTAATTCTTTAGATCGCTTTAGATCGTAAATCATAACATGTTGAACTTAACGAGGATGGGGTCACAGAAAGGAAAAAGTCATTCGCTCTATTTTGGAAAGCTTTAAAAAGGAAAGATAAAATGTTGTTTCAAAAGGCAAGAATTAAGTGGCTCAGAGAAGGTGATCTAAACTCCAGCTTTTTACACAGAGCTATCAACATGAGAAGAAGGACAAATGGAATTCAAGGACTGAGAATTGGCGAAAGATGGGTTGAAGAAGCTAGTGAGGTTAAAAATGAGGTGAAACAATACTTTTCAAAGTAGTTTTCCGAGCACTCTTGGAATCGACGAGAGCTCCTAAATATTGATTTCACACAGATTGGGAGTCAAGAGAATTACAAATTAACAAGACCCTTCTCAGAGGAGGAATTAAAGACGTAGTTTCGAGATGTGATAGGTCTAAAAGCCCGGGCTCGGATGGTTTCAACCTTGGGTTCATAAAAAGATTTTGGGACGCGTTGAAGGTGGATTTCTGTAACTTTTTAAATGAGTTAAAGGAGAATGGAAGGCTTGTGAAGAGATCTAACCCATCATTCATTGCTCTTATTCCTAAGGTTGAGTACCCGCAAAGTCTTAACGAGATTCGCCCAATCTCCCTTATTGGTTGTCTTTACAAGGTTCTCTCTAAGATCTTGGCAAATAGGATTCAAAAGGTGATTGACTCTGTTATTTCAATTGAGCAGTCAGGTTTTGTGGCAGGAAGACATATCCTTGATATTATCCTCATAACAAACGAGGTCATTGATGAGATAAAAACGAAAAAGAAACCAAGCATCCTCTTTAAGGCCGTCTTGTTGGTTCTATGTGGATTTTTAGACATAAATTTAACTTTGACGGTTCTTTTGAGCGGCATAAAGCCCGTCTTGTTGGTGAGGCAGGTCTCAACAGGTTGGAGTGGACTGTGATGAAACTTTCAGCCCAGTGGTCAAACCCGCCACCATTCGGACTGTCTTGAGTATTGCTCTATCTCACTCTTGGGACATCCACCAGCTCGATGTCAAGAATGCCTTCTTACACGGTAAACTCAATGAAACCGTTTATATGCATCAACCTATGGGCTTTCGTGACTCTCGCTTTTCCAATCATGTTTGCTTACTCAATAAGTCTCTTTATGGTCTTAAGCAAGCCCCTCGGGTCATGGCGTTTTCTTGGGAAAAAATTTAATAGCTTGGAGCTCAAAAAAACAGCACGTTGTGTCTCGGTCAAGCACCGAGGCAGAATATCGTTCAATGGCCCTTGCTACTGCTGAAGTCTATTGGATCAGAATGTTATTCAAAGAGTTGTCAATTGGCCTAGCATCTACTCCTACTATGTGGTGTGATAATATTGGCGCAATTGCTCTAGCCTCTAATCCAGTGTTTCATGCTCGAACAAAACATGTGGAGATAGATTACCATTTTATCAGAGAAAAAGTTTGTAATGGCGATATCAAAGTGCGGCATGTTTCCACGATTGATCAAATAGCAGACATTTTGACAAAGGGGCAGGCTGCAAATCGCTTTCTTTTTCTTCGCAGCAAACTGATGGTCTGTGATCATCCCATTAGTTTGAGGGGGGGTGTTAGAGTAAATGAAACAGCAGCAGAAAATGGCGCATGATCTGTTTAGATAAATCCTTATCCTTCCAGATTTGTTTCTATCCATTTGTTTTGTATTTATCTTTTCAGTTTGTTTCCTTAGTTTACTGATGTTAGTTCAAATGTACAGCTATATATACTACTGTAAACATACGAGAATAATTCAAGTCATTCAATTGAATTCAAGAGTTCATTTTCTATTCATATGATCTGTGTATATTCTTACACTTTTAACTCAGTCATATGTAAGATATGCATCGATTGACAGACGTAAAAATCTTTCTGTTCTGGACGATCAAAGAAAATGGTCAGATACATTTATAGTTGATTAAAAATAATCTTGCAAAAACATGGACTCTCTGGACTCTGTCATCCATCTTTGACACGCACGTGTGGCCTTGATATTACTATGTTACATAATATATGAACACTAAATTAACGTGAAAATATGTGTTGTTCACAGTATATGGTGCAAGAAAAATCAGTCCAACACTTTGTCAATGTCTTGCTAGCTGCAGCCGGATGGATGTATGATAAGATGTCTCCAGTCTGAATATTTTGTGATATTGGGATTAAGGAAACATTTGTAGGAAGACAAGAAGCTAGAGACGTTAGACGAGTTGAAAATTCTGATTTTTCTTTTTTATGGATTGTTAAGTTGGAGGTCATAATTCCTGTTTTTCTTTGACTGACTTTTACTACACTAACTTCCCTTCTATTTTATTATTATATGCTAAAACTGTGGTTTTCTCTATTCGAATTGGGATGATTTAGTTTATTTTTGTGTTATATATTTTTGTTCACTATTACATTGTAATTCCTTACAGAGGAGAGTCTTATATGCAAATTTTCATCTTCTTTGTTGACTGATGGTGTGATCCAAGTAAGAATTGAATCAAGTCCAATTGTCAAATTTTATTTTGGAAAACAAGTCCAAGAAAGTTCTTGGACCTAACATCAGACTTCAGCGCCGAGCAAGGAGCCCAACTTGTTTCGTAAAACTTCTCTAATTCAAAGAGTTCTAGAAGGCGTGCTATATATTGTTGGAAAGCCCTACGACTCCTCTTTTTAATGCAACAAAGGAAAAGTTACTTGGTAAAGGGAGTTTTGGCTATTTTTCTAAGACAGCACAAACTTTTTCGAATTCTATCAAGTTTGAATCCTTTGTGTATTCCTTACTAATTTCAACTTTTACTTTCATTAATCTTTAAGTTGATTATATTCATACCATCTTTTTGGGTCAAGATTTACATTTTCCAAGAGTTAATTTGTGTTGGTTAATGTCCAAGAAGTTGAAGAGTCAAAACATAGTTCCAAAACTTGATCTCACCTAGCCTTGAAATGTTTTGCCAATTCAAATTGAAATAAAATTAAAACTTCTATACCTTTTGCTAGATTTCCATTGAGTAAAAAGTATTTTTGAGTGTTCTCTTGTGTTTATCCTCACTTGTTTAATTTACCGGCATCAAAGTGGTGCCAGAGCTGAGGAACAACTCCAAGAATCAATGTGATCTTCGTGATATCGAGGTGAAAGATTTGAGGAGACAAGGGCGACAACTCCAACAATGCCTAGATTAGCGCGAACCCTTGGAATACGAATAGTCTCATAATGATTAAGAGGGTGATTATGGAGCCAATGAAAAAATTAACACAATCAGCGTAGGTAGCCCATGCAAAATTAACACAGCGAAAGTACGGCCAGGCGACATTAACACCATCAGTAGTCTTTCTGCAAGGGATAAAGTGCAGAATCTTTGAGAAACGATCCACCACAACATAAACAAAATCAAAACCATGTTGAGTTCGTGGCAACCCAACAACAAAATCCTTACTCACGCCCGTCCATTGCTGCGTCGAAATAGGTAGTGGCAAGTACCACCCATGATTTGTGGCTTTACCCTTAGATAGTTGACAAACCCGAAAAGGCTCCACAAACTTGCCAACATCCCTACGCAAAGATGGCCAAAAGTATGATGTTGTCGCGACCTGCCCTTTGGAATGCACAACTGAGTACCCCGAAATAGAATCCATCCACCCACGTAAACTCTGACTGTGCCCCGCTCTGCATATCCCTAATCACACCAGAAAAGTATGGATCAATTGTGTATATTTTTTTAATTAGTTCAGGAGTATATGGGCTGTTATATGATAAACTCTACCAATTTTTTCACAAGAAATATTAAAGGATTATGGAAAATTTCCCTTTCTCTATCACAATGAAGCACTTTGATCTTTTTGTGCTTTTGATTTTCGACTTTGGATTTAAATTTATTAAACTTATTGAGGGTTCATCCTTGGTTTTTATCAAATACACATATATGTAGGTTGAATAATCTTCAGTAAACGTGATGAAGTAGTGCTTTACATCTCTTGTTAATTGATCTTTTAACTTGCAAATATCAGAATGCGCATGTTCCAATAATTCATAATTTTTTTCAACTTTAGAAAATGGTTTCTTAGTCATTTTGAAATCTACATAATTTCACATTTATCAACTTGTGCATCTTTAAAAGTAATGTAATCATGATTAGACACATAAACGTAAATATCCATAACATAAATGTTCTAGTTTAGCGTGCCATAAAATAGAAGAAAAATCAACAACATAAGCAACATTACTAGTTTTATTAACAAATAACTTGAAAATGCATCACAAGATTATTCTTTTCCTATGAACACTTCGTTCTTAGTTACAATCACTTTCTCATATTCTAGTACAACCTTAATCCTTTGTTACATAAGAGATTTGCAGAAACGAAATCCTTCCTCACATCTGGAGCATGCATCATATTCACAAGGGTGAGTTTCCATCCAGGTGTGAAATTTAATTCCAAATTCCCCTTCTCCATAACTTTTGAACAGTGGCACCAGAATCAAGCCAATAATCATGAGATACAACAACAAATGCCATATTCAACTCTTTTATCATCACAACAAGCTCTCGTCTATCAGCCTCAACCACAAATGTTTTGTCGTTGTTGCTGCCTGAACCAGTATTTCATGGGATTCACTTGATTGTTCTTGAATCTGCATTCTTTTATGCAATGCTCTTTCTTACAACAGTGGTAACAATAGCCATTTTTCGTCACATTTGATTTTTTGGTGTTCTTTTTCTTTGGTGCAAGGTTGTTTTGAACAACCTGAACCGTGCAAAAGGAAGTCCCACTATTTGGAACACTTTTAGACACATGGTTCAGTTTATAACCCATGATAAATTCATCCCTTGTACGATTCTCGTTTTCAATTTGCAAATGGAGGTGAATTTTTCAATAATATAACTTTCAGAAGAAGGAAGTATTTTCTTTCTGAAATCATTCAAAGTGGGTCGAAGTTTCGACAATATTGTCCCCTCTTAAATGGCATCAGACACACTAATTTGCAATTCATTCATGTGTGAAACTGTAACTGTAATCTCCAATTTAAGAACTTGATCCATAATTGGCATGCTATGAGTAAATTTAAATTCGAGATTTAAATTATGATAAACACTATACAACATGTTGTGAGGGAATTCAAAATGTAGCCCCGGCCTAGCATCTCATCATTCTCACATTTCTCCTTACATGCAACCGATATCATTTTTTCTTCATCAGTATCATCAGAGGTCGATTCTGCAATTGCTTAAAGTTGCAGATCCAACAAGTAGTACAAATTCAGAGAGCAAAAGCCATGACATGCAGTCCTGCCATCTCGTGTAGTTTGTTCCATCAAAGTGATCAAGCTTGTTGGGTTCATTTCTTGGATTTGGAACTCAATGGTAGGATTCTTCCTGTTTTCATTGCTAAATAGTGCTTTATATTGTTAAATAGGTTGCAACATAACTAGGAAATTATAAGTGTTTGTCTTGATTCGTGAAGAATTTTTTTTCTAAATGCAATATCTCTCGCACTATATTTAAAAAAAAAAATCAGCTTACAAGATAAACTGGGAATTTCGCATTTGCCGTCCTTTATGTTAACAAATTTTTAAAGAAGGTCATCTATGTTGACATTTAGCAAAAAATGTCGTATACATTGGCATAATTTTTATTTTTCGTTCTTCTCTACCAGAATCCATGGACTTAATGAAAATCTATAACTGGACGTCCTATACGTTGGCATAATTTTCATTTTTCATCATTCTCCGCCGGAGTCCCGTGGACATCAATTCTCACTGGACGTCCTATGAGTTGGTAATTTTTATTTCTGGTCCTTCTCCACTGGAATCCGACGGAGAAGGATGAAAAATGAAAATTATGCCAGCATATAGGACGTCCACAATTAAATGTCAACATAGAAGACATTGTTTGAAAAAATGTTAACATAAAGGACGTCAAATACAAAATTCTCGTGTAAACTAGGCTTAAGAATTCACGTTTGAGACAAATGCGGAAAATTGGATGATAAAAATAATGCAACACTGCAAAAAGTTACAACTTTTCGTTTAATTTACAAATATGGTTTTTAGAGTTAAATAACATAATTAATTAATTCAAAATTCAAAATATTAATTTGAATTAGTTAACAAAACCTAAAGTGACCAATCATGACTTATAAATCTGGGATATGTTAAAAAACCAAAGTCCAAAACCCAAGACAAAAGTCGCACACATGATTTAAACATTCAAGTGAGCAACTACAATTAAAAGCTTGTATATGTTGTCTTCTTCCAATGTGGGATACTACACTTAGTTATTTTACACATAAAATATTCAACAATAATCTTCATTATCAAATGCCTAATTATGTTCCTTGTTTGTTACATTGGTAGTACACTACAACAAAAACCATTTTTACCTACGACCATTGGCTACGGATGTCGTAGGAAATGGTTGTTTTGCCATTGTCTACGAAAAATCTGTAGCCCTTGAGCATTTTCCGGATTAAAAAAATAAGTCATTGGCGGCGGATATATCCCGTTGCCCTTGACTATTAGAGACGGAAAAATCCGTAGCCCTTGGTCAAGGGCGACGGCAGCCGTCGCCAATAGTCTTATTTTATTAAAAAAAACTATTGGCTACGGAACAATTCGAGAAAAAAAAATGTTTTCCACACAATTAATAAATATATGAGATTCTTTCAAAAAACAAAGAATTTATAAAATTTAAATATCAAATTAAAAACTTATTTCACATTACAAACTTGTCTATTAATAAAAACTAGCCATGTTCTAACTATAACATATATATAATTGAAAATCACATCTCTAAAAATAGTCAAACAATATTATATTTGTAACAATCCACAAGATTTTGTAGCACTCATTCGACAATTCGATCATCATAATTAGTAAATCATATCCAAATATACATTCATCCGTGTACGTAATGCATATCAATCAAACCATCCATTAATTCATAAACCTAACAGTCAAACATTGTTATATTACTTCGAAAGCATCTCACATAATAACAAATGAAATAATAAAATACCAGTCAAGTTCAACAAAGCTATAGAACAGTGGGCCTAGCGAAATGGAACTCCCTATTTCATCTAAACTAAGTGGTTATCGGTTAACTCAAGTAAACGAGGGCGCGGTTGTAGAAGAACTTGATTTTTTTAAAACTCCAAAAGCGAAAACTGAAAACCGAACCAAGTGACTAATTTTGGTTATGGTTCGACCTAAAAATTCGATTAACATGTGATTTTTTTGATTGGGCTTAACTGTGAACCCCTTGTTTCTACGATAACATCGAGCATGAGTAGTCATCGATCATCCAACGTGAAAATGAGGAAAGCACATGTGTGCATAGATTCGATGTTAGTGGAGCCTACAAACATGGGAGAAGACATTGCACTACACTTTTGTATAGCATAGATAAAATAGTAAATGGGTGTAATAGTGATCCATAAATCAAATCTTACTAAGCAAAGTATATGTCTGGTACTTTATTCGAAAGACAACAAATTATGAAGACATCTGATTAAATGAAAAGATACCATTATCATTTTTGTGTTAAAACAATATTTAAGTTAAATGATTATCGAAATAAGAATAACTAAACAGGCATGTTGTAGGTTATTTCGTTCAGTGATTAATCTATTAATTCTTGCGATATCAGCCATGAGACCATTAACAGCTATAAACTTAGCTCTAATGGCAGGGAGATTGTCTGGTCTCTGACTAGCTAGGTCAACTAACTTAGTCATCAAGAGTTGGAGCTCTTGTTCAAGTGTAATACCAGGCATTTTAGAGGCTTAGTATTGAACTCTGTTTATTAGCTTTTTCTATGCTAATTTTTATCAGCTTGATTTGTTCAAGTCTGGTTCTTTGGATAGGACATATTTCTCCTAATTGTTCTAAGCTACAGCGTAGAACATCATGGTTCTTTAATTCCCTTTTATGGAAATTAAGGTATCTTGTTAAGGCAGTAATTCGCCTTTTGATGCTTGTACGTGCATTTCCTTTCATAGGAAACCAAATTGTGAGATCCCAAATGTCATCCATAATTGGATTATCCATGTTTGTAAAAAACTCCTCTCATAAGGTATTAAAGAGTTGCAATAAATAAATAAATAACCAAATAAAATAAATAACCATACTCTGATACCATTTTTCAAGTTTCGCAAAGGATTAAACAAAATAAAACTTGTCAGAAATGTAATTTTCTAAAGTTAAAGACAAAAGTACCAAAAGCTTTTGGAATGACTTAGGTTCAAAAAGGATCCCCACTCTCATTCCTTGGCATGTGCATAACACTTTCGCAGAGGAGGGGGTATTTTGCTATGATTCTGAAAGCACAAGGGTTGTTTTTGCCTTTTTTCAAAACACGGGGGGTTTCTTGCCTGTTTCCCAAATCACAGGGGTGCTTCTTGCCAAAAACCTTATTAAAATTAAGCTTTTTGTAGGCGGTTTTTGGCCCCAGATTAAGAGGGAGGATCAAATGGGACGCCCGTTAATATGATCAAATGGGACGCCCATTTTGGACATATACCAACGCACTCACGTTGTTTTAGCCATGCTCGCGCGTCTTTTACTCATTGCCACTTGTTTCGAATTTTTGATTTACTTGACTTTGATCCACGTATAATAAGAAGACAAAAATATAATAAGGAAATAAGTAATATTAAATCAAAGGAAATGATTCTTGCTATGTTTAAAGGTCTTTGTATGCTTAAACTAAATTTAAGGGATGTAGTTGTAATTATTCTTTAAAGAAGCTGAAAGGGGATTAAATGTTTTTTAGGTTATCAATTCCATTTCTCCTTGATATATTCGCCCGCCACCCTACTTAAATAAGATCTGCCTGTAATAAACAAACATTTATGTCCGAAGTTTCACTTGTTTAAGGAATAAGAAACTGTGGCTGAAGAAGAGAGTCAGGTATGATTTTATGAAATGTTACATGGCGTTTAAATTATTTTATAGATTCGTAACCGTTCTTGTACTTCTACTTCTTCTTCCTTTTTTTTATCTTTCTCAAATTTGTTTATTCTTCCTTACTAATACTACATTTACTGAATTCTTGATTCACCGGAGGAGGATATGGTATGATTCTTATGAAATTTTATGAAATATTCTTCTTTCTCTTTTTTCCTTCTTTTTCTTTTTTTTCCCTTTTCGACAAAATTCATTTTATGTTTTGCTGTTCAATCAAGGGGTTTTGCTAAAACATCCATGCGTAGAAAAAAACTCTCTCGTGATAAAGAAAAATGGACAATCATGGCTTTTTGATTTTGAATATATTGAAATTTATTTAAATTCTGAATTGTAAAATTAAATTTATTTCCCTTTTTATTACTTCACTTCACTCAATGTCCTTTTTATTCTTAAGTATCATGGAAAAACTCAATTTATGTCTTCTTTTTTTCCATAATCATTAGAGAAAAAAATGTCAGTGCGGTTTAGGGTTTAGTCGTGACTGTAAATGAAAATGAATAAGGTTTTAACTTGTAAGGGGTTACTTTCTGCTGCGGTCCCAAGAGTACTAATCAAACTCCATGTACATTTTAATTTTTAATCAAGTATATTATATAAAAAGGATAATTTTACATGCACCCTAACGGCATCGCCAACCATTTCTATCAAATGACTTGCAGTTTCTGGACCAGTATTGTACGTATTCTCAACTCGCCCTTCATCAACATAACTAGATGACTGCCCAATGTTGTATGTATCCGACTCCATATTGCTGTCATACGTAGTCTCACCATGACAAAACCATACGTAATAATGTGGTACAAACCCCTTACTGTATAACTGACATCTAATCTCGTCAATCTCCATAAACTTGTTACGACACTTTGCGCCGGGACACCTAACCTTTTCCCGATAAACAAAACTAGGTTGATAGAATACATATTGCACAAAACTTTCCACACCCCAAATAAAATTACAGTTAAAACTTCCATCAGTTACTCTATCATACATCCAACTCCGATTTGCATTGTTGGACATTTTCAATCTACACATATAACAACAAACACCACAAAACGTAAATTAAATTATGTACTCGCAAATTGATCAAATAAAGCCGCTAAAAGAGTAAACGTACATAAAACATACATTTTCGACTCCAGCTTGTTGAGAAAGAAGAACACTAATGGTTTTAGATTATTTTTTTGATAAATCTTGATTTGACAATAAATCGTATTATATATATATGAGTGTCGGTTACAAGTGAACGGTCTAGCAATACAACGAGTCTTTCTCAAATCAGGCCTACACTATGTATCTCGCGTAGACTTGGTCCGGAACACCTCGAACCAACACCTTGATGCTTGGATAGCAGTGGGATATCGGTGACTAGATTAGACGTATGTCGGTGATTGTCTTCGATATGATATCGGTGATGCCCCCCGACGTGATATCGGTGATGTAGTGGTATGACGTGTCAAAAGTGTAGGAGATAAACCCGATAACGAATGCGATACTGAGAGTGAGATCGGTGATGTATTTCGATGTGATGCGTGGTAGCTGAGGGATAATAATTGCTTACTTTGGGATCCGTGTGCCGCGTATTTATAGACCTCGGAATCCGGGGACCACAGTAACATATCGGTGAATATTACCGATATGACATCGAGAGTGATCCCCGATATTGTATAATATGGGCCTGGTTTGGGCAAGGCCCAACATACAGGAAATGGCCATATCATGTAGTTCCCCAATTTGGGGATTCTTGTCTTAGAGATAAGAATTCGCAAATTTAATTTTAAATTTCTGGGTTACATGTACCATTCGTCCCGCCAGTTCAAATGACGGAGATCAAACATGCGGGGAATGCGCTTTCTGATGAACTTCGATGGTCCCCCTAATGCAGTGGGCGCATAGTTTGAGGTCCTCATTTGAATTATGTGTTCCTTGGAGTTGACTCTCTTATAAATATGGGAGTCACACTTCGAGGCTTTTTTGCATAATAGGGTAAGATGTCGGGGTTCATCGTCGATATTGCGTCGAAACTCATATTCGATATGATGTCGAAAGTATATTTCGATGATTTAGTGTGTTGTCGTATGCTGATGAAAGGCTGTGCTGGAGCCAGCTTTGTCCTTTACCCACATGTACTCCAAGCGATGTGGTGAGGGGACGGATGGATCTTTGATGATTCCGAACTAAACTCGGGTTATCCCAAGCTGCCTACGTATCCTTTT
Organism: Linaria vulgaris; assembly: GCA_948329865.1. NCBI lineage: Eukaryota > Viridiplantae > Streptophyta > Magnoliopsida > Lamiales > Plantaginaceae > Linaria > Linaria vulgaris. The sequence continues at coordinate 28,808,673 of OX415252.1, forward strand.
GGGGGAATCAAGTCGGACGTAGTTCATTTGTCTATTCTGCACTGCGCAACTTTACGGTTTTGACCATATCTCCTTGCAATAATGTCCAAATCTAAAATCGCTTCTTGATATGGAAAGTAGACTCATTTAGCTTTCCAAGCATATAAGGTCCATGTTGGGGAGATAAGTATATCGGTAGTGACATCCGATATAAGATCAGGTATTCTGGCACATTGGAGATATGTCAAGGTTCCACCATATCGGCCACATCTCCAGATCGGTATATTAAAACCTATGGGTAGCTGACACATGTAGCTTTCCATACATATATTATACACGTCGAATGGATAAGTACATCGGTAGTTATGTGCGATATAATATCAGGCATTGCAGTATGTCGAAGGTATGTCGGGGATTTATGTCGAATATGGCATATCGGGGATGATATTCGATGTACATTTCGATATAGACATGACAGGGTGATCCCTAGGTGTTTTTTTCGCGGTGGTTTGAGAAAAAGGCTGAAGGGTCTTTGTGGGAGTAGCTGTCTGCTGCCCTTATTGTAACTTGAATTTATCCCTTTCCGGATTATTTCCGACTCGTGGTTCTGTAACTGAATATTTATTTCTCTGTGGTCTTCATAATATGTGACTCTTCGTGGCCCTGTTGTTTGATAACTTGTTGAAGTTTTATTATCATGACGGTAGCGTATGCAGTATTTCGCTATCTGAGCCGTATTCATTTTGTTCTCGTATTTGATGAGATTTATTTAATCTGCTTGTTGTCAACAAGGACTGATTAGAATTTCCTCGGGGTTGGTAGAAACATGGGTAATCTGCTACTACTTATGTGTTTTAGAATTGACCTCGTTATCACAGGGATACTCTTCTTGTGGTTAGGGGCCATCCTGTTATCACAGCGAAACCGCAATCATTCAAATGTTTATGGTCGACCCCGTTATTACATGGGATGTTTTTCTTGTGGGTAGGGGCGCATCCCGTTATCACAGGGAACCCGCTACCGTTGCAATGTTTATGGTCGATCCCGTTATCGAAGAGGATATTTTTCTTGTGGATAGGGGCGCATCCCGTTATCACAGGGAACCCGCTACCGTTGCAACGTTTATGATCGACCCCGTTATCACAGGGGATATTTTTCTTGTGGGTAGGGGCGCATCCCGTTATCACAGGGAAACCGCTACCGTTGCAATGTTTATGGTCGACCCCGTTATCACAGGGAACCCGTAACCGCTCATGGGTAGGGCCTTTTCTTTGTCTTTTTGTCTATGTCCCTTGGTGACTCTGTCGTTGTGGTGTCTATGGGTCCTTAAGCCCTGTAAAACATCACAGATAAGAAAGATTTTCGATATAAAAGGTAATATGAAAGCACGAAAATAATGCGCATGTGTTATCTGCGGAATGTTCCCTCAATCTGGGGATTTCAGTTTTATGGAAGAAAAGGGATTTACATTGTGTTCTAACGGGCCTGTTGTACCTGTTGAACCTGTTTAGATGAATAATATTGGATAATCTGGGGCAATGCCCTCTAAATCCCTCCTTTTAAAAAGCGAGGGGTTAATATTGCCTATGTCCTTTTCGGATATAGTATTGTGTGGTCCTTCAGGTTATGTACCTATAAGAGGGTGATGTGCTAAACACATATCTATGGGAATACTCCCGAACTCGTCGTGCAATTCTCTGCACTTCCGTAATGTCCGATTAGGACATATCTCTGCATGAAATATGAGATTCCAAAAAGCAACAAATAAGAAGGTAATGATGGATAAGGGTCGAAAGCTAGGTAAACCTAACCCGCCTACGTATCCCGTTGAATGGGGAGTCAGACTGGCGTAGTTCCCCCAGCTTTTTCTTGGATCAACCCCGTTATCACAGGGGATTTTTTCTTGGATTGGCCCCGTTATCACAGGGAATTCTTTCTTGGATCGACCTCGTTATCACAGGGGATTTTTTCTTGGATCGGCCCCGTTATCACAAGGACTTTTTTCTTGGATCGACCCCGTTATCACAGGGGATTTTTTCTTGGATCGGCCCCGTTATCACAGGGGATTTTTTCTTCCATAGACCCCGTTATCACAGGGGATTTTTTTCTTGTGGGTAGGGGCGCATCCCGTTATCACAGGGAACCCGCTACCGTTGCAATGTTTATGGTCGATCCCGTTATCGCAGGGGATATTTTTCTTGTGGATAGGGGCGCATCCCGTTATCGCAGGGAACCCGCTACCGTTGCAATGTTTATGATCGACCCCGTTATCACAGGGGATATTTTTCTTGTGGGTACGGGCGCATCCCGTTATCACAGGGAAACCGCTACCGTTGCAATGTTTATGGTCGTTGTGGTGTCTATGGGTCCTTAAGCCCTGTAAAACATCACAGATAAGAGAGATTTTCGATATAAAAGGTAATACGAAAGCACGAAAATAATGCGCATGTGTTATCTGCGGAATGTTCTCTCAATCTGGGGATTTCAGTTTTATGGAAGAAAAGGGATTTCCATTGTGTTCTAACGGGCCTGTTGTACCTGTTGAACCTGTTTAGATGAATAATATTGGATAATCTGGGGCAATGCCCCCTAAATCCCTCATTTTAAAAAGCGAGGGGTTAATATTGCCTATGTCCTTTTCAGATATAGTAATGTGTGGTCCTTCGGGTTATGTACCTATAAGAGGGCGATGTGCTAAACACATATCTATGGGAATACTCCCGGACTTCGTGCAATTCTCTGCATTTCCGTATTGTCCGATTAGAACATATCCCTGCATGAAATATGAGATTCCACAAAGCAACAAATAAGAAGGTAATGATGGATGAGGGTCGAAAGCTAGGTAAACCTAACCTGCCTACGTATCCCGTTGAATGGGGAATCAGAACGGCGTAGTTCCCCCTGTTTTTTCTTGGATTAACCCCGTTATTACAGGGGATTTTTTCTTGGATTGGCCCGGTTATCATAGGGGAGTTTTTCTTGGATTGGCCCCGTTATAACAAGGAATTTTTTTTTGATCGACCCCGTTATCACATTAGATTGTTTCTTGGATCAACCCCGTTATCGCAGGTGATTTTTTCTTCGATCGACCCCGTTATCACAGGGGATTTTTTTCTTGTGGGTAGGGGCGCATCCCGTTATCACAGGGAACCCGCTACCGTTGCAATGTTTATGGTCGATCCCGTTATCGCAGGGGATATTTTTCTTGTGGGTAGGGGCGCATCCCGTTATCACAGGGAACCCGTTACCGTTGCAACGTTTATGATCGACCCCGTTATCACAGGGGATATTTTTCTTGTGGATAGGGGCGCATCCCGTTATCACAGGGAAACTGCTACCGTTGCAATGTTTATGGTCGACCCCGTTATCACAGGGGAACCCGTTACCGCTCATGGGTAGGGGGCTTTTCTTTGTGTTTTTGTCTATGTCCCTTGGTGACTATGTCGTTGTGGTGTCTATGGGTCCATAAGCCCTGTAAAACATCACAGATAAGAGAGATTTTCGATATAAAAGGTAATACGAAAGCACGAAAATAATGCGCATGTGTTATCTGCGGAATGTTCTCTCAATCTGGGGATTTCAGTTTTATGGAAGAAAAGGGATTTCCATTGTGTTCTAACGGGCCTGTTGTACCTGTTGAACCTGTTTAGATGAATAATATTGGATAATCTGGGGCAATGCCCCCTAAATCCCTCATTTTAAAAAGCGAGGGGTTAATATTGCCTATGTCCTTTTCAGATATAGTAATGTGTGGTCCTTCGGGTTATGTACCTATAAGAGGGCGATGTGCTAAACACATATCTATGGGAATACTCCCGGACTTCGTGCAATTCTCTGCATTTCCGTATTGTCCGATTAGAACATATCCCTGCATGAAATATGAGATTCCACAAAGCAACAAATAAGAAGGTAATGATGGATGAGGGTCGAAAGCTAGGTAAACCTAACCTGCCTACGTATCCCGTTGAATGGGGAATCAGAACGGCGTAGTTCCCCCTGTTTTTTCTTGGATTAACCCCGTTATTACAGGGGATTTTTTCTTGGATTGGCCCGGTTATCATAGGGGAGTTTTTCTTGGATTGGCCCCGTTATAACAAGGAATTTTTTTTTGATCGACCCCGTTATCACATGAGATTTTTTCTTGGATCAACCCCGTTATCGCAGGTGATTTTTTCTTCGATCGACCCCGTTATCACAGGGGATTTTTTTCTTGTGGGTAGGGGCGCATCCCGTTATCACAGGGAACCCGCTACCGTTGCAATGTTTATGGTCGATCCCGTTATCGTAGGGGATATTTTTCTTGTGGGTAGGGGCGCATCCCGTTATCACAGGGAACCCGTTACCGTTGCAACGTTTATGATCGACCCCGTTATCACAGGGGATATTTTTCTTGTGGGTAGGGGCGCATCCCGTTATCACAGGGAAACCGCTACCGTTGCAATGTTTATGGTCGACCCCGTTATCACAGGGGAACCCGTTACCGCTCATGGGTAGGGGCCTTTTCTTTGTGTTTTTGTCTATGTCCCTTGGTGACTCTGTCGTTGTGGTGTCTATGGGTCCTTAAGCCCTGTAAAACATCACAGATAAGAGAGATTTTCGATATAAAAGGTAATACGAAAGCACGAAAATAATGCGCATGTGTTATCTGCGGAATGTTCTCTCAATCTGGGGATTTCAGTTTTATGGAAGAAAAGGGATTTCCATTGTGTTCTAACGGGCCTGTTGTACCTGTTGAACCTGTTTAGATGAATAATATTGGATAATCTGGGGCAATGCCCCCTAAATCCCTCATTTTAAAAAGCGAGGGGTTAATATTGCCTATGTCCTTTTCAGATATAGTAATGTGTGGTCCTTCGGGTTATGTACCTATAAGAGGGCGATGTGCTAAACACATATCTATGGGAATACTCCCGGACTTCGTGCAATTCTCTGCATTTTCGTATTGTCCGATTAGAACATATCCCTGCATGAAATATGAGATTCCACAAAGCAACAAATAAGAAGGTAATGATGGATAAGGGTCGAAAGCTAGGTAAACCTAACCTGCCTACGTATCCCGTTGAATGGGGAATCAGAACGCTGTAGTTCCCCCTGTTTTTTCTTGGATTAACCCCGTTATCACAGGGGATTTTTTCTTGGATTGGCCCCGTTATCATAGGAGATTTTTTCTTGGATTGGCCCCGTTATAACTAGGAATTTTTTTTGGATCGACCCCGTTATCACAGGAGATTTTTTCTTGGATCAGCCCCGTTATCGCAAGTGATTTTTTCTTCGATCGACCCCGTTATCGCATGAGATTTTTTTCTTGTGGGTAGGGGCGCATCCCGTTATCACAGGGAACCCGCTAACGTTGCAATGTTTATGGTCGATCCCGTTATCGCAGGGGATATTTTTCTTGTGGGTAGGGGCGCATCCCGTTATCACAGGGAACCCGCTACCGTTGCAACGTTTATGATCGACCCCGTTATCACAGGGGATATTTTTCTTGTGGGTAGGGGCGCATCCCGTTATCACATGGAAACCGCTACCGTTGCAATGTTTATGGCCGACCCCGTTATCACAGGGGAACCCGTTACCGCTCATGGGTAGGGGCCTTTTCTTTGTCTTTTTCTCTATATCCCTTGGTGACTCTATCGTTGTGGTGTCTATGGGTCCTTTAGCCCTGTAAAACATCACAGATAAGAAAGATTTTTGATATAAAAGGAAATACGAAAGCACAAAAATAATGTGCATGTGTTATCTGCGGAATGTTCTCTCAATCTGGGGATTTCAGTTTTATGGAAGAAAAGGGATTTCCATTGTGTTCTAACGGGCCTGTTGTACCTGTTGAACCTGTTTAGATGAATAATATTGGATAATCTGGGGCAATGCCCCCTAAATCCCTCCTTTTAAAAAGTGAGGGGTTAATATTGCCTATATCCTTTTCAGATATAGTAATGTGTGGTCCTTCGGGTTATGTACCTATAAGAGGGCGATGTGCTAAACACATATCTATGGGAATACTCCCGGACTCTTCGTGCAATTCTCTGCATTTCCGTATTGTCCGATTAGAACATATCCCTGCATGAAATATGAGATTCCACAAAGCAACAAATAAGAAGGTAATGATGGATAAGGGTCGAAAGCTAGGTAAACCTAACCTGCCTACGTATCCCGTTGAATGGGGAATCAGAACGGCGTAGTTCCCCCTATTTTTTCTTGGATTAACCCCGTTATCACAGGGGATTTTTTCTTGGATTGGCCCCGTTATCATAGGGGAGTTTTTCTTGGATTGGCCCCGTTATAACAAGGAATTTTTTTAGGATCGACCCCGTTATCACAAGAGATTTTTTCTTGGATCAGGCCCGTTATGGCAGGTGATTTTTTCTTCGATCGACCCCGCTATCACAGGGGATTTTTTTTTGTGGGTAGGGGCGCATCCCGTTATCACAGGGAACCCGCTACCGTTGCAATGTTTATGGTCGATCCCGTTATCGCAGGGGATATTTTTCTTGTGGGTAGGGGCGCATCCCGTTATCACAGGGAACCCGCTACCGTTGCAACGTTTATGATCAACCCCGTTATCACAGGGGATATTTTTCTTGTGGGTAGGGGCGCATCCCGTTATCACAGGGAAACCGCTACCGTTGCAATGTTTATGGTCGACCCCGTTATCACAGGGGAACCCGTTACCGCTCATGGGTAGGGGCCTTTTCTTTGTCTTTTTCTCTATGTCCCTTGGTGACTCTGTCGTTGTGGTGTCTATGGGTCCTTAAGCCCTGTAAAACATCACAGATAAGAGAGATTTTCGATATAAAAGGAAATACGAAAGCACGAAAATAATGCGCATGTGTTATCTGCGAAATGTTCTCTCAATCTGGGGATTTCAGTTTTATGGAAGAAAAGGGATTTCCATTGTGTTCTAACAGGCCTGTTGTACCTGTTGAACCTGTTTAGATGAATAATATTGGATAATCTGGGGCAATGCCCCCTAAATCCCTCCTTTTAAAAAGTGAGGGGTTAATATTGCCTATATCCTTTTCAGATATAGTAATGTGTGGTCCTTCGGGTTATGTACCTATAAGAGGGCGATGTGCTAAACACATATCTATGGGAATACTCCCGGACTCTTCGTGCAATTCTCTGCATTTCCGTATTGTCCGATTAGAACATATCCCTGCATGAAATATGAGATTCCACAAAGCAACAAATAAGAAGGTAATGATGGATAAGGGTCGAAAGCTAGGTAAACCTAACCTGCCTACGTATCCCGTTGAATGGGGAATCAGAACGGCGTAGTTCCCCCTATTTTTTCTTGGATTAACCCCGTTATCACAGGGGATTTTTTCTTGGATTGGCCCCGTTATCATAGGGGAGTTTTTCTTGGATTGGCCCCGTTATAACAAGGAATTTTTTTAGGATCGACCCCGTTATCACAAGAGATTTTTTCTTGGATCAGGCCCGTTATGGCAGGTGATTTTTTCTTCGATCGACCCCGCTATCACAGGGGATTTTTTTTTGTGGGTAGGGGCGCATCCCGTTATCACAGGGAACCCGCTACCGTTGCAATGTTTATGGTCGATCCCGTTATCGCAGGGGATATTTTTCTTGTGGGTAGGGGCGCATCCCGTTATCACAGGGAACCCGCTACCGTTGCAACGTTTATGATCAACCCCGTTATCACAGGGGATATTTTTCTTGTGGGTAGGGGCGCATCCCGTTATCACAGGGAAACCGCTACCGTTGCAATGTTTATGGTCGACCCCGTTATCACAGGGGAACCCGTTACCGCTCATGGGTAGGGGCCTTTTCTTTGTCTTTTTCTCTATGTCCCTTGGTGACTCTGTCGTTGTGGTGTCTATGGGTCCTTAAGCCCTGTAAAACATCACAGATAAGAGAGATTTTCGATATAAAAGGAAATACGAAAGCACGAAAATAATGCGCATGTGTTATCTGCGAATTGTTCTCTCAATCTGGGGATTTCAGTTTTATGGAAGAAAAGGGATTTCCATTGTGTTCTAACAGGCCTGTTGTACCTGTTGAACCTGTTTAGATGAATAATATTGGATAATCTGGGGCAATGCCCCCTAAATCCCTCCTTTTAAAAAGTGAGGGGTTAATATTGCCTATATCCTTTTCAGATATAGTAATGTGTGGTCCTTCGGGTTATGTACCTATAAGAGGGCGATGTGCTAAACACATATCTATGGGAATACTCCCGGACTCTTCGTGCAATTCTCTGCATTTCCGTATTGTCCGATTAGAACATATCCCTGCATGAAATATGAGATTCCACAAAGCAACAAATAAGAAGGTAATGATGGATAAGGGTCGAAAGCTAGGTAAACCTAACCTGCCTACGTATCCCGTTGAATGGGGAATCAGAACGGCGTAGTTCCCCCTATTTTTTCTTGGATTAACCCCGTTATCACAGGGGATTTTTTCTTGGATTGGCCCCGTTATCATAGGGGAGTTTTTCTTGGATTGGCCCCGTTATAACAAGGAATTTTTTTAGGATCGACCCCGTTATCACAAGAGATTTTTTCTTGGATCAGGCCCGTTATCGCAGGTGATTTTTTCTTCGATCGACCCCGCTATCACAGGGGATTTTTTTTTGTGGGTAGGGGCGCATCCCGTTATCACAGGGAACCCGCTACCGTTGCAATGTTTATGGTCGATCCCGTTATCGCAGGGGATATTTTTCTTGTGGGTAGGGGCGCATCCCGTTATCACAGGGAACCCGCTACCGTTGCAACGTTTATGATCAACCCCGTTATCACAGGGGATATTTTTCTTGTGGGTAGGGGCGCATCCCGTTATCACAGGGAAACCGCTACCGTTGCAATGTTTATGGTCGACCCCGTTATCACAGGGGAACCCGTTACCGCTCATGGGTAGGGGCCTTTTCTTTGTCTTTTTCTCTATGTCCCTTGGTGACTCTGTCGTTGTGGTGTCTATGGGTCCTTAAGCCCTGTAAAACATCACAGATAAGAGAGATTTTCGATATAAAAGGAAATACGAAAGCACGAAAATAATGCGCATGTGTTATCTGCGAAATGTTCTCTCAATCTGGGGATTTCAGTTTTATGGAAGAAAAGGGATTTCCATTGTGTTCTAACAGGCCTGTTGTACCTGTTGAACCTGTTTAGATGAATAATATTGGATAATCTGGGGCAATGCCCCCTAAATCCCTCCTTTTAAAAAGTGAGGGGTTAATATTGCCTATATCCTTTTCAGATATAGTAATGTGTGGTCCTTCGGGTTATGTACCTATAAGAGGGCGATGTGCTAAACACATATCTATGGGAATACTCCCGGACTCTTCGTGCAATTCTCTGCATTTCCGTATTGTCCGATTAGAACATATCCCTGCATGAAATATGAGATTCCACAAAGCAACAAATAAGAAGGTAATGATGGATAAGGGTCGAAAGCTAGGTAAACCTAACCTGCCTACTTATCCCGTTGAATGGGGAATCAGAACGGCGTAGTTCCCCCTGTTTTTTCTTGGATTAACCCCGTTATCACAGGGGATTTTTTCTTGGATCGACCCTGTTATCACAGGGAATTTTTTCTTGGATCGACCCCGTTATCACAGGGGATTTTTTTCTTGGATTAGCCCCGTTATCACAGGGAAGTCTTTCTTGGATTGGCCCCGTTATCACAGGGAATTTTTTCTTGGATCGACCCCGTTATCACAGGGGATTTTTTCTTGGATTGGCCCCGTTATCACAGGGAATGCTTGCTTGCTTAGCGCCTCAGTATGTCGTTCGCCGAGAACAGTGTTGGGTCAGGTTTGCTCGAGATGGATTTCGAAGAGATCGGAGTGAGATTTTCCGAAAATGAGATGTTCGGGTCTGACCAGTTGATTGCCGACCAGTCTGGTGCCAAATTCTCTTCTCCGCCGGAAGCTGACAGTCCCAATGTAGGTGAATGGGGCTTGGGGATCAGCCCCCCCGAAATATAAGACCTCGGAGAAGTACGAGGATATGACGTCTCATGTTCTTCATCATACTGGTTATTATTCCGACGAGTATGACATCCCTGAGGGGTATAATGTCATATTCCCTAGTGCGGATCAACGAATGCATACTCCACCGAAAGGCTGCATTACTGTTAATGCCAAGCATTTTAAGAACGGACTGCACTTCCCAATTGATCCTGCGGTTAGTGCTATCATAGCGAGCATTGGGGTCTGCTTGGGGCAGCTATCCCCCAATTCTCTGGGGTACATCGTGGCTTTCATTTGTGTCATGAGAGCGTTGGGTGCCCCTTCCGGAGTTAATGAGTTCTGGCAACTCTTTAGTGTCATGGTCAACAGGAAGAGCGGTGACGAAGGGTTCTTTTGCGTGCGGGCCCAGGCGGGTCGTAGGTTCGTGCAATATACTCAATCCAGTTATGGATTTGGAGATAAGTGTGAGTATATGTATATCCAGGAGATGACGGATGGTGAATTTGATGTGCTTCCTAATGTGTGGTGCGAAGTCACCAAATATGAGAGACGAACCGCTGTCGGGACAACTGCACATAGCCTCGAATTTCTTAGGAATCTGATTAACCATCCATACGACGGTACCCTGCGTTGCAGTGACATAGTTTTGCGAGCAAGTGGGATATCTCCCGTACGTTATAACGGTCCCTCTACTCTCGGTAAGTGTTATATCTTTACAAATTGATAGCTTCCTCCCAATTTATCTCTTGATCTTATGTTTCATGTATCTTGCAGCCGATTTGGTAGAGTACTGTAGTCTGGACCCGATAGCAGAACGTAGACAGCTGGGGGCCGAAGCCGCTACAGATGACGCACCTCCACTTGTCAAGAAGAGGGGTCGTGAGGGCGTACGCAAGAATGCAAAGAAATCTGTTCCCTAGAATTTCGCCGACTCCTTGAGGTGTCGAGAATTTGATCTTCTGGTATTAAGTATAGACCACTGCCCTGATCTGTTTGAGTGCCGGTCGGCCAATGATGGCGTGGTAGGGGAATGGGATGTCGACTATTGTGTATTTTATCAGCGTCACCCGGGTGCGTGGGTTTCTCCCAAACACTGTGGGCAATATAACTTGTCCGAGTGGAACTACCTCTGTTTCGCCGGATCTTGTCAATGGGGTGGATATCGGCTCTAGCCGTCCCGGGGCTATCATCATGTGCTCGTAGGGTTTTGAGAATATCAGGTTTGCGGAGCTTCCGCTGCGGCCAGGGCCAACTGACTAAGTGGCTCCAAGTCTCTCCTGGTGAAAGAGGTCTTCTGCTCCAAGTACGCTTTTGGTATGATTGCATTTGTGAACCCAATGTAGGCCCCGCCTTGGACTCTTCGTGTTATAGTTTCTCGGCCGCGAGCAGTGTCGGCTCCCAAGGCTCCTCCATTGATCATGTCTATGACGCCTCTGCTCGGGGCATTCGCTGTAGCCCTACCACACTCCTCGGGTGCCTCAATCATCTTCTGATTTCCTCTCCTAGGTGAGTAATCTCTTCTAGGTGAGTAATCTCTCCTAGGTGAGTAATCTCTTTGTGATTTCTAACAAACTCGACCAATTCTTCCTTCTTTAATCAATATTTCAATTTCATTCCTCATGTGCATACAATCCTCCGTCATGTGTCCAGGTGTACGGTGGTACGCGCAGTATTTGTCCAATGACTTCACCCCGGGAGTCTCTTTCAATTCCGTCAACCATCTGTTTCTTTTTGCCACGGCCATCATTTCCAGAATGCCTCTATTCAATGGTATGTACGTCCTTGGGGGCCTTCATCTGTTGTGATCTCTGTCCGCATTACTGTTGGGAAATGAACCTTGGCGCGTTGCCATCATCTCGTCCTCGTAAACATTTGGTTTGCGAGCATGTTGATCTATGCTATGGTGGGCTCAGTCAATTTGATTAACTCGCCGTCGAACCTGCGATGGGTCGTACCCTTGAACAACATCATCACGACCTGCCTGCCATGTGGCTCATCCACTTTCAACAATTCATCATTAAACCTCTTCATATATTCCCGGAGGTTCTCCCTTTCCCCCTACTGCACAATGCCGAGGTGTAACAGGTTGGCCTTCATTTTCTTTTGGCTAGAGAACTAGTTCTCAAACTTTTTCCTTAGTTGCTCGTAGTCCGTTATGGATCTGGCCTCCAGCCTAGCAAACCAATCCAGTGCAGCACCCGTTAAAGTTGTGGATAGGATCTTCGCCTTTATGTTTCTTGAGTAGTTGTGCAGATTCAAAATGCTATCGACCTGATGGAGATGATATGTAGGATCACTTCTTCCGTCGTATGGCTTGATCACTGGGATCTTGTCCCCTCTTTGCAATACCTCAGCCTCTATCTCATTCGAAAATGGGGTCCTACTGCGACCCTTCGTCAACTCCGCTCTCTCGCGGTCTAGCTATTCCATCCTCCTTGATATTACCCACAGTATTTCTGCATCCTCATTCTTTGAATATGCAATCTCGGCGCGGTCGCGACCGCGTTCCATTATCTGGATAACTTATGCCCTCTCGCGGTCGAGCCATTCCATCTTTCTATCTCTCGATCCAGGGTCCTGGGGTCCCGTCTCTCTGACATGTCGTAAACAGCGGGCGATATCTCTCTGAAGGAGTCCCCCGTATCCTCTTGTTCCTCATATCCTTGTCTTGCCCTTCTCTCACCCGCTCGGGATTCATGGGGCCTTGCCCGAATATCGCTTGTCCTTTGTTCCACGAGTTGTGGAAGCAAAGTCTCCAATGTGGTGTCAAGCGCCACTTTTACAGAAGCGTTGATATGCACTAGCATCTCCGGGGGTATGGCGGCAGGGGGAACGGTGCTCTGACCTGCAACCATCGTTTCCTCTGAGCTAGGAAGATCCGAGTTTGGCACCTCGGTCATAGGGACATCTGCTGCCGGGTTTTCAGTGGTCGGGCTCTCAGTAGCACGTTCTGCCGTATTTGGTATGGCAGTGGTTGGACCATAATTCGTGGCTCGCGGTGGTCTCCCGGGCCCGCGCCCACGTCGCTGTTCATTCTATGTTGAAGGGGGCTGCATCTCAGCTTGGGTCATTGTCTGTTCTTGGTCAGTCGGCTGTCGAGGGGGTGGAGTGTCCTCAATCCTTGTGTTTCTAGTCACCACTCCGTTAAACTCAGATCTGGTCCTCCTTCCTTGCATCTTGGCATCCTCATCCGTGAACTGGTGTTCCCACAGACGGCGCCACTGATTTGCCTATAGATTGTATTATATATATATGAGTGTCGGTTACAAGTGAACGGTCTAGCAATACAACAAGTCTATCTCAAATCAGGCCTACACAATGTATCTCGCGTAGACTTGGTCCGGAACACCTCGAACCAACGCCTCGATGCTTGGATAGCAGTGGGATATCGGTGACTAGATCGGACGTACGTCGGTGATTGTCTTCGATGTGATATCGGTGATACCCCCCGACGTGATATCGGTGATGCGGTGGTATGACGTGTCAAAAGTGTTGGAGATAATCCCGATATCGAATGTGATATCGAGAGTGAGATCGGTGATCTATTTCGATGTGATGCGTGGTAGCTGAGGGATAATAATTGCTTACTTGGGGATCCGGGTGCCGCGTAATTATAGACCTCGGGATACGGGGACCACAGCAACATATCGGTGAATATTACCGATATGACGTCGAGAGTGATCCCCAATATAATATAATATGGGCCTTGTTTGGGCAAGGCCCAACATACGGGAAATGGCCACATCAAATCTCGTATGCAGGGAGGTTCCTATGTGATAAGAGAGAAGTAAAAATTTAGATCTAAAATTTTAGGCCACAAAACGAAGAAGAAGGTTATTTTGTGTCAGTAAATGGAACAAAACATCTTGCAAAATATAATTTGCTAGCTATTTGGTGATTGGACAGGTTTACAAGCAAGAATTCGCTAGTTGATAGCTGACTGGATATATTTGCAATCAAAAATTCGCTAGCAGAATCCACGTCATCGATCCGCTCCTCAATCTCGTGTTGTGTTTCATTCTTGACCATATCAGCAATTCGCGTGACATGGCAAGCGGAAAATCGCATTTCTGTCCGAAGGGTCAGGTATAATGAAACTGCATGCGGCTGAAGTTGATTTCACTTCCATTTCTCCGAAGGGTCAGGTATGATTTTATGAAATGTTACATGGCGTTTAAATTATTTTATAGATTCGTATCCGTTCTTGTACTTCTACTTCTTCTTCCTTTTTTTTTTCTTTCTCAAAATTGCTTATTCTTCCTTACTAATACTACATTTACTGAATTATTGATTCTCCGGAGTCAGGAGGATATGGTATGATTCTTACGAAATTTTATGAAATATTCTTCCTCTTTTTCCTTCTTTTTCTTTTTTTTTTGCCCTTTTTAACAAAATTAATTTTACGTTTTGCTGTTCAATCAAGGGGTTTTGCTAAAACATCCATAAAGAAAAATGGACAATCATGGCTTTTTGATTTTGAATATATTGAAATTTATATAAATTCTGAATTGTAAAATTAAATTTGTTTCCCTTTTTATTACTTCACTTCACTCAATGTCTTCTTTTTGTCCATAATCATTAGAGAAAAAACGTGTCAGCGCGGTTTAGGGTTTAGTCGTCACTGTAAAGGAAAATGAATAAGGTTTTAACTTGTAAGGGGTTACTTTCTGCTGCGGTCCCAAGAGTACTAATCAAACTCCATGTACATTTTAATTCTTAATCAAGTATATTATAACCGCTGAGGTCTACATCTTCAAACAATATATGGTAAAACTGAAATTCTATATCATTCATAAATTTAAATTTTAACTTCATATACATTTTATATTTCTTTATAAGACAATCCAATGTATTTATTAAGATAAATGTATTGTAATATGATTTTATTGTAATAAATATATTGTATTGTAATAAATATATACAAGAGAGGTGATTGAGTTTGACGATTTTATCTTGACCATGGGATTACATGATTTACCGCTGGCAGGGAGAAAATTTACGTGGTATAAATCGGATGGTACCTCGATGTGTCGGATCGACATATTTCTTTTGTCGGATGAATTGTTTAGAATTTGGCGAGATGTTTCACAACTGGATTTACGATGCTCTTTTTCAGATCACTGCCCACTTCTCCTCAAAGTTAAAATCACTGATTGAGGACCCAAACCATTCCTATTATTGGATTGTTGGTATGATCACCCTGGGTTTCATGATTTTGTCAAAGATCAATGGAATAGGCACAGATGCAAGGGTTGGAGCAGTTATATTTTAAAGGATAAATTGAAGCATATGAAACAAATGCTTAAAACTTGGAACAAAGAAACATTTGGAGATATTTTTAGGCAGATTGAGGAGGTAAAAGAAAAAGTTAACGCTTTAGATCGTAAATCATAACATGTTGAACTTAACGAGGATGGGGTCACAGAAAGGAAAAAGTCATTCGCTCTATTTTGGAAAGCTTTAAAAAGGAAAGATAAAATGTTGTTTCAAAAGGCAAGAATTAAGTGGCTCAGAGAAGGTGATCTAAACTCCAGCTTTTTTCACAGAGCTATCAACATGAGAAGAAGGACAAATGGAATTCAAGGACTGAGAATTGGCGAAAGATGGGTTGAAGAAGCTAGTGAGGTTAAAAATGAGGTGAAACAATACTTTTCAAAGTAGTTTTCCGAGCACTCTTGGAATCGACGAGAGCTCCTAAATATTGATTTCACACAGATTGGGAGTCAAGAGAATTACGAATTAACAAGACCCTTCTCAGAGGAGGAATTAAAGACGTAGTTTCGAGATGTGATAGGTCTAAAAGCCCGGGCTCGGATGGTTTCAACCTTGGGTTCATAAAATGATTTTGGAACGCGTTGAAGCTGGATTTCTGTAACTTTTTAAATGAGTTTCAGGAGAATGGAAGGCTTGTGAAGAGATATAACCCATCATTCATTGCTCTTATTCCTAAGGTTGAGTACCCGCAAAGTCTTAACGAGATTCGCCCAATCTCCCTAATTGGTTGTCTTTACAAGGTTCTCTCTATGATCTTGGCAAATAGGATTCAAAAGGTGATGGACTCTGTTATTTCTATTGAGCAGTCAGGTTTTGTGGCAGGAAGACATATCCTTGATAGTATCCTCATAACAAACGAGGTCATTGATGAGATAAAAACGAAAAAGAAACCAAGCATCCTCTTTAAGGTGGATTTTGAAAAGGCGTATGATAGCGTCAATTGGGACTTCTTGGAGTTCGTGATGACAAAGATGGGTTTTAGCCTTAGATGGAGAAATTGGATAAGAGAATGTGTTCGAACGGCGACAGCCTCGGTTCTTGTGAATGGTAGCCCCACAGAAGAGTTCCACTTACAAAGAGGGTTGCGCCGAGGTGATCCTCTTTCTTTTTTTTTTTTCTAATCGTTGCCGAAGGATTAACTGGCATGATTATAAAATCTATTGAGGAGGGTTTATTCTCGGGGATCAAGGTTGGCAATCCAGGTTGTGAGATATCGCACGTTCAATATGCAGATGACACTTTAGTATTTTGCGAGTCAAAAGAGAGCAACGTTTGGGCTATTTAATGTGTTCTTACAAATTTTGAACTTATCTCGGGTCTTAAAGTCAATTACCATAAGAGTGTGCTGATTGGATTGCATGTGTCTGGTCGAGATATTGGTGAATTTGCTGATTCTTTGAATTGCAAGGTGGGAGCCTTGCCTATGAACTATCTTGGAATTCCGGTGGGAATTGGTAATCGCAGGCACCAAGTTTGGGAATTAGTGATTCGTAAGCTGAAAGCTAAATTATTGTTATGGAATCACAAGTCACTATCCTTTGGGGGAAGGATTGTTGTGCTTAAAGCTGTTTTGTCAAGCATTCCATTCTATCTTCTTTCTTTTTACAGGATTCCCATGCAGGAGGCAAAAAGGATCACATGTATTCAAAGAATGTTTTTATGGGCAGGGGATGAAGAAAAAAGAAGAATATCATGGGTTAAGTGGGAAAAAGTGTGCATGAAGATGGAAAACGGGGGATTGGGAGTTAAGGATATTGATAGTTATAATGTTGCTTTACATGGAAAATGGAAGTGGAGGATTTTATATGAAGATAATACTCTTCGGAAAAGAGTTTTGAAGGCAAAATATGGCAATTTTGAGAGCTCTATTATCTTTGATGGACAGGTACAGCCAACTTCAAAATGTTCAGCTTGGTGGAATAATTTGCTAAACCTTAGAAGCAACTCCCTTAGTACGAGTTGGTTCTCTGAAAATATAGTGCGAGTAGTTGGAAATGGCACATCTATTAAGTTCTGGAAAGAACCGTGGATTGACAGAATACCTTTGAGCAGGAAGTTTCCTAGACTTTTCAGAGTGGCGAGTGAAAAGGATTGTACTATTGCGAACGTGGGTGAATACCAAGAAGGTACATGGAACTGGAATTGGAGCTGGCGAAGGCCTCTTTTTGAATGGGAAAAGCAAATTCTCTCTGAAATGGAGGTGTTGATTGAATCCATCAAACTTAGTTCGAATGAGAGCGATCGATGGAAGTGGATATCAGATATGGGGGGTATTTATTATGTCAAATCGGCTTATGACTTTTTTAAAAGGGAGGAAAGTAATGAGGAAAACATTTGTTTCAGATCATTCTGGTGTGTGCAAGCCCCTACTAAAATGTCGGTTTTTGCTTGGAAATAGATTATTGATAAAATCCCGACTAAAACAAACCTGGTGCGAAGAGGAATAGATATTCAGTCGCTACTTTGTGGGATTTGTGGAGAGAATGACGATAAAGCACCACATCTATTTTTCGAGTGTAAGGTATCGTATCATATTTGGATGAAATGTTATGCTTGGTTTAATTTTCAGTCTTCAATCCATAATAGTGCAAAACAGAATTTCATGCTACAGGAAGGGTTCTGGACACACAAAAAAGGAAGAAAAATATGGATGGGTTATGGTTTTTTATTATTTGGGCAATTTGGAGCATGAGGAACAATTTTCTTTTCAGCGGAGGCTCCAACGATGCAAATAAGGTGGTCGAAAAAATTAAAATTAAGACGTGGCACGGTGGCAGTGGATAAAGGCAAAACCCCCACATTTTTCTTATTATTTTTTGGACTGGTATAGTGCCCCAGATGTTTGTCTGTCTGAAATGACATTGGATTTGTAGGGGATTATATCTCGTTCTGTGTATTTGATGGGATTGGAGTACCCCTTGTACTCCAATTAATCTATTTTGTTTGTTCGACCAAAAAAAAAACCATAGTGAATCCACTCGACCAATCAGGAAATGCAGGGAACAGACTCTTAAAAAATTGAAGAGAGTTGTTAAAGAAGAAAATGAGAGCTCGACTGAGTCTATGGGCACTCTTCGTACAACAAAGAAGCAGCCTCGTAGTAACTCCCCAGTCCGATCAGGTACAGAAGACACTAGTACTTCCAAAGTGCAAAATCTCAATGCAGCTAAAAGTTCAGGGGTGCGTAAAAAGTACAATTGTAATAATAATCAGGAAAGAGTTAGCGGCGATAGGGTTTCTTTCGACTTGGAAATTCTAGACATTGATGAAGTGTTTAAAGGAAAATTGACCCCCTTTGTGCCTTCGGAATACAGCGTAAGTTAGCAAAATTTGAACCTCTTTTTCACATCTTGACCTCGATTGTTTTGATGTAATAATTATGACTGCTAGAATTTCTTCCGACATGGAAATTGTAGACAGTGCTGCAGTTTTCAAAGGAAACTTTGTGCCTTCAAAATATAATGTCAGTTACCAAAATTTTGAACCTCTTTGTGGCGTATATTGTCACATACTACTTAGACTGTTTTGATCTAATTATGCCAAATGTTGCTTTTATTATGATGTTTTTCAAGTGTCACATCTTGCGTGCATTTTTCTTCTGGCTTGAGGTTAGTTGTACCTTAATTGATATTTGGATCAATCCTTCTCTAATTTTACGTAAAAGTAGCATTCAAAAATGCCAGCAATACTGGAATCTCTTGTAGTATGATCTGAGCCTTAGTGCTAGGAAACATAAAATCAACTGCATTGTCATTCTTAACCTTGCTAAATAAATCTTTCATAGTTTGTTTTACCGTTTCGACATGATTTACTAACAAAATATACTACATTGAAGATGCGGTTAACTACTCCTACTTACATTGATAGATGGAGAATATATTTAGTGGGCTATTTAGAAGAACTTGGAGAGTCAAAAGGATTCTTTTAGATTTGTTGCCAACCTTATTGAAGGGACTAGAACATGTACGTTCTTTCATCTTCAAAACTAACCCCCATGCTGAGAGACATATGGAGGAACAACATTATTGCTTTAGCTAATCTTTTATTCATCCTTGTCTCACCAACTTAAGAAGAGCAACATGCCTTGTTTGGCATCATTTAAAATAAACACACACTCATTAATATTTATAAATGCGACCTTCCAAAACAAACAACATTTTTGGTTTCACCTTCTGAAATTAACCTTTAGAGACTCATGAACAACACTCTTGTTTCCAAAATTTAAAAAGTCACTCTACATGAAAACACAACCTATTTCTACTACATGTGCTTTACTCTGAAAATGTTCAAACAGTACATAGTTGGGTAAATTATTTTTAGTTATAGCGTATATTGTGTTTCTTACTTTGTCACTTAATGTTTCCCCTAAAACAACTCCAAATATGTTTTCCAATGACACAAATTTCCAAGATTTATCTTAGACAACTTAAAATAACTCTAATATGTCCTAACTTTCGCGGGGAACTCCTAACATAAGTCTCCCCGGTCATGTGCAAACTCCTATTTTAGAGGAACCAGGCGAAACTCAATGCTGACAACATAGCCTATTGTATTCATTGTTTGTTACTTTGATCGTGATTACTACGACGAAAGATGTCCATACGAGAATCAGGATCCGCTAGAGAGACCAGAAGATGTTGGTTTAGCCATAGCAAAAAAGAGAGTTATGGTGGTATTGTCCATATGGTGTTAACAAGACCAGATTTTTGCATCATGACAAGGTCAATTATCTCAAACTACCATAGCAAGCAACGTACCCTAGATAATGTGGAGATATTCAATGATGGATCACATGACACCATATCATAGTAATTGCATCTTTAGTTGCAAGGCGCGATTCAATCAAGATTGATAGAAACTGAAGGCCATGTATTTCTCCCCCTTGAAGTTCTAATGGAACTTCACTTTATAAGCTATATTTCAACTCTTTCTCAAGCGATCTGCAACATTCCTTAACACGGCCCCTTATGTGTGGGCGGTTATTACCTTCGGCCCTATACGTTGATAGGTCGCAAGTCAATTATGTCCAGAGTAGACTCTCGCAATTGAAGCCCATTTATTTATCCCTTAAGCGTTGATAAACGGAGAGAGAACTTTTCTTGAAAAAAAATCTTTTAGGCTCTTTGCATAAACGAGGAGGGGCATTTCTCATCCAGATTGTTTCATGCAAGAACCATTGGTATGAGAAAATTGCGTAAAATATATTGTTTCGTTAATGAATCAATACTTTGTTTCACATAAGAGATGCTGAATATGTAAAAGAACCACTACAAGATTTTTCGCCCTTTCCCGACCGGAAAATCCCGACCGGCATGCGGTCGGGAGCATTCCCGACTGCAATGCGGTCGGAAAAACTTTTCCCGACCGCATTGCGGTCGGCACGTTCTAAAAAAACATTCCCGACCGCATTGCGGTCGGGAATATTAATCCCGACCGCGTTGCGGTCGGGACAACTCTGGGCAGGAAATATTCCCGCCCAGTGTCGCCCTAATCTCGGCCCAGCTGGGCCGCGCAGCTGGGCCGAGATCTCCCGACCGATATTGCGGTCGGGAATACCCTTATTCCCGACCGCACGGCGGTCGGGAAAGAGGCTCTTCATTCTCAGACCCTCAATTTCTCTCTCCCTCCTCTTTTTCCCGACCGCCAGGAGCCCTTTGGCGACCGCAGTTCCGTCGGCACTGCAAAATCGGTAATTTTTTTCGCTTTTTCTTGTTTTTTAGGTTATATTTAATGTTTTAATATATATTTTTTATGTTTAATTGTTAGATATTGTAGAAATTGTTAGGATTTAATTAAGAAATGCTTTTAGGAATTGTTAGGCTTTGGAAAAATATTAGATTTTTATGCCTTTAGGAATTGTTAGGCTTTGGAAAATATTTGATTTTTATGCCTTTAGGAATCGTTAGGCTTTAGGAAATAGTATAGTTTTAATTAGGAAATGTCTTTTGGAATTGTTAGGCTTTGGGAAATGTTAGACTTTTATGCTTTTAGGAATTGTTAGATTTTAGGAAATGTTATAGTTGTATGATTTTAGTAATTATTTATGCCTTTAGGGAATGTTATAATTTTATGATTTTAGTAATTATTTATACCTTTAGGAATTGTTAGGCTTTACGAATGTTACAGTTTAGGAATTATTTATGACTTTAGGAAAACTATATATGATTTTTATATGTGTTAATTTATTTATTTGGACGTTAATTATGGAGTTATTCATGTTAGATTTAATGTTTTGATATTAATTATTAATGTTATATTTAATGTTTTAATATGAATTATTAGATATTGTAGAAATTGTTAGGATTTAATTTGTAAATTCCTTTAGAAATTATTGGGCTTTGTGAAATATTTATACCTTTAGGAATAACTTAGTATTGATTAAACTTAGGTCATCTCTACAATTAGAAAAATTTTAACTTAGATGCTTTTACTTAGTTCGTAGCACTCCTCCTCGACGACATGTCGTCCCATGATAGCGATCGTGGCCAGCCCTCGAAGAGAGGGCGTAGTGGTCCATCGAGCACTCCATCGAGTACTCCACCTACGACTGGTCCACCGAGGTTAGGTCCTCGTCTACAGATCATTCATTCTGGCGGTGCACCACCCACTCCTGTCGTTGCACCTGATCTCGATCTTGGCGAGTCCCCTACTTCTTCACATCCACATAGGCGTATCGGATCGAGCGGCGGTACTCCACCAGATCTAGTAGTACCATTTCGACTTGATGATGATCACGTAGCATCGACACCATCGTCATCATCTAGGCCATCGTCTTCATCGAGGCCACCGTCATCATCGAGACCTACGGCACCTACGCCACGTTCTACAGAGTCTACACCGGCTGGTCCTAGTACTTCTTCCCCTGCAGACGTTGCCGGTGCAGGACCATCTTCAGCGACGCAGCAGAGACCGGGCCGAGGTGTATCGAGAGGGCCGCAGGTTCCGGCCGACCGTAGTGCCCGTCGTAGGATCTAGCTGGATGAGCACAGCGTATTTATGGATGGGAGAAAGATATCGACGGCGATTACCTCGATCATTAGGGAGTTTATGAAGACGTGTGTTCCTTCATACACCGAGGTCGATCCGATAGTCCAGGGACAGATGTGGGCTAAGTTTAAGGTGAGATTTAGAAAGTTTACTAAATATATATAGTAAGAATTTTTTAACGAAGCCTTAATTAAAAACCTTATTTAATTGTAGAGCATATACTACATTCCTCCGGATGACATGCTTCGTGCACATTCCGCATACGATGGGAAGGTTAAGAAGTGCTACAAGGAAATCGTGCACAATGCAAAGAAGAACTATTACGACAGGCTCGATGATCCGATGTGGGCGTCGCGTCCGAAGAACAGTTGGATGAGCGACAAGTTAGAAAAAATGTGGGTGACGCATTGGGAGTCGGAGGGCCATGCAAAGAAATCCGTGGCAGGCCAGAAGAACAGGCGATCTGGAGAGGCACCAGACCCTGATCGTCCTGCACGAGCTACTCATGCTAGTGGGTCCCAGAGCTACACAGCTATTCGACGTATGATGGTATGTCTTATTAAATTGAGTTTCTATAAAAATAATATAAATGTCTTAAATTTAAATATCTATAATAACAAATGTATATCAATATGCAGGCTGCTTCTAGACCTCCAGGGGCCCCTCCACCTCGGCACGATGAGGCATATCGTTATCAGCACACACATGTGCCGAGTGGTCTGCCAGAGGGAGCTCCACGTCGCCGTGTTTGGGTTCACCCCAAGTATAGGGCTATCTACGTAAGTATTTAACTTATATAGCATTCTTTGATTATTGTATTAATATATGTCTTCCTTAATTACGTACTAACAATTATGACAAAATTAACAGGAGGAGTACATGCGCCTTATGACCGAGAGGTACGAGGAGAATCGTTCTACGTGGCCACCACTAGATCAGGAGCTGTGGAGGCAGGCGATAGGAGGCTTGAAGAAGGGGAAGGCTGCGGGTCTCCCTTCGGATGCACGTCACGATGGGTTTGGTTTCTCGACGAAGAGGCCTCGAGACACGACACATGATTATGCGAGGGTGTTGGAGAGGGAGAACCATCGTATTAGGACTGTTACTGATGCGAGGATTGACGAGCTTGCTACTCAGGTAGATTTCTTGACCCAGCACATCACCCAGACTACAGGTACTCCTCCATCTCGACCCATGCCTACAGGGGGACTCATGCGTGATGCTCGTCGAGCCGACCAGCGTTCCTCGCCACCTACTCTTGATCCTTTTGCATATGGTGCTCCAGATTGCACGCTGTATGATGATGAGTACGAGGCTGTCCCCGATGAGGACCCCGAGGATGACACTCTCGGTGGTGATGCAGCCGATCTTGCCGGTGATGGTGATGATGGTGCTGGACCCGCCACAGCTCCTGATACATTTGGATTTCATGACGAGGACTGTGAGTAGTAGTAGTAGTTTAATTTATTTTAGGGATATTTTAGTATTGAATATTGTGTTAGTTGTTTGTATTTATGTAATTTGTTTGATGCTCGGACCGATTATGTAATGTTAAACTAGTTTTGTATTTATTCTGTCATTATGTTGTGTATTATTTGTTCGTTTAATCTAAGTATTGAACATTGTGTTAGTTGTTTGTTTATTGGTAATCATGCCTATAATATGAAATTAAACAACGTTAATCAAATTTTTTTATAAAATAAAATTCGACCTACTAAACCAGTCTCGATGCTAGTCATACATACTATCCTCAGATTCTGAGTCACTCATTATCTCTTCCTCTTCCTCTTCCTCATTGCCCTCGTCTTCCTCTTCCTCATTGCCCTCGTCTTCCTCGTAGCCCTCCTCTACCTCGTTGCCCACTGTTGCTGCCTCCTCGACAACCACATCAAATCCCTCGTTGGCCAATTGGATATTCATATTGAATGAGGAAAGGTCCACGCATAAGTTAAACCCTTCAGACGCATTCTCTTGTAGCACTTGGTTTGGCATCCCTGGGTCGACATCTTTTGATCCTGCAACTGATGACATATCGATTATGTGTCTAGCAGGAATAGTGGATACGGCCAACCATCCTCTCTGTCCTGGTCGCCCTGTCGTCTTTTTTGGATAGGGCACATAGTACGCCTGTTTTGCTTGGTTAGCGAATACAAACGGCTCATTGGTCTTGAGGGCACGCCTCGGGTTGATGTCAACCAACTTGTACGTTGAATGCTCCTGCGTACCTGCGTTTATATCATACCAAACACATTTGAACAAGACAATGTATAAGGGCCGGATTCTGCCCCAATATTCCACCTGTATAATGTCTTTCAACGTTCCGTAGAAGTTGGTAGCATCGGATCCTCCCATGTCTCCCTTCACATAAACACCGCTACAATCACTCTTCTTCGGGCCCAAGACCATATCAGTGTGAAATCTGAACCCATTCACAATGTATCCCTCGTAGGTTGTCACTGAATACATAGGACCTGTGATTAGAGGATATATTCGTATATCGGTCTCGTATTTCCCACTTGAATATGTCTGCTTGAACCATGCTACGTACTCTTGGTTCCTCTTGGATTGTATCTCCATTGGACTTAGTCCACCGCACTCCTCTTCTACAAACAGTCTGCATAGAAAAATCATCATAAGTTAGTGGTCTTTAAAGCGCTTAATCATTTTGTTATTAAGAATAATTAACTACCACTTACTCCACCCATTCGTCAAGCTCTGGACAGTTTAGAAGCGCGTAAAGCTCTATTTGCTCCATCTCTTCGGAAGTCAAGTATCGCCTTTTGTTTAGTGCCCCTATTGGCGCCCCTTTCTTTTGAAATATTGTAAGCTCATCATCCCACTCCGTGCTATCTAGTGTCTCGTTCCTGTTGAGTTTTTTATATTTAGTCTGAAAAGAAACATCCAAATATTGAGAACACATATTGGAGAGCTCAGCAAGTAGGTATTGATTGGCTATGGATCCCTCCACCCTCGCCTTGTTCTTTACTGAACCCTTCATGTCGAACATCCGCCTAGTTCATATAAATCAAAGATTAGGCAAAGAATAGATATTTTTAAAAGCTAATTATTATTATAAATATAAGATTGCACCTCTCGAATGGATACATCCATCTATAATGAACTGGACCACCAACTCTAGCCTCATACGGAAGGTGTATGGCTAAATGCTCCATAGAGTCGAAAAATGAAGGGGGAAATATCATTTCCATCTTGCACATGGTAACAATAAACGATTCCTCCAATCGCTCCATATCTTCGGCCGACACCTCTGACGCGCAAATCGCCTTAAAAAAAAGGCTAATCTCTACTAAGGTCCCCCAAATCTCGGGTTCCAAGAATTCGCGAAATGCTATGGGGATCAATCTCTGAATGAAGACGTGACAATCATGACTCTTCATTCCATACAATTTTCCTTGTTGTTTTTGCACACATCGTCCCAAGTCCGATGCATATCCATCAGGAAACTTCAGTTCAGTCAGCCAATCAAGCACCATCTTCTTTTGATCCCTCGTAAGACAATATTTTGCCTTTGGCTTTATGTACTCACTTCCTCTACCACTGGGTTTCAAGAACAATTCTTTACGGTTGGTCAACAACTTAAGATCGTGCCTCGACTTAATGTTGTCCTTCGACTTAGCATCGTCCAACACCGTGTTGATGATGTTCTCAAAAAAGTTCTTCTCACAATGCATCACATCTAGATTGTGGCGAATCAAGTTCGTGGACCAATATGGTAGTTCCCAAAAGATGCTTCGACGACACCAGTTATGAGTTGTGTTAAAGCCCGGAGGCTTTGTGGAGTTTGCCCCAAATCTAACCGATCGTAGCCTATCCACAATTGCCCTCATCTGCGCTCCTGTCTTCCTTGGAATGGGCGCATCAAGGACCTCCCTACCCTTGTAGAAATCCTTCTTGTTGTACCTCCATTTATGACCCTCTGGTAGAAACCGACGATGACAATCGAACCACGAGGCTTTTCCTCCATGCTTTAGTGTAAAAGAATCTGTCTCACCCATGCAATAAGGGCACGCCAGCTTACCGTGCGTGCTCCACTGGGACAACATTCCGTAAGCAGGAAAATCGCTAATAGTCCACATTAGGGTCGCTCGCATTTGGAAGTTTTCCTTTCGTGAGCTGTCATATGTCCACAAACCATTACTCCACAAATCATTCAACTCATCAATCAACGGTCTTAGCAAAAGATCCAAGTTCTTTCCAGGACTCTTTGGACCGGGTATAATAAGGCTCAGAAAAATGAACTCCGGTCGCATGCATAAATCTGGCGGAAGGTTATAAGGGGTAACAAACACGGGCCAACATGAGTAGTTCTTCCCAGATGCCCCAAATGGTGTGAACCCATCAGTACATAGGCCGAGTCGAACGTTTCTAGGCTCTGATGCGAAGTCCGGATACGTACGATCAAAATGTCTCCACGCCTCGCCTGCAGCTGGGTGAATCATTCTATCTGTTGACTCTCGACACTTCAAATGCCAAGTCATATGTCTCGAAGTGCCTACAGTATAAAACAACCTCTGTAATCGAGGGCCTAGGGGGAAGTACCACAATTTCTTCCTTGCGATCCTGGACTTTCTACCAGCCTCGTACCTATCTTCTGTGCATATCGGACACGATGTGAGATCCTTGTTGGCATTATTGCCGTAGTACAAGAAACAAAAATTCCAACATACGTCGATCTTTTCGTACCCTAAACCCAAACCCGCGAGCATCTTATTCATGGCTGGAACCGTATTCGGTAGCATTTCCTCAATCTCTGGGTCCATAATATCTTTAGACAAACTTAAGTACTTTTCGCAAGCGACATTAACTACTTTGTGCATCGTCTTGGTAGTTAAGAACTCAGCAAACCACTTGAGCACAGTCTTCGACTTCTTACTGTTCATTTTTATGTCTCCCATCTGCATCAATTTGTAGAACTCCTTTGCCTCGGGACTTGGATCTTCGTTGCGCACCTCTCCCTCAACAAATCGACCCCCATATGCATCCACAACCAATTCTCTTAACGAAGTATCGGCATGAACCGGACTATCAACGTGAATACTAGTAGACGGTGATTCATGTACATATGATGTAGCTGCCTCGCTCTCCATCTCTCCATGCAACACCCATATCCAATATTGATACACAAACCCCCACTTATGAAGATGATCCCGTACTACGTTTCGATCCAAAAACTTTAAATTATTGCATCTCTGGCACGGGCACCTAATACGATTTCTTAGATCTACGTAATCTGTCTGTTGTGATGCGTATTGTATGAATTCACGAACCACAACCACGTAATGTTGATTCAAATAACCAGTGTTACTATCTATCCTATCGTACATCCAAGATCTATCGGGGCGATAATCCATTTCTAATCTAAGAAAATTAAAAACAAATTAAATTGTTACAATTAATTTCACCAATCAATATATTTATCATTTATAGAAAAATTTTAAAACTCGAGTACGA
Source organism: Linaria vulgaris (assembly GCA_948329865.1). Classification (NCBI taxonomy): domain Eukaryota; kingdom Viridiplantae; phylum Streptophyta; class Magnoliopsida; order Lamiales; family Plantaginaceae; genus Linaria; species Linaria vulgaris. The sequence goes on from OX415252.1 coordinate 28,836,316, forward strand.
CGAGGCCAAGGAAATTAATACTTACTTGTTGTAGCGTAGAAAATACTTAGATCAAGTATTCTTTGCAAACACACGCCCCTCGCTGCATTAACCGCAATATCTAAAACAAAGAAACATTAAAAAAAAGTTAATAAAAACGATCTTCATTGACAAAAACTAACTAAAACAGTTATAACAAGAGGAAATCGTGTATACCTTAACAAGGGATGAATGTTGGAATGATTTCTCAAGTGGAATAGGGAGGGGTATTTATAGGGGGGCTGACAGTTATTCCCGACCGCGTGGCGGTCGGGAATAACAACGGTAATTATTATTCCCGACCGCGCTGCGGTCGGGAAAAACAAAGGTAACAATTATTCCCGACCGTAATGCGGTCGGGAATAATACTAACCGTTGTTATTCCCGACCGCAGCGCGGTCGGGAATAATAATTACCGTTGTTATTCCCGACCGCCACGCGGTCGGGACTATTAGGGTTTAGGGTTTAGGGTTTAGACTTATTGGCGACCGACCCGCGGTCGGGAATAATATTCATATTCTTAATTTCACAATTTCGCTCTCAATTTTAGATAAATCGTTCATTTAATGATCAAGTAAAACAGTATTAGTTATATATTACTAAAAATCTCAAAAAAACAATAAATGTAGTTGCCCGTTGATGAATCGTTTGAAGCGTCTATTCATATTGTCACTTATAAATAGATTAGTATAGCTAATAATGTAACTACTTACGATTATGTTAAACACATGTTAAACACATGTTAATATATATATATATCACAATTAGCCTCTCTATACTAACGTTCGTAACAAATTTTGAATGGCCAATTGTGAACTCCTATATACTACGTATGATTATTAAATGTAACACTCCAAACTAACTTAACCTATACTCCGATAAACTATACTAATTATTTAATAATTAAAAGTTCATTAAACTAACTAACTAATAGTGCAATTAATGAATTTAATGAGATTCTCTTAACAAACACATCAAGATTTTCCAAAAGATTGAAAAAAGGTAAAATTTACTATTTTTGCCGACCGATATGCGGTAGGGAATAATATTCAACCACATTCCCGACCGCATTGCGGTCGCCATTGACCATTATTGCCGACCGCATACCGGTCGGGAATAATATTTAAACTTATTCCCGACCGCGGAGCGGTCGGCAATAATATTTAAAGTTATTCCCGACCGTATCGCGGTCGGGAATAATGTTCATAGTAATTCCCGACCGACATGCGGTCGGGAATAAGTTTAAATGTTTTTCCCGACCGGCAAGCGGTCGCTAAAGTTTTGAAAATTTGGCGGTTTTTTGAAATTTTTGAAAAAAATACACATTCCCGACCGATTATCGGTCGGGAATAATCGAAAAACTTGGCGGGAAACCAAATTTGACGAAAATTCAAAAAATTTCAACTTTTTCTATAAATACACTTCATTATTCTACTCATTTTTTCATCTCCACACATTTTTTTCAAACACTTTTTACATTTTCAAACACTTTTTCAAAACCTTCTTTCTTTCAACTTCAAAATTAAAATTTTACACTTATATATTCAAATTCTCAATAATCAAAAACTTATTTAATTTTTTTGTGTTTGAGACTGAGGAATGAATGAAAGATTTAATTGCTCATCTAAAACACAAAAATACTAAATAATGTTTTTAAAATATTACAATATATTAAAAAAATAATATTCCGGTAATTTATTATCGGAATATTATTTTTTTTGTTCTGATGATTATTATTCCCTACCGCGGCCCGGTCGGAAGTACTTTAAATATTAGTCCCGTCCGGCCAGCGGTCGGAAGTACTTTGAATATTAGTTCCGACCGCTGGCCGGTCGGGATGAATATGAATATTAGTCCAGACCGTCCCGCGGTCGGGACTAATATTTAAAGTAATTCCGACCGGCCAGCGGTCGGGACTAATACCGACCGCCGGTTGGTCGGGAATTGGCGCAAGACATCCCGACCGTTACCGGGTCGGGAAATTGAGAAAAGTCCCGACCGCGGGTCGGTCGGGACAAAAAATCATATGATCCCGACCGCAAAGCGGTCGGGAATAACATTCAATCATTTCCCGACCGTTACGCGGTCGGAAAATATTCCGACCGTTTTGCGGTCGGAATACTTGGTCGGTAATTTTCCGACCAGTATTCGGTCGGAAAATGCGGTCGGGAAAGGTCGGTGCCGACCGGAATGCGGTCGGAAAATTTTTCCCGACCGAAGCAACACCGACCGCGATTTTCCGACCGCAAATGGGTTATTCCCAACCGATTTTGCTGTCGGGAAAGACCCAATTTTTTTGTAGTGAACCTTTGCTACTATACCAGTAATCTTTTATTGATACATTAAAAGATACAAAATCAGTAGAGTTATTTCCTCGTCCAAAAATGGTTGTTAAAATTCCTTATATTAAGACATTATTCATGTGCTGGAGTCAATGACAGAAATGAAATCCGATAAGTCCCACTTTAGCCAAGATTCATGGCTACACCATTTTCTTGCGTTTTTCCGTGGTCTGATATGTTGTATCAGCAGTCTTGTCCTTCTCCATAAGATTCACCTTCTTATTTATCGACCAATTTCAGATTTCCGAGATAGATTACTGATTCATCCATTTCTGTTATGTCCTTGTGCAAGCAATCTTCTTGTACTTTTTTTCTGACATAATCTTCATTGCCTACAGATCTTAAAGGACGACACGTCGGAAGATAGACGTCTTTTAAAAAGGAAAATGCTTGAGCTGCTTCCCCGCTGAAGCATAGGTGAGTGAAAATTTAATTCTTTTGCATGAAAACTACTGTTGTTGTAAAATAGAAAGATCACATAATCTGTTCATGCGTGCTTTGAAGTCCCCATAGATTTTCCATATATAATGTGCTTGCTGATGCTTTTTGTTAGAGTAAATGAAACAGCAGCAGAAAATGGCGCATGATCTGTTTAGATAAATCCTTATCCTTCCAGATTTGTTTCTATCCATTTGTTTTGTATTTATCTTTTCAGTTTGTTTCCTTAGTTTACTGATGTTAGTTCAAATGTACAGTTATATATACTATTGTAAACATACGAGAATAATTCAAGTCATTCAATTGAATTCAAGAGTTCATTTTCTATTCATATGATCTGTGTATATTCTTACATGGTATCAGCCTAAATTGATCCTTCCTTAAGCTTCCGCAAATCTTCAAAATGACCAACACAAGTGACTCCACTTCCAATACCCCTGCCTCCCCTACTCTGCCATCTACTACAACCATCTCCATCAAACTTGAAGGTTCAGAAAATTATCTCGCTTGGAATATGCAATTCCTTAATCTCCTCAGAGGCCATGATCTGGTAGGTTTCATCAATGGTACCGAAGTCTGTCCACCAAAGAACCTCCCCAATGGCTCGTCGAATCCTGCCTATGTTGTTTGGCAGAAGAAAGACGTATGTCTATTAGGATGGATCCTCGCATCTCTTTCCGAGAAGCTTGTCTCCACCATTTACGGACTGGAAACATCTAAACAAGTCTGGACTGCATTGCAGACTCGTTTTTCCTCTCAGTCCCGTTCCAGAATCTCACATTTGAAACGTCAACTTCAAATGTTGACTCAAGGTAACAAAACTTGTTCTGAATACCTTGATAATGCAAAAAATCTTGCAGATCAGCTTGCTGCCGCTGGAAAACCAGTTGATGAGCAGGATTTAATTTCATTCCTCCTGGGTGGTTTGCAAAACACTTACACCCCATTTGTCACTTCTTTTAACTTTGCATCCCGGGATACTGAATTCACATTCGAAGACATTCAAGCTGAATTGTTGGGGTACGAAAATCTTCTCGATGTGAATCATACCTCCCAAACTCATGACAGTGGTCACTTCGCCTTTGCCGCAAACAAATCTAAGATGCCGTCCTACCTTAAGAAAACAAAACCACCACAACCTCAAGCAAAAACCATCCAAGTTAACTCTCCTTATACACGAACTCAACAACAGCCTAAAAACACCCCCACACAATTTTCAAGCAATCGTCCAATCTGTCAAATTTGTGGAAAAATTGGACACACTGCTATTGATTGCTTTCACAGGTTAGATTATTCTTACCAAGGTCGGGATCCTCCGCAAGATTTGGCAGCCATGGTTGCTGAATCAAACGCCACATATGATCATCAAGTTTGGTATATGGATAGCGGGGCCAATGCTCACATCACATCAGATGCTAATAACCTCACTCATCAACAATCATTCCCTGAAGCAGACACTGTAACAGTAGGCAATGGTTCAGGTTTGCAAGTTTTAAATATTGGCTCTTCATCTATAAAACAAGGTCTTGAAAAATTCCAGCTTACCAAAGTTTTACATTGTCCTCAAGCAGCCACAAACCTTATTTCTGTTAATCAGTTTTGTTTAGACAATAATTGTTACTTTATACTTACTGCAACTGGTTTTATTGTGAAGGAGAACCTGACAGGAAGAACTCTACTACGAGGCGTGGTTGAGAATGGTTTATATCCTCTAGCTGGATGCAAGATATCTTCAAAGCACCTAACTTGCATGCCGGCAAACATAGGGGTTCAAACTACTGCAGCTACTTGGCATTCAAGGCTAGGTCATCCCTCTAGTGTCGTTCTAGATATTTTAATTCGTTCAAATAAACTACTTGTTAAAAGTATGGCTAATAAAACTCACTTTTGCACAGCTTGTCAGTATGGCAAAGCAAAGCAATTGTCTTTTTCAGAGTCTAGTCGTGAGTCCTTTGTCCCGTTATCGTTAATTCATTCTGATGTTTGGGTTTCTCCCGTTCATTCTATTGGTGGATGCAAGTACTATGTTTTATTTGTTGATGATTATTCCAGTTATTCATGGCTATATCCATTGCAACAGAAATCTGATGTTTTTGCAACTTTTGTTAAATTTAAAAGTACGGCGGAAAACTTTTTCTCCACCTCCATTAAGCAAATACAAACTGATAATGGAGGAGAATTTACATCAAATCAATTTAAAAGTTTTTTGGCTCTGAATGGAATATGCCATCGCCTAACTTGCCCCCACACCTCTCAACAAAATGGCATCGCCGAGAGAAAACATCGACATATAAGAGAGATGGGACTCACACTTCTTGCACAGTCTGGTTTATCAACAAAGTATTGGGTAGACGCTTTTCTTACTGCAACATACTTAATAAATCGTCTTCCCACCAAAGTTTTGAAAAACCATTCTCCATTCTTTTTATTGAACAAAAATGTACCAAATTATCTTGAGTTACGAGTTTTCGGGTGTGCATGTTATCCTCTTTTATGCCCGTACAATGAGCATAAGCTACAATTTAAAAGTAAGAAATGCATTTTCCTTGGATATTCAAGTAATCAAAAGGGATATAGATGTCTCGACTTGACTTCAAAACGAGTTTATATATCTAGAAATGTCGTCTTTGATGAACAATGCTTTCCAGCTAAAGACTTAACCGCTCGCGCCTCGCCTCAAAGTCAGACTCTTTCCACGGGTAAGCCTCTCATAATTCCAAATTCAGTTTTATCAAGTACATTATTATCTAATCTAAATGCTGAAAACTTAGCACATGAACCTGCACTTACTTAACCTTGCATTCAAGAAGCTGATCCATCAAATCCAGGCTCCAATATTTCAGAATCCAACTCTATATTACCTCTTGAATGCTCATCTCCAGTGAATGAAGATCCCACACAACTTGAAATGTCTAGTTCTCCATCTATACAGCCATCCAATCCCACACTTGAACCTGATCAACCCGCTATACAACCGCCAATTGTAGACCAAATACAAACACGTTCCAAAACAGGTCACTCAAAGCCTAAGAAGTTCACAGACTATAAAATGTTCTACTCCACCCGACACCCTTTGAGAGCCTTTTCTGTAGTTCTTGACATTCCTAAACCTACTTGTTATACTCAAGCAGTGTCTGACCCACAGTGGCGTGATGCAATGGGTAAAGAGTTTGATGCTCTGATGGAAAATGGTACTTGGTCCTTATGTCCACGACCACTAAACAAGCATGTGGTACGCAATAAATGGGTGTATAAAGTTAAACGACGACCAGATGGTAGTATTGAACGCTTTAAAGCTAGACTCGTGGCTAAGGGGTTTGACCAACAAAGTGGTATTGATTTTCACGAAACTTTCTCCCCAGTTATTAAGCCAACAACCATTCGAGTAGTCTTAGCCGTGGCTGTTCATTTTAAGTGGCCCATTCGTCAACTAGACGTGTCTATTGCCTTCTTGCATGGTTTTCTCGAAGAAAAGGTTTTTATGGAGCAACCAAAAGGTTTTATTGATAACTCGAAACCTGACTATGTTTGTCGTCTACATAAGTCCCTTTACGGCCTCAAGCAAGCTCCACGAGCATGGTTTCGGAGGTTGTCGGAGCAACTCATTGAGTTTGGGTTTCAAGAATTAGTCAATGATTACTTGTTATTCACTTTACATGCTGCAAATTTTAAGATTTTTGTCTTAATATATGTAGATGATATTTTAATTACGGGTTCGGATGATTCTATGATTGCTGATCTAATTCGGAGATTACAGGGCACTTTTCATGTCAAAGATCTTGGCTCATTATCATATTTTTTCGATGTTGAAGTTGATCGAAGTCCAGGTGGTCTTCATTTGCGACAGACCAAATATATTTGTGACTTACTGGATCGCACCAAAATGATTGGAGCTAAGCCTCTTGCTTCCCCTACAGTGCCTGGTACTAAATTATCTAGCTTGGATGGAGATTTATTGGACGAACCCACAGAATATCGCCAAATAATTGGAGCTTTGCAGTATTGCACAATAACTCGTCCAGACATTGCATATGCTGTGAACCAATTGTGTCAATTTATGCATCAGCCAAGAACTTCTCATTGGCAAGCTATGAAAAGAGTTCTTCGTTACATAAAAGGCACGGCTAATTACGGCTTGTACTATACTCCTTCCCCACTTGATCTACAAACCTATTGTGACTCAGAGGTCTACGAGTGGTTATGGCATTTTCTTGGGAAAAAATTTAATAGCTTGGAGCTCAAAAAAACAGCACGTTGTGTCTCGGTCAAGCACCGAGGCAGAATATCGTTCAATGGCCCTTGCTACTGCTGAAGTCTATTGGATCAGAATGTTATTCAAAGAGTTGTCAATTGGCCTAGCATCTACTCCTACTATGTGGTGTGATAATATTGGCGCAATTGCTCTAGCCTCTAATCCAGTGTTTCATGCTCGAACAAAACATGTGGAGATAGATTACCATTTTATCAGAGAAAAAGTTTGTAATGGCGATATCAAAGTGCGGCATGTTTCCACGATTGATCAAATAGCAGACATTTTGACAAAGGGGCAGGCTGCAAATCGCTTTCTTTTTCTTCGCAGCAAACTGATGGTCTGTGATCATCCCATTAGTTTGAGGGGGGGTGTTAGAGTAAATGAAACAGCAGCAGAAAATGGCGCATGATCTGTTTAGATAAATCCTTATCCTTCCAGATTTGTTTCTATCCATTTTTTTTGTATTTATCTTTTCAGTTTGTTTCCTTAGTTTACTGATGTTAGTTCAAATGTACAGCTATATATACTACTGTAAACATACGAGAATAATTCAAGTCATTCAATTGAATTCAAGAGTTCATTTTCTATTCATATGATCTGTGTATATTCTTACACTTTTAACTCAGTCATATGTAAGATATGCATCGATTGACAGACGTAAAAATCTTTCTGTTCTGGACGATCAAAGAAAATGGTCAGATACATTTATAGTTGATTAAAAATAATCTTGCAAAAACATGGACTCTCTGGACTCTGTCATCCATCTTTGACACGCACGTGTGGCCTTGATATTACTATGTTACATAATATATGAACACTAAATTAACGTGAAAATATGTGTTGTTCACAGTATATGGTGCAAGAAAAATCAGTCCAACACTTTGTCAATGTCTTGCTAGCTGCAGCCGGATGGATGTATGATAAGATGTCTCCAGTCTGAATATTTTGTGATATTGGGATTAAGGAAACATTTGTAGGAAGACAAGAAGCTAGAGACGTTAGACGAGTTGAAAATTCTGATTTTTCTTTTTTATGGATTGTTAAGTTGGAGGTCATAATTCCTGTTTTTCTTTGACTGACTTTTACTACACTAACTTCCCTTCTATTTTATTATTATATGCTAAAACAGTGGTTTTTTCTATTCGAATTGGAATGATTTAGTTTATTTTTGTGTTATATATTTTTGTTCACTATAACATTGTAATTCCTTACAGAGGAGAGTCTTATATGCAATTCTTCATCTTCTTTGTTGATGATGGTGTGATCCAAGTAAGAGTTGAATCAAGTCCAATTGTCAAATTTTATTTAGGAAAACAAGTCCAAGAATGTTCTTGGGCCTAACATTAGACTTCAGCGCCGAGCAAGGAGCCCAACTTGTTCCGTAAAACTTCTCTAATTCAAAGAAATCTAGAAGACGTGCTACATATTGTTGGAAATCCGTACGACTCCTCTTTTTAATGCAACAAAGGAAAAGTCATTTGGAATTTTTTAGAGGGAGTTTTGGCTATTTTTCTAAGACATCACAAACTTTTTCGAATTCTATCAAGTTTAAGTCCTTTGTTTATTCCTTACTAAATTCAGCTTTTACTTTCATTAATCTTTAAGTTGGTTATATTCTTACCATCTTTTTGGGTCAAAATTTACATTTTCTAAGAGTTAATTTGTGTTGGTTAATGTCCAAGAAGTTGAAGAGTCAAAAGATAGTTCCAAAACTTGATCTCACCTAGCCTTGAAATGTTTTGCCAATTCAAATTGAAATAAAATTAAAACTTCTCCTATAAAGTCTCATACTTTTTTAAACTTCTATACCTTTTGATAGATTTCCATTGTGTACAAAGAATTTTTAAGTGTTCTCTTGTGTTTTCTCCTCACTTGTTTAATTTGCCGTCATCAAAATGGTGCCAGAGCCGAGGAAAAACTCCATGGATCAATGTGATATTCGTGATATCGAGTTGAAATACTTGAGGTGACAAGGGCGTCAACTCCAACAATGCCTAGATTAGCGCAAACCTTTGGAATACGAAGAGTCTCATTATGATTCAGAGGGTGATTATGGAGCCAATGAAAAGGTGTACACTTTATTTCATCATCATCGTAGATCGAGTACTAGTTCACGCGGGAGACAACATGATGCACATGGACGAAGATATTCACGAGTCTGGAAGAAGAATGCAACCAAAAAAAATCATTAATTGCCTGCACCCATAAAGAGGATATTTGAGTATCATGACGTGCTTCAATATCGAAAAGTGAAGTTGGTGTCCATGAAGCTTACAATACACGCGTCGATTTGGTGGGAAATTATTTAAGACAACCACCTGGTGAAGGAAAAGAGCAGATCGTTACGTGAGAAAAGATGAAAAAGATGATCAAGAGAAAATTCTTTTTGGATAACAACCTACACGATACTTCTCTCAAGTTCCAAAATTTGAAGCAACGAGAAAAATCTATCGAAGAATATACAGCAGAGTTTGATCATCCTTTGATGAGACCAAAATTATAGAATTGGAGAGCAAACAATAGCTTTGTTATCTAATTGCAGCCATATTGGACCTATAATGATGTTATCAAGCTCTCATTGAAGGTTGAAAAGCAACTCAATGAAGTACCAAAGAATCTGTCTTGTTCATGGATTAAGGAAACACATTCCAAAAAAGAGAAGGCATCTACCCTACTCAGTTTACCTGAAAGGTAAATCCATCGAAGGCACCTCCAACAGGAATGAAATGGTTAAGTCAAAATCTCGTCGATGTTTCAGAAGTCATGGACTTGGACATTTTGCTATTAAATGGCTGAATAGAAGAATTTTTTCTCTTATTGAAGAAGATGAACCATTTTAAGAAGAAGAAGACCATGAAGTTGAAGAATCACTTATGACAATCAAGGAGAAGTTCTTGTGGCTAAGTGCACATCAAAAGATTGGCTTCGACGCAATATTTTTCACACTAAGTGCACATCAAAAGGAAAAGTTTGCAATGTTCTTATAGATGGAGGGAGTTGCGAAAACATGGTGGCCATAGAAATGGTGCACAAGTTTGGACTCAAAACTGAGGTACATCCACATCCTTATAAGTTTACATGACTTTATAAAGGAAATAAAATTAATGTGGATAAAATGTCTCTTGTCCATTTCTCCATGGCCAAGAATTACCAAGATGGTGCTCGGTGTGATGTTGTGCCAATGGATGCTTGCATTTGTTTCTTGGTCGACCTTGGTAATATCATCGAGAAGTCATCCATGTTGGAATAAAGAATACATATAGCTTTGAAAAGGATGGTGCAAATATTATATTATGGTTTTTGAAATTGGTGGGAGTTCCTAAACTCTCTAAAGGCAGGAGATTTGATGGTGTTGAAATCTCAACTTAATGAAGCCATGGAAGGAATCTCATGAACTTTTTCCTCTAATGATCATGGACAAAATATATAAAGAAAGAAGATTCCATGCAACACCCATACCCAATATTGATACGTAAAGCCTGACTTATAAAGATGATCACGGACTACGTTTCGATTAAAAAAATTAAAATTGAGATCTAAGTATTTTCCCACAAGCACCTAACACGGTTGCTTAGATCTAAGTATTTTTTCTGTTGCGAGGCATATTGTATGAATGAACGAACTCCAACCACGTAATGTTCTTTCAAATAACCTGCATTATTATCAATCATATCATACATCCAACAGCTATCGGCGAGATAATTCATTTTCAATCTAACAAAATTAAAAATAAATTGTTACAATTAATTCTACCAATAAATATATCATTTATATTAAATATCACAAACATGCTATAACGCAATAATGAGTACATAGAAGTGAAGTCAATACTTACTTGTGGTAGCTTAGAAAATTTCTTAGTTCAAGTATTATGTGTGCACGTCCCTCGTTGCATTTACCACAATATCTAGTAATAAACAACCAAATATATAAACAAATTTGTGATCATTATATTAAGAAATTATAGTGAAAAATAAAATAAAATAGTTGTAATGATACCTAAGCAAATTAGGAAGATTGCATGAATTATAAAATTGAATGAGGGGTAATTTATAAGGACAACAGATCTAATAGCGACCGGATTCCAGTCGCAAATAACAACGAAAACTAGCTTTAGCGACGGAACTCCAATCGCTAATAGTACTAGCCGTTGCTTTTAGGGTCCAGGTTTTGGTCGGTAATAGTACTATTTCGATTAAAATAATAAGTACTCGAAATGATAACCAATAATCGAACTAATCAAATTTTTTGGTTTTCGGTTAAAATCGTTCAGTTTTAGTTATAGTTTCGAGGAAACCAACACCTACTCTTTCGAGAAAAAAAATATTTTCCGCACAATTAATAAATATCGGAGATTCTTTAAAAAACAATGAATTTATAAAATTTAAATGTCAAATTAAAAACTTATTTCACATTACAAGCTTGTCTATTAATAAAAACAAGCCATGTTCTAAACATATTTATAGTATTCCAACGCAAGGAGTAATAATATGTGAAGAACATCACAAAATTTAGTTGGAAAGAAGTTTATCTTAAGAAGTTTATCTTAATTTAATACAGTCCCATGGCATTTGAATCAAATTCACATATACTGGCATGAACTTGTATAGTTAAAGAAAGCATTGTGAATGTACAACAGTCTGTCACCGAATAACTGAGGAAAAAGAACTGCATGTGTCGTTATTATATTGCGTTATGAGGTACGGGAAGGACTTCGTCACTTTCTTTTTCACGAATTTTCCAGAAGGATGGAGGGAGGAAGATATGTGGAAGGTTTTCATGCGATATGGGAGAGTAGGGCAGGTATGCATTCCAGAGAAGAGAAATAGACTCGGTAAGAGGTTCGGCTTCGTTAGATTTAAGGAAGTGGAGAATGTGAAAGAAACTGAAAAAAGACTTGACTCTATTTGGATTGGTCAATACAAAGTTTGGGTAAACGTTGCCAAATTTGAAAGGGAAGGTGAGAAGAAACAGCAAGCTAAGAGGAGTGACGGCCCCAAGGATCTCAAGCTTATGGTCGGAAGCCGCCGTTACTCGGAAGTGCTCATGGGTAATAGGGAGCCACCCTCAAAGGAGAAGAACGAAGCCTTGAAGGATGCTGGTTGTAATAGTTTGGAGATGCAAGTAGGAGAGGACGAGCCGAAGTAGCTGGAAGGCGCTCACGTGGGACTTATAAAAAACTTTGACGAGTTTGATAGTTTTCAAGAAAAATGCAGGAATGAAGGATTTTTCTCGATTAGATTTGCACCCATGGGGGGACGCCAGGTTCTTATAATCTCAACAGAACCAAATGAGGTTAGTGATCTAATGAAGGAAGAACCTAAATGGTGAGAAAATGAATTTTCCTGGATTGTAAAATGGTCAGAATGTGTTGTGACAGAAGAGCGGCTGGTTTGGGTGGTATGTGAAGGAATTCCTATTCATGCATGGGACGAAAATAATTTTCAGAGAATCGTGAGAAATCTGGGAACTTTCGTTAAGACAGATGAGATGACGGCAAAGAAGGAACGTTTCGATTTTGCTCGAGTCCAAATATCCACGACTATCAAACATTGGATTAATACGACAGTCCAGATTAGAGTAAAAGATAATGTTTTTGAAGTCAGGATTGTAGCAGAACTGAAGAAATCAGAGTGTTTGAACATATGTTGCAGAAAGGAACATGTTGTTCAGTGGGAAGACGACGAGAGCGTGCCGGAATCAGAATTCTCCGGTTACGTGCCGGCGGGAGAAGATTTTTCAAACTCAGATAAGGAGATAGGTTCGGATGCCGAGGCCAACCTAGGTTCGGTTCTCAAGAATAGTAAAGATGTTTATGGGAAAGAAAACAATTTTAGGGAAGATCAACCATGTTTAATTGAAAAAGGTGGAGAGGACGCATGCGGATTTGACCCTGACCATAGCATTTTTGAATTGGAAAATGAGGTGGAAGAAGTAATGGGTTCTGTAAATTCGAAGCCCACGATCTATCAAAAAATCCCATTCGTTCGTGACCCCGGACATCAATATATGGATAAAAAGGGTAGCCCAATTAATAACGATACTACCATGGAAATACAAGTTCCTGGGCCAGAATTAATTATCCCTCCAGATGCGGATGAGCCTAAGAGTTGTGGGGAGGAAAATCACGTTAAAGAGAACAACGACTTAGTAAGGAGGGAGGAAAATAACGTTTCTTCAGAAGATGCTCAAATAGCTAAAAATCAGAACGGATCTGAGAAACAGGAGGTGAGCTGGGTGGACTTTTGTGCGGGAATGAAGACTCCAGAATGCGAATCGTATCAAGAGAGAAAAAATACAGAGAAGGGTAAAGAGAAAGAGTCTCGAACTGGGAGGACGAAAGGGGGAAGAAGAAAAGCTATTGCTACTAATCAGAAGAAAAGGAAGGTTTCGAAGGAGAACAAGAAAGCAAGCATGAAGAGAGGTAACCCCCCTTTGAGTAATTCATTGTCCGACAGCCATATAGCTTGTTGTAATAAGAATGTCCTTAACAAAAGTTTCGAGTGGGAAGCGAATCAAATTTGGGATTTTGGCAAGAGAATTGGAGTGGTCGGAAAAGGGAATGATACTCAAATCTTAAAAAAACTTGTCGAGTTGGAGGAGAGGGATAAAGAGACGCATAGACAATCAGAAAGAGGAAAGAAAGCGGAGGAGGATTTCGTGAATATTTTATGATTGTGTTATCATACAACATTAGGGGGATGGGAGGGGGCGTGAAGAAGAAAGAGCTGAATGTACTTGTTAACAAGTATAAGGTGGATTTCTTGAGTATTCAAGAAACAAAAAAGGAGGTGATTTCTGTTCGAGAATGTAGAAGGATTTGGGGTGGGAATAACTGCGATTGGTTTTATAAACCATCTAGCGGGAGCGCTGGGGGGATATTATCAATTTGGAATAGTGATAAATCTCAGGCTGATTATAAAATTGAAGGCAATGGGTTTTATTTGTTTCTGGTTTGCTAAAGGGAATGGACATCAGAGGGAATTTTGTGAATACTTATTATTCTTGCGACGTTAGGGAAAAGAGGGATATGTGGAAGAATTTGCTGCTATTAAAAAATAATTTCTGGACCGGGATGTGGTGTGTTGGAGGAGATTTTAATTCTATCACCAAACCGCAGGAGCGTAGAGGGAGTAATTCTTCTCGGCAAACTCGAGAAATGGTAGAATTCAAAGAATTTATTAATGATATGGAGCTTTTCCATCTCCCGCTCATTGGAAGGAAATTCACTTGGTATAGACAAAATGGATCAGCCATGAGTAGGATTGACAGAATTCTGGTGTCAGAGGAATGGTTACAGAAGTGGCCGAATACTTCCCAATGGGGGCTGAACAGAGCTTTATCCGATCACTGCCCTGTCTTGATAAAAAACAGGGAAATGGACTGGGGTCCTAAGCCGTTTAGAGTGCTGAATTGTTGGAATAAGCATAAAGAATACAAAGAGATAGTTACGAAGGTATGAGAAGAGAACGAGATTGTTGGATGGGCAGGTTTTGTGTTGAAGGAGAAAATCAAGAAAGTGAAGGATCATCTTCGGATATGGAACAAAGAATCTTTTGGAAACGTTGATGAAAATATTGAGGAAGCAAGAAAGGAGATTAGGGTATTAGATATCAAAAGTGAAAGCATCACGTTAAATAACGACGAAGTTTCGAAGAGAAACGAAGCGGTGGGTAGACTGTGGCAAGGTTTGAAGCATAAGGAAAGTATCGCTTTTCAAAAAGCAAGGATCCGGTGGTGTAAAGAAGGGGATATGAACTCTCGATTTTTCCATCTTTGTGTTAATAAAAGAAGAAGATTTAATAGCATTCAGGGTATTAGAGTGGAGAACAGATGGGTGGATCAAGTGGCAGACGTAAAGCGGGAAATTAAAGGGTTCTTCGAGAATTTGTACTCAGAGCAAAGATGGAATCGACCTTGTCTGGATAATGTGATATTCAATCAGGTCTCTGCTTGTGATAATCAGTTGCTTGCTGAAAGATTCAACCTTGAGGAAATAAAGGTAGCTGTGTGGTCGTGTGAGGAGCAGAAAAGTCCGGGACCTGATGGATTAAATTTCAGTTTCATCAGGCAATTTTGGGAGTTGATAAAAACGGACATCAGCAGATTTTTTGATGAATTTCATGCGAATGGAAAACTTACGAGGGGTCTAAATTCATCCTTCATTGTCTTAATTCCTAAGACTGACAGCTCTCAAGGTTTGAACGAATACAGACCAATTTCTCTCGTGGGATCTATTTATAAGATACTTGCTAAATTGTTGGCTAATAGGCTTAAAAAAGTGATGAATTCAATCATTTCGGAGGAACAATCAGTGTTTGTGGGAGGACGGCAGAGTGCAGATAGTATTGTGATTACAAATGAGGTGATTGATGAGGTTGTCAGGAGAAAGAAAGCTTCTCTGATTTTCAAAGTCGATTTCCACAAGGCATGTGATTTTGTTAGCTGGGAATTTCTTGATTCTATTATGGGGAATATGGGTTTTGACGCTAAGTGGAGAAAATGGATCAACGAGTGCATTCGATCAGCCAAGGCATCTGTGCTTGTCAACGGGAGTCCTTCGGGGGAGTTTAATTTGAGTAGAGGGTTAAGACAAGGAGATCCGTTGTCTCCGTTTCTCTTTCTTCTTGTGGTGGAAGGTCTTAGCAAAATGATCAAGAGGGCAGCGGATGAGGAACTTTTCAAAGGAATTAGAATCGGGCATTCGTCTTGTGTTATTACTCATATCCAATTTGCCGATGACACATTGTTATTTTGTGAAGCTAATGATTCTAATGTCTGGGCAATTGAATGTTTGTTGAGGAATTTTGAAATTTTTTCAGGTTTGATAATCAACTACAACAAAAGTTCTTTAATTAGTCTTAATATTGAAGGAAGCAAAGTTGATCAATGGGCAAATTCACTGCTATGCAAAACTGGAGAGATTCCTTTTAAACACCTGGGAGTTTTTGTTGGCACTAATCCAAGGAGAGCTCAAGCATGGCAGCCGATCCTTAATATTTTCAAGAAAAAACTTCTGGAGTTGGATGGAAATACTTTATCGGTTGGGGGTAAAACTGTTTTGATCAAGTCTGTTCTTACAAGTATTCTGGTACACTATTTCAGTATTTATAAAGTCCCTAAGGTGGTGTTGAAAGAGCATATTAAAATGCAGAGGAATTTTTTCTGGGGCGGAAAGGTTGATGGTAGAAAAATAGCGTGGATCAGCTGGGATGTGATATGTAGAAGTATAGAAGATGGGGGCCTTAATATCAAGGATCTTGGAGTGTTTAACACCGCTTTGTTAAGCAAATGGAAATGGAGATCTTTGATTTCAGACGATGAGCTTTGGAAGCGTGTGTTACAAGCACGGTATGGAGTTAGTTTTCCTAACCCAACTTACCGAAGAGGATTTGGTGGAAGAAATTTGTGGTCTATTTGGTGGAGGGATTTGCACGACACTTTTGTTAAAGATAATCAAGGTAAGTGGTTCGATGAAGCTATTAGAAGAAAAGTTGGAGATGGCAGGAATACTAGATTTTGGAGGGATATTTGGCTTGGCGAGAACTCTTTCGAATTCCGCTTTCGAAGACTGTTTTTGCTGTCTATGGATAAAGAGGCTTATATAGAAAACATGGGAACAACGATTAATGGTGGCTGGAAATGGGAGTGGAGGTGGAGAAGGGAGTTATTTGACCGGGAGAAGATATTACTTGTGGAGTTGGAACACGAATTGCATTATGTCCAATTTAGTGACGAGTTAAGAGATAGATGGACATGGGAACCAGAACCTAATGGGATTTTCTCTACCAGTTCACCTTACCGGAAACTTCGGGGAGGGAGTGGTTTTAGTAACGACATGTTGCTATCGAAGATGTGGGGAGTTGTAGCGCCTTTGAAGCTCAAAGTTCTTGTGTGGAAAATGTTTATGAATAAAATCGCTACAAGAGATAATTTGCAGAGAAAGGGCATTCTAAATGCGTCGGATGATGTCACGTGTGCTCTTTGTGAAAAAGATACAGAATCTCTTAAACATGTATTTTTTGAGTGTAGTTTCTCACAAGCGGTGTGGATGAGGTGTGTTGAATGGTTGGGATTTGTATCAGCGCTGTGGAATTCTCCTATGCAACATTTCGAACAGTTTGCAGGCCTATTCCAAGAAAGAAAGAGGGAAAAAGATTGGATGATAGTATGGTTCTTGGTTGTTGGAAGTATTTGGAGGATTAGAAATAATCTTATATTCAAATGGGAAGAGGCTAATACAAATGATATTTTGGAGCTGGTCAAAATAAAATCGTGGATTTGGTTGAGGTCGCATAACAAGAATTTTCAGGCGTCTTATTACGAGTGGAGTATTTATCCAAACCTTTGTTTGTAATGGTTCCTTTTTTTTCCGTCGGGTGTTCTTTGTGAGGGTTGAGTACCCCTTGTACTCACTTTTATGAAAATTCTTTTTACCGAGCAAAAAAAAAAAAAAAAACAAGCCATGTTCTAACTATAACATATATATAATTGAAAATCACATCTCTAAAAATAGTCAAACAATATTATATTTGTAACAATCCAAAAGAATTTGTAGCACTCATATCCAAATATACATTCATCGGTGTACGTAATGCATATCAATCAAACCATCCATTAATTCATAAAACTTAACAGTCAAACATTGTTATGTTACTTTGAAAGCATCTCACATAATAACAAGTCAAGTTCAACAAAGCTATAGAATATTGGGCCTAGCGAAATGGAACTCCCAATTTTATTTAAACTGAGCGGTTATCGGTTAACTCAAGTAAACGAGGGCGGAGTTGTAGAAGAACTTGATTTTTTTAAAACTCCAAAAGCGAAAATCGAAAACCGAACCAAGTGACTAGTTTTGATTATGGTTCGACCTAAAAATTCGATTAACTTGTGATTTTTTTTATTGGACTTAACTGTGAACCCCTTGTTTCTACGATAACATCGAGCATGAGTAGTCATAGATCATCCAACGTGAAAATGAGAAAAGCACATGTGTGCATAGATCCCATGTTAGTGGAGCTCACAAACAAGGGAGAAGACATTGCACTACAAATAGTAAATGGGTGTAATAGTGATCCATAAATCAAATCTTACTAAGGAAAGTATATGTCTGGTACTTTATTCGAAAGGCAACAAATTATGAAGACATCTAATTAAATGAAAAAGATACCATTGTCATTCTTGTGTTAAAACAATATCCAAGTTAAATGATTATCGAAATAAGAATAACTAAACAAGCATGTTGTAGGTAATTCCAGTCAGTCATATTGAAATTAAGCTAAAAAAAGCTGAAAGGAGATTAAAATTTTTTTAGGTTATCAATTCCATTTCTACTTGATATATTCGCCCGCCACCCTACTTAAATAAGATCTGCCTGTAATAAACAAACATTTCTGTCCGAAGGGTCAGGTATAATGAAACTGCATGCGGCTGAAGTTGATTTCACTTCCATTTCTCCGAAGGGTGAGGTATGATTTTATGAAATGTTACATGGCGTTTAAATTATTTTATAGATTCGTATCCGTTCTTGTACTTCTACTTCTTCTTCCTTTTTTTTTTTCTTTCTCAAAATTGCTTATTCTTCCTTACTAATACTACATTTACTGAATTATTGATTCTCCGGAGTCAGGAGGATATGGTATGATTCTTACGAAATTTTATGAAATATTCCTCCTTCTCTTTTTTCCTTCTTTAGGTTTTGCTGTTCAATCAAGGGGTTTTGCTAAAACATCCATAAAGAAAAATGGACAATCATGGATTTTTGATTTTGAATATATTGAAATTTATATAAATTCTGAATTGTAAAATTAAATTTGTTTCCCTTTTTATTACTGCACTTCACTCAATGTCTTCTTTTTGTCCATAATCATTAGAGAAAAAACGTGTCAGCGCGGTTTAGGGTTTAGTCGCCACTGTAAAGGAAAATGAATAAGGTTTTAACTTGTAAGGGGTTACTTTCTGCTGCGGTTCCAAGAGTACTAATCAAACTCTATGTACATTTTAATTCTTAATCAAGTATATTATAACGGCCGAGGTCTACATCTTCAAACAATATATGGTAAAACTGAAATTCTATATCATTCATAAATTTAAATTTTAACTTCATATACATTTTATATTTCTTTATAAGACAATCCAATGTATTGTAATATATATTTACACACTCCGTTTCTATATATATACGAATTGAAGTTTATTATTTATAAATTATAATCTTTCATTCAAATTTTTACAAAGTCGTCTTTCCTAACATTTCATTCATTGTGAAACATTTGTTGATTTCGTAAGGTCAATGGCAACAGGTAAACAAAAGATACTAAAAGCTTTAGAAAAACCAACTATGGATTCACATTACAGATATGCTCCGCAAAAGTATTTGAGCACTGCCCAATCTCAAGAAAACATTATTGACGTCGCTGAAAACAACGATAAGGAGCAACAAAATTTTGAATATTTTATGCTCAAACTCTACTCTTACGCGCGTGAGGCTGAGAGGTATGGCGTAGAACTGCTTCTTAAACCTAAAGAAGAAAGTTCTGTTAATGATGGTCATATGAAGACTCAAGAGCCGGTTAATCGACGAGCATCTCATCAAACACAACCTCAACCGGTTGAGAATGTCCTTATGCAAACTCCTGGAAAAGTAGTGAATGGGGTCGTGATGGAAAACGTGAAAGGGGGTACCAAGAGAAAGACTGTGGTAAAGGTAGGCAGTGGGGGTTTATCCGAGACTGATAGATCAAGGAAGGTGGCTGGTCAAGCAAGTACGGATAAGGGGAAGACTGTGATCGAAATAGATCATGGTGTCAATCAAAGTATTTATCAGAGGCTTGGTTTAACGAAGAAAGAAGTGATAAAAAAGCAGAACGAACGTGTCGACGTCACTCCATCAAATGTGAAAAACAAGATAAACCATGACACACATAGTTAATCGAATCATGTACCTATCTTGTTTTTCACATTTGATGGAGTGAAGTCTACACATTCCGGGGAGACGCACAAGAGAGGAAAGGCAGGAGGATGACATCTGTAACAAGAGAGGTGATCGAGTTTGACGATTTTATCTTGACCATGGGATTACATGATTTACCGCTGGCAGGGAGAAAATTTACGTGGTATAAATCGGATGGTACCTCGATGTGTCGGATGAATGGTTTAGAATTTGGCCAGATGTTTCACAACTGGATTTACGACGCTCTTTTTCAGATCACTACCCACTTCTCCTCAAAGTTAAAATCACTGATTGGGGACCCAAACCATTTCGATTATTGGATTGTTGGTATGATCACCCTGGGTTTCATGATTTTGTCAAAGATCAATGGAATAGGCACAGATGCAAGGGTTGGAGCAGTTATATTTTAAAGGAGAAATTGAAGCATATGAAACAAATGCTTAAAACTTGGAACAAAGAAACATTTGGAGATATTTTTAGGCAGATTGAGGAGGTAAAAGAAAAAGTTAACGCTTTAGATCATAAATCAGAACAGGTTGAACTTAACGAGGATGGGGTCACAGAAAGGAAAAAGTCATTCGCTCTATTTTGGAAAGCTTTAAAAAGGAAACATAAAATGTTGTTTCAAAAGGCAAGAATTAAGTGACTCAGATAAGGTGATCTAAACTCCAGCTTTTTTCACAGAGCTATCAACATGAGAAGAAGGACAAATAGAATTCAAGGACTGAGAATTGGCGAAAGATGGGTTGAAGAAGCTAGTGAGGTTAAAAATGAGGTGAAACTATACTTTTCAATATAGTTTTCCGAGCACTCTTGGAATCGACGAGAGCTCCTAAATATTGATTTCACACAGATTGGGAGTCAAGAGAATTACGAATTAACAAGACCCTTCTCGGAGGAGGAATTAAAGACGTAGTTTCGAGATGTGATAGGTCTAAAAGCCCGGGCTCGGATGGTTTCAACCTTGGGTTCATAAAAAGATTTTGGGACGCGTTGAAGGTGGATTTCTGTAACTTTTTAAATGAGTTTCAGGAGAATGGAAGGCTTGTGAAGAGATCTAACCCATCATTCATTGCTCTTATTCCTAAGGTTGAGTACCCGCAAAGTCTTAACGAGATTCGCCCAATCTCCCTTATTGGTTGTCTTTACAAGGTTCTCTCTAAGATCTTGGCAAATAGGATTCAAAAGGTGATTGACTCTGTTATTTCAATTGAGCAGTCAGGTTTTGTGGCAGGAAGACATATCCTTGATATTATCCTCATAACAAACGAGGTCATTGATGAGATAAAAACGAAAAAGAAACCAAGCATCCTCTTTAAGGCCGTCTTGTTGGTTCTATGTGGATTTTTAGACATAAATTTAACTTTGACGGTTCTTTTGAGCGGCATAAAGCTCGTCTTGTTGGTGAGGCAGGTCTCAACAGGTTGGAGTGGACTGTGATGAAACTTTCAGCCCAGTGGTCAAACCCGCCACCATTCGGACTGTCTTGAGTATTGCTCTATCTCACTCTTGGGACATCCACCAGCTCGATGTCAAGAATGCCTTCTTACACGGTAAACTCAATGAAACCGTTTATATGCATCAACCTATGGGCTTTCGTGACTCTCGCTTTCCCAATCATGTTTGCTTACTCAAGAAGTCTCTTTATGGTCTTAAGCAAGCCCCTCGGGCTTGGTATCAACGCTTTGCTGACTATGTGGCTACTATTGGTTTCACTCATAGCACCTCGGATCATTCACTATTTATTTATCGTCGTGGGGGTGATACTGCTTATCTTTTGTTATATGTGGATGACATTATTCTTACTGCATCTTCTCCTACACTGCGACGTTCTATTATGTCTCTCATTGGTACTGAGTTTGCTATGAAGGATTTGGGACTCCTTAGCTATTTTTTGGGCATTGTTGTTTCTAGCGTTTCAGGTGGACTCTTCTTATCACAGAAGAAATATGCTGAGAGTATTATTGAACGTGCTGGTATGAGTTCTTGCAAACTGTGTGCGACTCCAGTCGACACGTCCTCGAAGACAGGGAGTGCGACGGCCAGCCCTCCTGTCTCCGACTCTACTCTATTTCGGAGTCTTGCGGGTGCACTTCAGTACCTCACTTTCACTCGCCCGGATATATCTTATGCAGTTCAGCAAATTTGTCTATTTATGCATGCTCCTCGGGAATCTCACATGCAAGCACTGAAACGCATTATCCGTTATCTTCAAGGCACTATGGATCATGGCTTATCTCTATCTCGATCCACCATTTCTAGCCTTGTTGCCTACGCCGATGCTGATTGGGGTGGTTGCCCGGATACTAGGCGTTCTACCTCGGGTTATTGTGTTTATTTTGGGGACAACCTTATCTCTTGGTCGGCCAAAAGACAACCCACTCTCTCCCGTTCCAGTGCTGAGGTCGAATACCGTGGAGTTGCCAACGTTGTTTCCGAAGCTTGTTGGCTTTGAAACTTGCTTCTTGAGCTTCACCATCCTATTACGAAGGCAACCTTGGTCTATTGTGACAACATCAGCGCTGTCTATTTATCAGGGAATCCGGTTCAACACCAACGAACCAAGCACATTGAGATGGATATTCACTTTGTTCGTGAGAAGGTTGCTCGTGGCATTATTCGAGTTCTTCACGTCCCATCTCGGTATCAAATTGCCGATATATTCACGAAGGGCCTTCCACGTGTTCTTTTTGAAGATTTTCGTTCCAGTCTCAACGTCCGTCCTCCCCCCGTTTCGACTGCGGGGGTGTATTAGATATTATTGTATTCTAGTGTATCTAGTTTCCTTAGTTATCGTATTTAGATTCCATAGTTATCATATCCTTAGAGATATTGTGTAGGTAGATATTACCTTATCTTACGCATTGTAATTTGTATATATACTCTCTTGATTAATGAGAAGAACACACAGAATATTACAGTCTTACAGATTCACATTACAGATATGCTCCGCAAAAGTATTTGAGCACTGCCCAATCCCAAGAAAACGTTATTGACATCGCTGAAGACAACGATGAGGAGCAACAAAATTTTGAATCTTTTATGTTCAAACTCTACTCTTCCGCGCGTGAGGCTGAGAGGTATGGCGTAGAACTCCTTCTTAAACCTAAAGAAGAAAGTTTTGTTAATGATGGTCATATGAAGAATCAAGAGCCGGATAATCAACGAGCATCTCATCAAGCACAACCTCAACCGGTTGAGAATGTCCTTATGCGAACTCCTGGAAAAGTAGTGAATGGGGTCATGATGGAAAACGTGAAAGGAGATACCAAGGGAAAGACCGTGGTAAAGGTAGGCAGTGGGGGTTCATCAGAGACTGATAGATCGAGGAAGGTGGCTGATCACGCAAATATGGATAAGGGGAAGACCGTGATCGAAATAGATGGTGGTGTCAATCAAAGTATTAATCAGAGGCTTGGTCTAACGAAGAAAGAAGTGATAAAAAAGCAGAACGAACGTGTCGATGTCACTCCATCAAATGTGGAAAACAAGATAAACCATGACGCACATAGTGAATCGACTCGACCAATCAGGAAATGCAGGGAAGAGACTCTTAAAAAATTGAAGAGAGTTGTTAAAGAAGAAAATGAGAGCTCGGCTGAGTCTATGGGCACTCTTCGTACAACAAAGAAGCAGCTTCGTAGTAACTCCCCAGTCCGATCAGGTGCAGAAGACACCAGTACTTCCAAAGTGCAAAATCTCAATGCAGCTAAAAGCTCAGGGGTGCGTAAAAATTACAATTGTAATAATAATCAGGAAAGGGTTACTGGCGATGGGGTTTCTTCCGAATTGGAAATTCTAGACATTGATGAAGCGTTTAAAGGAAAATTGACCCCCTTTGTGCCTTCGAAATACAGCGTAAGTTACCAAAATTTGAACCTCTTTTTCACATCATGACCTCGATTGTTTTGATGTAATAATTATGACTGTTGGAGTTTCTTCCGACATGGAAATTGTAGACAGTGCTGCAGTTTTCAAAGGAAACTTTGTGCCTTCAAAATATAATGTCAGTTACCAAGATTTTGAACCTCTTTGTGGCGTATATTGTCACATAGTACTTAGATTGTTTTGATCTAATGATGCCAAATGTTGCTTTTATTACGATGTTTTTCAAGGTTGGTAGCTCGAACAAATCTGGTTGTTCATATGTGCGTTCTGATTTTGAAATAAAAGGTCTTGAATACTATGAAAAAACCATTTGACGAAGAGGAGTATCGTAAAAATCAGGAAGCAGTTCAAGTTTATCTGAATTCTTATCCAGGTCAGTTTTGAGGTTTATAGATTTATGAGATTTAATCAGAAGCTTATAAATTTCAATCTTTCTGATAAGGATTATCTTTCTTGTCTGCAGGTCTTAAGGACAAACTTGTAAAGTACCGATATGAAAAGACAGAATGCTTGAAGATCTTGCGTGCATTTTTCTTCTGGCTTGAGGTCAGTTGTACCTTATATTTGGATCAATCCTTCTCTAATTTTACGTAAAAGTACCATTCAAAAATGCCAAGCTCTACTGTATACGGATCACGAAATAATATAGCGGCGTTTTCTGGGAACACTTATAGAAATTCACCAGCAATACTGGAATCTCTTGTAGTCACATTGGTGCTTATTCTTGATCAGTTTTCGTAGTGTACTGAATGTTTCATTGAAAAATCAAATATTGTCATTCTTAACCTTGCTAAACATATTTGTCATAGTTTGTTTTACTGTTTTGACATGATTTACTAACAAAATATACTCCATTGAAGATGCGGTTAACTACTCCTACGCACATTGATGGATAGAGAATATATTTAGCTGGCTATTTAGAAGAACTTGGAGAGTCAAAAGGAGTCTTTTAGATTTGTTGCCAACCTTATTGAAGGGTCTAGAACATGTTCTTTTCTATTCAACTTTCGCGATATCTATACTTTCATCTTCAAAACTAACCCCCATGCAACTGAGAGACATATATATGGAGGAACAGCATTATTGCTTTAGCTAATCTTTTGTTCATCCTTGTCTCACCAACTTAAGAAGAATCATTTAAAATAAACACACACTCATTAATATTTATAAATGCGACCTTCCAAAACAAACAACATTTTTGTTTCACCCTCTTAAATTAACATTTAGAGACTCATGAACAACACTCTTGTTTCCAAAATTAAAACGGTCACTCTACATGAAAACACAACCTATTTCATCTACATGTGCTTTACTCTGAAAATGTTCAAACAATACATAGTTGGGTAAATTGTGTTTAGATCTAGAGTAGATTGTGTTTCTTACTTTGTCACTTAAAGTTTCCCCTAAAACAACTCCAAATATGTTTTTCCAATGACACAAATTTCCAAGATTTATCTTAGACAACTGAAAATGACTCAAATATGTCCTAACTTTCGCAGGGGACTCCTAACAAGTCATGTGCAAACTCCTATTTTAGAGGAACCAGGCGAAGACTCAATGCTGACAACCATGATAGATCTAGAATTGGCAAAGCCTATTGTATTCAATGTTTGTTACATTGATCGTGCTAACTACAACGAAAGATGTCCATACGAGAATCGGGATCCGCTAGAGAGACCAGAAGATGTTGGTTTAGCCATAGCAAAAAAGAGAGTTATGGTGGTACTGTCCATATGGCGTTAACAAGACCAGATTTTTGCATCATGACAAGGTCAATTATCTCAAACTACCATAGCAAGGAACGTACCCTAGATATTGTGGAGATATTCAATGATGGATCACACGACACCATATCATAGTAATTGCATCTTTAGTTGCATGGCGCGATTCAATCTAGATTGATAGAAACTGAAGGCCATCTATTTCTTCCCCTTGAAGTTCTAAGGGAACTTCATTATATAAGCTATATTTCAACTCTTTCTCAAGCGATCTGCTACATTCCTTAACACGGCCCCTTATGTGTGGGCGGTTATTACCTTCGGCCCTATACGTTGATAGGTCGCAAGTCAATTATGTCCAGAGTAAACTCTCGCAATTGAAGCCCATTTATTTATCCACTTAAGCCTTAGTAAACGGAGAGAAAAATTTTCTTTGAAAAAAATATTTTAGGCTCTTTGCATAAACGACGAGGGACATTTCTCATCTAGATTGTTTCATGCAAGAGCCATCGGTATGAGAAAATTACGTAAAATATATTGTTTCGTTAATGAATCAATACATTGTTTCACATTAGAGATGCTGAATATGTAAAAGAACCTTTGCTACTATATCAATAATCTTTTATTGATACATCAAAAGATACAAAATCAGTAGAGTTATTTCCTCGCGGAAAAATGGTTGTTAAAATTCCTTATTATGCCATTATTCATGTGCTGGATTCAATGACAGAAATGAAATCGGATAAGTCCCACTTCAGCCAAGATTCATGGCTACACCATTCTCTTGCGTTTTTTCCGTGGTCTGATATGTTGTATCAGCAGCCTTGTCCTTCTCCATAAATTTCACGTGCTTATTTATCGACAAATTTCAGATCTCCGAGATAGATTACTGATTCATGCATTTCTGTTATGTCTTTGTGCAAGCAGTCTTCTTGTACTTTTTTTCTGACATAATCTTCATTGCCTACAGATCTTAAAGGACGACATGTCGGAAGATAGACGTCTTTTAAAAAGGAAAATGCTTGAGCTGCTTCCCCTCTGAAGCATAGGTGAGTGAAAATTTAATTCCTTTGCATGAATTCTGTGTTCACTAATAATCACTTTCATCAAGTTTCCTCTGTACTTGAATAATAACATGCTATAAACGACTGTTGTAGTAAAATAGAAAGATCACATAATTTGTTCATGCGTGCTTTGAAGTCCCCCTAGATTTTCCATAAATAATGTGCTTGATGATGCTTTTAACTCAGTCATATGTAAGATATGCATCGATTGACAGACATAAAAATCTTTCTGTGTTCTGGACGATCAAAGAAAATGGTCAGATACATTTATAGTTGATTAAAAATAATCTTGCAAAAACATGGACTCTCTGGACTCTGTCATCCATCTTTGACACGCACGTGTGGCCTTGATATTACTATGTTACATAATATATGAACACTAAATTAACGTGAAAATATGTGTTGTTCACAGTATATGGTGCAAGAAAAATCAGTCCAACGCTTTGTCAATGTCTTGCTAGCTGCAGCCGGATGGATGTATGATAAGATGTCCCCAGTCTGAATATTTTGTGATATTTGGATTATGGAAACATTTGTAGGAAGACAAGAAGCTAGAGACGTCAGACGAGTTGAAAATTCTGATTTTTCTTTTTTATGGATTGTTAAGTTGGAGGTCATAATTCCTGTTTTTCTTTGACTGACTTTTACTACACTAACTTCCCTTCTATTTTATTATTATATGCTAAAACTGTGGTTTTCTCTATTCGAATTGGGATGATTTAGTTTATTTTTGTGTTATATATTTTTGTTCACTATTACATTGTGATTCCTTACAGAGGAGAGTGTTATATGCAATTCTTCATCTTCTTTGTTGACTGATGGTGTGATCCAAGTAAGAATTGAATCACGTCCAATTGTCAAATTTTATTTAGGAAAACAAGTCCAAGAGAGTTATGGGACCTAACATTAGACTTCAGCGCCGAGCAAGGAGCCCAACTTGTTTCGTAAAACTTCTCTAATTCAAAGAGTTCTAGAAGGCGTGTTATATATTGTTGGAAAGCCCTATGACTCCTCTTTTTAATGCAACAAAGGAAAAGTCATTTAGAATTTTTTAGAGGGAGTTTTGGCTATTTTTCTAAGACAGCACAAACTTTTTCGAATTCTATCAAGTTTGAGACCTTTGTGTATTCCTTACTAATTTCAGCTTTTACTTTCATTAATCTTAAGTTGATTATATTCTTCCCATCTTTTTGGGTCAAAATTTACATCTTCCAAGAGTTAATTT
Organism: Linaria vulgaris; assembly: GCA_948329865.1. Classification (NCBI taxonomy): domain Eukaryota; kingdom Viridiplantae; phylum Streptophyta; class Magnoliopsida; order Lamiales; family Plantaginaceae; genus Linaria; species Linaria vulgaris. The sequence goes on from OX415252.1 coordinate 28,864,213, forward strand.
GTGTTGGTTAATGTCCAAGAAGTTGAAGAGTCAAAAGATAGTTCGAGAACTTGATCTCACTTAGCCTTGAAATGTTTTGCCAATTCAAATTGAAACAAAATTAAAACTTCCTCGTATAAAGTTTCATACTTTTTTAAACTTCTATACCTTTTGGTAGATTTTCATTGAGTAAAAAATATTTTTGAGTGTTCTCTTGTATTTTCTCCTCACTTGTTTAATTTACCGGCATCAAAGTGGTTCCAGAGCCGAGAAAAAACTCCAAGGATCAATGTGATCTTTGTGATATCGAGTTGAAAGACTTGAGGAGACAACGGCGACAACTCCAACAATGCCTAGCTTAGCGCAAACCACTGGAATACAAAGAAAATCATTATGATTCAGAGGGTGATTATGGAGCCAATGAAAAGGTGTACAACCCATTTCATCATCATCGTAGATCGAGTACTAGTTCACGCATGAGACAACACGATGCACGTGGACGAAGATCTCATAATCATTTTGATACCAAGGTTGATGTTCACGAGTTCGGAAGAAGAACACAACCAAACAAATCATTAATTGCCTGCACCCATATAGAGGATATTTTAGTATCATAAAGTGCTTGAATATCGAAAAGTGAAGTTGGTGTCCATGAAGTTACAAAATGTGCGTCGATTTGGTGGGGAATTATTTAAGACAACCACCTGGTGAAGGAAAAGAGCCAATCGTTACATGACAAAAGATGAAAAGGATGCTCAAGATAAAATACTTGTTGGATAACAACATACAAGATACTTTTCTCAAGTTCCAAAACTTCAAGCAACGAGAAAAATCTATCGACGAATATACAACAGAGTTTGATCATCCTTTGATGTGACCAAAATTTTAGAATTGGTGAGCAAACAATAGCTTCGTTATCTTGGTGGATTGCACGCTGACATCGCTACGCCATCTAATTGCAGCCATATTGGACCTATAACAATGTTATCAAGCTCTCAGGGAAGGTTGAAAAGCAACTCAATGAAGCACCAAAGAATCTATGTGGTTCATGGATTAAAGAAACACATTCCAACAAAGAGAAGGCATCTACCTCTACCCAGTTTACCTGAAAGGTAAATCCATCGAAGGCACCTCCAAAAGGAATGAAATGGTTAAGTCAAAATCTCGACAATGTTTCAGATGTCATGGACTTGAAGATTTTGTTGTTAATAGTCTGAATAGAACAATTTTTTCCCTTGTTGAAGAAGATGAACCATTTTAAGAAGAAGAAGACAAATCAAATATAGACAAAGAAGTTGAAGAATCACTTATGCAAATCAAGGAGAAGTTCTTGTGGCTAAGTGCACATCAAAATATTGGCTTCGACGCAATATTTTTCACACTAAGTGCACATCAAAAGGAAAAAGTTTGCAATGTTCTTATAGATTAAGGGAGTTGCGAAAACATGGTGGCCATAGAAATGGTGGACAAGTTAGGACTCAAACCTAAAGTTCATCCACATCCTTGTAAGTTTACATGAATTTTTAAAGGAAATAAAATTAATGTGGATAAAAGGTCTCTTGTCCATTTCTCCATTGCCAAGAATTACCAAAATGGTTCTCGGTGTGATGTTGTGCACATGGATGCTTGCATTTGTTTCTTGGTCGACCTTGGTAATATCATCGAAAATCCATCCATGTTGGAAAAAAGAATACATATTACTTTGAAAAGGATGGTGCAAAGATTATATTATGGTTTTTGAAATCAGTGGGAGTTCCTAAACTCTCTAAAGGCGAAGAAAATTTGATGGTGTTGAAATCTCAATTTGATGAAGCTATGGAAGGAATCTCATGAATTCTTTCCTCTAATGATCATGGACAAAATAAATAAATAAAGGAGATTCCATCAATAATGCAGTCGAGTCTTCAAGAGTTTCAAGATGTCATCACGAATGAGATTCCACTAGGCCTTTCACCTATGAGAGATATTCAACATTTTACTGACCTAATTCCCGATGCTTCAACTCCTAATAAGGCAGCTTATAGGATAGGTCCTAATGAGCATGAGAGCTTGCAACTGCAAGTGCAAAAACTTCTGGATAGGGGTTGGTAACAGAAAACATGTGCCCTTGTGGTTTCCAAGCACTTCTAGTCCCAAAAAAGTTGGTTCTTAGTGTATGTGCATCGACAGTAGTAGGGTAAATAAAATCAAAATCAAGTACCTCTTTCCTATCCCTCATCTTGATGATCTTTTGTATCAGTTCCATGGTGCAAGAATATTCCTAAGATTGATCTTCAGAGTGGATATCATAAAATCTGAATGAGGACGGGTGATGAATGGAAAAATCGCATTCAAGACAAGAGATGGCCTTTGTGAATGGATGGTGATGCCATTTGGTCTTTCAAACGCACCAAGTAGATTCATGAGATTGATGAACCAAGTCGTGAAACCTTACATTGGCAAGTTTGTGGTTGTTTATTTTGATGATATCTTGATTTTTATCAAGAATGATAGACAACAGTTGGAGCATCTTTATGAAGTTTTCAAGACATTGAGGGAGAAAAAACTTGTTAACTTGAAAAAGTCTGAGTTCTTTGCAAAAAACCTTGTCGTTTTAGGCCTTTGTATACAACGCCCCATTTCTCCCTTGAAAGGCCACTGCAACTTGTTCACCTCATTTTGGTGGAAGGCCCTAATTTTCATGGGGGTGTTAAATAGTTCTATTTTTTTATTTAATTTAATTTAATTTTTATTATTTTTCTCATATCTGTATGTTTATGTAGATACAGTGGCCTCATTTCTTCGGGTTACAATCACCATACTTGTTGCATCGAAAAGAAAATAAAAAAGGGTTTTTGGTCTCCTGATGCAGATGAAAAGTTCAGGAATTACATTACCAAAAATGGTTGACATTGTTAGAGTACCGTTCAAAAACAAGCTGGTATACATTTCTTCAATTAAATTGATATGTCTTTTATTTTTATTTGTTTATCAACAAACTTACTTGAATCTTTTGGTACACAAGAGTTAATTATCTTATGTTATATATTTGGTGGTTTATAAGGTTAAAGGTGTTGAAAGAGTTGTAAACTTAGGACGATAGACTACCTGAGGCCTGATCTAAAGAGAGGGGGCTTCACTGACAAAAAATTAGTGATCTGAATGGCCTCCACTAGCTGTTAGGAAACATGTTAAAGACAACACCATCTTAATTATAAAAAAAATTTACAACTCAATAAATAATTGCCATTTTTGCATATCGTAGTAATTATATATCCTTTTATGTGTATGTGCTCTAAGATTGTGAAGCACATGCCAGACTGAACTGATAATTGGTAACGAGATCAAAAACTTTTGGAATTCAACTATGAAAAAGATTTTTGGCTTTCTACAAAGCTATCGTTATTAATAAGTCTGCTCCCCAACTCTCTCGTAATCTTCCAATTAGTTCTGGTGTGATCTTTAACACTCTAAACAACAATAACAACAACAACAATAATAATAATGATAATATGCTCTTCTCAAATGCACCAGTGGCGCCACAAGTGTATATTCCAAATCAAATACATATGTCGCTTCAAGGGTCTTCACCTACGATTGATACTAAGATTTTCTACAAAACAAATTTAGCCCAACCCCCTATTCAAGTACAGAACAGTGATTCATTATATATACCCGAACTTAATCTCCCTTATTGGGCTGATTAATGCTTTTATAACATCCCTCCACAAGTGTGACTTGTTAATCAGGCCCAACTTCTTGTGCAAAGTGATAATAATTTGTTTGGTGGCTTTCATGACCTAAACATGACTAGTAGCTCAATCATGAACTCAAAACCTCAAGTTCAAGCATGCCCAATGCAATAAGAACATAAGGTATTGTCAAATGATAATTATGCTATATTGGGATTTTGTAGCTTAGAGCCATGCCACAACTTTTTCCAGAAAAGCATGGAAAGCGACTTTGATGAGGCTATGCCATTATTATCTACTCTCGAACAATACCAATGTAGTATTGATGATCCATTACTACTTGATGAGGGGTTTACGAGTTTTTTTCCTGGTTTGAACGAAATAAGTATTACTGCTCTCCCTGAGTATCCCAACAACACCAACAACATTGTATTGTACTTCCAATGTACATTGTATGTAAGGTTGTAAACATTTATTGTTCTACTCTTGTTGGATCTTAAATGTATATTGTATGTAAGGTTGTATAATTTAACTTTCTACTAATAGAGATTTTAATATATAGGTAGGATAAATCTTTGAGGTGTAACTAAAAATTCATGAGAATCCTTTATGTTATTTCGGGTTTTCTCATACGTTTACTATTTTATTGTATTGAAATATGTCATATATTATAACACACTGTAACTAAGTATAGTTACACGAGACACATGGAATATGCCACTATATCATAGAAAACACAACTTGAAAAACTTATGTCATGAGATTATATGGAACCCTTGCAAGTTTATGCATGGTTCACCTGGTGGCGAAGATTCATTCATTTAATGACTCCCAAATAACTCACTATATAACGCCTAATTTCTCCTTGAAAGGCGACTGCAACTTGTTCACCTCGTTTCGGTGGAAGGCCCTAATTTTCACTGGGGTGTTAAATAGTTCTATTTTTTATTTAATTTAATTTAATTTTTATTATTTTATTCACATCTATATGTTTATGTAGATACAGTGACCTCATTTCTTTGGGTTACAATCACCATACTTGTTGCATCGAAAAGAAAATATTGTTGCATCAAAAAGAAAATAAAAAAGGGGTTTTGGTCTCCTAATGCACATGAAAAGTTCAGGAATTACATTACCAAAAAGGGTTGACGTTGTTAGAGTAACGTTCAAAAACAAGCCGGTATACATTTCTTCAATTAAATTGATATGTCATTTATTTTTATTTGTTTATCAACAAACTTACTTGAATCTTTTGATACACAAGAGTTAATTATCTTATATTATATATTTGGTGGTTTATAAGGTTAAAGGTGTTGAAAGAGTTGTAAACTTAGTAAGATAGACTACCTGAGACGTGATCTAAAGAGAGGAGGCTTCACTGACAAAGAAATTAGTGATCTGAATGGCCTCCACGAGCTCTTAGAAAACATGTTAAAAACAAAACCATATTAACTATAATAAATTTTTACAACTGAATAACTAATTGCCATTTTTGCATGTCGTAGTAATTATTTATCTTTTTATGTGTAGGTGCTCTAAGATTGTGAAGCACATGCTAGACTGAACTGATAATTGGTAACGAGATCAAAAACTTTTGGAATTCAACTATGAAAAAGATTTTTGGCTTTTTACAAAGCTCACGTTATTAATAAGTCAGCTCCCCAACTCTCTCATAATCTTCCAATTAGTTCTAGCGTGATCTTTAACACTCCAAACAACAATAACAACAACAATAATAATAATGATAATCTGTTCTTCTCAAATGCACCAGTGGCGCCACAAGTGTATATTCCAAATCAAATACATATGTCGCTTCAAGGGTCTTCACCTAGAATTGATACTAAGATTTTCTACGAAAACAAATTTAGCCCAACCCACTATTCAAGTACATAACAATGATTTAGTATAAATACCCGAACTTAATCTCCCTTATTGGGCTGATTAATGCTTTTATAACATCCCTCTACAAGTGTGACTTGTTAATCAGGCCCAAGTTCTTGTACAAAGTGATAATAATATGTTTGGTGGCTCTCATGACCTAAACATGACTAGTAGCTCAATCATGAACTCAAAACCTAAAGTTCAAGCATACCCAATGCAACAAGAACATAAGGTATTGTCAAATGATAATTATGCCATATTGGGATTTTGTAACGAAGAGCCACGCCCCAACTTTTTCGAGAAAAGCAAGGAAAGCGACTTTGATGAGGCTATGCCATTATTATCTACTCTCGAACAACACCAATGTAGTATTGATGATCCATTACTACTTGATGAGGGGTTTATGAGTTTTTTCCTTGGTTTGAATGAAATAAGTGCTACTGCTCTCCCTGAGTATCCCAACAACACCAACAACATCGAAATGTACTTCCAATGTACATTGTATGTAAGGTTGTAAACATTTAATGTTCAACTCTAGTTGGACCTTAAATGTATATTATATGTAAGGTTGTATACAATTATTGCGTTGTTTATGAAGTAATTTAACTTTCTACTAATAGAGATTTTAAAAAAAGGTAAGATAAATCTTTGAGGTGTAACTAAAAATTCATGAGAATCCTTTATGTTATTTTGAGTTTTATCATACGTTTTACTATTTTATTGTACTGAAATATGTCATATATTATAACACACTGTAACTAAGTATAGTTACACGAGACACAGGGAGTATGCCACTATATCATAGAAAACACAACTTGAAAAACTTATGTCATGAGATTATATGGAACCCCTGCAAGTTTATGCATGGTTCACCTGGTGGCGAAGATTCATTCATTTAATGACTCCCAAATAACTCACTATATAACGCCCCATTTTTCCCTTGAAAGGCCACTGCAACTTGTTCACCTCATTTTGGTGGAAGGCCCTACTTTTCATCGAGTGTTAAATAGTTCTATTTTTTTATTTAATTTAATTAAATTTTTATTATTTTCATCATATCTATATGTTTATGTAGATACAGTGACCCCATTTCTTTGGGTTACAGTCACCATACTTGTTGCATCGAAAAGAAAATATTGTTGCATCGAAAAGAAAATAGAAAAAGGTTTTTGGTCTCCTGATGCAGATGAAAAGTTCAGGAATTACATTATGAAAAATGGTTGACGTTGTTAGAATACCGTTCAAAAACAAGTCGGTATACATTTCTTCAATTAAATTGATATGTCTTTTATTTTTATTTGTTTATGAACAAACTTACTTGAATCCTTTGATACACAAGAGTTAATTATCTTGTATTATATATTTGGTGGTTTATAAGGTTAAAGGTGTTCAAAGAGTTGTAAACTTAGGCAGATAGACTACCTGAGGCCTGATCTAAAGAGAGGGGGATTCACTGACAACGAAATTAGTGATCTGAATGGCCTCCACGAGCAGTTAGGAAACATGGTAAAAACAACACCATATTAACTATAATAAATTTTTACAACAGAATAAATAATTGTCATTTTAACATGTCGTATTAATTATTTATCTTTTTATGTGTAGGTGCTCTAAGATTGTGAAGCACATGCCAGACTGAACTGATAATTGGTAGCGAGATCAAAAACTTTTGGAATTCAACTATGAAAAAGATTTTTGGCTTTCTACAAAGCTCACGTTATTAATAAGTCTGCTCCCCAACTCTCTCGTAATCTTCCAATTAGTTCTAGTGTGATCTTTAACACTCCAAACAACAATAACAACAACAATAACAATAATGATAATCTGTTCTTCTGAAATGCACCAGTGGCGCCACAGTTGTATATTCCAAATCAAATACATATGTCGCTTCAAGGGTCTTCACCTATAATTGATACTAAGATTTTCTACGAAAACAAATTTAGCCCAACCCACTATTCAAGTATAGAACAATGATTTAGCATAAATACCCGAACTTAATCTCCCTTATTGGGCTGATTAATGCTTTATAACATCCCTCTACAAGTGTGACTTGTTAATCAGGCCCAAGTTCTTGTGCAAGGTGATAATAATATGTTTGGTGGCTTTCATGACCTAAACATGACTAGTAGCTCAATCATGAACTCAAAACCTGAAGTTCAAGCATACCCAATGCAACAAGAACATAAGGTATTGTCAAATGATAATTATGCCATATTGGGATTTTGTAACGAAGAGCCACGCCCCAACTTTTTCGAGAAAAGCAAGGAAAGCGACTTTGATGAGGTTATGCCATTATTATCTACTCTCGAACAACACCAATGTAGTATTGATGATCCATTACAACTTGATTAGGGGTTTACGAGTTTTTTCCTTGGTTTGAATGAAATAAGTGCTACTGCTCTCCCTGAGTATCCCAACAACACCAACAACATCGAAATGTACTTCCAATGTACATTGTATGTAAGGTTGTAAACATTTATTGTTCAACTCTAGTTGGACCTTAAATGTATATTGTATGTAAGGTTGTATACATTTATTGTGTTGTTTATGAAGTAATTTAACTTTCTACTAATAGAGATTTTAAAAAAAGGTAGGATAAATCTTTGAGGTGTAACTAAAAATTCATGAGAATTCTTTATGTTATTTCGAGTTTTATCATACGTTTACTATTTTATTGTACTGAAATATGTCATATATTATAACGCACTGTAACTAAGTTTAGTTACACGAGACACAGGGAGTATGCCACTATATCATAGAAAACACAACTTGAAAAACTTATGTCATGAGATTATATGGAACCCTTGCAAGTTTATGCATGGTTCACCTGGTGGTGAAGATTAATTTATTTAATGACTCCCAAATAACTCACTATATTACGCCCCATTTTTCCCTTGAAAGGCCACTGCAACTTGTTCACCTCATTTTGGTGGAAGGCCCTACTTTTCATCGGGGTGTTAAATAGTTCTATTTTTTTATTTAATTTAATTTAATTTTTATTATTTTTCTCATATCTATATGTTTATATAGATACAGTGACCTCATTTCTTTGGGTTACAGTCACCATACTTGTTGCATCGAAAAGAAAATATTGTTGCATCGAAAAGAAAATAGAAAAATGTTTTTGGTCTCCTGATGCAGATGAAAAGTTCATGAATTACATTATGAAAAATGGTTGACGTTGTTAGAGTACCGTTCAAAAACAAGTCGGTATACATTTCTTCAATTAAATTGATATGTCTTTTATTTTGATTTGTTTATCAACAAACTTACTTGAATCCTTTGATACACAAGAGTTAATTATCTTGTATTATATATTTGGTGGTTTATAAGGTTAAAGGTGTTCAAAGAGTTGTAAACTTAGGCAGATAGACTACCTGAGGCCTGATCTAAAGAGAGAGGGATTCACTGACAACGAAATTAGTGATCTGAATGGCCTCCACGAGCAGTTAGGAAACATGTTAAAAACAACACCATATTAACTATAATAAATTTTTACAACAGAATAAATAATTGTCATTTTAGCATGTCGTATTAATTATTTATCTTTTTATGTGTAGGTGCTCTAAGATTGTGTCGCACATGCCAGACTGAACTGATAATTGGTAACGAGATCAAAAACTTTTGGAATTCAACTATGAAAAAGATTTTTGGCTTTCTACAAAGCTCACGTTATTAATAAGTCTGCTCCCCAACTCTCTCGTAATCTTCCAATTAGTTCTAGTGTGATCTTTAACACTCCAAACAACAATAACAACAACAATAACAATAATGATAATCTGTTCTTCTGAAATGCACCAGTGGCGCCACAGTTGTATATTCCAAATCAAATACATATGTCGCTTCAAGGGTCTTCTCCTATAATTGATACTAAGATTTTCTACGAAAACAAATTTAGCCCAACCCACTATTCAAGTATAGAACAATGATTTAGTATAAATACCCGAACTTAATCTCCCTTATTGGGCTGATTAATGCTTTATAACATCCCTCTACAAGTGTGACTTGTTAATCATGCCCAAGTTCTTGTGCAAGGCGATAATAATATGTTTGGTGGCTTTCATGACCTAAACATGACTAGTAGCTCAATCATGAACTCAAAACCTGAAGTTCAAGCATACCCAATGCAACAAGAACATAAGGTATTGGCAAATGATAATTATGCCATATTGGGATTTTGTAACGAAGAGCCACGCCCCAACTTTTTCGAGAAAAGCAAGGAAAGCGACTTTGATGAGGCTATGCCATTATTATCTACTCTCGAACAACACCAATGTAGTATTGATGATCCATTACTACTTGATTAGGGGTTTACGAGTTTTTTCCTTGGTTTGAATGAAATAAGTGCTACTGCTCTCCCTGAGTATCCCAACAACACCAACAACATCGAAATGTACTTCCAATGTACATTGTATGTAAGGTTGTAAACATTTATTGTTCAACTCTAGTTGGACCTTAAATGTATATTGTATGTATGGTTGTATACATTTATTGTGTTGTTTATGAAGTAATTTAACTTTCTACTAATAGAGATTTTAAAAAAAGGTAGGATAAATCTTTGAGGTGTAACTAAAAATTCATGAGAATTCTTTATGTTATTTCGAGTTTTATCATACGTTTTACTATTTTATTGTACTGAAATATGTCATATATTATAACGCACTGTAACTAAGTTTAGTTACACGAGACACAGGGAGTATGCCACTATATCATAGAAAACACAACTTGAAAAACTTATGTCATGAGATTATATGGAACCCTTGCAAATTTATGCATGGTTCACCTGGTGGTGAAGATTAATTTATTTAATGACTCCCAAATAACTCACTATATTACGCCCCATTTTTCCCTTGAAAGGCCACTGCAACTTGTTCACCTCATTTTGGTGGAAGGCCCTACTTTTCATCGGGGTGTTAAATAGTTCTATTTTTTTATTTAATTTAATTTAATTTTTATTATTTTTCTCATATCTATATGTTTATATAGATACAGTGACCTCATTTCTTTGGGTTACAGTCACCATACTTGTTGCATCGAAAAGAAAATATTGTTGCATCGAAAAGAAAATAGAAAAATGTTTTTGGTCTCCTGATGCAGATGAAAAGTTCATGAATTACATTATGAAAAATGGTTGACGTTGTTAGAGTACCGTTCAAAAACAAGTCGGTATACATTTCTTCAATTAAATTGATATGTCTTTTATTTTGATTTGTTTATCAACAAACTTACTTGAATCCTTTGATACACAAGAGTTAATTATCTTGTATTATATATTTGGTGGTTTATAAGGTTAAAGGTGTTCAAAGAGTTGTAAACTTAGGCAGATAGACTACCTGAGGCCTGATCTAAAGAGAGAGGGATTCACTGACAACGAAATTAGTGATCTGAACGGCCTCCACGAGCAGTTAGGAAACATGTTAAAAACAACACCATATTAACTATAATAAATTTTTACAACAGAATAAATAATTGTCATTTTAGCATGTCGTATTAATTATTTATCTTTTTATGTGTAGGTGCTCTAAGATTGTGTCGCACATGCCAGACTGAACTGATAATTGGTAACGAGATCAAAAACTTTTGGAATTCAACTATGAAAAAGATTTTTGGCTTTCTACAAAGCTCACGTTATTAATAAGTCTGCTCCCCAACTCTCTCGTAATCTTCCAATTAGTTCTAGTGTGATCTTTAACACTCCAAACAACAATAACAACAACAATAACAATAATGATAATCTGTTCTTCTGAAATGCACCAGTGGCGCCACAGTTGTATATTCCAAATCAAATACATATGTCGCTTCAAGGGTCTTCTCCTATAATTGATACTAAGATTTTCTACGAAAACAAATTTAGCCCAACCCACTATTCAAGTATAGAACAATGATTTAGTATAAATACCCGAACTTAATCTCCCTTATTGGGCTGATTAATGCTTTATAACATCCCTCTACAAGTGTGACTTGTTAATCAGGCCCAAGTTCTTGTGCAAGGCGATAATAATATGTTTGGTGGCTTTCATGACCTAAACATGACTAGTAGCTCAATCATGAACTCAAAACCTGAAGTTCAAGCATACCCAATGCAACAAGAACATAAGGTATTGGCAAATGATAATTATGCCATATTGGGATTTTGTAACGAAGAGCCACGCCCCAACTTTTTCGAGAAAAGCAAGGAAAGCGACTTTGATGAGGCTATGCCATTATTATCTACTCTCGAACAACACCAATGTAGTATTGATGATCCATTACTACTTGATTAGGGGTTTACGAGTTTTTTCCTTGGTTTGAATGAAATAAGTGCTACTGCTCTCCCTGAGTATCCCAACAACACCAACAACATCGAAATGTACTTCCAATGTACATTGTATGTAAGGTTGTAAACATTTATTGTTCAACTCTAGTTGGACCTTAAATGTATATTGTATGTATGGTTGTATACATTTATTGTGTTGTTTATGAAGTAATTTAACTTTCTACTAATAGAGATTTTAAAAAAAGGTAGGATAAATCTTTGAGGTGTAACTAAAAATTCATGAGAATTCTTTATGTTATTTCGAGTTTTATCATACGTTTTACTATTTTATTGTACTGAAATATGTCATATATTATAACGCACTGTAACTAAGTTTAGTTACACGAGACACAGGGAGTATGCCACTATATCATAGAAAACACAACTTGAAAAACTTATGTCATGAGATTATATGGAACCCTTGCAAATTTATGCATGGTTCACCTGGTGGTGAAGATTAATTTATTTAATGACTCCCAAATAACTCACTATATTACGCCCCATTTTTCCCTTGAAAGGCCACTGCAACTTGTTCACCTCATTTTGGTGGAAGGCCCTACTTTTCATCGGGGTGTTAAATAGTTCTATTTTTTTATTTAATTTAATTTAATTTTTATTATTTTTCTCATATCTATATGTTTATATAGATACAGTGACCTCATTTCTTTGGGTTACAGTCACCATACTTGTTGCATCGAAAAGAAAATATTGTTGCATCGAAAAGAAAATAGAAAAATGTTTTTGGTCTCCTGATGCAGATGAAAAGTTCATGAATTACATTATGAAAAATGGTTGACGTTGTTAGAGTACCGTTCAAAAACAAGTCGGTATACATTTCTTCAATTAAATTGATATGTCTTTTATTTTGATTTGTTTATCAACAAACTTACTTGAATCCTTTGATACACAAGAGTTAATTATCTTGTATTATATATTTGGTGGTTTATAAGGTTAAAGGTGTTCAAAGAGTTGTAAACTTAGGCAGATAGACTACCTGAGGCCTGATCTAAAGAGAGAGGGATTCACTGACAACGAAATTAGTGATCTGAATGGCCTCCACGAGCAGTTAGGAAACATGTTAAAAACAACACCATATTAACTATAATAAATTTTTACAACAGAATAAATAATTGTCATTTTAGCATGTCGTATTAATTATTTATCTTTTTATGTGTAGGTGCTCTAAGATTGTGTCGCACATGCCAGACTGAACTGATAATTGGTAACGAGATCAAAAACTTTTGGAATTCAACTATGAAAAAGATTTTTGGCTTTCTACAAAGCTCACGTTATTAATAAGTCTGCTCCCCAACTCTCTCGTAATCTTCCAATTAGTTCTAGTGTGATCTTTAACACTCCAAACAACAATAACAACAACAATAACAATAATGATAATCTGTTCTTCTGAAATGCACCAGTGGCGCCACAGTTGTATATTCCAAATCAAATACATATGTCGCTTCAAGGGTCTTCTCCTATAATTGATACTAAGATTTTCTACGAAAACAAATTTAGCCCAACCCACTATTCAAGTATAGAACAATGATTTAGTATAAATACCCGAACTTAATCTCCCTTATTGGGCTGATTAATGCTTTATAACATCCCTCTACAAGTGTGACTTGTTAATCATGCCCAAGTTCTTGTGCAAGGCGATAATAATATGTTTGGTGGCTTTCATGACCTAAACATGACTAGTAGCTCAATCATGAACTCAAAACCTGAAGTTCAAGCATACCCAATGCAACAAGAACATAAGGTATTGGCAAATGATAATTATGCCATATTGGGATTTTGTAACGAAGAGCCACGCCCCAACTTTTTCGAGAAAAGCAAGGAAAGCGACTTTGATGAGGCTATGCCATTATTATCTACTCTCGAACAACACCAATGTAGTATTGATGATCCATTACTACTTGATTAGGGGTTTACGAGTTTTTTCCTTGGTTTGAATGAAATAAGTGCTACTGCTCTCCCTGAGTATCCCAACAACACCAACAACATCGAAATGTACTTCCAATGTACATTGTATGTAAGGTTGTAAACATTTATTGTTCAACTCTAGTTGGACCTTAAATGTATATTGTATGTATGGTTGTATACATTTATTGTGTTGTTTATGAAGTAATTTAACTTTCTACTAATAGAGATTTTAAAAAAAGGTAGGATAAATCTTTGAGGTGTAACTAAAAATTCATGAGAATTCTTTATGTTATTTCGAGTTTTATCATACGTTTTACTATTTTATTGTACTGAAATATGTCATATATTATAACGCACTGTAACTAAGTTTAGTTACACGAGACACAGGGAGTATGCCACTATATCATAGAAAACACAACTTGAAAAACTTATGTCATGAGATTATATGGAACCCTTGCAAATTTATGCATGGTTCACCTGGTGGTGAAGATTAATTTATTTAATGACTCCCAAATAACTCACTATATTACGCCCCATTTTTCCCTTGAAAGGCCACTGCAACTTGTTCACCTCATTTTGGTGGAAGGCCCTACTTTTCATCGGGGTGTTAAATAGTTCTATTTTTTTATTTAATTTAATTTAATTTTTATTATTTTTCTCATATCTATATGTTTATATAGATACAGTGACCTCATTTCTTTGGGTTACAGTCACCATACTTGTTGCATCGAAAAGAAAATATTGTTGCATCGAAAAGAAAATAGAAAAATGTTTTTGGTCTCCTGATGCAGATGAAAAGTTCAGGAATTACATTATGAAAAATGGTTGACGTTGTTAGAGTACCGTTCAAAAACAAGTCGGTATACATTTCTTCAATTAAATTGATATGTCTTTTATTTTGATTTGTTTATCAACAAACTTACTTGAATCCTTTGATACACAAGAGTTAATTATCTTGTATTATATATTTGGTGGTTTATAAGGTTAAAGGTGTTCAAAGAGTTGTAAACTTAGGCAGATAGACTACCTGAGGCCTGATCTAAAGAGAGAGGGATTCACTGACAACGAAATTAGTGATCTGAATGGCCTCCACGAGCAGTTAGGAAACATGTTAAAAACAACACCATATTAACTATAATAAATTTTTACAACAGAATAAATAATTGTCATTTTAGCATGTCGTATTAATTATTTATCTTTTTATGTGTAGGTGCTCTAAGATTGTGACGCACATGCCAGACTGAACTGATAATTGGTAACGAGATAAAAAACTTTTGGAATTCAACTATGAAAAAGATTTTTGGCTTTCTACAAAGCTCACGTTATTAATAAGTCTGCTCCCCAACTCTGTCGTAATCTTCCAATTAGTTCTAGTGTGATCTTTAACACTCCAAACAACAATAACAACAACAATAACAATAATGATAATCTGTTCTTCTGAAATGCACCAGTGGCGCCACAGTTGTATATTCCAAATCAAATACATATGTCGCTTCAAGGGTCTTCACCTATAATTGATACTAAGATTTTCTACGAAAACAAATTTAGCCCAACCCACTATTCAAGTATAGAACAATGATTTAGTATAAATACCCGAACTTAATCTCCCTTATTGGGCTGATTAATGCTTTATAACATCCCTCTACAAGTGTGACTTGTTAATCAGGCCCAAGTTCTTGTGCAAGGTGATAATAATATGTTTGGTGGCTTTCATGACCTAAACATGACTAGTAGCTCAATCATGAACTCAAAACCTGAAGTTCATACATACCCAATGCAACAAGAACATAAGGTATTGGCAAATGATAATTATGCCATATTGGGATTTTGTAACGAAGAGCCACGCCCCAACTTTTTCGAGAAAAGCAAGGAAAGCGACTTTGATGAGGCTATGCCATTATTATCTACTCTCGAACAACACCAATGTAGTATTGATGATCCATTACTACTTGATTAGGGGTTTACGAGTTTTTTCCTTGGTATGAATGAAATAAGTGCTACTGCTCTCCCTGAGTATCCCAACAACACCAACAAAATCGAAATGTACTTCCAATGTACATTGTATGTAAGGTTGTAAACATTTATTGTTCAACTCTAGTTGGACCTTAAATGTATATTGTATGTATGGTTGTATACATTTATTGTGTTGTTTCTGAAGTAATTTAACTTTCTACTAATAGAGATTTTAAAAAAAGGTAGGATAAATCTTTGAGGTGTAACTAAAAATTCATGAGAATTCTTTATGCTATTTCGAGTTTTATCATACGTTTTACTATTTTATTGTACTGAAATATGTCATATATTATAACGCACTGTAACTAAGTTTAGTTACACGAGACACAGGGAGTATGCCACTATATCATAGAAAACACAACTTGAAAAACTTATGTCATGAGATTATATGGAACCCTTGCAAGTTTATGCATGGTTCACCTGGTGGCGAAGATTCATTTATTTAATGACTCCCAAATAACTCACTATATTACGCCCCATTTTTCCCTTGAAAGGCCACTGCAACTTGTTCACCTCATTTTGGTGGAAGGCCCTACTTTTCATCGGGGTGTTAAATAGTTCTATTTTTTTATTTAATTTAATTTAATTTTTATTATTTTCCTCATATCTATATGTTTATATAGATACATTGACCTCATTTATTTGTGTTACAGTCACCATATTTGTTGCATCGAAAAGAAAATATTGTTGCATCGAAAAGAAAATAGAAAAATGTTTTTGGTCTCCTGATGCAGATGAAAAGTTCAGGAATTACATTATGAAAAATGGTTGACGTTGTTAGAGTACCGTTAAAAAACAAGTCGGTATACATTTCTTCAATTAAATTGATATGTCTTTTATTTTTATTTGTTTATCAACAAACTTACTTGAATCCTTTGATACACAAGAGTTAATTATCTTGTATTATATATTTGGTGGTTTATAAGGTTAAAGGTGTTCAAAGAGTTGTAAACATAGGCAGATAGACTACCTGAGGCCTGATCTAAAGAGAGGGGGCTTCACTGACTAAGAAATTAGTGATCTGAATGGCCTCCACGAGCAGTTAGGAAACATGTTAAAAACAACACCATATTAACTATAATGAATTTTTACAACAGAATAAATAATTGTCATTTTAGCATGTCGTAGTAATTATTTATCTTTTTATGTGTAGGTGCTCTAAGATTGTGAAGCACATGCCAGACTGAACTGATAATTGGTAACGAGATCAAAAACTTTTGGAATTCAACTATGAAAAAGATTTTTGGCTTTTTACAAAGCTCACGTTATTAATAAGTCTGCTCCCCAACTCTCGCATAATCTTCCAATTAGTTCTAGTGTGATCTTTAAGACTCCAAACAACAATAACAACATCAATAATAATAATGATAATCTCTTCATCTCAAATGCACTAGTGGCGCCACAGTTGTATATTCCAAATCAAATACATATGTCGCTTCAAGGGTATTCACATAGAATTGATACTAAGATTTTCTACGAAAACAAATTTAGCCCAACCCACTATTCCAGTACAGAACAACGATTTAGTATAAATACCCGAACTTAATCTCCTGTATTGGGCTGATTAATGCTTTATAACATCCCTCTACAAGTGTGACATGTTAATCAGGCCCAAGTTCTTGTGCAAAGTGATAATAATATGTTTGGTGGCTTTCATGACCTAAACATGACTAGTAGCTCAATCATGAACTCAAAACCTGAAGTTCAAGCATACCCAATGCAACAAGAACATAAGGTATTGTCAAATGATAATTATGCCATATTGTGATTTTGTAACGAAGAGCCACGCCCCAACTTTTTCGAGAAAAGCAAGGAAAGCGACTTTGATGAGGCTATGCCATTATTATCTACTCTCGAACAACACCAATGTAGTATTGATGATCCATTACAACTTGATTAGGGGTTTACGAGTTTTTTCCTTGGTTTGAATGAAATAAGTGCTACTGCTCTCCCTGAGTATCCCAACAACACCAACAACATCGAAATGTACTTCCAATGTACATTGTATGTAAGGTTGTAAACATTTATTGTTCAACTCTAGTTGGACCTTAAATGTATATTGTATGTAAGGTTGTATACATTTATTGTGTTGTTTATGAAGTAATTTAACTTTCTACTAATAGAGATTTTAAAAAAAGGTAGGATAAATCTTTGAGGTGTAACTAAAAATTCATGAGAATTCTTTATGTTATTTCGAGTTTTATCATACGTTTACTATTTTATTGTACTGAAATATGTCATATATTATAACGCACTGTAACTAAGTTTAGTTACACGAGACACAGGGAGTATGCCACTATATCATAGAAAACACAACTTGAAAAACTTATGTCATGAGATTATATGGAACCCTTGCAAGTTTATGCATGGTTCACCTGGTGGCGAAGATTAATTTATTTAATGACTCCCAAATAACTCACTATATTACGCCCCATTTTTCCATTGAAAGGCCACTGCAACTTGTTCACCTCATTTTGGTGGAAGGCCCTACTTTTCATCGGGGTGTTAAATAGTTCTATTTTTTTATTTAATTTAATTTAATTTTTATTATTTTCCTCATATCTATATGTTTATATAGATACATTGACCTCATTTATTTGGGTTACAGTCACCATATTTGTTGCATCGAAAAGAAAATATTGTTGCATCGAAAAGAAAATAGAAAAATGTTTTTGGTCTCCTGATGCAGATGAAAAGTTCAGGAATTACATTATGAAAAATGGTTGACGTTGTTAGAGTACCGTTCAAAAACAAGTCGGTATACATTTCTTCAATTAAATTGATATGTCTTTTATTTTTATTTGTTTATCAACAAACTTACTTGAATCCTTTGATACACAAGAGTTAATTATCTTGTATTATATATTTGGTGGTTTATAAGGTTAAAGGTGTTCAAAGAGTTGTAAACATAGGCAGATAGACTACCTGAGGCCTGATCTAAAGAGAGGGGGCTTCACTGACTAAGAAATTAGTGATCTGAATGGCCTCCACGAGCAGTTAGGAAACATGTTAAAAACAACACCATATTAACTATAATGAATTTTTACAACAGAATAAATAATTGTCATTTTAGCATGTCGTAGTAATTATTTATCTTTTTATGTGTAGGTGCTCTAAGTTGTGAAGCACATGCCAGACTGAACTGATAATTGGTAACGAGATCAAAAACTTTTGGAATTCAACTATGAAAAAGATTTTTGGCTTTTTACAAAGCTCACGTTATTAATAAGTCTGCTCCCCAACTCTCGCATAATCTTCCAATTAGTTCTAGTGTGATCTTTAACACTCCAAACAACAATAACAACATCAATAATAATAATGATAATCTCTTCATCTCAAATGCACTAGTGGCGCCACAGTTGTATATTCCAAATCAAATACATATGTCGCTTCAAGGGTATTCACCTAGAATTGATACTAAGATTTTCTACGAAAACAAATTTACCCCAACCCACTATTCAAGTACAGAACAATGATTTAGTATAAATACCCGAACTTAATCTCCTGTATTGGGCTGATTAATGCTTTATAACATCCCTCTACAAGTGTGACATGTTAATCAGGCCCAAGTTCTTGTGCAAAGTGATAATAATATGTTTGGTGGCTTTCATGACCTAAACATGACTAGTAGCTCAATCATGAACTCAAAATCTGAAGTTCAAGCACACCCAATGCAACAAGAACATAAGGTATTGTCAAATGATAATTATGCCATATTGGGATTTTGTAACGAAGAGCCACGCCCCAACTTTTTCGAGAAAAGCAAGGAAAGCGACTTTGATGAGGCTATGCCATTATTATCTACTCTCGAACAACACCAATGTAGTATTGATGATCCATTACTACTTGATGAGGGGTTTACGAGTTTTTTCCTTGGTTTGAATGAAATAAGTGCTACTGCTCTCCCTGAGTATCCCAACAACACCAAAAACAACGAATGTACATTGTATGTAAGGTTGTAAATATTTATTGTTCAACTCTAGTTGGACCTTAAATGTATATTGTATGTAAGGTTGTATACATTTATTGTGTTGTTTATGAAGTAATTTAACTTTCTACAAATAGAGATTTTAAAAAAAGGTAGGATAAATCTTTGAGGTGTAAATAAAAATTCATGAGAATCCTTTATGTTATTTCGAGTTTTATCATACGTTTTACTATTTTATTGTATTGAAATATGTCATATATTATAACACACTGTAACTAAGTATAGTTACACGAGACACAGGGAGTATGCCACTATATCATAGAAAACAACACCATATTAACTATAATAAATTTTTACAACATAACAAATAATTGTCATTTTACCATGTCGTAGTAATTATTTATCTTTTTATGTGTAGGTGCTCTAAGATTGTGAAGCACATGCCAGACTGAACTGATAATTTGTAACGAGATCATAAACTTTTGGAATTCAACTATGAAAAAGATTGTTGGCTTTTTAAAAAGCTCACATTATTAATAAGTCTGTTCCCCAACTCTCTCATAATCTTCCAATTAGTTCTGGTGTGATCATTAACACTCCAAACAACAATAATAACAACAACAATAATAATGATATATCTGTTCCTCTCAAATGCACCAGTGGCGCCACAAGTGTATATTCCAAATAAAATACATATGTCGATTCAAGGGTCTTCACCTAGAATTGATAATAAGATTTTCTACAAAACAAATTTAGCCCAACCCCCTATTCAAGTACAGAACAATGATTCAATATATATACCCGAACTTAGTCTCCCTTATTGGGCTGATTAATGCTTTTATAACATCCCTCCACAAGTGTGACTTATTAATCAGGCCCAAGTTCTTGTGCAAAATGATAATAATATGTTTGGTGGCTTTCATGACCTAAACATGACTAGTAGCTCGATCATTAACTCAAAACCTCAAGTTCAAGGATACCCGATGCAACAATAACATAAGGTATTGTCAAATGATAATTATGCCATATTGGGAATTTCTAACGAAGAGCCACGCCCCAACTTGTTCCAGAAAAGCAAGGAAAGCGACTTTTTCCTTGGTTTGAATGAAATAAGTGCTACTGCTCTCCCTGAGTATCCCAACAACACCAACAACATCGAAATGTACTTCCAATGTACATTGTATGTAAGGTCGTAAACATTTATTGTTCAACTCTAGTTGGACCTTAAATATATATTGTATGTAAGGTTGTATTCATTTATTGTGTTGTTTCTGAAGTAATTTAACTTTCTACTAATAGAGATTTTAAAAAAAGGTAGGATAAATCTTTGAGGTGTAACTAAAAATTCATGAGAATCCTTTATGTTATTTCGAGTTTTATCATACGTTTTACTATTTTATTGTATTGAAATATATCATATATTATAACACACTGCAACTAAGTATAGTTACACGAGACACGGGGAGTATGCCACTATATCATAGAAAACACAACTTGAAAAACTTATGTCATGAGATTATATGGAACCCTTGCAAGTTTATGCATGGTTCACCTGGCGGCGAAGATTCATTCATTTAATGACTCCCAAATAACTCACTATATAGTGCCCCATTTTTCCCTTGAAAGGCCACTGCAACTTCTTCACCTCATTTTGGTGGAAGGCCCTACTTTTCATCGGGGTGTTAAATAGTTCTATTTTTTTATTTAATTTAATTTAATTTTTATTATTTTCCTCATATCTATATGTTTATGTAGATACAGTGATTATTAATTGTCGTAGTCATTATTTATCTTTTTATGTGTAGGTTCTATAAGATTGTGAAGCACATGCCAGACTGAAGTGATAATTCGTAACGAGATCAAAAACTTTTGGAATTCAACTATGAAAAAGATTATTGGCTTTTTACAAAGCTCACGTTACTAATAAGTGTGCTCCCCAACTCTCTCATAATCTTCCAATTAGTTCTGGTGTGATCTTTAACACTCCAAACAACAATAAAAACTACAATAATAATGATGATAATCTGTTCTTCACAAATGCACCAGTGGCGCCACAAGTGTATATTCCAAATCAAATACATATGTCGCTTCAAGGGTCTTCACCGAGAATTGATACTAAGATTTTCTACAAAACAAATTTAGCCCAACCCCCTATTCAAGTACAGAACTGTGATTCAGTATATATACCCGAACTTAATCTCCCTTATTTGGCTGATTAATGGTTTTATAACATCCCTCCACAAGTGTGACTTGTTAATCAGGCCCAAGTTCTTGTGCAAACTGATAATAATATGTTTGGTGGCTTTCATGACCTAAACATGACTAGTGGCTCGATCATGAACTCAAAACCTCAAGTTCAAGCATACCCAATGCAACATGAACATAAGGTATTGTCAAATGATAATTGTGCCATACTTGGATTGTGTAACGATGAGCAACGCCCCATTCTTTTCCAGAAAGGCAAGGCAAGCGACTTTGATGAGGCTACGCCATTATTATCTACTCTCGAACAACACCAATGTAGTATTGATGATCCATTACTACTAGATGGGGCATTTACGAGTTTTTTTCCTAGTTTGAATGAAATAACTGTTACTGCTCTCCCTGAGTATCCCAACAACACCAACAACATCGAGTTGTACTTCCAATGTACATTGTACGTAAGGTTGTAAACATTTATTTTTCAACTCTAGTTGGACCTTAAATGTATAGTGTACGTAAGGTTGTATACATTTCTTGTGTTGTTTATGACGTAATTTAACTTTCTACTAATAGCGATTTTAAAAAATAAGTAAGATAAATCTTTGAGGAGTAACTAAAAATTTATGAGAATCCTTTATGTTATTTCGTGTTTTATCATACGTTTTACTATTTTATTGTATTGAAATACGTCATATATTATAACACACTGTAACTAACTATGTATAGTTACACGAGACACAGGGAGTATGCCACTACATCATAGAAAACACAACGTGAAAAACTTATGTCATGAGATTATATGGAACCCTTGCAGGTTTATGCATGGTTCACCTGGTGGCGAAGATTCATTCATTTAATGACTCCCAAATAACTCACTATATAGCGCCACATTTCTCCCTTGAAAGGCCACTGCAACTTGTATACCTCATTTTGGTGGAAGGCCCTAATTTTCATCGGGGTGTTAAATAGTTCTATTTTTTTATTTAATATTTTTTTAATTTTTTTATTTTCCTCATATCTATATGTTTATGTAAATACAATGACCTCATTTCTTTGGGTTACAATCACCATACTTGTTGCAACGAAAAGAAAATATTGTTGCAACGAAAAGAAAATAAAAAAGAGTTTTCGGTCTCTTGATGCTGATGAAAAGTTCAGGAATTACATTACGAAAAATGGTTGACGTTGTTAAGGAACCGCTTAAAAACAAGCCGGTATACATTTCTTCCATTAAACTTACTTGAATCCTTTGATACACAAGAGTTAATTATCTTATATTATATATTTGGTAGTTTATAAGGTTAAAGGTGTTGAAAGAGTTGTAAACTTAGGCTGATAGACTACCTGAGGCCTAATCTAAAGAGAGGGGGCTTCACTGATAAAGAAATTAGTGGCCTGAATGGCCTCCACGAGCTGTTAGGAAACAAGTTAAAAACATCACCATCTTAATTATAATAATTTTTTACAACTGAATAAATAAGTGCCATTTTTGCATGTCGTAGTAATTATTTATCTTTTTATGTGTAGGTGCTCTAAGATTGTGAAGCACATGCCAGAGTGAAGTGATAATTGACAACGAGTTCAAAACTTTTTGGAATTCAACTTTGAAAAAGATTATTGGCTTTTTACAAAGCTCACATTATTAATAAGTTTGCTCTCTAACTCTCTCATAATCTTCCAATTAGTTCTGGTGTGATCTTTAACACTCCAAACAACAATAACAACAATCATAATAATAATGATAATCTGTTCTTCTCAAATGCACCAATGGCGCCACAAGTGTATATTCCAAATCAAATACATATGTCGCTTCAAGGGTCTTCACCGAGAATTGATACTAAGATTTTCTACAAAACAAATTTAGCCCAACCCCCAATTCATGTACAGAACAGTGATTCAGTATATATACCCGAACTTAATCTCCATTATTGGGCTGATGAATGGTTTTATAACATCCCTCCACAAGTGTGACTTGTTAATCAGGCCCAAGTTCTTGTGCAAACTGGTAATAATATGTTTGGTGGCTTTCATGACCTAAACATGACTAATGGCTCGATCATGAACTCAAAACCTCAAGTTCAACCATACCCGATGCAACAAGAACATAAGGTATAGTCAAATGATAATTATGCCATATTGGGATTTTGTAACTAAGAGCCACACTCCAACTTTTTCCAAAAAGGCAAGGAAAGCGACTTTGAAGAGGCGATGCCATTATTATCTACTCTCGAACAACACCAATGTAGTATTGATGATCCATTACTACTAGATGAGGCGTTTACGAGTTTTTTTCATGATTTAAATGAAATAACTTTTACTGCTCTCCCTGAGTATCCTAGCAACACCAACAACATAGAGTTGTACTTCCAATTTACATTGTATGTAAGGTTGTAAACATTTATTTTTCAACTCTAGTTGGACCTTAAATGTATAGTGTTTGAGGTGTAACTAAAAATTTATGAGAATCCTTTATGTTATTTCGTGTTTTATCATACGTTTTACTATTTTATTGTATTGAAATACGTCATATATTATAACACACTGTAACTAGCTATGTATAGTTACACGAGACACAGGGAGTATGCCACTATATCATAGAAAACACAACGTGAAAAACTTATGTCATGCGATTATATGGAACCCTTGCAGATTTATGCATGGTTCACCTGCTGGCGAAGATTCATTCATTTAATGACTCCCAAAAAACTCACTATATAACGCCACATTTCTCCCTTGAACGGCCACTGCAACTTGTTCACCTCATTTTGGTGGAAGGCCCTAATTTTCATCGGGGTGTTCTATTTTTTTATTTAATTTAATTTAATTTTTTTATTTTCCTCATATCTATATGTTTATGTAAATACAATGACCTCATATCGAAAAGAAAATATTGTTGCATCGAAAAGAAAATAAAAAAGGGTTTTCGGTCTCTTGATGCGGATGAAAAGTATAGGAATTACATTACGAAAAATGGTTGACGTTGTTAGAGTACCGTTAAAAACAAGTCGGTGCACATTTCTTTAATTAAATTGATATATCTTTTATTTTTATTTGTTTATCAACAAACTTACTTGAATCTTTTGATACAAAAGAGTTAATTATCCTATATTATATATTTTTTGGTTTATAAGGTTAAAGGTGTTGAAAGAGTTGTAAACTTAGGCAGATAGACTACCGGAGGCCTGATCTGAGGCCTGATCTAAAGAGAGGGGGCTTTACTGACAAAGAAATTAGTGATCTGAATGGCCTCCACGAGCGGTTAGGAAACATGTTAAAAACAACACCATATTAACTATGATAAATTTTTACAACTGAATAAATAATTGCCATTTTAGCATGTCGTAGTAATTATTTATCTTTTTATGTGTAGGTGCTCTAAGATTGTGAAGCACATGCCAGACTGAAGTGATAATTGGTAACGAGATCAAAAACTTTTTGGAATTCAACTTTGAAAAAGATTATTGGCTTTTTACAAAGCTCACATTATTAATAAGTTTGCTCCCTAATTCTCTCATAATCTTCCAATTAGTTCTGGTGTGCTCTTTAACACTCCAAACATCAATAACAACAACCATAATAATAATGATAATCTGTTCTTCTCAAATTCACCAATGGCGCCACAAGTGTATATTCCAAATCAAATACATATGTCGCTTCAAGGGTCTTCACCGAGAATTGATACTATGATTTTTTACAAAACAATATTTAGCCCAACCCCCAATTCATGTACAGAACAGTGATTCAGTATATATACCCGTACTTAATCTCCATTATTGGGCTGATTAATGGTTTTATAACATCCCTCCACAAGTGTGACTTGTTAATCAGGCCCAAGTTCTTGTGCAAACTGGTAATAATATGTTTGGTGGCTTTCATGACCTAAACATGACTAGTGGCTCGATCATGAACTCAAAACCTCAAGTTCAACCATACCCGATGCAACAAGAACATAAGGTATTGTCAAATGATAATTACGCCATATTGGGATTTTGTAACTAAGAGCCACACTCCAACTTTTTCCAGAAACGCAAGGAAAGCGACTTTGAAGAGGCGATGCCATTATTTCTACTCTCGAACAACACCAATGTAGTATTGATGATCCATTACTACTAGATGAGGCATTTGCGAGTTTTTTTCCTGGTTTGAATGAAATAATTGTTACTGCTCTCCCTGATTATCCCAGCAACACCAACAACATCGAGTTGTACTTCCACGGTACATTGTATGTAAGGTTGTAAACATTTATTTTTCAACTCTAGTTGGACCTTAAGTGTATAGTGTACGTAATGTTGTATACATTTCTTGAGTTGTTTATGACGTAATTTAACTTTCTACTAATAGCGATTTTAAAAAATAAGTAAGATAAATCTTTGAGGTGTAACTAAAAATTTATGAGAATCCTTTATGTTATTTCGTATTTTATCATACGTTTTACTATTATATTGTATTGAAATACGTCATATATTATAACACACTGTAACTAACTATGTATAGTTACATGACACACATGGAGTATGCCACTATATCATAGAAAACACAACGTGAAAAACTTATGTCATGCGGTTATATGGAACCCTTGCAGATTTATGCATGGTTCACCTGGTGGCGAAGATTCATTCATTTAATGACTCCCAAATAACTCACTATATAACACCACATTTCTCGCTTGAACGGCCACTGCAACTTGTTCACCTCATTTTTGTGGAAAGCCCTAATTTTCATTGGGGTGTTCTATTTTTTTATTTAATTTAATTTAATTTTTTTATTTTCCTCATATCTATATGTTTATGTAAATACAATGACCTTATATCGAAAAGAAAATATTGTTGCATCAAAAAGAAAATAAAAAAGGGTTTTCGGTCTCTTGATGCGGGTGAAAAGTATAGGAATTACATTACGAAAAATGGTTGACGTTGTTAGAGTACCGTTAAAAACAAGCCGGTGTACATTTCTTTAATTAAATTGATATGTCTTTTATTTTTATCTGTTTATCAACAAACTTACTTGAATCTTTTGATACACAATAGTTAATTATCCTATTTTATATATTTTGTGGTTTATAAGGTTAAAGGTGTTGAAAGAGTTGTAAACTTAGGCAGATAGACTACCTGAGGCCTGATCTGAGGCCTGATCTAAAGAGAGGGGGCTTTACTGACAATGAAATTAGTGATCTGAATGGCCTCCACGAGCGGGTAGGAAACATGTTAAAAACAACACCATATTAACTATGATAATTTTTTACAACTGAATAAATAATTGCCATTTTAGCATGTCGTAGTAATTATTTATCTTTTTATGTGTAGGTGCTCTAAGATTGTGAAGCACATGCCAGACTGAAGTGATAATTGGTAACGAGATCAAAAACTTTTTGGAATTCAACTTTGAAAAAGATTATTGGCTTTTTACAAAGCTCACATTATTAATAAGTTTGCTCCCTAATTCTCTCATAATCTTCCAATTAGTTCTGGTGTGCTCTTTAACACTCCAAACATCAATAACAACAACCATAATAATAATGATAATCTGTTCTTCTCAAATTCACCAATGGCGCCACAAGTGTATATTCCAAATCAAATACATATGTCGCTTCAAGGGTCTTCACCGAGAATTGATACTATGATTTTTTACAAAACAATATTTAGCCCAACCCCCAATTCATGTACAGAACAGTGATTCAGTATATATACCCGTACTTAATCTCCATTATTGGGCTGATTAATGGTTTTATAACATCCCTCCACAAGTGTGACTTGTTAATCAGGCCCAAGTTCTTGTGCAAACTGGTAATAATATGTTTGGTGGCTTTCATGACCTAAACATGACTAGTGGCTCGATCATGAACTCAAAACCTCAAGTTCAACCATACCCGATGCAACAAGAACATAAGGTATTGTCAAATGATAATTACGCCATATTGGGATTTTGTAACTAAGAGCCACACTCCAACTTTTTCCAGAAACGCAAGGAAAGCGACTTTGAAGAGGCGATGCCATTATTTCTACTCTCGAACAACACCAATGTAGTATTGATGATCCATTACTACTAGATGAGGCATTTGCGAGTTTTTTTCCTGGTTTGAATGGAATAATTGTTACTGCTCTCCCTGATTATCCCAGCAACACCAACAACATCGAGTTGTACTTCCACGGTACATTGTATGTAAGGTTGTAAACATTTATTTTTCAACTCTAGTTGGACCTTAAGTGTATAGTGTACGTAATGTTGTATACATTTCTTGAGTTGTTTATGACGTAATTTAACTTTCTACTAATAGCGATTTTAAAAAATAAGTAAGATAAATCTTTGAGGTGTAACTAAAAATTTATGAGAATCCTTTATGTTATTTCGTATTTTATCATACGTTTTACTATTATATTGTATTGAAATACGTCATATATTATAACACACTGTAACTAACTATGTATAGTTACATGACACACATGGAGTATGCCACTATATCATAGAAAACACAACGTGAAAAACTTATGTCATGCGGTTATATGGAACCCTTGCAGATTTATGCATGGTTCACCTGGTGGCGAAGATTCATTCATTTAATGACTCCCAAATAACTCACTATATAACACCACATTTCTCGCTTGAACGGCCACTGCAACTTGTTCACCTCATTTTTGTGGAAAGCCCTAATTTTCATTGGGGTGTTCTATTTTTTTATTTAATTTAATTTAATTTTTTTATTTTCCTCATATCTATATGTTTATGTAAATACAATGACCTTATATCGAAAAGAAAATATTGTTGCATCAAAAAGAAAATAAAAAAGGGTTTTCGGTCTCTTGATGCGGGTGAAAAGTATAGGAATTACATTACGAAAAATGGTTGACGTTGTTAGAGTACCGTTAAAAACAAGCCGGTGTACATTTCTTTAATTAAATTGATATGTCTTTTATTTTTATCTGTTTATCAACAAACTTACTTGAATCTTTTGATACACAATAGTTAATTATCCTATTTTATATATTTTGTGGTTTATAAGGTTAAAGGTGTTGAAAGAGTTGTAAACTTAGGCAGATAGACTACCTGAGGCCTGATCTGAGGCCTGATCTAAAGAGAGGGGGCTTTACTGACAATGAAATTAGTGATCTGAATGGCCTCCACGAGCGGGTAGGAAACATGTTAAAAACAACACCATATTAACTATGATAATTTTTTACAACTGAATAAATAATTGCCATTTTAGCATGTCGTAGTAATTATTTATCTTTTTATGTGTAGGTGCTCTAAGATTGTGAAGCACATGCCAGACTGAAGTGATAATTGGTAACGAGATCAAAAACTTTTTGGAATTCAACTTTGAAAAAGATTATTGGCTTTTTACAAAGCTCACATTATTAATAAGTTTGCTCCCTAACTCTCTCATAATCTTCCAATTAGTTCTGGTGTGCTCTTTAACACTCCAAACATCAATAACAACAACCATAATAATAATGATAATCTGTTCTTCTCAAATGCACCAATGGCGCCACAAGTGTATATTCCAAATCAAATACATGTGTCGCTTCAAGGGTCTTGACCGAGAATTGATACTATGATTTTTTACAAAACAATATTTAGCCCAACCCCCAATTCATGTACAGAACAGTGATTCAGTATATATACCCGAACTTAATCTCCATTATTGGGCTGATTAATGGTTTTATAACATCCGTCCACAAGTGTGACTTGTTAATCAGGCCCAAGTTCTTGTGCAAACTGGTAATAATGTGTTTGGTGACTTTCATGACCTAAACATGACTAGTGGCTCGATCATGAACTCAAAACCTCAAGTTCAACCATACCCGATGCAACAAGAACATAAGGTATTGTCAAATGATAATTATGCCATATTGGGATTTTGTAACTAAGAGCCACACTCCAACTTTTTCCAGAAACGCAAGGAAAGCGACTTTGAAGAGGCGATGCCATTATTATCTACTCTCGAACAACACCAATGTAGTATTGATGATCCATTACTACTAGATGAGGCATTTGCGAGTTTTTTTCCTGGTTTGAATGAAATAATTGTTACTGCTCTCCCTGATTATCCCAGCAACACCAACAACATCGAGTTGTACTTCCAATGTACATTGTATGTAAGGTTGTAAACATTTATTTTTCAACTCTAGTTGGACCTTAAATGTATAGTGTACGTAAGGTTGTATACATTTCTTGAGTTGTTTATGACGTAATTTAACTTTCTACTAACACTACAACAGATTTGGGCTTTACCGACGGCTCAAAAACCGTCGGTAAAGGGCCTTTTTCCGACGGAAATACCCTTTTCCGTCGGCAAAAACCGTCGGAAAAACCCGACGGAAAAAAGCTCGTCACTAAAGCTTTTTTCCGTCGGATTTTTACCGACGGAAAAGGGCTTTTCCGTCGGCCTTAAGTCGACGGAAAAGCCTTTTTCCTATACCGTCGGCTTTAAGCCGACGGAAAAGGGGGCTTTTCCGTCGGCTTAAAGCCGACGGTATAGCTTCCCTTTTCCGTCGGCTTAAAGCCGACGGTATAGCCCTTTTCCGTCGGCTTTAAGCCGACGGTATAGGGCTTTTCCGTCGGCTTTAAGCCGACGGAAAAGGGTTTAATTTTTTTTTAAAAAAATTAAAAAAACGATTTAAAACAATTGATTTAAAATAAATCGTTTTAAAATAATTGGTTTATGATTTTGTGCCGATTTATTTAAAAGAAATCGATTTTAAATAATTATTTTATAATTTTTTGGCGATTTAATTTAAAAGAAATCGATTTAAATAATAACATTGACATATTCGAGCAATTTTTTTAAATTATTTATTATAATAAATAAATTTTCGTATTTAAAATAAAATCTTGATAATATAAATTTTTTATAGTTATTATTAGTTAGATAATGAATAAAACATAAGTAGAAATAAAATAATAAAACAAATAATAAACTCTAATTATAAGTTAAGGAATATGGATAAATTTTTGTTAGTTATTAAGAATTTTTGGGAGAGAAAGTAGATAGTTTTTGGAGGATGGGAAGAATGAATGAATTAAGTGGATAGAATAAGGGGTATTTATAGATATTTAGGAGTAGTAGGTTAAATTAAAAAAACCAAAAAAAAGGGGGTGGGGCGTGCCACGTCAGCGATCCGTGTGAATTATCACACGGATCGCTGACGTGGCGTGATCTGATCCGTGTGATCAAATCACACGGATCAGATCTGCCACCAAATTTAAATTTTTTTTTTTTTTGCCCTTTTTCCGTCGGTAAAGAGCCGACGGAAAAGCTCTTTTCCGTCCGTAAAAAACCGACGGAAAAGCCCTTTTCCGTCGGCTTTTGGCCGACGGAAAAGCTAACACCATTTTTTTTATTTTTTTATTTTTTTATTTTTTTTTTTGCCCCTTTTCCGTCGGTAAAAAGCCGACGGAAAAGCCCTTTTCCGTCGGCTTTTTACCGACGGAAAAAAAAGGCCCTTTTCCGTCGACTTGTACCCGACGGAAAAGGGCTTTTCTGTCGTTTTTTTTACCCCGACCGAAAAAATGGGCCTTTTCTGTCGGCCCAAAACGCCGGGCCCGACGGAAAAGGCCAAATCTGTTGTAGTGTAATAGCGATTTTAAAAAATAAGTAAGATAAATCTTTGAGGTGTAACTAAAAATTTATGAGAATCCTTTATGTTATTTTGTATTTTATCATACGTTTTACTATTTTATTGTATTGAAATACGTCATATATTATAACACACTATAACTAACTATGTATAGTTACATGAGACACAGGGAGTATGCCACTATATCATAGAAAACACAACGTGAAAAACTTATGTCATGCGGTTATATGGAACCCTTGCAGATTTATGCATGGTTCACCTGGTGGCGAAGATTAATTCATTTAATGACTCCCAAATAACTCACTATATAACACCACATTTCTCGCTTGAACGGCCATTGCAACTTGTTCACCTCATTTTTGTGGAAAGCCCTAATTTTCATCGGGGTGTTCAATTTTTTTATTTAATTTAATTTAATTTTTTTATTTTCCTCATATCTATATGTTTATGTAAATACAATGACCTTATATCGAAAAGAAAATATTGTTGCATCAAAAAGAAAATAAAAAAGGGTTTTCGGTCTCTTGATGCGAATGAAAAGTATAGGAATTACATTACGAAAAATGGTTGACGTTGTTAGAGTACCGTTAAAAACAAGCCGGTGTACATTTCTTTAATTAAATTGATATGTCTTTTATTTTTATCTGTTTATCAACAAACTTACTTGAATCTTTTGATACACAAGAGTTAATTATCCTATTTTATATATTTTGTGGTTTATAAGGTTAAAGGTGTTGAAAGAGTTGTAAACTTTGGCATATAGACTACCTGAGGCCTGATCTGAGGCCTGATCTAAAGTGAGGGGGATTCACTGACAAAGAAATTAGTGATCTGAATGGCCTCCACGAGCGGTTAGGAAACATGTTAAAAACAACACCATATTAACTATGATAAATTTTTACAACTGAATAAATAATTGCCATTTTAGCATGTCGTAGTAATTATTTATCTTTTTATGTGTAGGTGCTCTAAGATTGTGAAGCACATGCCAGACTGAAGTGATAATTGGTAACGAGATCAAAAACTTTTTGGAATTCAACTTTGAAAAATATTATTGGCTTTTTACAAAGCTCACATTATTAATAAGTTTGCTCCCTAACTTTCCCATAATCTTCCAATTAGTTCTGGTGTGCTATTTGACACTCCAAACAACAATAACAACAACCATAATAATAATGATAATATGTTCTTCTCAAATGCACCAATGGCGCCACAAGTGTATATTCCAAATCAAATACATATGTCGCTTCAAGGGTCTTCACCGAGAATTGATACTAAGATTTTCTACAAAACAAATTTAGCCCAACCCCCAATTTATGTACAGAACAGTGATTCAGTATATATACCCGAGCTTAATCTCCGTTATTGGGCTGATTAATGGTTTTATAACATCCCTCCACAAGTGTGACTAGTTAATCAGGCCCAAGTTATTGTGCAAACTGGTAATAATATGTTTGGTGGCTTTCATGACCTAAACATGACTAGTGGCTCAATCATGAACTCAAAACCTCAAGTTCAACCATACCCGATGCAACAAGAACATAAGGTATTGTCAAATGATAATTATGCCATATTGGGATTTTGTAACTAAGAGCCACACTCCAACTTTTTCTAGAAAGGCAAGGAAAGCGACTTTGAAGAGGCGATGCCATTATTATCTACTCTCGAACAACACCAATGTAGTATTGATGATCCATTACTACTAGATGAGGCATTTGCGAGTTTTTTTCCTGGTTTGAATGAAATAATTGTTACTGCTCTCCCTGATTATCCCAGCAACACCAACAACATCGAGTTGTACTTCCAATGTACATTGTATGTAAGGTTGTAAACATTTATTTTTCAACTCTAGTTGGACCTTAAATGTATAATGTACGTAAGGTTGTATACATTTCTTGAGTTGTTTATGACGTAATTTAACTTTCTACTAATAGCGATTTTAAAAAATAAGTAAGATAAATCTTTGAGGTGTAACTAAAAATTTATGAGAATCCTTTATGTTATTTTGTATTTTATCATACGTTTTACTATTTTATTGTATTGAAATACGTCATATATTATAACACACTGTAACTAACTATGTATAGTTACATGAGACACAGGGAGTATGCCACTATATCATAGAAAACACAACGTGAAAAACTTATGTCATGCGGTTATATGGAACCCTTACAGATTTATGCATGGTTCACCTGGTGGCGAAGATTCATTCATTTAATGACTCCCAAATAACTCACTATATAACACCACATTTCTCGCTTGAACGGCCACTGCAACTCGTTCACCTCATTTTTGTGGAAAGCCCTAATTTTCATCGGGGTGTTAAATAGTTCTATTTTTTATTTAATGTAATTTAATTTTTTTATTTTCCTCATATCTATATGTTTATGTAAATACAGTGACCTCATATCGAAAAGAAAATATTGTTGCATCGAAAAGAAAATAAAAAGGGTTTTCGGTCTCTTGATGCAGATGAAAAGTACATGAATTACATTACGAAAAATGGTTGACGTTGTTAGAGTACCGTTAAAAACAAGCCGGTGTACATTTCTTTAATTAAATTGATATGTCTTTTATTTTTATTTGTTTATCAACAAACTTACTTGAATCTTTTGATACACTAGAGTTAATTATCCTATATTGTATATTTGGTGGTTTATAAGGATAAAGGTGTTGAAAGAGTTGTAAACTTAGGCAGATAGACTACCTAAGGCCTGATCTGAGGCCTGATCTAAAGAGAGGGGGCTTCACTGACAAAGAAATTAGTGATCTGAATGGCCTGCACGAGCTGTTAGGAAACATGTTAAAAACAACACCATATTAACTATGATAAATTTTTCAACTGAATAAATAATTGACATTTTAGCATGTCGAAGTAATTATTTATCTTTTTATGTGTTGGTGCTCTAAGATTGTGAAGCACATGCCAGACTGAAGTGATAATTGGTAACGAGATCAAAAACTTTTTGGAATTCAACTTTGAAAAAGATTATTGGCTTTTTACAAAGCTCACAATATTAATAAGTTTGCTCCCTAACTCTCTCATAATCTTCCAATTAGTTCTGGTGTGATGTTTAACACTCCAAACAACAATAACAACAACCATTATAATAATGATAATTTGTTCTTCTCAAATGCACCAATGGCGCCACAAGTGTATATTCCAAATCAAATACATATGTCGCTTCAAGGGTCTTCACCAAGAATTGATACTAAGATTTTCTACAAAACCAATTTAGCCCAACCCCCAATTCATGTACAGAACAGTAATTCAGTATATATACCCGAACTTAATCTACGTTATTGGGCTGATTAATGGTTTTATAACATCCCTCCACAAGTGTGACTAGTTAATCAGGCCCAAGTTCTTGTGCAAACTGGTAATAATATGTTTGGTGTCTTTCATGACCTAAACATGACTAGTGGCTCAATCATGAACTCAAAACCTCAAGTTCAACCATACCCGATGCAACAAGAACATAAGGTATTGTCAAATGATAATTATGTCATATTGGGATTTTGTAACTAAGAGCCACACTCCAACTTTTTCCAGAAAGGCAAGGAAAGCGACTTTGAAGAGGCGATGCCATTATTATCTACTCTCGAACAACACCAATGTAGTATTGATGATCCATTACTACTAGATGAGGCGTTTACGAGTTTTTTTCCTGGTTTGAATGAAATAATTGTTACTGCTCTCCCTGATTATCCCAGCAACACCAAAAACATCGAGTTGTACTTCCAAGGTACATTGTATGTAAGGTTGTAAACATTTATTTTTCAACTCTAGTTGGACTTTAAATGTATAGTGTACGTAAGGTTGTATACATTTCTTGAGTTGTTTATGACGTAATTTAACTTTCTACTAATAGCGATTTTAAAAAATAAGTAAGATAAATCTTTGAGGTGTAACTAAAAATTTATGAGAATCCTTTATGTTATTTTGTGTTTTATCATACGTTTTACTATTTTATTGTATTGAAATACGTCATATATTATAACACACTGTAACTAACTATGTATAGTTACACGAGACACAGGGAGTATGCCACTATATCATAGAAAACACAACGTGAAAAACTTATGTCATGCAATTTTATGGAACCCTTGCAGAATTATGCATGTTTCACCTGGTGGCGAAGATTCATTCATTTAATGACTCCCAAATAACTCACTATATAACGCCACATTTCTCCCTTGATCGGCCACTGCAACTTGTTCACCTCATTTTGGTGGAAGGCCCTAATTTTCATCGGGGTGTTAAATAGTTCTATTTTTTATTTAATGTAATTTAATTTTTTTATTTTCCTCATATCTATATGTTTATGTAAATACAGTGACCTCATATCGAAAAGAAAATATTGTTGCATCGAAAAGAAAATAAAAAAGGGTTTTCGGTCTCTTGATGCGGATGAAAAGTACAGGAATTACATTACGAAAAATGGTTGACGTTGTTAGAGTACCGTTAAAAACAAGCCGGTGTACATTTCTTTAATTAAATTGATATGTCTTTTATTTTTATTTGTTTATCAACAAACTTACTTGAATCTTTTGATACACAAGAGTTAATTATCCTATATTATATATTTGGTGATTTATAAGGTTAAAGGTGTTGAAAGAGTTGTAAACTTAGGCAGATAGACTACCTGAGGCCTGATCTGAGGCCTGATCTAAAGAGAGGGGGCTTCACTGACAAAGAAATTAGTGATCTGAATGGCCTGCACGAGCTGTTAGGAAACATGTTAAAAACAACACCATATTAACTATGATAAATTTTTCAACTGAATAAATAATTGCCATTTTAGCATGTCGAAGTAATTATTTATCTTTTTATGTGTAGGTGCTCTAAGATTGTGAAGCACATGCCAGACTGAAGTGATAATTGGTAACGAGATCAAAAACTTTTTGGAATTCAACTTTGAAAAAGATTATTGGCTTTTTACAAAGCTCACAATATTAATAAGTTTGCTCCCTAACTCTCTCATAATCTTCCAATTAGTTCTGGTGTGATGTTTAACACTCCAAACAACAATAACTACAACCATTATAATAATGATAATCAGCTCTTCTCAAATGCACCAATGGCGCCACAAGTGTATATTCCAAATCAAATACATATGTCGCTTCAAGGGTCTTCACCGAGAATTGATACTAAGATTTTCTACAAAACAAATTTAGCCCAACCCCCAATTCATGTACAGAACAGTGATTCAGTATATATACCCGAACTTAATCTCCGTTATTGGGCTGATTAATGGTTTTATAACATCCCTCCACAAGTGTGACTAGTTAATCAGGCCCAAGTTCTTGTGCAAATTGGTAATAATATGTTTGGTGGCTTTCATGACCTAAACATGACTAGTGGCTCAATCATGAACTCAAAACCTCAAGTTCAACCATACCCGATGCAACAAGAACATAAGGTATTGTCAAATGATAATTATGCCATATTGGGATTTTGTAACTAAGAGCCACACTCCAACTTTTTCCAGAAAGGCAAGGAAAGCGACTTTGAAGAGGCGATGCCATTATTATCTACTCTCGAACAACACCAATGTAGTATTGATGATCCATTACTACTAGATGAGGCGTTTACGAGTTTTTTTCCTGGTTTGAATGAAATAATTGTTACTGCTCTCCCTGATTATCCCAGCAACACCAAAAACATCGAGTTGTACTTCCAATGTACATTGTATGTAAGGTTGTAAACATTTATTTTTCAACTCTAGTTGGACCTTAAATGTATAGTGTAC
Organism: Linaria vulgaris; assembly: GCA_948329865.1. NCBI lineage: Eukaryota > Viridiplantae > Streptophyta > Magnoliopsida > Lamiales > Plantaginaceae > Linaria > Linaria vulgaris. The sequence continues at coordinate 28,901,433 of OX415252.1, forward strand.
GTAAGGTTGTATACATTTCTTGAGTTGTTTATGACGTAATTTAACTTTCTTCTAATAGCGATTTTAAAAAATAAGTAAGATAAATCTTTGAGGTGTAACTAAAAATTTATGAGAATCCTTTATGTTATTTCGTGTTTTATCATACGTTTTACTATTTTATTGTATTGAAATACGTCATATATTATAACACACTGTAACTAAGTATGTATAGTTACACGAGACACAGGGAGTATGCCGCTATATCATAGAAAACACAACGTGAAAAACTTATGTCATGCGATTATATGGAACCCTTGCAGATTTATGCATGGTTCACCTGGTGGCGAAGATTCATTCATTTAATGACTCCCAAATAACTCACTATATAACGCCACATGTCTCCCTTGATCGGCCCCTGCAACTTGTTCACCTCATTTTGGTGGAAGGCCCTAATTTTCATCGGGGTGTTAAATAGTTCTATTTTTTATTTAATGTAATTTAATTTTTTTATTTTCCTCATATCTATATGTTTATGTAAATACAGTGACCTCATATCGAAAAGAAAATATTGTTGCATCGAAAAGAAAATAAAAAGGGTTTTCGGTCTCTTGATGCAGATGAAAAGTACAGGAATTACATTACGAAAAATGGTTGACGTTGTTAGAGTACCGTTAAAAACAAGCCGGTGTACATTTCTTTAATTAAATTGATATGTCTTTTATTTTTATTTGTTTATCAACAAACTTACTTGAATCTTTTGATACACAAGAGTTAATTATCCTATATTATATATTTGGTGGTTTATAAGGTTAAAGGTGTTGAAAGAGTTGTAAACTTAGGCAGATAGACTACCTGAGGCCTGATCTGAGGCCTGATCTAAAGAGAGGGGGACTTCACTGACAAAGAAATTAGTGATCTGAATGGCCTGCACGAGCTGTTAGGAAACATGTTAAAAACAACACCATATTAACTATGATAAATTTTTCAACTGAATAAATAATTGCCATTTTAGCATGTCGAAGTAATTATTTATCTTTTTATGTGTAGGTGCTCTAAGATTGTGAAGCACATGCCAGACTGAAGTGATAATTGGTAACACGATCAAAAACTTTTTGGAATTCAACTTTGAAAAAGATTATTGGCTTTTTACAAAGCTCACAATATTAATAAGTTTGCTCCCTAACTCTCTCATAATCTTCCAATTAGTTCTGGTTTGATGTTTAACACTCCAAACAACAATAACAACAACCATTATAATAATGATAATCTGCTCTTCTCAAATGCACCAATGGCGCCACAAGTGTATATTCCAAATCAAATACATATGTCGCTTCAAGGGTCTTCACCGAGAATTGATACTAAGATTTTCTACAAAACAAATTTAGCCCAACCCCCAATTCATGTACAGAACAGTGATTCAGTATATATACCCGAACTTAATCTCCGTTATTGGGCTGATTAATGGTTTTATAACATCCCTCCACAAGTGTGACTAGTTAATCAGGCCCAAGTTCTTGTGCAAACTGGTAATAATATGTTTGGTGGCTTTCATGACCTAAACATGACTAGTGGCTCAATCATGAACTTAAAACCTCAAGTTCAACCATACCCGATGCAACAAGAACATAAGGTATTGTCAAATGATAATTATGCCATATTGGGATTTTGTAACTAAGAGCCACACTCCAACTTTTTCCAGAAAGGCAAGGAAAGCGACTTTGAAGAGGCGATGCCATTATTATCTACTCTCGAACAACACCAATGTAGTATTGATGATCCATTACTACTAGATGAGGCGTTTACGAGTTTTTTTCCTGGTTTGAATGAAATAATTGTTACTGCTCTCCCTGATTATCCCAGCAACACCAAAAACATCAAGTTGTACTTCCAATGTACATTGTATATAAGGTTGTAAACATTTATTTTTCAACTCTAGTTGGACCTTAAATGTATAGTGTACGTAAGGTTGTATACATTTCTTGAGTTGTTTATGACGTAATTTAACTTTCTTCTAATAGCGATTTTAAAAAATAAGTAAGATAAATCTTTGAGGTGTAACTAAAAATTTATGAGAATCCTTTATGTTATTTCGTGTTTTATCATACGTTTTACTATTTTATTGTATTGAAATACGTCATATATTATAACACACTGTAACTAAGTATGTATAGTTACACGAGACACAGGGAGTATGCCGCTATATCATAGAAAACACAACGTGAAAAACTTATGTCATGCGATTATATGGAACCCTTGCAGATTTATGCATGGTTCACCTGGTGGCGAAGATTCATTCATTTAATGACTCCCAAATAACTCACTATATAACGCCACATGTCTCCCTTGATCGGCCCCTGCAACTTGTTCACCTCATTTTGGTGGAAGGCCCTAATTTTCATCGGGGTGTTAAATAGTTCTATTTTTTATTTAATGTAATTTAATTTTTTTATTTTCCTCATATCTATATGTTTATGTAAATACAGTGACCTCATATCGAAAAGAAAATATTGTTGCATCGAAAAGAAAATAAAAAGGGTTTTCGGTCTCTTGATGCAGATGAAAAGTACAGGAATTACATTACGAAAAATGGTTGACGTTGTTAGAGTACCGTTAAAAACAAGCCGGTGTACATTTCTTTAATTAAATTGATATGTCTTTTATTTTTATTTGTTTATCAACAAACTTACTTGAATCTTTTGATACACAAGAGTTAATTATCCTATATTATATATTTGGTGGTTTATAAGGTTAAAGGTGTTGAAAGAGTTGTAAACTTAGGCAGATAGACTACCTGAGGCCTGATCTGAGGCCTGATCTAAAGAGAGGGGGACTTCACTGACAAAGAAATTAGTGATCTGAATGGCCTGCACGAGCTGTTAGGAAACATGTTAAAAACAACACCATATTAACTATGATAAATTTTTCAACTGAATAAATAATTGCCATTTTAGCATGTCGAAGTAATTATTTATCTTTTTATGTGTAGGTGCTCTAAGATTGTGAAGCACATGCCAGACTGAAGTGATAATTGGTAACACGATCAAAAACTTTTTGGAATTCAACTTTGAAAAAGATTATTGGCTTTTTACAAAGCTCACACTATTAATAAGTTTGCTCCCTAACTCTCTCATAATCTTCCAATTAGTTCTGGTTTGATGTTTAACACTCCAAACAACAATAACAACAACCATTATAATAATGATAATCTGCTCTTCTCAAATGCACCAATGGCGCCACAAGTGTATATTCCAAATCAAATACATATGTCGCTTCAAGGGTCTTCACCGAGAATTGATACTAAGATTTTCTACAAAACAAATTTAGCCCAACCCCCAATTCATGTACAGAACAGTGATTCAGTATATATACCCGAACTTAATCTCCGTTATTGGGCTGATTAATGGTTTTATAACATCCCTCCACAAGTGTGACTAGTTAATCAGGCCCAAGTTCTTGTGCAAACTGGTAATAATATGTTTGGTGGCTTTCATGACCTAAACATGACTAGTGGCTCAATCATGAACTTAAAACCTCAAGTTCAACCATACCCGATGCAACAAGAACATAAGGTATTGTCAAATGATAATTATGCCATATTGGGATTTTGTAACTAAGAGCCACACTCCAACTTTTTCCAGAAAGGCAAGGAAAGCGACTTTGAAGAGGCGATGCCATTATTATCTACTCTCGAACAACACCAATGTAGTATTGATGATCCATTACTACTAGATGAGGCGTTTACGAGTTTTTTTCCTGGTTTGAATGAAATAATTGTTACTGCTCTCCCTGATTATCCCAGCAACACCAAAAACATCAAGTTGTACTTCCAATGTACATTGTATATAAGGTTGTAAACATTTATTTTTCAACTCTAGTTGGACCTTAAATGTATAGTGTACGTAAGGTTGTATACATTTCTTGAGTTGTTTATGACGTAATTTAACTTTCTTCTAATAGCGATTTTAAAAAATAAGTAAGATAAATCTTTGAGGTGTAACTAAAAATTTATGAGAATCCTTTATGTTATTTCGTGTTTTATCATACGTTTTACTATTTTATTGTATTGAAATACGTCATATATTATAACACACTGTAACTAAGTATGTATAGTTACACGAGACACATGGAGTATGCCGCTATATCATAGAAAACACAACGTGAAAAACTTATGTCATGCGATTATATGGAACCCTTGCAGATTTATGCATGGTTCACCTGGTGGCGAAGATTCATTCATTTAATGACTCCGAAATAACTCACTATATAACGCCACATGTCTCCCTTGATCGGCCCCTGCAACTTGTTCACCTCATTTTGGTGGAAGGCCCTAATTTTCATCGGGGTGTTAAATAGTTCTATTTTTTATTTAATGTAATTTAATTTTTTTATTTTCCTCATATCTATATGTTTATGTAAATACAGTGACCTCATATCGAAAAGAAAATATTGTTGCATCGAAAAGAAAATAAAAAGGGTTTTCGGTCTCTTGATGCAGATGAAAAGTACAGGAATTACATTACGAAAAATGGTTGACGTTGTTAGAGTACCGTTAAAAACAAGTCGGTGTACATTTCTTTAATTAAATTGATATGTCTTTTATTTTTATTTGTTTATCAACAAACTTACTTGAATCTTTTGATACACAAGAGTTAATTATCCTATATTGTATATTTGGTGGTTTATAAGGTTAAAGGTGTTGAAAGAGTTGTAAACTTTGGCATATAGACTACCTGAGGCCTGATCTGAGGCCTGATCTAAAGTGAGGGGGATTCACTGACAAAGAAATTAGTGATCTGAATGGCCTCCACGAGCGGTTAGGAAACATGTTAAAAACAACACCATATTAACTATGATAAATTTTTACAACTGAATAAATAATTGCCATTTTAGCATGTCGTAGTAATTATTTATCTTTTTATGTGTAGGTGCTCTAAGATTGTGAAGCACATGCCAGACTGATGTGATAATTGGTAACGAGATCAAAAACTTTTTGGAATTCAACTTTGAAAAAGATTATTGGCTTTTTACAAAGCTCACATTATTAATAAGTTTGCTCCCTAACTTTCCCATAATCTTCCAATTAGTTCTGGTGTGCTATTTGACACTCCAAACAACAATAACAACAACCATAATAATAATGATAATCTGTTCTTCTCAAATGCACCAATGGCGCCACAAGTGTATATTCCAAATCAAATACATATGTCGCTTCAAGGGTCTTCACCGAGAATTGATACTAAGATTTTCTACAAAACAAATTTAGCCCAACCCCCAATTTATGTACAGAACAGTGATTCAGTATATATACCCGAACTTAATCTCCATTATTGGGCTGATTAATGGTTTTATAACATCCCTCCACAAGTGTGACTTGTTAATCAGGCCCAAGTTCTTGTGCAAACTGGTAATAATCTGTTTGGTGGCTTTCATGACCTAAACATGACTAGTGGCTCGATCATGAACTCAAAACCTCAAGTTCAACCATACCCGATGCAACAAGAACATAAGGTATTGTCAAATGATAATTATGCCATATTGGGATTTTGTAACTAAGAGCCACACTCCAACTTTTTCCAGAAACGCAAGGAAAGCGACGTTGAAGAGGCGATGCCATTATTATCTACTCTCGAACAACACCGATGTAGTATTGATGATCCATTACTACTAGATGAGGCATTTGCAAGTTTTTTTCCTGGTTTGAATGAAATAATTGTTACTGCTCTCCCTGATTATCCCAGCAACACCAACAACATCGAGTTGTACTTCCAATGTACATTGTATGTAAGGTTGTAAACATTTATTTTTCAACTCTAGTTGGACCTTAAATGTATAGTGTACGTAAGGTTGTATACATTTCTTGAGTTGTTTATGACGTAATTTAACTTTCTACTAATAACGATTTTAAAAAATAAGTATGATAAATCTTTGAGGTGTAACTAAAAATTTATGAGAATCCTTTATGTTATTTCGTGTTTTAGCATACGTTTTACTATTTTATTGTATTGAAATACATCATATATTATAACACATTGTAACTAACTATGTATAGTTACACGAGACACAGGGAGTATGCCACTATATCATAGAAAACACAACGTGAAAAACTTATGTCATGCGATTATATGGAACCCTTGCAGATTTATGCATGGTTCACCTGGTGGCGAAGATTCATTCATTTAATGACTCCCAAATAACTCACTATATAACGCCACATTTTTCCCTTGATCGGCCACTGCAACTTGTTCACCTCATTTTGGTGGAAGGCCCTAATTTTCATCGGGGTGTTAAATATTTATATTTTTTATTTAATGTAATTTAATTTTTTTTATTTTCCTCATATCTATATGTTTATGTAAATACAGTGACCTCATATCGAAAAGAAAATATTGTTGCATCGAAAAGAAAATAAAAAAGGGTTTTCGGTCTCTTGATGCGGATGAAAAGTACAGGAATTACATTACGAAAAATGGTTGACGTTGTTAGAGTACCGTTAAAAACAAGCCGGTGTACATTTCTTTAATTAAATTGATATGTCTTTTGTTTTTATTTGTTTATCAACAAACTTACTTGAATCTTTTGATACACATGAGTTAATTATCCTATATTATATATTTGGTGGTTAATAAGGTTAAAGGTATTGAAAGAGTTGTAAACTTAGGCAGATAGACTACCTGAGGCCTGATCTAAAGAGAGCGGGCTTCACTGACAAAGAAATTAGTGATCTGAATGGCCTGCACGAGCTGTTAGGAAACATGTTAAAAACAACACCATATTAACTATGATAAATTTTTCAACTCAATAAATAATTGCCATTTTAGCATGTCGTAGTAATTATTTATCTTTTTATGTGTAGGTGCTATAAGATTGTGAAGCACATGCCAGACTGAAGTGATAATTGGTAACGAGATCAAAAACTTTTTGGAATTCAACTTTGAAAAAGATTATTGGCTTTTTACAAAGCTCACATTATTAATAAGTTTGCTCCCTAACTCTCTCATAATCTTCCAATTAGTTCTGGTGTTATCTTTAGCACTCCAAACAACAATAACAACAACCATTATAATAATGATAATCTGTTCTCCTCAAATGCACCAATGGCGCCACAAGTGTATATTCCAAATCAAATACATATGTCGCTTCAAGGGTCTTCACCGAGAATTGATACTAAGATTTTCTACAAAACAAATTTAGCCCAACCCCCAATTCATGTACAGAACAGTGATTCAGTATATATATACCCGAGCTTAATCTCCGTTCTTGGGCTGATTAATGGTTTTATAACATCCCTCCACAAGTGTGACTTGTTAATCAGGCCCAAGTTCTTGGGCAAACTGGTAATAATATGTTTGGTGGCTTTCATGACTTAAACATGACTAGTGGCTCGATCATGAACTCAAAACCTCAAGTTCAACCATACCCGATGCAACAAGAACATAAGGTATTGTCAAATGATAATTATGCCATATTGGGATTTTGTAACAAAGAGCCACACTCCAACTTTTTCCAGAAAGGCAAGGAAAGCGACTTTGAAGAGGCGATGCCATTATTATCTACTCTCGAACAACACCAATGTAGTATTGATGATCCATTACTACTAGATGAGGCGTTTACGAGTTTTTTTCCTGGTTTGAATGATATAATTGTTACTGCTCTCCCTGAATATCCCAGCAACACCAACAACATCGAGTTGTACTTCCAATGTACATTGTATCTAAGGTTGTAAACATTTATTTTTCAACTCTAGTTGGACCTTAAATGTATAGTGTATGTAAGGTTGTATACATTTCTTGAGTTGTTTATGACGTAATTTAACTTTCTACTAATAACGATTTTAAAAAATAAGTATGATAAATCTTTGAGGTGTAACTAAAAATTTATGAGAATCCTTTATGTTATTTCGTGTTTTAGCATACGTTTTACTATTTTATTCTATTGAAATACGTCATATATTATAACACATTGTAACTAACTATGTATAGTTACACGAGACACAGGGAGTATGCCACTATATCATAGAAAACACAACGTGAAAAACTTATGTCATGCGATTATATGGAACCCTTGCAGATTTATGCATGGTTCACCTGGTGGCGAAGATTCATTCATTTAATGACTCCCAAATAACTCACTATATAACGCCAAATTTCTCCCTTGATCGGCCACTGCAACTTGTTCACCTCATTTTGGTGGAAGGCCCTAATTTTCATCGGGGTGTTAAATAGTTCTATTTTTTATTTAATGTAATTTAATTTTTTTATTATTCCTCATATCTATATGTTTATGTAAATACAGTGACCTCATATCGAAAAGAAAATATTGTTGCATCGAAAAGAAAATAAAAAAGGGTTTTCGGTCTCTTGATGCGGATGAAAAGTACAGGAATTACATTACGAAAAATGGTTGACGTTGTTAGAGTACCGTTAAAAACAAGCCGGTGTACATTTCTTTAATTAAATTGATATGTCTTTTGTTTTTATTTGTTTATCAACAAACTTACTTGAATCTTTTGATACACATGAGTTAATTATCCTATATTATATATTTGGTGGTTAATAAGGTTAAAGGTATTGAAAGAGTTGTAAACTTAGGCAGATAGACTACCTGAGGCCTGATCTAAAGAGAGCGGGCTTCACTGACAAAGAAATTAGTGATCTGAATGGCCTGCACGAGCTGTTAGGAAACATGTTAAAAACAACACCATATTAACTATGATAAATTTTTCAACTAAATAAATAATTGCCATTTTAGCATGTCGTAGTAATTATTTATCTTTTTATGTGTAGGTGCTATAAGATTGTGAAGCACATGCCAGACTGAAGTGATAATTGGTAACGAGATCAAAAACTTTTTGGAATTCAACTTTGAAAAAGATTATTGGCTTTTTACAAAGCTCACATTATTAATAAGTTTGCTCCCTAACTCTCTCATAATCTTCCAATTAGTTCTGGTGTTATCTTTAGCACTCCAAACAACAATAACAACAACCATTATAATAATGATAATCTGTTCTCCTCAAATGCACCAATGGCGCCACAAGTGTATATTCCAAATCAAATACATATGTCGCTTCAAGGGTCTTCACCGAGAATTGATACTAAGATTTTCTACAAAACAAATTTAGCCCAACCCCCAATTCATGTACAGAACAGTGATTCAGTATATATACCCGAGCTTAATCTCCGTTATTGGGCTGATTAATGGTTTTATAACATCCCTCCACAAGTGTGACTTGTTAATCAGGCCCAAGTTCTTGGGCAAACTGGTAATAATATGTTTGGTGGCTTTCATGACTTAAACATGACTAGTGGCTCGATCATGAACTCAAAACCTCAAGTTCAACCATACCCGATGCAACAAGAACATAAGGTATTGTCAAATGATAATTATGCCATATTGGGATTTTGTAACAAAGAGCCACACTCCAACTTTTTCCAGAAAGGCAAGGAAAGCGACTTTGAAGAGGCGATGCCATTATTATCTACTCTCGAACAACACCAATGTAGTATTGATGATCCATTACTACTAGATGATGCGTTTACGAGTTTTTTTCCTGGTTTGAATGATATAATTGTTACTGCTCTCCCTGAATATCCCAGCAACACCAACAACATCGAGTTGTACTTCCAATGTACATTGTATCTAAGGTTGTAAACATTTATTTTTCAACTCTAGTTGGACCTTAAATGTATAGTGTACGTAAGGTTGTATACATTTCTTGAGTTGTTTATGACGTAATTTAACTTTCTACTAATAACGATTTTAAAAAATAAGTATGATAAATCTTTGAGGTGTAACTAAAAATTTATGAGAATCCTTTATGTTATTTCGTGTTTTAGCATACGTTTTACTATTTTATTCTATTGAAATACGTCATATATTATAACACATTGTAACTAACTATGTATAGTTACACGAGACACAGGGAGTATGCCACTATATCATAGAAAACACAACGTGAAAAACTTATGTCATGCGATTATATGGAACCCTTGCAGATTTATGCATGGTTCACCTGGTGGCGAAGATTCATTCATTTAATGACTCCCAAATAACTCACTATATAACGCCAAATTTCTCCCTTGATCGGCCACTGCAACTTGTTCACCTCATTTTGGTGGAAGGCCCTAATTTTCATCGGGGTGTTAAATAGTTCTATTTTTTATTTAATGTAATTTAATTTTTTTATTATTCCTCATATCTATATGTTTATGTAAATACAGTGACCTCATATCGAAAAGAAAATATTGTTGCATCGAAAAGAAAATAAAAAAGGGTTTTCGGTCTCTTGATGCGGATGAAAAGTACAGGAATTACATTACGAAAAATGGTTGACGTTGTTAGAGTACCGTTAAAAACAAGCCGGTGTACATTTCTTTAATTAAATTGATATGTCTTTTGTTTTTATTTGTTTATCAACAAACTTACTTGAATCTTTTGATACACATGAGTTAATTATCCTATATTATATATTTGGTGGTTAATAAGGTTAAAGGTATTGAAAGAGTTGTAAACTTAGGCAGATAGACTACCTGAGGCCTGATCTAAAGAGAGCGGGCTTCACTGACAAAGAAATTAGTGATCTGAATGGCCTGCTCGAGCTGTTAGGAAACATGTTAAAAACAACACCATATTAACTATGATAAATTTTTCAACTCAATAAATAATTGCCATTTTAGCATGTCGTAGTAATTATTTATCTTTTTATGTGTAGGTGCTATAAGATTGTGAAGCACATGCCAGACTGAAGTGATAATTGGTAACGAGATCAAAAACTTTTTGGAATTCAACTTTGAAAAAGATTATTGGCTTTTTACAAAGCTCACATTATTAATAAGTTTGCTCCCTAACTCTCTCATAATCTTCCAATTAGTTCTGGTGTTATCTTTAGCACTCCAAACAACAATAACAACAACCATTATAATAATGATAATCTGTTCTCCTCAAATGCACCAATGGCGCCACAAGTGTATATTCCAAATCAAATACATATGTCGCTTCAAGGGTCTTCACCGAGAATTGATACTAAGATTTTCTACAAAACAAATTTAGCCCAACCCCCAATTCATGTACAGAACAGTGATTCAGTATATATACCCGAGCTTAATCTCCGTTATTGGGCTGATTAATGGTTTTATAACATCCCTCCACAAGTGTGACTTGTTAATCAGGCCCAAGTTCTTGGGCAAACTGGTAATAATATGTTTGGTGGCTTTCATGACTTAAACATGACTAGTGGCTCGATCATGAACTCAAAACCTCAAGTTCAACCATACCCGATGCAACAAGAACATAAGGTATTGTCAAATGATAATTATGCCATATTGGGATTTTGTAACAAAGAGCCACACTCCAACTTTTTCCAGAAAGGCAAGGAAAGGACTTTGAAGAGGCGATGCCATTATTATCTACTCTCGAACAACACCAACGTAGTATTGATGATCCATTACTACTAGATGAGGCGTTTACGAGTTTTTTTCCTGGTTTGAATGATATAATTGTTACTGCTCTCCCTGAATATCCCAGCAACACCAACAACATCGAGTTGTACTTCCAATGTACATTGTATCTAAGGTTGTAAACATTTATTTTTCAACTCTAGTTGGACCTTAAATGTATAGTGTACGTAAGGTTGTATACATTTCTTGAGTTGTTTATGACGTAATTTAACTTTCTACTAATAACGATTTTAAAAAATAAGTATGATAAATCTTTGAGGTGTAACTAAAAATTTATGAGAATCCTTTATGTTATTTCGTGTTTTAGCATACGTTTTACTATTTTATTCTATTGAAATACGTCATATATTATAACACATTGTAACTAACTATGTATAGTTACACGAGACACAGGGAGTATGCCACTATATCATAGAAAACACAACGTGAAAAACTTATGTCATGCGATTATATGGAACCCTTGCAGATTTATGCATGGTTCACCTGGTGGCGAAGATTCATTCATTTAATGACTCCCAAATAACTCACTATATAACGCCAAATTTCTCCCTTGATCGGCCACTGCAACTTGTTCACCTCATTTTGGTGGAAGGCCCTAATTTTCATCGGGGTGTTAAATAGTTCTATTTTTTATTTAATGTAATTTAATTTTTTTATTATTCCTCATATCTATATGTTTATGTAAATACAGTGACCTCATATCGAAAAGAAAATATTGTTGCATCGAAAAGAAAATAAAAAAGGGTTTTCGGTCTCTTGTTGCGGATATAAAGTACAGGAATTACATTACGAAAAATGGTTGACGTTGTTAGAGTACCGTTAAAAACAAGCCGGTGTACATTTCTTTAATTAAATTGATATGTCTTTTATTTTTATTTGTTTATCAACAAACTTACTTGAGTCTTTTGATACACAAGAGTTAATTATCCTATATTATATATTTGGTGGTTTATAAGGTTAAAGGTGTTGAAAGAGTTGTAAACTTAGGCAGATAGACTACCTGAGGCCTGATCTGAGGCCTGATCTAAAGAGAGGGGGCTTCACTGACAAAGAAATTAGTGATCTGAATGGCCTGCACGAGCTGTTAGGAAACATGTTAAAAACAACACCATATTAACTATGATAAATTTTTCAACTGAATAAATAATTGCCATTTTAGCATGTCGAAGTAATTATTTATCTTTTTATGTGTAGGTGCTCTAAGATTGTGAAGCACATGCCAGACTGAAGTGATAATTGGTAACGAGATCAAAAACTTTTTGGAATTCAACTTTGAAAAAGATTATTGGCTTTTTACAAAGCTCACAATATTAATAAGTTTGCTCCCTAACTCTCTCATAATCTTCCAATTAGTTCTGGTGTGATGTTTAACACTCCAAACAACAATAACAACAACCATTATAATTATGATAATCTGTTCTTCTCAAATGCACCAATGGCGCCACAAGTGTATATTCCAAATCAAATACATATGTCGCTTCAAGGGTCTTCACCGAGAATTGATACTAAGATTTTCTACAAAACAAATTTAGCCCAACCCACACCCAATTTATGTACAGAACAATGATTCAGTATATATACCCGAACTTAATCTCCGTTATTGGGCTGATTAATGGTTTTATAACATCCCTCCACAAGTGTGACTAGTTAATCAGGCCCAAGTTATTGTGCAAACTGGTAATAATATGTTTGGTGGCTTTCATGACCTAAACATGACTAGTGGCTCAATCATGAACTCAAAACCTCAAGTTCAACCATACCCGATGCAACAAGAACATAAGGTATTGTCAAATGATAATTATGCCATATTGGGATTTTGTAACTAAGAGCCACACTCCAACTTTTTCTAGAAAGGCAAGGAAAGCGACTTTGAAGAGGCGATGCCATTATTATCTACTCTCGAACAACACCAATGTAGTATTGATGATCCATTACTACTAGATGAGGCGTTTACGAGTTTTTTTCCTGGTTTGAATGAAATAATTGTTACTGCTCTCCCTGATTATCCCAGCAACACCAAAAACATCGAGTTGTACTTCCAATGTACATTTGTATGTAAGGTTGTAAACATTTATTTTTCAACTCTAGTTGGACCTTAAATGTATAGTGTACGTAAGGTTGTATACATTTCTTGAGTTGTTTATGACGTAATTTAACTTTCTTCTAATAGCGATTTTAAAAAATAAGTAAGATAAATCTTTGAGGTGTAACTAAAAATTTATGAGAATCCTTTATGTTATTTCGTGTTTTATCATACGTTTTACTATTTTATTGTATTGAAATACGTCATATATTATAACACACTGTAACTAACTATGTATAGTTACACGAGACACAGGGAGTATGCCACTATATCATAGAAAACACAACGTGAAAAACGTATGTCATGCGATTATATGGAACCCTTGCAGATTTATGCATGGTTCACCTGGTGGCGAAGATTCATTCATTTAATGACTCCCAAATAACTCACTATATAACGCCACATTTCTCCCTTGAACGGCCACTGCAACTTGTTCACCTCATTTTGGTGGAAGGCCCTAATTTTCATCGGGGTGTTAAATAGTTCTATTTTTTATTTAATGTAATTTAATTTTTTTTATTTTCCTCATATCTATATGTTTATGTAAATACAGTGACCTCATATCGAAAAGAAAATATTGTTGCATCGAAAAGAAAATAAAAAAGGGTTTTCGGTCTCTTGATGCGGATGAAAAGTACAGGAATTACATTACGAAAAATGGTTGACGTTGTTAGAGTACCGTTAAAAACAAGCCGGTGTACATTTCTTTAATTAAATTGATATGTCTTTTGTTTTTATTTGTTTATCAACAAACTTACTTGAATCTTTTGATACACATGAGTTAATTATCCTATATTATATATTTGGTGGTTAATAAGGTTAAAGGTATTGAAAGAGTTGTAAACTTAGGCAGATAGACTACCTGAAGCCTGATCTAAAGAGAGCGGGCTTCACTGACAAAGAAATTAGTGATCTGAATGGCCTGCACGAGCTGTTAGGAAACATGTTAAAAACAACACCATATTAACTATGATAAATTTTTCAACTGAATAAATAATTGCCATTTTAGCATGTCGTAGTAATTATTTATCTTTTTATGTGTAGGTGCTCTAAGATTGTGAAGCACATGCCAGACTGAAGTGATAATTGGTAACGAGATCAAAAACTTTTTGGAATTCAACTTTGAAAAAGATTATTGGCTTTTTACAAAGCTCACAATATTAATAAGTTTGCTCCCTAACTCTCTCATAATCTTCCAATTAGTTCTGGTGTGATGTTTAACACTCCAAACAACAATAACAACAACCATTATAATTATGATAATCTGTTCTTCTCAAATGCACCAATGGCGCCACAAGTGTATATTCCAAATCAAATACATATGTCGCTTCAAGGGTCTTCACCGAGAATTGATACTAAGATTTTCTACAAAACAAATTTAGCCCAACCCCCACCCAATTTATGTACAGAACAGTGATTCAGTATATATACCCGAACTTAATCTCCGTTATTGGGCTGATTAATGGTTTTATAACATCCCTCCACAAGTGTGACTAGTTAATCAGGCCCAAGTTATTGTGCAAACTGGTAATAATATGTTTGGTGGCTTTCATGACCTAAACATGACTAGTGGCTCAATCATGAACTCAAAACCTCAAGTTCAACCATACCCGATGCAACAAGAACATAAGGTATTGTCAAATGATAATTATGCCATATTGGGATTTTGTAATTAAGAGCCACACTCCAACTTTTTCTAGAAAGGCAAGGAAAGCGACTTTGAAGAGGCGATGCCATTATTATCTACTCTCGAACAACACCAATGTAGTATTGATGATCCATTACTACTAGATGAGGCGTTTACGAGTTTTTTTCCTGGTTTGAATGAAATAATTGTTACTGCTCTCCCTGATTATCCCAGCAACACCAAAAACATCGAGTTGTACTTCCAATGTACATTTGTATGTAAGGTTGTAAACATTTATTTTTCAACTCTAGTTGGACCTTAAATGTATAGTGTACGTAAGGTTGTATACATTTCTTGAGTTGTTTATGACGTAATTTAACTTTCTTCTAATAGCGATTTTAAAAAATAAGTAAGATAAATCTTTGAGGTGTAACTAAAAATTTATGACAATCCTTTATGTTATTTCGTGTTTTATCATACATTTTACTATTTTATTGTATTGAAATACGTCATATATTATAACACACTGTAACTAACTATGTATAGTTACACGAGACACAGGGAGTATGCCACTATATCATAGAAAACACAACGTGAAAAACTTATGTCATGCAATTATATGGAACCCTTGCAGATTTATGCATGTTTCACCTGGTGGCGAAGATTCATTCATTTAATGACTCCCAAATAACTCACTATATAACGCCACATTTCTCCCTTGATCGGCCACTGCAACTTGTTCACCTCATTTTGGTGGAAGGCCCTAATTTTCATCGGGGTGTTAAATAGTTCTATTTTTTATTTAATGTAATTAATTTTTTTATTTTCCTTATATCTATATGTTTATGTAAATACAGTGACCTCATATCGAAAAGAAAATATTGTTGCATCGAAAAGAAAATAAAAAGGGTTTTCGGTCTCTTGATGCAGATGAAAAGTACAGGAATTACATTACGAAAAATGGTTGACGTTGTTAGAGTACCGTTAAAAACAAGCCGGTGTACATTTCTTTAATTAAATTGATATGTCTTTTATTTTTATTTGTTTATCAACAAACTTACTTGAGTCTTTTGATACACAAGAGTTAATTATCCTATATTATATATTTGGTGGTTTATAAGGTTAAAGGTGTTGAAAGAGTTGTAAACTTAGGCAGATAGACTACCTGAGGCCTGATCTAAAGAGAGGGGGCTTCACTGACAAAGAAATTAGTGATCTGAATGGCCTGCACGAGCTGTTAGGAAACATGTTAAAAACAACACCATATTAACTATGATAAATTTTTCAACTGAATAAATAATTGCCATTTTAGCATGTCGAAGTAATTATTTATCTTTTTATGTGTAGGTGCTCTAAGATTGTGAAGCACATGCCAGACTGAAGTGATAATTGGTAACGAGATCAAAAACTTTTTGGAATTCAACTTTGAAAAAGATTATTGGCTTTTTACAAAGCTCACAATATTAATAAGTTTGCTCCCTAACTCTCTCATAATCTTCCAATTAGTTCTGGTGTGATGTTTAACACTCCAAACAACAATAACAACAACCATTATAATTATGATAATCTGTTCTTCTCAAATGCACCAATGGCGCCACAAGTGTATATTCCAAATCAAATACATATGTCGCTTCAAGGGTCTTCACCGAGAATTGATACTAAGATTTTCTACAAAACAAATTTAGCCCAACCCCCACCCAATTTATGTACAGAACAGTGATTCAGTATATATACCCGAACTTAATCTCCGTTATTGGGCTGATTAATGGTTTTATAACATCCCTCCACAAGTGTGACTAGTTAATCAGGCCCAAGTTATTGTGCAAACTGGTAATAATATGTTTGGTGGCTTTCATGACCTAAACATGACTAGTGGCTCAATCATGAACTCAAAACCTCAAGTTCAACCATACTCGATGCAACAAGAACATAAGGTATTGTCAAATGATAATTATGCCATATTGGGATTTTGTAACTAAGAGCCACACTCCAACTTTTTCTAGAAAGGCAAGGAAAGCGACTTTGAAGAGGCGATGCCATTATTATCTACTCTCGAACAACACCAATGTAGTATTGATGATCCATTACTACTAGATGAGGCGTTTACGAGTTTTTTTCCTGGTTTGAATGAAATAATTGTTACTGCTCTCCCTGATTATCCCAGCAACACCAAAAACATCGAGTTGTACTTCCAATGTACATTTGTATGTAAGGTTGTAAACATTTATTTTTCAACTCTAGTTGGACCTTAAATGTATAGTGTACGTAAGGTTGTATACATTTCTTGAGTTGTTTATGACGTAATTTAACTTTCTTCTAATAGCGATTTTAAAAAATAAGTAAGATAAATCTTTGAGGTGTAACTAAAAATTTATGAGAATCCTTTATGTTATTTCGTGTTTTATCATACGTTTTACTATTTTATTGTATTGAAATACGTCATATATTATAACACACTGTAACTAACTATGTATAGTTACACGAGACACAGGGAGTATGCCACTATATCATAGAAAACACAACGTGAAAAACTTATGTCATGCAATTATATGGAACCCTTGCAGATTTATGCATGTTTCACCTGGTGGCGAAGATTCATTCATTTAATGACTCCCAAATAACTCACTATATAACGCCACATTTCTCCCTTGATCGGCCACTGCAACTTGTTCACCTCATTTTGGTGGAAGGCCCTAATTTTCATCGGGGTGTTAAATAGTTCTATTTTTTATTTAATGTAATTAATTTTTTTATTTTCCTTATATCTATATGTTTATGTAAATACAGTGACCTCATATCGAAAAGAAAATATTGTTGCATCGAAAAGAAAATAAAAAGGGTTTTCGGTCTCTTGATGCAGATGAAAAGTACAGGAATTACATTACGAAAAATGGTTGACGTTGTTAGAGTACCGTTAAAAACAAGCCGGTGTACATTTCTTTAATTAAATTGATATGTCTTTTATTTTTATTTGTTTATCAACAAACTTACTTGAGTCTTTTGATACACAAGAGTTAATTATCCTATATTATATATTTGGTGGTTTATAAGGTTAAAGGTGTTGAAAGAGTTGTAAACTTAGGCAGATAGACTACCTGAGGCCTGATCTAAAGAGAGGGGGCTTCACTGACAAAGAAATTAGTGATCTGAATGGCCTGCACGAGCTGTTAGGAAACATGTTAAAAACAACACCATATTAACTATGATAAATTTTTCAACTGAATAAATAATTGCCATTTTAGCATGTCGAAGTAATTATTTATCTTTTTATGTGTAGGTGCTCTAAGATTGTGAAGCACATGCCAGACTGAAGTGATAATTGGTAACGAGATCAAAAACTTTTTGGAATTCAACTTTGAAAAAGATTATTGGCTTTTTACAAAGCTCACAATATTAATAAGTTTGCTCCCTAACTCTCTCATAATCTTCCAATTAGTTCTGGTGTGATGTTTAACACTCCAAACAACAATAACAACAACCATTATAATTATGATAATCTGTTCTTCTCAAATGCACCAATGGCGCCACAAGTGTATATTCCAAATCAAATACATATGTCGCTTCAAGGGTCTTCACCGAGAATTGATACTAAGATTTTCTACAAAACAAATTTAGCCCAACCCCCACCCAATTTATGTACAGAACAGTGATTCAGTATATATACCCGAACTTAATCTCCGTTATTGGGCTGATTAATGGTTTTATAACATCCCTCCACAAGTGTGACTAGTTAATCAGGCCCAAGTTATTGTGCAAACTGGTAATAATATGTTTGGTGGCTTTCATGACCTAAACATGACTAGTGGCTCAATCATGAACTCAAAACCTCAAGTTCAACCATACCCGATGCAACAAGAACATAAGGTATTGTCAAATGATAATTATGCCATATTGGGATTTTGTAACTAAGAGCCACACTCCAACTTTTTCTAGAAAGGCAAGGAAAGCGACTTTGAAGAGGCGATGCCATTATTATCTACTCTCGAACAACACCAATGTAGTATTGATGATCCATTACTACTAGATGAGGCGTTTACGAGTTTTTTTCCTGGTTTGAATGAAATAATTGTTACTGCTCTCCCTGATTATCCCAGCAACACCAAAAACATCGAGTTGTACTTCCAATGTACATTTGTATGTAAGGTTGTAAACATTTATTTTTCAACTCTAGTTGGACCTTAAATGTATAGTGTACGTAAGGTTGTATACATTTCTTGAGTTGTTTATGACGTAATTTAACTTTCTTCTAATAGCGATTTTAAAAAATAAGTAAGATAAATCTTTGAGGTGTAACTAAAAATTTATGAGAATCCTTTATGTTATTTCGTGTTTTATCATACGTTTTACTATTTTATTGTATTGAAATACGTCATATATTATAACACACTGTAACTAACTATGTATAGTTACACGAGACACAGGGAGTATGCCACTATATCATAGAAAACACAACGTGAAAAACTTATGTCATGCAATTATATGGAACCCTTGCAGATTTATGCATGTTTCACCTGGTGGCGAAGATTCATTCATTTAATGACTCCCAAATAACTCACTATATAACGCCACATTTCTCCCTTGATCGGCCACTGCAACTTGTTCACCTCATTTTGGTGGAAGGCCCTAATTTTCATCGGGGTGTTAAATAGTTCTATTTTTTATTTAATGTAATTAATTTTTTTATTTTCCTTATATCTATATGTTTATGTAAATACAGTGACCTCATATCGAAAAGAAAATATTGTTGCATCGAAAAGAAAATAAAAAGGGTTTTCGGTCTCTTGATGCAGATGAAAAGTACAGGAATTACATTACGAAAAATGGTTGACGTTGTTAGAGTACCGTTAAAAACAAGCCGGTGTACATTTCTTTAATTAAATTGATATGTCTTTTATTTTTATTTGTTTATCAACAAACTTACTTGAGTCTTTTGATACACAAGAGTTAATTATCCTATATTATATATTTGGTGGTTTATAAGGTTAAAGGTGTTGAAAGAGTTGTAAACTTAGGCAGATAGACTACCTGAGGCCTGATCTAAAGAGAGGGGGCTTCACTGACAAAGAAATTAGTGATCTGAATGGCCTGCACGAGCTGTTAGGAAACATGTTAAAAACAACACCATATTAACTATGATAAATTTTTCAACTGAATAAATAATTGCCATTTTAGCATGTCGAAGTAATTATTTATCTTTTTATGTGTAGGTGCTCTAAGATTGTGAAGCACATGCCAGACTGAAGTGATAATTGGTAACGAGATCAAAAACTTTTTGGAATTCAACTTTGAAAAAGATTATTGGCTTTTTACAAAGCTCACAATATTAATAAGTTTGCTCCCTAACTCTCTCATAATCTTCCAATTAGTTCTGGTGTGATGTTTAACACTCCAAACAACAATAACAACAACCATTATAATTATGATAATCTGTTCTTCTCAAATGCACCAATGGCGCCACAAGTGTATATTCCAAATCAAATACATATGTCGCTTCAAGGGTCTTCACCGAGAATTGATACTAAGATTTTCTACAAAACAAATTTAGCCCAACCCCCACCCAATTTATGTACAGAACAGTGATTCAGTATATATACCCGAACTTAATCTCCGTTATTGGGCTGATTAATGGTTTTATAACATCCCTCCACAAGTGTGACTAGTTAATCAGGCCCAAGTTATTGTGCAAACTGGTAATAATATGTTTGGTGGCTTTCATGACCTAAACATGACTAGTGGCTCAATCATGAACTCAAAACCTCAAGTTCAACCATACCCGATGCAACAAGAACATAAGGTATTGTCAAATGATAATTATGCCATATTGGGATTTTGTAACTAAGAGCCACACTCCAACTTTTTCTAGAAAGGCAAGGAAAGCGACTTTGAAGAGGCGATGCCATTATTATCTACTCTCGAACAACACCAATGTAGTATTGATGATCCATTACTACTAGATGAGGCGTTTACGAGTTTTTTTCCTGGTTTGAATGAAATAATTGTTACTGCTCTCCCTGATTATCCCAGCAACACCAAAAACATCGAGTTGTACTTCCAATGTACATTTGTATGTAAGGTTGTAAACATTTATTTTTCAACTCTAGTTGGACCTTAAATGTATAGTGTACGTAAGGTTGTATACATTTCTTGAGTTGTTTATGACGTAATTTAACTTTCTTCTAATAGCGATTTTAAAAAATAAGTAAGATAAATCTTTGAGGTGTAACTAAAAATTTATGAGAATCCTTTATGTTATTTCGTGTTTTATCATACGTTTTACTATTTTATTGTATTGAAATACGTCATATATTATAACACACTGTAACTAACTATGTATAGTTACACGAGACACAGGGAGTATGCCACTATATCATAGAAAACACAACGTGAAAAACTTATGTCATGCAATTATATGGAACCCTTGCAGATTTATGCATGTTTCACCTGGTGGCGAAGATTCATTCATTTAATGACTCCCAAATAACTCACTATATAACGCCACATTTCTCCCTTGATCGGCCACTGCAACTTGTTCACCTCATTTTGGTGGAAGGCCCTAATTTTCATCGGGGTGTTAAATAGTTCTATTTTTTATTTAATGTAATTAAATTTTTTTATTTTCCTCATATCTATATGTTTATGTAAATACAGTGACCTCATATCGAAAAGAAAATATTGTTGCATCGAAAAGAAAATAAAAAAGAGTTTTCGGTCTCTTGATGCGGATGAAAAGTACAGGAATTACATTACGAAAAATGGTTGACGTTGTTAGAGTACCGTTAAAAACAAGCCGGTGTACATTTATTTAATTAAATTGATATGTCTTTTATTTTTATTTGTTTATCAACAAACTTACTTGAATCTTTTGATACACAAGAGTTAATTATCCTATATTGTATATTTGGTGGTTTATAAGGTTAAAGGTGTTGAAAGAGTTGTAAACTTAGGCAGATAGACTACCTGAGGCCTGATCTGAGGCCTAATCTAAAGAGAGGGGGCTTCACTGACAAAGAAATTAGTGATCTGAATGGCCTGCACGAGCTGTTAGGAAACATGTTAAAAACAACACCATATTAACTATGATAAATTTTTCAACTGAATAAATAATTGCCATTTTAGCATGTCGAAGTAATTATTTATCTTTTTATGTGTTGGTGCTCTAAGATTGTGAAGCACATGCCAGACTGAAGTGATAATTGGTAACGAGATCAAAAACTTTTTGGAATTTAACTTTGAAAAAGATTATTGGCTTTTTACAAAGCTCACAATATTAATAAGTTTGCTCCCTAATTCTCTCATAATCTTCCAATTAGTTCTGGTGTGATGTTTAACACTCCAAACAACAATAACAACAACCATTATAATAATGATAATCTGTTCTTCTCAAATGCACCAATGGCGCCACAAGTGTATATTCCAAATCAAATACATATGTCGCTTCAAGGGTCTTCACCGAGAATTGATACTAAGATTTTCTACAAAACCAATTTAGCCCAACCCCCAATTCATGTACAGAACAGTGATTCAGTATATATACCCGAACTTAATCTACGTTACTGGGCTGATTAATGGTTTTATAACATCCCTCCACAAGTGTGATTAGTTAATCAGGCCCAAGTTCTTGTGCAAACTGGTAATAATATGTTTGGTGTCTTTCATGACCTAAACATGACTAGTGGCTCAATCATGAACTCAAAACCTCAAGTTCAACCATACCCGATGCAACAAGAACATAAGGTATTGTCAAATGATAATTATGTCATATTGGGATTTTGTAACTAAGAGCCACACTCCAACTTTTTCCAGAAAGGCAAGGAAAGCGACTTTGAAGAGGCGATGCCATTATTATCTACTCTCGAACAACACCAATGTAGTATTGATGATCCATTACTACTAGATGAGGCGTTTACGAGTTTTTTTCCTGGTTTGAATGAAATAATTGTTACTGCTCTCCCTGATTATCGCAGCAACACCAAAAACATCGAGTTGTACTTCCAATGTACATTGTATGTAAGGTTGTAAACATTTATTTTTCAACTCTAGTTGGACTTTAAATGTATAGTGTATGTAAGGTTGTATACATTTCTTGAGTTGTTTATGACGTAATTTAACTTTCTACTAATAGCGATTTTAAAAAATAAGTAAGATAAATCTTTGAGGTGTAACTAAAAATTTATGAGAATCCTTTATGTTATTTTGTGTTTTATCATACGTTTTACTATTTTATTGTATTGAAATACGTCATATATTATAACACACTGTAACTAACTATGTATAGTTACACGAGACACAGGGAGTATGCCACTATATCATAGAAAACACAACGTGAAAATCTTATGTCATGCAATTATATGGAACCCTTGCAGATTTATGCATGTTTCACCTGGTGGCGAAGATTCATTCATTTAATGACTCCCAAATAACTCACTATATAACGCCACATTTCTCCCTTGATCGGCCACTGCAACTTGTTCACCTCATTTTGGTGGAAGGCCCTAATTTTCATCGGGGTGTTAAATAGTTCTATTTTTTATTTAATGTAATTAAATTTTTTTATTTTCCTCATATCTATATGTTTATGTAAATACAGTGACCTCATATCGAAAAGAAAATATTGTTGCATCGAAAAGAAAATAAAAAAGAGTTTTCGGTCTCTTGATGCGGATGAAAAGTACAGGAATTACATTACGAAAAATGGTTGACGTTGTTAGAGTACCGTTAAAAACAAGCCGGTGTACATTTCTTTAATTAAATTGATATGTCTTTTATTTTTATTTGTTTATCAACAAACTTACTTGAATCTTTTGATACACAAGAGTTAATTATCCTATATTGTATATTTGGTGGTTTATAAGGTTAAAGGTGTTGAAAGAGTTGTAAACTTAGGCAGATAGACTACCTGAGGCCTGATCTAAAGAGAGGGGGCTTCACTGACAAAGAAATTAGTGATCTGAATGGCCTGCACGAGCTGTTAGGAAACATGTTAAAAACAACACCATATTAACTATGATAAATTTTTCAACTGAATAAATAATTGCCATTTTAGCATGTCGAAGTAATTATTTATCTTTTTATGTGTAGGTGCTCTAAGATTGTGAAGCACATGCCAGACTGAAGTGATAATTGGTAACGAGATCAAAAACTTTTTGGAATTCAACTTTGAAAAAGATTATTGGCTTTTTACAAAGCTCACAATATTAATAAGTTTGCTCCCTAACTCTCTCATAATCTTCCAATTAGTTCTGGTGTGATGTTTAACACTCCAAACAACAATAACAACAACCATTATAATAATGATAATCTGTTCTTCTCAAATGCACCAATGGCGCCACAAGTGTATATTCCAAATCAAATACATATGTCGCTTCAAGGGTCTTCACCGAGAATTGATACTAAGATTTTCTACAAAACCAATTTAGCCCAACCCCCAATTCATGTACAGAACAGTGATTCAGTATATATACCCGAACTTAATCTACGTTATTGGGCTGATTAATGGTTTTATAACATCCCTCCACAAGTGTGATTAGTTAATCAGGCCCAAGTTCTTTTGCAAACTGGTAATAATATGTTTGGTGTCTTTCATGACCTAAACATGACTAGTGGCTCAATCATGAACTCAAAACCTCAAGTTCAACCATACCCGATGCAACAAGAACATAAGGTATTGTCAAATGATAATTATGTCATATTGGGATTTTGTAACTAAGAGCCACACTCCAACTTTTTCCAGAAAGGCAAGGAAAGCGACTTTGAAGAGGCGATGCCATTATTATCTACTCTCGAACAACACCAATGTAGTATTGATGATCCATTACTACTAGATGAGGAGTTTACGAGTTTTTTTCCTGGTTTGAATGAAATAATTGTTACTGCTCTCCCTGATTATCCCAGCAACACCAAAAACATCGAGTTGTACTTCCAATGTACATTGTATGTAAGGTTGTAAACATTTATTTTTCAACTCTAGTTGGACTTTAAATGTATAGTGTACGTAAGGTTGTATACATTTCTTGAGTTGTTTATGACGTAATTTAACTTTCTACTAATAGCGATTTTAAAAAATAAGTAAGATAAATCTTTGAGGTGTAACTAAAAGTTTATGAGAATCCTTTATGTTATTTTGTGTTTTATCATACGTTTTACTATTTTATTGTATTGAAATACGTCATATATTATAACACACTGTAACTAACTATGTATAGTTACACGAGACACAGGGAGTATGCCACTATATCATAGAAAACACAACGTGAAAAACTTATGTCATGCAATTATATGGAACCCCTGCAGATTTATGCATGTTTCACCTGGTGGCGAAGATTCATTCATTTAATGACTCCCAAATAACTCACTATATAACGCCACATTTCTCCCTTGATCGGCCACTGCAACTTGTTCACCTCATTTTGGTGGAAGGCCCTAATTTTCATCGGGGTGTTAAATAGTTCTATTTTTTATTTAATGTAATTAAATTTTTTTATTTTCCTCATATCTATATGTTTATGTAAATACAGTGACCTTTATCGAAAAGAAAATATTGTTGCATCGAAAAGAAAATAAAAAAGAGTTTTCGGTCTCTTGATGCGGATGAAAAGTACAGGAATTACATTACGAAAAATGGTTGACGTTGTTAGAGTACCGTTAAAAACAAGCCGGTGTACATTTCTTTAATTAAATTGATATGTATTTTATTTTTATTTGTTTATCAACAAACTTACTTGAATCTTTTGATACACAAGAGTTAATTATCCTATATTATATATTTGGTGGTTTATAAGGTTAAAGGTGTTGAAAGAGTTGTAAACTTAGGCTGATAGACTACCTGAGGCCTGATCTGAGGCCTGATCTAAAGAGAGGGGGCTTCACTGACAAAGAATTTAGTGATCTGAATGGCCTGCACGAGCTGTTAGGAAACATGTTAAAAACAACACCATATTAACTATGATAAATTTTTCAACTGAATAAATAATTTCCATTTTAGCATGTCGAAGTAATTATTTATCTTTTTATGTGTAGGTGCTCTAAGATTGTGAAGTACATGCCAGACTGAAGTGATAATTGGTAACGAGATCAAAAACTTTTTGGAATTCAACTTTGAAAAAGATTATTGGCTTTTTACAAAGCTCACAATATTAATAAGTTTGCTCCCTAACTCTCTCATAATCTTCCAATTAGTTCTGGTGTGATGTTTAACACTCCAAACAACAATAACAACAACCATTATAATAATGATAATCTGCTCTTCTCAAATGCACCAATGGCGCCACAAGTGTATATTCCAAATCAAATACATATGTCGCTTCAAGGGTCTTCACCGAGAATTGATACTAAGATTTTCTACAAAACAAATTTAGCCCAACCCCCAATTCATGTACAGAACAGTGATTTAGTATATATACCCGAACTTAATCTCCGTTATTGGGCTGATTAATGGTTTTATAACATCCCTCCACAAGTGTGACTAGTTAATCAGGCCCAAGTTCTTGTGCAAACTGGTAATAATATGTTTGGTGGCTTTCATGACCTAAACATGACTAGTGGCTCAATCATGAACTCAAAACCTCAAGTTCAACCATACCCGATGCAACAAGAACATAAGGTATTGTCAAATGATAATTATGCCATATTGGGATTTTGTAACTAAGAGCCACACTCCAACTTTTTCCAGAAAGGCAAGGAAAGCGACTTTGAAGAGGCGATGCCATTATTATCTACTCTCGAACAACACCAATGTAGTATTGATGATCCATTACTACTAGATGAGGCGTTTACGAGTTTTTTTCCTGGTTTGAATGAAATAATTGTTACTGCTCTCCCTGATTATCCCAGCAACACCAAAAACATCGAGTTGTACTTCCAATGTACATTGTATGTAAGGTTGTAAACATTTATTTTTCAACTCTAGTTGGACTTTAAATGTATAGTGTACGTAAGGTTGTATACATTTCTTGAGTTGTTTATGACGTAATTTAACTTTCTACTAATAGCGATTTTAAAAAATAAGTAAGATAAATCTTTGAGGTGTAACTAAAAATTTATGAGAATCCTTTATGTTATTTTGTGTTTTATCATACGTTTTACTATTTTATTGTATTGAAATACGTCATATATTATAACACACTGTAACTAACTATGTATAGTTACACGAGACACAAGGAGTATGCCACTATATCATAGAAAACACAAGGTGAAAAACTTATGTCATGCAATTATATGGAACCCTTGCAGATTTATGCATGTTTCACCTGGTGGCGAAGATTCATTCATTTAATGACTCCCATATAACTCACTATATAACGCCACATTTCTCCCTTGATCGGCCACTGCAACTTGTTCACCTCATTTTGGTGGAAGGCCCTAATTTTCATCGGGGTGTTAAATAGTTCTATTTTTTATTTAATGTAATTTAATTTTTTTATTTTCCTCATATCTATATGTTTATGTAAATACAGTGACCTCATATCGAAAAGAAAAATATTGTTGCATCGAAAAGAAAATAAAAAGGGTTTTCGGTCTCTTGATGCAGATGAAAAGTACAGGAATTACATTACGAAAAATGGTTGACGTTGTTAGAGTACCGTTAAAAACAAGCCGGTGTACATTTCTTTAATTAAATTGATATGTCTTTTATTTTTATTTGTTTATCAACAAACTTACTTGAATCTTTTGATACACAAGAGTTAATTATCCTATATTATATATTTGGTGGTATATATTTGGTGGTTTATAAGGTTAAAGGTGTTGAAAGAGTTGTAAACTTAGGCAGATAGACTACCCGGGGCCTGATCTGAGGCCTGATCTAAAGAGAGGGGGCTTCACTGACAAAGAAATTAGTGATCTGAATTGCCTGCACGAGCTGTTAGGAAACATGTTAAAAACAACACCATATTAACTATGATAAATTTTTCAACTGAATAAATAATTGCCATTTTAGCATGTCGTAGTAATTATTTATCTTTTTATGTGTAGGTGCTCTAAGATTGTGAAGCACATGCCAGACTGAAGTGATAATTGGTAACGAGATCAAAAACTTTTTGGAATTCAACTTTGAAAAAGATTATTGGCTTTTTACAAAGCTCACATTATTAATAAGTCTGCTCCCTAACTCTCTCATAATCTTCCAATTAGTTCTGGTGTGATCTTTAACACTCCAAACAACAATAACAACAACCATTATAATAATGATAATCTATTCTTATCAAATGCACCAATGGCGCCACAAGTGTATATTCCAAATCAAATACATATGTCGCTTCAAGGGTCTTCACCGAGAATTGATACTAAGATTTTCTACAAAACAAATTTAGCCCAACCCCCAATTCATGTACAGAACAGTGATTCAGTATATATACCCGAACTTAATCTCCGTTATTGGGCTGATTAATGGTTTTATAACATGCCTCCACAAGTGTGACTAGTTAATCAGGCCCAAGTTCTTGTGCAAACTGGTAATAATATGTTTGGTGGCTTTCATGACCTAAACATGACTAGTGGCTCAATCATAAACTCAAAACCTCAAGTTCAACCATACCCGATGCAACAAGAACATAAGGTATTGTCAAATGATAATTATGCCATATTGGGATTTTGTAACTAAGAGCCACACTCCAACTTTTTCCAGAAAGGCAAGGAAAGCGACTTTGAAGAGGCGATGCCATTATTATCTACTCTCGAACAACACCAATGTAGTATTGATGATCCATTACTACTAGATGAGGCGTTTACGAGTTTTTTTCCTGGTTTGAATGAAATAATTGTTACTGCTCTCCCTGATTATCCCAGCAACACCAAAAACATCGAGTTGTACTTCCAATGTACATTGTATGTAACGTTGTAAACATTTATTTTTCAACTCTAGTTGGACTTTAAATGTATAGTGTACGTCAGGTTGTATACATTTCTTGAGTTGTTTATGACGTAATTTAACTTTCTACTAATAGCGATTTTAAAAAATAAGTAAGATAAATCTTTGAGGTGTAACTAAAAATTTATGAGAATCCTTTATGTTATTTTGTGTTTTATCATACGTTTTACTATTTTATTGTATTGAAATACGTCATATATTATAACACACTGTAACTAACTATGTATAGTTACACGAGACACAGGGAGTATGCCACTATATCATAGAAAACACAACGTGAAAAACTTATGTCATGCGATTATATGGAACCCTTGCAGATTTATGCATGGTTCACCTGGTGGCGAAGATTCATTCATTTAATGACTCCCAAATAACTCACTATATAACGCCACATTTCTCCCTTGATCGGCCACTGCAACTTGTTCACCTCATTTTGGTGGAAGGCCCTAATTTTCATCGGGGTGTTAAATAGTTCTATTTTTTATTTAATGTAATTTAATTTTTTTATTTTCCTCATATCTATATGTTTATGTAAATACAGTGACCTCATATCGAAAAGAAAATATTGTTGCATCGAAAAGAAAATAAAAAAGGGTTTTCGGTCTCTTGATGCGGATGAAAAGTACAGGAATTACATTACGAAAAATGGTTGACGTTGTTAGAGTACCGTTAAAAACAAGCCGGTGTACATTTCTTTAATTAAATTGATATGTCTTTTATTTTTATTTGTTTATCAACAAACTTACTTGAATCTTTTGATACACAAGAGTTAATTATCCTATATTATATATTTGGTGGTTTATAAGGTTAAAGGTGTTGAAAGAGTTGTAAACTTAGGCAGATAGACTACCCGGGGCCTGATCTGAGGCCTGATCTAAAGAGAGGGGGCTTCACTGACAAAGAAATTAGTGATCTGAATTGCCTGCACGAGCTGTTAGGAAACATGTTAAAAACAACACCATATTAACTATGATAAATTTTTCAACTGAATAAATAATTGCCATTTTAGCATGTCGTAGTAATTATTTATCTTTTTATGTGTAGGTGCTCTAAGATTGTGAAGCACATGCCAGACTGAAGTGATAATTGGTAACGAGATCAAAAACTTTTTGGAATTCAACTTTGAAAAAGATTATTGGCTTTTTACAAAGCTCACATTATTAATAAGTCTGCTCCCTAACTCTCTCATAATCTTCCAATTAGTTCTGGTGTGATCTTTAACACTCCAAACAACAATAACAACAACCATTATAATAATGATAATCTATTCTTATCAAATGCACCAATGGCGCCACAAGTGTATATTCCAAATCAAATACATATGTCGCTTCAAGGGTCTTCACCGAGAATTGATACTAAGATTTTCTACAAAACAAATTTAGCCCAACCCCCAATTCATGTACAGAACAGTGATTCAGTATATATACCCGAACTTAATCTCCGTTATTGGGCTGATTAATGGTTTTATAACATGCCTCCACAAGTGTGACTAGTTAATCAGGCCCAAGTTCTTGTGCAAACTGGTAATAATATGTTTGGTGGCTTTCATGACCTAAACATGACTAGTGGCTCAATCATAAACTCAAAACCTCAAGTTCAACCATACCCGATGCAACAAGAACATAAGGTATTGTCAAATGATAATTATGCCATATTGGGATTTTGTAACTAAGAGCCACACTCCAACTTTTTCCAGAAAGGCAAGGAAAGCGACTTTGAAGAGGCGATGCCATTATTATCTACTCTCGAACAACACCAATGTAGTATTGATGATCCATTACTACTAGATGAGGCGTTTACGAGTTTTTTTCCTGGTTTGAATGAAATAATTGTTACTGCTCTCCCTGATTATCCCAGCAACACCAAAAACATCGAGTTGTACTTCCAATGTACATTGTATGTAAGGTTGTAAACATTTATTTTTCAACTCTAGTTGGACCTTAAATGTATAGTGTATGTAAGGTTGTATACATTTCTTGAGTTGTTTATGACGTAATTTAACTTTCTTCTAATAGCGATTTTAAAAAACAAGTAAGATAAATCTTTGAGGTGTAACTAAAAATTTATGAGAATCCTTTATGTTATTTAGTGTTTTATCATACGTTTTACTATTTTATTGTATTGAAATACGTCATATATTATAACACACTGTAACTAACTATGTATAGTTACACGAGACACAGGGAGTATGCCACTATATCATAGAAAACACAACGTGAAAAACTTATGTCATGCGATTATATGGAACCCTTGCAGATTTATGCATGGTTCACCTGGTGGCGAAGATTCATTCATTTAATGACTCCCAAATAACTCACTATATAACGCCACATTTCTCCCTTGATCGGCCACTGCAACTTGTTCAGCTCATTTTGGTGGAAGGCCCTAATTTTCATCGGGGTGTTAAATAGTTCTATTTTTTATTTAATGTAATTTAATTTTTTTATTTTCCCCATATCTATATGTTTATGTAAATACAGTGACCTCATATCGAAAAGAAAATATTGTTGCATCGAAAAGAAAATAAAAAAGGTTTTCGGTCTCTTGATGCGGATGAAAAGTACAGGAATTACATTACGAAAAATGGTTGACGTTGTTAGAGTACCGTTAAAAACAAGCCGGTGTACATTTCTTTAATTAAATTGATATGTCTTTTATTTTTATTTGTTTATCAACAAACTTACTTGAATCTTTTGATACACAAGAGTTAATTATCCTATATTTTATATTTGGTGGTTTATAAGGTTAAAGGTGTTGAAAGAGTTGTAAACTTAGGCAGATAGACTACCTGAGGCCTGATCTGAGGCCTGATCTAAAGAGAGGGGGCTTCACTGACAAAGAAATTAGTGATCTGAATGGCCTGCACGAGCTGTTAGGAAACATGTTAAAAACAACACCATATTAACTATGATAAATTTTTCAACTGAATAAATAATTGCCATTTTAGCATGTCGAAGTAATTATTTATCTTTTTATGTGTAGGTGCTCTAAGATTGTGAAGCACATACCAGACTGAAGTGATAATTGGTAACGAGATCAAAAACTTTTTGGAATTCAACTTTGAAAAAGATTATTGGCTTTTTACAAAGCTCACAATATTAATAAGTTTGCTCCCTAACTCTCTCATAATCTTCCAATTAGTTCTGGTATGATGTTTAACACTCCAAACAACAATAACAACAACCATTATAATAATGATAATCTGTTCTTCTCAAATGCACCAATGGCGCCACAAGTGTATATTCCAAATCAAATACATATGTCGATTCAAGGGTCTTCACCGAGAATTGATACTAAGATTTTCTACAAAACCAATTTAGCCCAACCCCCAATTCATGTACAGAACAGTGATTCAGTATATATACCCGAACTTAATCTCCGTTATTGGGCTGATTAATGGTTTTATAACATCCCTCCACAAGTGTGACTAGTTAATCAGGCCCAAGTTCTTGTGCAAACTAGTAATAATATGTTTGGTGGCTTTCATGACCTAAACATGACTAGTGGCTCAATCATGAACTCAAAACCTCAAGTTCAACCATACCCGATGCAACAAGAACATAAGGTATTGTCAAATGATAATTATGTCATATTGGGATTTTGTAACTAAGAGCCACACTCCAACTTTTTCCAGAAAGGCAAGGAAAGTGACTTTGAAGAGGCGATGCCATTATTATCTACTCTCGAACAACACCAATGTAGTATTGATGATCCATTACTACTAGATGAGGCGTTTACGAGTTTTTTTCCTGGTTTGAATGAAATAATTGTTACTGCTCTCCCTGATTATCCCAGCAACACCAAAAACATCGAGTTGTACTTCCAATGTACATTGTATGTAAGGTTGTAAACATTTATTTTTCAACTCTAGTTGGACCTTAAATGTATAGTGTATGTAAGGTTGTATACATTTCTTGAGTTGTTTATGACGTAATTTAACTTTCTTCTAATAGCGATTTTAAAAAACAAGTAAGATAAATCTTTGAGGTGTAACTAAAAATTTATGAGAATCCTTTATGTTATTTAGTGTTTTATCATACGTTTTACTATTTTATTGTATTGAAATACGTCATATATTATAACACACTGTAACTAACTATGTATAGTTACACGAGACACAGGGAGTATGCCACTATATCATAGAAAACACAACGTGAAAAACTTATGTCATGCGATTATATGGAACCCTTGCAGATTTATGCATGGTTCACCTGGTGGCGAAGATTCATTCATTTAATGACTCCCAAATAACTCACTATATAACGCCACATTTCTCCCTTGATCGGCCACTGCAACTTGTTCAGCTCATTTTGGTGGAAGGCCCTAATTTTCATCGGGGTGTTAAATAGTTCTATTTTTTATTTAATGTAATTTAATTTTTTTATTTTCCCCATATCTATATGTTTATGTAAATACAGTGACCTCATATCGAAAAGAAAATATTGTTGCATCGAAAAGAAAATAAAAAAGGTTTTCGGTCTCTTGATGCGGATGAAAAGTACAGGAATTACATTACGAAAAATGGTTGACGTTGTTAGAGTACCGTTAAAAACAAGCCGGTGTACATTTCTTTAATTAAATTGATATGTCTTTTATTTTTATTTGTTTATCAACAAACTTACTTGAATCTTTTGATACACAAGAGTTAATTATCCTATATTTTATATTTGGTGGTTTATAAGGTTAAAGGTGTTGAAAGAGTTGTAAACTTAGGCAGATAGACTACCTGAGGCCTGATCTGAGGCCTGATCTAAAGAGAGGGGGCTTCACTGACAAAGAAATTAGTGATCTGAATGGCCTGCACGAGCTGTTAGGAAACATGTTAAAAACAACACCATATTAACTATGATAAATTTTTCAACTGAATAAATAATTGCCATTTTAGCATGTCGAAGTAATTATTTATCTTTTTATGTGTAGGTGCTCTAAGATTGTGAAGCACATACCAGACTGAAGTGATAATTGGTAACGAGATCAAAAACTTTTTGGAATTCAACTTTGAAAAAGATTATTGGCTTTTTACAAAGCTCACAATATTAATAAGTTTGCTCCCTAACTCTCTCATAATCTTCCAATTAGTTCTGGTATGATGTTTAACACTCCAAACAACAATAACAACAACCATTATAATAATGATAATCTGTTCTTCTCAAATGCACCAATGGCGCCACAAGTGTATATTCCAAATCAAATACATATGTCGATTCAAGGGTCTTCACCGAGAATTGATACTAAGATTTTCTACAAAACCAATTTAGCCCAACCCCCAATTCATGTACAGAACAGTGATTCAGTATATATACCCGAACTTAATCTCCGTTATTGGGCTGATTAATGGTTTTATAACATCCCTCCACAAGTGTGACTAGTTAATCAGGCCCAAGTTCTTGTGCAAACTAGTAATAATATGTTTGGTGGCTTTCATGACCTAAACATGACTAGTGGCTCAATCATGAACTCAAAACCTCAAGTTCAACCATACCCGATGCAACAAGAACATAAGGTATTGTCAAATGATAATTATGTCATATTGGGATTTTGTAACTAAGAGCCACACTCCAACTTTTTCCAGAAAGGCAAGGAAAGTGACTTTGAAGAGGCGATGCCATTATTATCTACTCTCGAACAACACCAATGTAGTATTGATGATCCATTACTACTAGATGAGGCGTTTACGAGTTTTTTTCCTGGTTTGGATGAAATAATTGTTACTGCTCTCCCTGATTATCCCAGCAACACCAAAAACATCGAGTTGTACTTCCAATGTACATTGTATGTAAGGTTGTAAACATTTATTTTTCAACTCTAGTTGGACCTTAAATGTATAGTGTACGTAAGGTTGTATACATTTCTTGAGTTGTTTATGACGTAATTTAACTTTCTTCTAATAGCGATTTTAAAAAACAAGTAAGATAAATCTTTGAGGTGTAACTAAAAATTTATGAGAATCCTTTATGTTATTTCGTGTTTTATCATACGTTTTACTATTTTATTGTATTGAAATACGTCATATATTATAACACACTGTAACTAACTATGTATAGTTACACGAGACACGGGGAGTATGCCACTATATCATAGAAAACACAACGTGAAAAACTTATGTCATGCGATTATATGGAACCCTTGCAGATTTATGCATGGTTCACCTGGTGGCGAAGATTCATTCATTTAATGACTCCCAAATAACTCACTATATAACGCCACATTTCTCCCTTGATCGGCCACTGCAACTTGTTCAGCTCATTTTGGTGGAAGGCCCTAATTTTCATCGGGGTGTTAAATAGTTCTATTTTTTATTTAATGTAATTTAATTTTTTTATTTTCCCCATATCTATATGTTTATGTAAATACAGTGACCTCATATCGAAAAGAAAATATTGTTGCATCGAAAAGAAAAATAAAAAAGGTTTTCGGTCTCTTGATGCGGATGAAAAGTACAGGAATTACATTACGAAAAATGGTTGACGTTGTTAGAGTACCGTTAAAAACAAGCCGGTGTACATTTCTTTAATTAAATTGATATGTCTTTTATTTTTATTTGTTTATCAACAAACTTACTTGAATCTTTTGATACACAAGAGTTAATTATCCTATATTTTATATTTGGTGGTTTATAAGGTTAAAGGTGTTGAAAGAGTTGTAAACTTAGGCAGATAGACTACCTGAGGCCTGATCTGAGGCCTGATCTAAAGAGAGGGGGCTTCACTGACAAAGAAATTAGTGATCTGAATGGCCTGCACGAGCTGTTAGGAAACATGTTAAAAACAACACCATATTAACTATGATAAATTTTTCAACTGAATAAATAATTGCCATTTTAGCATGTCGAAGTAATTATTTATCTTTTTATGTGTAGGTGCTCTAAGATTGTGAAGCACATACCAGACTGAAGTGATAATTGGTAACGAGATCAAAAACTTTTTGGAATTCAACTTTGAAAAAGATTATTGGCTTTTTACAAAGCTCACAATATTAATAAGTTTGCTCCCTAACTCTCTCATAATCTTCCAATTAGTTCTGGTGTGATGTTTAACACTCCAAACAACAATAACAACAACCATTATAATAATGATAATCTGTTCTTCTCAAATGCACCAATGGCGCCACAAGTGTATATTCCAAATCAAATACATATGTCGATTCAAGGGTCTTCACCGAGAATTGATACTAAGATTTTCTACAAAACCAATTTAGCCCAACCCCCAATTCATGTACAGAACAGTGATTCAGTATATATACCCGAACTTAATCTCCGTTATTGGGCTGATTAATGGTTTTATAACATCCCTCCACAAGTGTGACTAGTTAATCAGGCCCAAGTTCTTGTGCAAACTGGTAATAATATGTTTGGTGGCTTTCATGACCTAAACATGACTAGTGGCTCAATCATGAACTCAAAACCTCAAGTTCAACCATACCCGATGCAACAAGAACATAAGGTATTGTCAAATGATAATTATGTCATATTGGGATTTTGTAACTAATCGCCACACTCCAACTTTTTCCAGAAAGGCAAGGAAAGTGACTTTGAAGAGGCGATGCCATTATTATCTACTCTCGAACAACACCAATGTAGTATTGATGATCCATTACTACTCGATGAGGCGTTTACGAGTTTTTTTCCTGGTTTGGATGAAATAATTGTTACTGCTCTCCCTGATTATCCCAGCAACACCAAAAACATCGAGTTGTACTTCCAATGTACATTGTATGTAAGGTTGTAAACATTTATTTTTCAACTCTAGTTGGACCTTAAATGTATAGTGTACGTAAGGTTGTATACATTTCTTGAGTTGTTTATGACGTAATTTAACTTTCTTCTAATAGCGATTTTAAAAAACAAGTAAGATAAATCTTTGAGGTGTAACTAAAAATTTATGAGAATCCTTTATGTTATTTCGTGTTTTATCATACGTTTTACTATTTTATTGTATTGAAATACGTCATATATTATAACACACTGTAACTAACTATGTATAGTTACACGAGACACAGGGAGTATGCCACTATATCATAGAAAACACAACGTGAAAAACTTATGTCATGCGATTATATGGAACCCTTGCAGATTTATGCATGGTTCACCTGGTGGCGAAGATTCATTCATTTAATGACTCCCAAATAACTCACTATATAACGCCACATTTCTCCCTTGATCGGCCACTGCAACTTGTTCACCTCATTTTGGTGGAAGGCCCTAATTTTCATCGGGGTGTTAAATAGTTCTATTTTTTATTTAATGTAATTTAATTTTTTTATTTTCCTCATATCTATATGTTTATGTAAATACAGTGACCTCATATCGAAAAGAAAATATTGTTGCATCGAAAAGAAAATAAAAAAGGGTTTTCGGTCTCTTGATGCGGATGAAAAGTACAGGAATTACATTACGAAAAATGGTTGACGTTGTTAGAGTACCGTTAAAAACAAGTCGGTGTACATTTTTTTAATTAAATTGATATGTCTTTTATTTTTATTTGTTTATCAACAAACTTACTTGAATCTTTTGATACACAAGAGTTAATTATCCTATATTGTATATTTGGTGGTTTATAAGGTTAAAGGTGTTGAAAGAGTTGTAAACTTAGGCAGATAGACTACCTGAGGCCTGATCTGAGGCCTGATCTAAAGAGAGGGGGCTTCACTGACAAAGAAATTAGTGATCTGAATGGCCTGCACGAGCTGTTAGGAAACATGTTAAAAACAACACCATATTAACTATGATAAATTTTTCAACTGAATAAATAATTGCCATTTTAGCATGTCGAAGTAATTATTTATCTTTTTATGTGTAGGTGCTCTAAGATTGTGAAGCACATGCCAGACTGAAGTGATAATTGGTAACGAGATCAAAAACTTTTTGGAATTCAACTTTGAAAAAGATTATTGGCTTTTTACAAAGCTCACAATATTAATAAGTTTGCTCCCTAACTCTCTCATAATGTTCCAATTAGTTCTGGTGTGATGTTTAACACTCCAAACAACAATAACAACAACCATTATAATAATGATAATCTGTTCTTCTCAAATGCACCAATGGCGCCACAAGTGTATATTCCAAATCAAATACATATGTCGCTTCAAGGGTCTTCACCGAGAATTGATACTAAGATTTTCTACAAAACAAATTTAGCCCAACCCCCAATTCATGTACAGAACAGTGATTCAGTATATATACCCGAACTTAATCTCCGTTATTGGGCTGATTAATGGTTTTATAACATCCCTCCACAAGTGTGACTAGTTTATCAGGCCCAAGTTCTTGTGCAAACTGGTAATAATATGTTTGGTGGCTTTCATGACCTAAACATGACTAGTGGCTCAATCATGAACTCAAAACCTCAAGTTCAACCATACCCGATGCAACAAGAACATAAGGTATTGTCAAATGATAATTATGCTATATTGGGATTTTGTAACTAAGAGCCACACTCCAACTTTTTCCAGAAAGGCAAGGAAAGCGACTTTGAAGAGGCGATGCCATTATTATCTACTCTCGAACAACACCAATGTAGTATTGATGATCCATTACTACTAGATGAGGCGTTTACGAGTTTTTTTCCTGGTTTGAATGAAATAATTGTTACTGCTCTCCCTGATTATCCCAGCAACACCAAAAACATCGAGTTGTACTTCCAATGTACATTGTATGTAAGGTTGTAAACATTTATTTTTCAACTCTAGTTGGACCTTAAATGTATAGTGTACGTAAGGTTGTATACATTTCTTGAGTTGTTTATGACGTAATTTAACTTTCTTCTAATAGCGATTTTAAAAAATAAGTAAGATAAATCTTTGAGGTGTAACTAAAAATTTATGAGAATCCTTTATGTTATTTCGTGTTTTATCATACGTTTTACTATTTTATTGTATTGAAATACGTCATATATTATAACACACTGTAACTAACTATGTATAGTTACACGAGACACAGGGAGTATGCCACTATATCATAGAAAACACAACGTGAAAAACTTATGTCATGCGATTATATGGAACCCTTGCAGATTTATGCATGGTTCACCTGGTGGCGAAGATTCATTCATTTAATGACTCCCAAATAACTCACTATATAACGCCACATTTCTCCCTTGATCGGCCACTGCAACTTGTTCACCTCATTTTGGTGGAAGGCCCTAATTTTCATCGGGGTGTTAAATAGTTCTATTTTTTATTTAATGTAATTTAATTTTTTTATTTTCCTCATATCTATATGTTTATGTAAATACAGTGACCTCATATCGAAAAGAAAATATTGTTGCATCGAAAAGAAAATAAAAAAGGGTTTTCGGTCTCTTGATGCGGATGAAAAGTACAGGAATTACATTACGAAAAATGGTTGACGTTGTTAGAGTACCGTTAAAAACAAGTCGGTGTACATTTTTTTAATTAAATTGATATGTCTTTTATTTTTATTTGTTTATCAACAAACTTACTTGAATCTTTTGATACACAAGAGTTAATTATCCTATATTGTATATTTGGTGGTTTATAAGGTTAAAGGTGTTGAAAGAGTTGTAAACTTAGGCAGATAGACTACCTGAGGCCTGATCTGAGGCCTGATCTAAAGAGAGGGGGCTTCACTGACAAAGAAATTAGTGATCTGAATGGCCTGCACGAGCTGTTAGGAAACAGGTTAAAAACAACACCATATTAACTATGATAAATTTTTCAACTGAATAAATAATTGCCATTTTAGCATGTCGAAGTAATTATTTATCTTTTTATGTGTAGGTGCTCTAAGATTGTGAAGCACATGCCAGACTGAAGTGATAATTGGTAACGAGATCAAAAACTTTTTGGAATTCAACTTTGAAAAAGATTATTGGCTTTTTACAAAGCTCACAATATTAATAAGTTTGCTCCCTAACTCTCTCATAATGTTCCAATTAGTTCTGGTGTGATGTTTAACACTCCAAACAACAATAACAACAACCATTATAATAATGATAATCTGTTCTTCTCAAATGCACCAATGGCGCCACAAGTGTATATTCCAAATCAAATACATATGTCGCTTCAAGGGTCTTCACCGAGAATTGATACTAAGATTTTCTACAAAACAAATTTAGCCCAACCCCCAATTCATGTACAGAACAGTGATTCAGTATATATACCCGAACTTAATCTCCGTTATTGGGCTGATTAATGGTTTTATAACATCCCTCCACAAGTGTGACTAGTTTATCAGGCCCAAGTTCTTGTGCAAACTGGTAATAATATGTTTGGTGGCTTTCATGACCTAAACATGACTAGTGGCTCAATCATGAACTCAAAACCTCAAGTTCAACCATACCCGATGCAACAAGAACATAAGGTATTGTCAAATGATAATTATGCTATATTGGGATTTTGTAACTAAGAGCCACACTCCAACTTTTTCCAGAAAGGCAAGGAAAGCGACTTTGAAGAGGCGATGCCATTATTATCTACTCTCGAACAACACCAATGTAGTATTGATGATCCATTACTACTAGATGAGGCGTTTACGAGTTTTTTTCCTGGTTTGAATGAAATAATTGTTACTGCTCTCCCTGATTATCCCAGCAACACCAAAAACATCGAGTTGTACTTCCAATGTACATTGTATGTAAGGTTGTAAACATTTATTTTTCAACTCTAGTTGGACCTTAAATGTATAGTGTACGTAAGGTTGTATACATTTCTTGAGTTGTTTATGACGTAATTTAACTTTCTTCTAATAGCGATTTTAAAAAATAAGTAAGATAAATCTTTGAGGTGTAACTAAAAATTTATGAGAATCCTTTATGTTATTTCGTGTTTTATCATACGTTTTACTATTTTATTGTATTGAAATACGTCATATATTATAACACACTGTAACTAACTATGTATAGTTACACGAGACACAGGGAGTATGCCACTATATCATAGAAAACACAACGTGAAAAACTTATGTCATGCGATTATATGGAACCCTTGCAGATTTATGCATGGTTCACCTGGTGGCGAAGATTCATTCATTTAATGACTCCCAAATAACTCACTATATAATGCCACATTTCTCCCTTGATCGGCCACTGCAACTTGTTCACCTCATTTTGGTGGAAGGCCCTAATTCTCATCAGGGTGTTAAATAGTTCTATTTTTTATTTAATGTAATTTAATTTTTTTATTTTCCTCATATCTATATGTTTATGTAAATACAGTGACCTCATATCGAAAAGAAAATAATGTTGCATCGAAAAGAAAATAAAAAAGGGTTTTCGGTCTCTTGATGCGGATGAAAAGTACAGGAATTACATTACGAAAAATGGT
Source organism: Linaria vulgaris (assembly GCA_948329865.1). NCBI lineage: Eukaryota > Viridiplantae > Streptophyta > Magnoliopsida > Lamiales > Plantaginaceae > Linaria > Linaria vulgaris. Next base: position 28,942,724 of record OX415252.1, read on the forward strand.
TGACGTTGTTAGAGTACCGTTAAAAACAAGTCGGTGTACATTTTTTTAATTAAATTGATATGTCTTTTATTTTTATTTGTTTATCAACAAACTTACTTGAATCTTTTGATACACAAGAGTTAATTATCCTATATTGTATATTTGGTGGTTTATAAGGTTAAAGGTGTTGAAAGAGTTGTAAACTTAGGCAGATAGACTACCTGAGGCCTGATCTGAGGCCTGATCTAAAGAGAGGGGGCTTCACTGACAAAGAAATTAGTGATCTGAATGGCCTGCACGAGCTGTTAGGAAACAGGTTAAAAACAACACCATATTAACTATGATAAATTTTTCAACTGAATAAATAATTGCCATTTTAGCATGTCGAAGTAATTATTTATCTTTTTATGTGTAGGTGCTCTAAGATTGTGAAGCACATGCCAGACTGAAGTGATAATTGGTAACGAGATCAAAAACTTTTTGGAATTCAACTTTGAAAAAGATTATTGGCTTTTTACAAAGCTCACAATATTAATAAGTTTGCTCCCTAACTCTCTCATAATCTTCCAATTAGTTCTGGTGTGATGTTTAACACTCCAAACAACAATAACAACAACCATTATAATAATGATAATCTGTTCTTCTCAAATGCACCAATGGCGCCACAAGTGTATATTCCAAATCAAATACATATGTCGCTTCAAAGGTCTTCACCGAGAATTGATACTAAGATTTTCTACAAAACCAATTTAGCCCAACCCCCAATTCATGTACAGAACAGTGATTCAGTATATATACCCGAACTTAATCTCCGTTATTGGGCTGATTAATGGTTTTATAACATCCCTCCACAAGTGTGACTAGTTAATCAGGCCCAAGTTCTTGTGCAAACTGGTAATAATATGTTTGGTGGCTTTCATGACCTAAACATGACTAGTGGCTCAATCATGAACTCAAAACCTCAAGTTCAACCATACCCGATGCAACAAGAACATAAGGTATTGTCAAATGATAATTATGTCATATTGGGATTTTGTAACTAAGAGCCACACTCCAACTTTTTCCAGAAAGGCAAGGAAAGTGACTTTGAAGAGGCGATGCCATTATTATCTACTCTCGAACAACACCAATGTAGTATTGATGATCCATTACTACTAGATGAGGCGTTTACGAGTTTTTTTCCTGGTTTGGATGAAATAATTGTTACTGCTCTCCCTGATTATCCCAGCAACACCAAAAACATCGAGTTGTACTTCCAATGTACATTGTATGTAAGGTTGTAAACATTTATTTTTCAACTCTAGTTGGACTTTAAATGTATAGTGTACGTAAGGTTGTATACATTTCTTGAGTTGTTTATGACGTAATTTAACTTTCTACTAATAGCGATTTTAAAAAATAAGTAAGATAAATCTTTGAGGTGTAACTAAAAATTTATGAGAATCCTTTATGTTATTTTGTGTTTTAACATACGTTTTACTATTTTATTGTATTGAAATACGTCATATATTATAACACACTGTAACTAACTATGTATAGTTACACGAGACACAGGGAGTATGCCACTATATCATAGAAAACACAACGTGAAAAACTTATGTCATGCGATTATATGGAACCCTTGCAGATTTATGCATGGTTCACCTGGTGGCGAAGATTCATTCATTTAATGACTCCCAAATAACTCACTATATAACGCCACATTTCTCCCTTGATCGGCCACTGCAACTTGTTCACCTCATTTTGGTGAAAGGCCCTAATTTTCATCGGGGTGTTAAATAGTTCTATTTTTTATTTAATGTAATTTTATTTTTTTATTTTCCTCATATCTATATGTTTATGTAAATACAGCGACCTCATATCGAAAAGAAAATATTGTTGCATCGAAAAGAAAATAAAAAAGGGTTTTCGGTCTCTTGATGCGGATGAAAAGTACAGGAATTACATTACGAAAAATGGTTGACGTTGTTAGAGTACCGTTAAAAACAAGTCGGTGTACATTTTTTTAATTAAATTGATATGTCTTTTATTTTTATTTGTTTATGAACAAACTTACTTGAATCTTTTGATACACAAGAGTTAATTATCCTATATTGTATATTTGGTGGTTTATAAGGTTAAAGGTGTTGAAAGAGTAGTAAACTTAGGCAGATAGACTACCTGAGGCCTGATCTGAGGCCTGATCTAAAGAGAGGGGGCTTCACTGACAAAGAAATTAGTGACCTGAATGGCCTGCACGAGCTGTTAGGAACCAGGTTAAAAACAACACCATATTAACTATGATAAATTTTTCAACTGAATAAATAATTGCCATTTTAGCATGTCGAAGTAATTATTTATCTTTTTATGTGTAGGTGCTCTAAGATTGTGAAGCACATGCCAGACTGAAGTGATAATTGGTAACGAGATCAAAAACTTTTTGGAATTCAACGTTGAAAAAGATTATTGGCTTTTTACAAAGCTCACAATATTAATAAGTTTGCTCCCTAACTCTCTCATAATCTTCCAATTAGTTATGGTGTGATGTTTAACACTCCAAACAACAATAACAACAACCATTATAATAATGATAATCTGTTCTTCTCAAATGCACCAATGGCGCCACAAGTGTATATTCCAAATCAAATACATATGTCGCTTCAAAGGTCTTCACCGAGAATTGATACTAAGATTTTCTACAAAACCAATTTAGCCCAACCCCCAATTCATGTACAGAACAGTGATTCAGTATATATACCCGAACTTAATCTCCGTTATTGGGCTGATTAATGGTTTTATAACATCCCTCCACAAGTGTGACTAGTTAATCAGGCCCAAGTTCTTGTGCAAACTGGTAATAATATGTTTGGTGGCTTTCATGACCTAAACATGACTAGTGGCTCAATCATGAACTCAAAACCTCAAGTTCAACCATACCCGATGCAACAAGAACATAAGGTATTGTCAAATGATAATTATGTCATATTGGGATTTTGTAACTAAGAGCCACACTCCAACTTTTTCCAGAAAGGCAAGGAAAGTGACTTTGAAGAGGCGATGCCATTATTATCTACTCTCGAACAACACCAATGTAGTATTGATGATCCATTACTACTAGATGAGGCGTTTAAGAGTTTTTTTCCTGGTTTGGATGAAATAATTGTTACTGCTCTCCCTGATTATCCCAGCAACACCAAAAACATCGAGTTGTACTTCCAATGTACATTGTATGTAAGGTTGTAAACATTTATTTTTCAACTCTAGTTGGACTTTAAATGTATAGTGTACGTAAGGTTGTATACATTTCTTGAGTTGTTTATGACGTAATTTAACTTTCTACTAATAGCGATTTTAAAAAATAAGTAAGATAAATCTTTGAGGTGTAACTAAAAATTTATGAGAATCCTTTATGTTATTTTGTGTTTTATCATACGTTTTACTATTTTATTGTATTGAAATACGTCATATATTATAACACAATGTAACTAACTATGTATAGTTACACGAGACACAGGGAATATGCCACTATATCATAGAAAACACAACGTGAAAAACTTATGTCATGCGATTATATGGAACCCTTGCAGATTTATGCATGGTTCACCTGGTGGGGAAGATTCATTCATTTAATGACTCCCAAATAACTCACTATATAATGCCACATTTCTCCCTTGAACGGCCACTGCAACTTGTTCACCTCATTTTGGTGGAAGGCCCTAATTTTCATCGGGGTGTTAAATAGTTCTATTTTTTATTTAATTTAATTTTGTTTTTTTTATTTTCCTCATATCTATATGTTTATGTAAATACAGTGACCTCATATCGAAAAGAAAATATTGTTGCATCGAAAAGAAAATAAAAAAGGATTTTCGGTCTCTTGATGCGGATGAAAAGTACAGGAATTACATTACGAAAAATGGTTGACGTTGTTAGAGTACCGTTAAAAACAAGCCGGTGTACATTTCTTTAATTAAATTGATATGTCTTTTATTTTTATTTGTTTATCAACAAACTTACTTGAATCTTTTGATACACAAGAGTTAATTATCCTATATTATATATTTGGTGGTTTATAAGGTTAAAGGTGTTGAAAGAGTTGTAAACTTAGGCAGATAGACTACCCGGGGCCTGATCTGAGGCCTGATCTAAAGAGAGGGGGCTTCACTGACAAAGAAATTAGTGATCTGAATGGCCTGCACGAGCTGGTAGGAAACATGTTAAAAACAACACCATATTAACTATGATAAATTTTTCAACTGAATAAATAATTGCCATTTTAGCATGTCGTAGTAATTATTTATCTTTTTATGTGTAGGTGCTCTAAAATTGTGAAGCACATGCCAGACTGAAGTGATAATTAGTAACGAGATCAAAAACTTTTTGGAATTCAACTTTGAAAAAGATTATTGGCTTTTTACAAAGCTCACAATATTAATAAGTTTGCTCCCTAACTCTCTCATAATCTTCCAATTAGTTCTGGTGTGATGTTTAACACTCCAAACAACAATAACAACAACCATTATAATAATGATAATCTATTCTTATCAAATGCACCAATGGCGCCACAAGTGTATATTCCAAATCAAATACATATGTCGCTTCAAGGGTCTTCACCGAGAATTGATACTAAGATTTTCTACAAAACAAATTTAGCCCAACCCCCAATTCATGTACAGAACAGTGATTCAGTATATATACCCGAACTTAATCTCCGTTATTGGGCTGATTAATGGTTTTATAACATCCCTCCACAAGTGTGACTAGTTAATCAGGCCCAAGTTCTTGTGCAAACTGGTAATAATATGTTTGGTGGCTTTCATGACCTAAACATGACTAGTGGCTCAATCATGAACTCAAAACCTCAAGTTCAACCATACCCGATGCAACAAGAACATAAGGTATTGTCAAATGATAATTATGTCATATTGGGATTTTGTAACTAAGAGCCACACTCCAACTTTTTCCAGAAAGGCAAGGAAAGTGACTTTGAAGAGGCGATGCCATTATTATCTACTCTCGAACAACACCAATGTAGTATTGATGATCCATTACTACTAGATGAGGCGTTTACGAGTTTTTTTCCTGGTTTGGATGAAATAATTGTTACTGCTCTCCCTGATTATCCCAGCAACACCAAAAACATCGAGTTGTACTTCCAATGTACATTGTATGTAAGGTTGTAAACATTTATTTTTCAACTCTAGTTGGACTTTAAATGTATAGTGTACGTAAGGTTGTATACATTTCTTGAGTTGTTTATGACGTAATTTAACTTTCTACTAATAGCGATTTTAAAAAATAAGTAAGATAAATCTTTGAGGTGTAACTAAAAATTTATGAGAATCCTTTATGTTATTTTGTGTTTTATCATACGTTTTACTATTTTATTGTATTGAAATACGTCATATATTATAACACACTGTAACTAACTATGTATAGTTACACGAGACACAGGGAGTATGCCACTATATCATAGAAAACACAACGTGAAAAACTTATGTCATGCGATTATATGGAACCCTTGCAGATTTATGCATGGTTCACCTGGTGGTGAAGATTCATTCATTTAATGACTCCCAAATAACTCACTATATAATGCCTCATTTCTCCCTTGAACGGCCACTGCAACTTGTTCACCTCATTTTGGTGGAAGGCCCTAATTTTCATCGGGGTGTTAAATAGTTCTATTTTTTATTTAATTTAATTTAATTTTTTTTATTTTCCTCATATCTATATGTTTATGTAAATACAGTGACCTCATATCGAAAAGAAAATATTGTTGCATCGAAAAGAAAATAAAAAAGGATTTTCGGTCTCTTGATGCGGATGAAAAGTACAGGAATTACATTACGAAAAATGGTCGACGTTGTTAGAGTACCGTTAAAAACAAGCCGGTGTACATTTCTTTAATTAAATTGATATGTCTTTTATTTTTATTTGTTTATCAACAAACTTACTTGAATCTCTTGATACACAAGAGTTAATTATCCTATATTATATATTTGGTGGTTTATAAGGTTAAAGGTGTTGAAAGAGTTGTAAACTTAGGCAGATAGACTACCCGGGGCCTGATCCGAGGCCTGATCTAAAGAGAGGGGGCTTCACTGACAAAGAAATTAGTGATCTGAATGGCCTGCACGAGCTGTTAGGAAACATGTTAAAAACAACACCATATTAACTATGATAAATTTTTCAACTGAATAAATAATTGCCATTTTAGCATGTCGTAGTAATTATTTATCTTTTTATGTGTAGGTGCTCTAAAATTGTGAAGCACATGCCAGACTGAAGTGATAATTAGTAACGAGATCAAAAACTTTTTGGAATTCAACTTTGAAAAAGATTATTGGCTTTTTACAAAGCTCACATTATTAATAAGTTTGCCCCCTAACTCTCTCATAATCTTCCAATTAGTTCTGGTGTGATCTTTAACACTCCAAACAACAATAACAACAACCATTACAATAATGATAATCTATTCTTATCAAATGCACCAATGGCGCCACAAGTGTATATTCCAAATCAAATACATATGTCGCTTCAAGGGTCTTCACCGAGAATTGATACTAAGATTCTCTACAAAACAAATTTAGCCCAACCCCCAATTCATGTACAGAACAGTGATTCAGTATATATACCCGAACTTAATCTCTGTTATTGGGCTGATTAATGGTTTTATAACATCCCTTCACCAGGCCGAAGTTCTTGTGCAAACTGGTAATAATATGTTTGGTGGCTTTCATGACCTAAACATGACTAGTGGCTCAATCATGAACTCAAAACCTCAAGTTCAACCATACCCGATGCAACAAGAACATAAGGTATTGTCAAATGATAATTATGCCATATTGGGATTTTGTAACTAAGAGCCACACTCCAACTTTTTCCAGAAAGGCAAGGAAAGTGACGTTGAAGAGGCAATGAAATAATTGTTACTGCTCTCCCTGATTATCCCAGCAACACCAAAAACATCGAGTTGTACTTCCAATGTACATTGTATGTAAGGTTGTAAACATTTATTTTTCAACTCTAGTTGGACCTTAAATGTATAGTGTACGTAAGGTTGTATACATTTCTTGAGTTGTTTATGACGTAATTTAACTTTCTTCTAATAGCGATTTTAAAAAATAAGTAAGATAAATCTTTGAGGTGTAACTAAAAATTTATGAGAATCCTTTATGTTATTTCGTGTTTTATCATACGTTTTACTATTTTATTGTATTGAAATACGTCATATATTATAACACACTGTAACTAACTATGTATAGTTACACGAGACACAGGGAGTATGCCACTATATCATAGAAAACACAACGTGAAAAACTTATGTCATGCGATTATATGGAACCCTTACAGATTTATGCATGGTTCACCTGGTGGTGAAGATTCATTCATTTAATGACTCCCAAATAACTCACTATATAACGCCACATTTCTCCCTTGAACGGCCACTACAACTTGTTCACCTCATTTTGGTGGAAGGCCCTAATTTTCATCGGGGTGTTAAATAGTTCTATTTTTTTTTAATTTAAATTAATGTTTTTATTTTCCTCATATCTATATGTTTATGTAAATACAGTGACCTCATATCGAAAAGAAAATATTGTTGCATCGAAAACAAAATAAAAAAGGATGTTCGGTCTCTTGATGCGGATGAAAAGTACAGGAATTACATTACGAAAAATGGTTGACGTTGTTAGAGTACCGTTAAAAACAAGCCGGTGTACATTTCTTTAATTAAATTGATATGTCTTTTATTTTTATTTGTTTATCAACAAACTTACTTGAATCTTTTGATACAAAAGAGTTAATTATCCTATATTATATATTTGGTGGTTTATAAGGTTAAAGGTGTTGAAAGAGTTGTAAACTTAGGCAGATAGACTACCTGAGGCCTGATCTAAAGAGAGGGGGCTTCACTGACAAAGAAATTAGTGAACTGAATGGCCTCCACGAGCTGTTAGGAAACATGTTAAAAACAACACCATATTAACTATGATAAAATTTTCAACTGAATAAATAATTTCCATTTTAGCATGTCGTAGTAATTATTTATCTTTTTATGTGTAGGTGCTCTAAGATTGTGAAGCACATGCCAGACTGAAGTGATGATTGGTAACGAGATCAAAAACTTTTTGGAATTCAACTTTGAAAAAGATTATTGGGTTTTTACAAAGCTCACATTATTAATAAGTTTGCTCCCTAACTCTCTCATAATCTTCCAATTAGTTCTGGTGTGATCTTTAACACTCGAAACAACAATAACAACAACCATTATAATAATGATAATCTATTCTTATCAAATGCACTAATGGCGCCACAAGTGTATATTCCATATCAAATACATATATCGCTCCAAGGGTCTTCACCGAGAAATGATACTAAGATTTTCTACAAAACAAATTTAGCCCAACCCCCAATTCATGTACAGAACAGTGATTCAGTATATATACCCGGACTTAATCTCCGTTATTGGGCTGGTTAATGGTTTTATAACATCCCTCCACAAGTGTGACTAGTTAATGAGGCCCAAGTTCTTGTGCAAACTGGTAATAATATGTTTGGTGGCTTTCATGACCTAAACATAACTAGTGGCTCAATCATGAACTCAAAACCCCAAGTTCAACCATACCCGATGCAACAAGAACATAAGGTATTGTCAAATGATAATTAAGCCATATTGGGATTTTGTAACTAAGAGCCACACTCCAACTTTTTCCAGAAAGTCAAGGAAAGCGACCTTGAAGAGGCGATGCCATTATTATCTACTCTCGAACAACACCAATGTAGTATTGATGATCCATTACTACTAGATGAGGCGTTTTCGAGTTTTTTCCTGTTTTGAATGAAATAATTATTACTGCTCTCCCTGATTATCCCAGCAACACCAACAACATCGAGTTGTACTTCCAATGTACATTGTATGTAAGGTTGTAAACATTTATTTTTCAACTCTAGTTGGACCTTAAATGTATAGTGTACGTAAGGTTGTATACATTTCTTGAGTTGTTTATGACGTAATTTAACTTTCTACTAATAGCGACTTTAAAAAATAAGTAAGATAAATCTTTGAGGTGTAACTAAAAGTTTATGAGAATCCTTTATGTTATTTCGTGTTTTATCATACATTTTACTATTTTATTGTATTAAAATACGTCATATATTATAACACACTGTAACTAACTATGTATAGTTACACGAGACACAAGGAGTATGCCACTATATCATAGAAAACACAACGTGAAAAACATATGTCATGCGATTATATGGAACCCTTGCAGATTTATGCATGGTTCACCTGGTGGCGAAGATTCATTCATTTAATGACTCCCAAAAAACTCATTATATAACGCCACATTTCTCCCTTGAACGGCCACTGCAACTTGTTCACCTCATTTTGGTGGAAGGCCCTAATTTTCATCGGGGTGTTAAATAGTTCTCTTTTTTATTCAATTTAATTTAATTTTTTTATTTTCCTAATATCTATATGTTTATGTAAATACAGTGACCTCATATCGAAAAGAGAATATTGTTGCATCGAAAAGAAAATAAAAAAGGGTTTTCGGTCTCTTGATGTGGATGAAAAGTACATGAATTACATTACGAAAAATGGTTGACGTTGTTAGAGTACCGTTAAAAACAAGCCGGTGTACATTTCTTTAATTAAATTGACATGTCTTTTATTTTTATTTGTTTATCAACAAACTTACTTGAATCTTTTGACACACAAGAGTTAATTATCCTATATTATATATCTGGTGGTTTATAAGGTTAAAGGTGTTGAAAGAGTTGTAAACTTAGGCAGATAGACTACCTGAGGCCTGATCTAAAGAGAGGGGGCTTCACTGACAAAGAAATTAGTGATCTGAATGGCCTGCACGAGCTGTTAGGAAACATGTTAAAAACAACACCATATTAACTATGATAAATTTTTACAACTGAATAAATAATTGTCATTTTAGCATGTCGTAGTAATTATTTATCTTTTTATGTGTAGGTGCTCTAAGATTGTGAAGCACATGCCAGACTGAAGTGATAATTGGTAACGAGATCAAAAACTTTTTGGAATTCAACTTTGAAAAAGATTATTGGCTTTTTACAAAGCTCACATTATTAATAAGTTTGCTCCCTAACTCTCTCATAATCTTCCAATTAATTCTGGTGTGATCTTTAACACTCCAAACAACAATAACAACAACCATAATAACAATGATAATCTGTTCTTCTCAAATGCACCAATGGCGCCACAAGTATATATTCCTAATCAAATACATATGTCGCTTCAAGGGTCTTCACCAAGAATTGATACTAAGATTTTCTACAAAACAAATTTAGCCCAACCCCCAATTCATGTACAGAACAATGATTCAGTATATATACCCTAACTTAATCTCCGCTATTGGGCTGATTAATGGTTTTATAACATCCCTCCACACGTGTGACTTGTTAATCAGGCCCAAGTTCTTGTGCAAACTGGTAATAATATGGTTGGTAGCTTTCATGACCTAAACATGACTAGTGGCTCGATCATGAACTCAAAACCTCAAGTTCAACCATACCCGATGCAACAAGAGCATAAGGTATTGTCAAATGATAATTATGCCATATTGGGATTTTGTAACTAAGAGCCACGCTCCAACTTTTTCCAGAAAGGCAAGGAAAGTGACTTTGAAGAGGCGATGCCATTATTATCTACTCTCGAACAACACCAATGTAGTATTGATGATCCATTACTACTAGATGAGGCGTTTACGAGTTTTTTTCCTAGTTTGAATGAAATAACTGTTACTGCTCTGCTTGAGTATCCCAGCAACACCAACAACATCGAGTTGTACTTCCAATGTACATTGTATGTAAGGTGATAACATTTATTTTTCAAGTTTTGTTGGACCTTAAATGCATAGTGTACGTAAGGTTGTATACATTTCTTGAGTTGTTTATGACGTAATTTAACTTTCTACTAATAGCGATTTTAAAAAATAAGTAAGATAAATCTTTGAGGTGTAACTAAAAATTTATGAGAATCCTTTATGTTATTTCGTGTTTTATCATACGTTTTACTATTTTATTGTATTGAAATACGTCATATATTATAACACACTGTAACTAACTATGTATAGTTACACGAGACACAGGAAGTATGCCACTATATCATAGAAAACACAACGTGAAAAACTTATGTCATGCGATTATATGGAACCCTTGCAGATTTATGCATGGTTCACCTGGTGGCGAAGATTCATTCATTTAATGACTCCCAAAAAACTCATTCTATAACGCCACATTTATACCTTGAACGGCCACTGCAACTTGTTCACCTCATTTTGGTGGAAGGCCCTAATTTTCATCGGGGTGTTAAATAGTTCTATTTTTTTATTTAATTTAATTTAATATTTTTATTTTCTTCATATCTATATGTTTATGTAAATACAGTGACCTCATATCGAAAAGAGAATATTGTTGCATCGAAAAGAACATAAAAAAGGGTTTCGGTCTCTTGATGCGGATGAAAAGTACAGGAATTACATTACGAAAAATGGTTGACGTTGTTAGAGTACCGTTTAAAACAAGCCGGTGTACATTTCTTTAACTAAATTGATATGTCTTTTATTTTTATTTGTTTATCAACAAACTTACTTGAATCTTTTGATACAAAAGAGTTAATTATCCTATATTATATATTTGGTGGTTTATAAGGTTAAAGGTGTTGAAAGAGTTGTAAATTTAGGCAGATAGACTACCTGAGGCCTGATCTAAAGAGAGGGGGCTTCACTGACAAAGAAATTAGTGATCTGAATGGCGTCCACGAGCGGTTAGGAAACATGTTAAAAACAACACCATATTAACTATGATATATTTTAACAACTGAATAAATAATTGCCATTTTAGCATGTCGTAGTAATTATTTATCTTTTTTATGTGTAGGTGCTATAAGATTGTGAAGCACATGCCAGACTGAAGTGATAATTGGTAACGAGATCAAAAACTTTTTGGAATTCAACTTTGAAAAAGATTATTGGCTTTTTACAAAGCTCACATTATTAATAAGTTTGCTCCCTAACTCTCTCATAATCTTCGAATTAGTTCTGGTGTGATCTTTAACACTCCAAACAACAATAACAACAACCATAATAACAATGATAATCTGTTCATCTCAAATGCACCAATGGCGCCACAAGTGTATATTCCAAATCAAATACATATGTCGCTTCAAGGGTCTTCACCGAGAATTAATACTAAGATTTTCTACAAAACAAATTTTGCCCAACCCCCAATTCATGTACAGAACAGTGATTCAGTATATATACCAGAACTTAATCATCGTTATTGGGCTGATTAATGGTTTTATAACATCCCTCCACACGTGTGACTTGTTAATCAGGCCCAAGTTATTGTGCAAACTGGTAATAATATGTTTGGTGGCTTTCATGACCTAAACATGACTAGTGGCTCGATCATGAACTCAAAACCTCAAGTTCAACCATACCCGATGCAACAAGAACATATGGTATTGTCAAATGATAATTATGCCATATTGGGATTTTGTAACTAAGAGCCACGCTACAACTTTTTCCAGAAAGGCAAGGAGAGCGACTTTGAAGCGACGATCCCATTATTATCTACTCTCGAACAACACCAATGTAGTATTGATGATCCATTACTACTAGATGAGGCGTTTACGAGTTTTTTTCCTGGTTTAAATGAAATAACTGTTACTGCTCTGCCTGAGTATCCCAGCAACACCAACAACATCGAGTTGTACTTCCAATGTACATTGTATGTAAGGTTGTAAACATTTATTTTTAAACTCTAGTTGGACCTTAAATGTATAGTGTACGTAAGGTTGTATACATTTCTTGAGTTGTTTATGACGTAATTTAACTTTCTACTAATACCGATTTTAAAAAATAAGTAAGATAAATCTTTGAGGTGTAACTAAAAGTTTATGAGAATCCTTTATGTTATTTCGTGTTTTATCATACGTTTTACTATTTTATTGTATTAAAATACGTTATATATTATAACACACTGTAACTAACTATGTATAGTTACACGAGACACAAGGACTATGCCACTATATCATAGAAAACACAACTTGAAAAACATATGTCATGCGATTATATGGAACCCTTGCAGATTTATGCATGGTTCACCTGGTGGCGAAGATTCATTCATTTAATGACTCCCAAAAAACTCATTATATAACGCCACATTTATACCTTGAACGGCCACTGCAACTTGTTCACCTCATTTTGGTGGAAGGCCCTAATTTTCATCGGGGTGTTAAATAGTTCTATTTTTTTATTTAATTTAATTTAATTTTTTTATTTTCCTCATATCTATATGATTATGTAAATACAATGACCTCATATCGAAAACAGAATATTGTTGCATCGAAAAGAACATAAAAAAGGGTTTCGGTCTCTTGATGCGGATGAAAAGTACAGGAATTACATTACGAAAAATGGTTGACGTTGTTAGAGTACCGTTAAAAACAAGCCGGTGTACATTTCTTTAACTAAATTGATATGTCTTTTATTTTTATTTGTTTATCAACAAACTTACTTGAATCTTTTGATACAAAAGAGTTAATTATCCTATATTATATATTTGGTGGTTTATAAGGTTAAACGTGTTGAAAGAGTTGTAAATTTTAGGCAGATAGACTACTGAGGCCTGATCTAAAGAGAGGGGGCTTCACTGACAAAGAAATCAGTGATCTGAATGGCCTCCACGAGCTGTTAGGGAACATGTTAAAAACAACACCATATTAACTATGATAAATTTTTACAACTGAATAAATAATTGTCATTTTAGCATGTCGTAGTAATTATTTATCTTTTTATGTGTAGGTGCTCTAAGATTGTGAAGCACATGCCAGACTGAAGTGATAATTGGTAACGAGATCAAAAACTTTTTGGAATTCAACTTTGAAAAAGGTTATTGGCTTTTTACAAAGCTCACATTATTAATAAGTTTGCTCCCTAACTCTCTCATAATCTTCCAATTAGTTATGGTGTGATCTTGAACACTCCAAACAACAATAACAACAACCATAATAACAATGATAATCTGTTCATCTCAAATGCACCAATGGCGCCACAAGTGTATATTCCAAATCAAATACATATGTCGCTTCAAGGGTCTTCACCGAGAATTAATACTAAGATTTTCTACAAAACAAATTTTGCCCAACCCCCAATTCATGTACAGAACAGTGATTCAGTATATTATACCCGAACTTAATCATCGTTATTGGGCTGATTGATGGTTTTATAACATCCCTCCACACGTGTGACTTGTTAATCAGGCCCAAGTTATTGTGCAAACTGGTAATAATATGTTTGGTGCCTTTCATGACCTAAACATGACTAGTGGCTCGATCATGAACTCAAAACCTCAAGTTCAACCATACCCGATGCAACAAGAACAGAAGGTATTGTCAAATGATAATTATGCCATATTGGGATTTTGTAACTAAGAGCCACGCTCCAACTTTTTCCAGAAAGGCAAGGAAAGCGACTTTGAAGCGGCGATCCCATTGTTATCTACTCTCGAACAACACCAATGTAGTATTGATGATCCATTACTACTAGATGAGGCGTTTACGTGTTTTTTTCCTGGTTTGAATGAAATAACTGTTACTGCTCTGCCTGAGTATCCCAGCAACACCAACAACATCGAGTTGTACTTCCAATGTACATTGTATGTAAGGTTGTAAACATTTATTTTTAAACTCTAATTGGACCTTAAATGTATAGTGTACGTAAGGTTGTATACATTTCTTGAGTTGTTTATGACGTAATTTAACTTTCTACTAATACCGATTTTAAAAAATAAGTAAGATAAATCTTTGAGGTGTAACTAAAAGTTTATGAGAATCCTTTATGTTATTTCGTGTTTTATCATACGTTTTACTATTTTATTGTATTAAAATACGTTATATATTATAACACACTGTAACTAACTATGTATAGTTACACGAGACACAAGGACTATGCCACTATATCATAGAAAACACAACTTGAAAAACATATGTCATGCGATTATATGGAACCCTTGCAGATTTATGCATGGTTCACCTGGTGGCGAAGATTCATTCATTTAATGACTCCCAAAAAATTCATTATATAACGCCACATTTCTCCCTAGAACGGCCACTGCAACTTGTTCACCTCATTTTGGTGGAAGGCCCTAATTTTCATCGGGGTGTTAAATAGTTCTATTTTTTTTTTCAATTTAATTTAATTTTTTTATTTTCCTAATATCTATATGTTTATGTAAATACAGTGACCTCATATCGAAAAGAGAATATTGTTGCATCGAAAAGAAAATAAAAAAGGGTTTTCGGTCTCTTGATGCGGATGAAAAGTACAGGAATTACATTACGAAAAATGGTTGACGTTGTTAGAGTACCGTTAAAAACTAGCCGGTGTACATTTCTTTAATTAAATTGACATGTCTTTTATTTTTATTTGTTTATCAACAAACTTACTTGAATCTTTTGATACACAAGAGTTAATTATCCTATATTATATATTTGGTGGTTTATAAGGTTAAAGGTGTTGAAAGAGTTGTAAACTTAGGCAGATAGACTACCTGAGGCCGGATCTGAGGCCTGATCTAAAGAGAGGAGGCTTCACTAACAAAGAAATTAGTGATCTGAATGGCCTCCACGAGCTGTTAGGGAACATGTTAAAAACAACACCATATTAACTATGATAAATTTTTACAACTGAATAAATAATTGTCATTTTAGCATGTCGTAGTAATTATTTATCTTTTTATGTGTAGGTGCTCTAAGATTGTGAAGCACATGCCAGACTGAAGTGATAATTGGTAACGAGATCAAAAACTTTTTGGAATTCAACTTTGAAAAAGATTATTGGCTTTTTACAAAGCTCACATTATTAATAAGTTTGCTCCCTAACTCTCTCATAATCTTCCAATTAGTTCTGGTGTGATCTTTAACACTCCAAACAACAATAACAACAACCATAATAACAATGATAATATGTTCTTCTCAAATGCACCAATGGCGCCACAAGTATATATTCCTAATCAAATACATATGTCGCTTCAAGGGTCTTCACCGAGAATTGATACTAATATTTTCTACAAAACAAATTTAGCCCAACCCCCAATTCATGTACAGAACAGTGATTCAGTATATATACCCGAACTTAATCATCGTTATTGGGCTGATTAATGGTTTTATAACATCCCTCCTCACGTGTGACTTGTTAATCAGGCCCAAGTTATTGTGCAAACTGGTAATAATATGTTTGGTGGCTTTCATGACCTAAACATGACTAGTGGCTCGATCATGAACTCAAAACCTCAAGTTCAACCATACCCGATGCAACAAGAACATAAGGTATTGTCAAATGATAATTATGCCATATTGGGATTTTGTAACTAAGAGCCACGCTCCAACTTTTTCCAGAATGGCAAGGAAAGCGACTTTGAAGCGGCGATGCCACTATTATCTACTCTCGAACAACACCAATGTAGTATTGATGATCTATTACTACTAGATGAGGCATTTACGAGTTTTTTGCCTGGTTTGAATGAAATAACTGTTACTGCTCTGCTTGAGTATCCCAGCAACACCAACAACATCGAGTTGTACTTCCAATGTGCATTGTATGTAAGGTTGTAAACATTTATTTTTCAACTCTAGTTGGACCTTAAATGTATAGTGTACGTAAGATTGTATACATTTCTTGAGTTGTTTATGACGTAATTTAACTTTCTACTAATACCGATTTTAAAAAATAAGTAAGATAAATCTTTGAGGTGTAACTAAAAGTTTAGGAGAATCCTTTATGTTATTTCGTGTTTTATCATATGTTTTACTATTTTATTGTATTAAAATACGTCATATATTATAACACACTGTAACTAACTATGTATAGTTACACGAGACACAAGGAGTATGTCACTATATCATAGAAAACACAACGTGAAAAACATATGTCATGCGATTATATGGAACCCTTGCAGATTTATGCATGGTTCACCTGGTGGCGAAGATTCATTCATTTAATGACTCCCAAAAAACTCATTATATAACGCCACATTTCTCCCTTGAACGGCCACTGCAACTTGTTCACCTCATTTTGGTGGAAGGCCCTAATTTTCATAGGTGTGTTAAATAGTTCTATTTTTTTATTCAATTTAATTTAATTTTTTTATTTTCCTAATATCTATATGTTTATGTAAATACAGTGACCTCATATCGAAAAGAGAATATTGTTGCATCGAAAAGAAAATAAAAAAGGGTTTTCGGTCTCTTGATGTGGATGAAAAGTACAGGAATTACATTACGAAAAATGGTTGACGTTGTTAGAGTACCGTTAAAAACAAGCCGGTGTACATTTCTTTAATTACATTGACATGTCTTTTATTTTTATTTGTTTATCAACAAACTTACTTGAATCTTTTGATACACAAGAGTTAATTATCCTATATTATATATTTGGTGGTTTATAAGGTTAAAGGTGTTGAAAGAGTTGTAAACTTAGGCAGATAGACTACCTGAGGCCGGATCTGAGGCCTGATCTAAAGAGAGGGGGAGGCCTGATCTAAAGAGAGGGGGCTTCACTGACAAAGAAATTAGTGATCTGAATGGCCTCCACGAGCTGTTAGGGAACATGTTAAAAACAACACCATATTAACTATGATAAAATTTTACAACTGAATAAATAATTGTCATTTTAGCATGTCGTAGTAATTATTTATCTTTTTATGTGTAGGTGCTCTAAGATTGTGAAGCACATGCCAGACTGAAGTGATAATTGGTAACGAGATCAAAAACTTTTTGGAATTCAACTTTGAAAAAGATTATTGGCTTTTTACAAAGCTCACATTATTAATAAGTTTGCTCCCTAACTCTCTCATAATCTTCCAATTAGTTCTGGTGTGATCTTTAACACTCCAAACAACAATAACAACAACCATAATAACAATGATAATCTGTTCTTCTCAAATGCACCAATGGCGCCACAAGTATATATTCCTAATCAAATACATATGTCGCTTCAAGGGTCTTCACCGAGAATTGATACTAAGATTTTCTACAAAACAAATTTAGCCCAACCCCCAATTCATGTACCGAACAGTGATTCAGTATATATACCCTAACTTAATCTCCGCTATTGGGCTGATTAATGGTTTTATAACATCCCTCCACACGTGTGACTTGTTAATCAGGCCCAAGTTCTTGTGCAAACTGGTAATAATATGGATGGTGGCTTTCATGACCTAAACATGACTAGTGGCTCGATCATGAACTCAAAACCTTAAGTTCAACCATACCCGATGCAACAAGAGCATAAGGTATTGTCAAATGATAATTATGCCATATTGGGATTTTGTAACTAAGAGCCACGCTCCAACTTTTTCCAGAAAGGCAAGGAAAGCGACTTTAAAGAGGCGATGCCATTATTATCTACTCTAGAACAACACCAATGTAGTATTGATGATCCATTACTAGTAGATGAGGCGTTTACGAGTTTTTTTCCTAGTTTGAATGAAATAACTGTTACTGCTCTACTTGAGTATCCCAGCAACACCAACAACATCGAGTTGTACTTCCAATGTGCATTGTATGTAAGGTTGTAAACATTTATTTTTCAACTCTAGTTGGACCTTAAATGTATAGTGTACGTAAGATTGTATACATTTCTTGAGTTGTTTATGACGTAATTTAACTTTCTACTAATACCGATTTTAAAAAATAAGTAAGATAAATCTTTGAGGTGTAACTAAAAGTTTATGAGAATCCTTTATGTTATTTCGTATTTTATCATATGTTTTACTATTTTATTGTATTAAAATACGTCATATATTATAACACACTGTAAATAACTATGTATAGTTACACGAGACACAAGGAGTATGTCACTATATCATAGAAAACACAACGTGAAAAACATATGTCATGCGATTATATGGAACCCTTGCAGATTTATGCATGGTTCACCTGGTGGCGAAGATTCATTCATTTAATGACTCCCAAAAAACTCATTATATAACGCCACATTTCTCCCTTGAACGGCCACTGCAACTTGTTCACCTCATTTTGGTGGAAGGCCCTAATTTTCATAGGGGTGTTAAATAGTTCTATTTTTTTATTCAATTTAATTTAATTTTTTTATTTTCCTAATATCTATATGTTTATGTAAATACAGTGACCTCATATCGAAAAGAGAATATTGTTGCATCGAAAAGAAAATAAAAAAGGGTTTCCGGTCTCTTGATGTGGATGAAAAGTACAGGAATTACATTACGAAAAATGGTTGACGTTGTTAGAGTACCGTTAAAAACAAGCCGGTGTACATTTCTTTAATTAAATTGACATGTCTTTTATTTTTATTTGTTTATCAACAAACTTACTTGAATCTTTTGATACACAAGAGTTAATTATCCTATATTATATATTTGGTGGTTTATAAGGTTAAAGGTGTTGAAAGAGTTGTAAACTTAGGCAGATAGACTACCTGAGGCCGGATCTGAGGCCTGATCTAAAGAGAGGGGGAGGCCTGATCTAAAGAGAGGGGGCTTCACTGACAAAGAAATTAGTGATCTGAATGGCCTCCCCGAGCTGTTAGGGAACATGTTAAAAACAACACCATATTAACTATGATAAATTTTTACAACTGAATAAATAATTGTCATTTTAGCATGTCGTAGTAATTATTTATCTTTTTATGTGTAGGTGCTCTAAGATTGTGAAGCACATGCCAGACTGAAGTGATAATTGGTAACGAGATCAAAAACTTTTTGGAATTCAACTTTGAAAAAGATTATTGGCTTTTTACAAAGCTCACATTATTAATAAGTTTGCTCCCTAACTCTCTCATAATCTTCCAATTAGTTATGGTGTGATCTTTAACACTCCAAACAACAATAACAACAACCATAATAACAATGATAATCTGTTCTTCTCAAATGCACCAATGGCGCCACAAGTATATATTCCTAATCAAATACATATGTCGCTTCAAGGGTCTTCACCGAGAATTGATACTAAGATTTTCTACAAAACAAATTTAGCCCAACCCCCAATTCATGTACCGAACAGTGATTCAGTATATATGCCCTAACTTAATCTCCGCTATTGGGCTGTCTAATGGTTTTATAACATCCCTCCACACGTGTGACTTGTTAATCAGGCCCAAGTTATTGTGCAAACTGGTAATAATATGTTTGGTGGCTTTCATGACCTAAACATGACTAGTGGCTCGATCATGAACTCAAAACCTCAAGTTCAACCATACCCGATGCAACAAGAACATAAGGTATTGTCAAATGATAATTATGCCATATTGGGATTTTGTAACTAAGAGCCACGCTCCAACTTTTTCCAGAAAGGCAAGGAAAGCGACTTTGAAGCGGCGATGCCATTATTATCTACTCTCGAACAACACCAATGTAGTATTGATGATCTATTACTACTAGATGAGGCATTTACGAGTTTTTTTCCTGGTTTGAATGAAATAAATGTTACTGCTCTGCCTGAGTATCCCAGCAACACCAACAACATCGAGTTGTACTTCCAATGTACATTGTATGTAAGATTGTAAACATTTATTTTTAAACTCTAGTTGGACCTTAATTGTATAGTGTATGTAAGGTTGTATACATTTCTTGAGTTGTTTATGACGTAATTTAACTTTCTACTAATACCGATTTTAAAAAATAAGTAAGATAAATCTTTGAGGTGTAACTAAAAGTTTATGATAATCCTTTATGTTATTTCGTGTTTTATCATACGTTTTACTATTTTATTGTATTAAAATACGTCATATATTATAACACACTGTAACTAACTATGTATAGTTACACGAGACACAAGGAGTATGCCACTATATCATAGAAAACACAACGTGAAAAACATATGTCATGCGATTATATGGAACCCTTGCAGATTTATGCATGGTTCACCTGGTGGCGAAGATTCATTCATTTAATGACTCCCAAAAAACTCATTATATAACGCCACATTTCTCCCTTGAACGGCCACTGCAACTTGTTCACCTCATTTTGGTGGAAGGCCCTAATTTTCATAGGGGTGTTAAATAGTTCTTTTTTTTTTATTCAATTTAATTTAATTTTTTTATTTTCCTAATATCTATATGTTTATGTAAATACAGTGACCTCATATCGAAAAGAGAATATTGTTGCGTCGAAAAGAAAATAAAAAAGGGTTTTCGGTCTCTTGATGTGGATGAAAAGTACAGGAATTACATTACGAAAAATGGTTGACGTTGTTAGAGTACCGTTAAAAACAAGCCGGTATACATTTCTTTAATTAAATTGACATGTCTTTTATTTTTATTTGTTTATCAACAAACTTACTTGAATCTTTTGATACACAAGAGTTAATTATCCTATATTATATATTTGGTGGTTTATAAGGTTAAAGGTGTTGAAAGAGTTGTAAACTTAGGCAGATAGACTACCTGAGGCCGGATCTGAGGCCTGATCTAAAGAGAGGGGGAGGCCTGATCTAAAGAGAGGGGGCTTCACTGACAAAGAAATTAGTGATCTGAATGGCCTCCACGAGCTGTTAGGGAACATGTTAAAAACAACACCATATTAACTATGATAAATTTTTACAACTGAATAAATAATTGTCATTTTAGCATGTCGTAGTAATTATTTATCTTTTTATGTGTAGGTGCTCTAAGATTGTGAAGCACATGCCAGACTGAAGTGATAATTGGTAACGAGATCAAAAAGTTTTTGGAATTCAACTTTGAAAAAGATTATTGGCTTTTTACAAAGCTCACATTATTAATAAGTTTGCTCCCTAACTCTCTCATAATCTTCCAATTAGTTCTGGTGTGATCTTTAACACTCCAAACAACAATAACAACAACCATAATAACAATGATAATCTGCTCTTCTCAAATGCACCAATGGCGCCACAAGTATATATTCTTAATCAAATACATATGTCGCTTCAAGGGTCTTCACCGAGAATTGATACTAAGATTTTCTACAAAACAAATTTAGCCCAACCTCCAATTCATGTACAGAACAGTGATTCAGTATATATACCCTAACTTAATCTCCGCTATTGGGCTGATTAATGGTTTTATAACATCCCTCCACACGTGTGACTTGTTAATCAGGCCGAAGTTCTTGTGCAAACTGGTAATAATATGGTTGGTGGCTTTCATGACCTAAACATGACTAGTGGCTCGATCATGAACTCAAAACCTTAAGTTCAACCATACCCGATGCAACAAGAGCATAAGGTATTGTCAAATGATAATTATGCCATATTGGGATTTTGTAACTAAGAGCCACGCTCCAACTTTTTCCAGAAAGGCAAGGAAAGCGACTTTAAAGAGGCGATGCCATTATTATCTACTCTAGAACAGCACCAATGTAGTATTGATGATCCATTACTACTAGATGAGGCGTTTACGAGTTTTTTTCCTAGTTTGAATGAAATAACTGTTACTGCTCTGCTTGAGTATCCCAGCAACACCAACAACATCGAGTTGTATTTCCAATGTGCATTGTATGTAAGGTTGTAAACATTTATTTTTCAACTCTAGTTGGACCTTAAATGTATTGTGTACATAAGGTTGTATACATTTCTTGAGTTGTTTATGACGTAATTTAACTTTCTACTAATAGCGATTTTAAAAAATAAGTAAGATAAATCTTTGAGGTGTAACTAAAAGTTTATGAGAATCCTTTATGTTATTTCGTGTTTTATCATACGTTTTACTATTTTATTGTATTAAAATACATCATATATTATAACACACTGTAACTAACTATGTATAGTTACACAAGACACAAGGAGTATGCCAATATATCATAGAAAACACAACGTGAAAAACATATGTCATGCGATTATATGGAACCCTTGCAGATTTATGCATGGTTCACCTGGTGGCGAAGATTCATTCATTTAATGACTCCCAAAAAACTCATTATATAACGCCACATTTCTCCCTTGAACGGCCACTGCAACTTGTTCACCTCATTTTGGTGGAAGGCCCTAATTTTCATCGGGGTGTTAAATAGTTCTATTTTTTTATTTAATTTAATTTAATTTTTTAATTTTCCTCATATCTATATGTTTATGTAAATACAGTGACCTCATATCGGAAAGAGAATATTGTTGCATCGAAAAGAACATAAAAAAGGATTTCGGTCTCTTGATGTGGATGAAAAGTACAGGAATTACATTACGAAAAATGGTTGACGTTGTTAGAGTACCGTTAAAAACAAGCCGATGTACATTTCTTTAATTAAATTGAC
Organism: Linaria vulgaris; assembly: GCA_948329865.1. Classification (NCBI taxonomy): domain Eukaryota; kingdom Viridiplantae; phylum Streptophyta; class Magnoliopsida; order Lamiales; family Plantaginaceae; genus Linaria; species Linaria vulgaris. The sequence goes on from OX415252.1 coordinate 28,965,974, forward strand.
ATGTCTTTTATTTTTATTTGTTTATCAACAAACTTACTTGAATCTTTTGATACACAAGAGCTAATTATCCTATATTATATATTTGGTGGTTTATAAGGTTAAAGGTGTTGAAAGAGTTGTAAACTTAGGCAGATAGACTACCTGAGGCCGGATCTGAGGCCTGATCTAAAGAGATAGGGAGGCCTGATCTAAAGAGAGGGGGCTTCACTGACAAAGAAATTAGTGATCTGAATGGCCTCCACGAGCTGTTAGGGAACATGTTAAAAACAACACCATATTAACTAGGATAAATTTTTACAACTGAATAAATAATTGTCATTTTAGCATGTCGTAGTAATTATTTATCTTTTTATGTGTAGGTGCTCTAAGATTGTGAAGCACATGCCAGACTGAAGTGATAATTGGTAACGAGATAAAAACTTTTTGGAATTCAACTTTGAAAAAGATTATTGGCTTTTTACAAAGCTCACATTATTAATAAGTTTGCTCCGTAACTCTCTCATAATCTTCCAATTAGTTCTGGTGTGATCTTTAATACTTCAAACAACAATAACAACAGCCATAATAACAATGATAATCTGTTCTTCTCAAATGCACCAATGGCGCCACAAGTATATATTCCTAATCAAATACATATGTCGCTTCAAGGGTCTTCACCGAGAATTGATACTAAGATTTTCTACAAAACAAATATAGCCCAACCCCCAATTCATGTACAGAACAGTGATTCAGTATATATACCCTAACTTAATCTCCGCTATTGGGCTGATTAATGGTTTTATAACATCCCTCCACACGTGTGACTTGTTAATCAGGCCCAAGTTCTTGTGCAAACTGGTAATAATATGGTTGGTGGCTTTCATGACCTAAACATGACTAGTGGCTCGATCATGCACTCAAAACCTCAAGTTCAACCATACCCGATGCAACAAGAGCATAAGGTATTGTCAAATGATAATTATGCCATATTGGGATTTTGTAACTAAGAGCCACGCTCCAACTTTTTCCAGAAAGGAAAGGAAAGCGACTTTGAAGAGGCGATGCCATTATTATCTACTCTCGAACAACACCAATGTAGTATTGATGATCCATTACTACTAGATGAGGCGTTTACGAGTTTTTTTCCTAGTTTGAATGAAATAACTGTTACTGCTCTGCTTGAGTATCCCAGCAAAACCAACAACATCGAGTTGTACTTCCAATGTACATTGTATGTAAGGTTGTAAACATTTATTTTTCAACTTTAGTTGGACCTTAAATATATAGTGTACGTAAGGTTGTATACATTTCTTGAGTTGTTTATGACGTAATTTAACTTTCTACTAATAGCGATTTTAAAAAATAAGTAAGATAAATCTTTGAGGTGTAACTAAAAATTTATGAGAATCCTTTATGTTATTTCGTGTTTTATCATACGTTTTACTATTTTATTGTATTGAAATACGTCATATATTATAACACACTGTAACTAACTATGTATAGTTACACGAGACACAGGGAGTATGCCACTATATCATAGAAAACACAACGTGAAAAACTTATGTCATGCGATTATATGGAACCCTTGCAGATTTATGCATGGTTCACCTGGTGGCGAAGATTTATTCATTTAATGACTCCCAAAAAACTCATTATATAACGCCACATTTATACCTTGAACGGCCACTGCAACTTGTTCACCTTATTTTGGTGGAAGGCCCTAATTTTCATCGGGGTGTTAAATAGTTCTATTTTTTTATTTAATTTAATTTAATTTTTTAATTTTCCTCATATCTATATGTTTATGTAAATACAGTGACCTCATATCGGAAAGAGAATATTGTTGCATCGAAAAGAACATAAAAAAGGATTTCGGTCTCTTGATGCGGATGAAAAGTACAGGAATTACATTACGAAAAATGGTTGACGTTGTTAGAGTACCGTTAAAAACAAGCCGGTGTACATTTCTTTAACTAAATCGATATGTCTTTTATTTTTATTTGTTTATCAACAAACTTACTTGAATCTTTTGATACAAAAGAGTTAATTATCCTATATTATATATTTGGTGGTTTATAAGGTTAAAGGTGTTGAAAGAGTTGTAAACCTAGGCAGATAGACTACCTGAGGCCTGATCTGAGGCCTCATCTAAAGAGAGGGGGCTTCCTTGACAAAGAAATTAGTGATCTGAATGGCCTCCACGAGCTGTTAGGAAACATGTTAAAAACAACACCATATTAACTATGATAAATTTTTACAACTGAATAAAAATAATTGCCATTTTAGCATGTCGTAGTAATTATTTATCTTTTTATGTGTAGGTGCTCTAAGATTGTGAAGCACATGCCAGACTGAAGTGATAATTGGTAACGAGATCAAAAACTTTTTGGAGTTCAACTTTGAAAAAGATTATTGGCTTTTTACAAATCTCACATTATTAATAAGTTTGCTCCCTAACTCTCTCATAATCTTCCAATTAGTTCTGGTGTGATCTTTAACACTCCAAACAACAATAACAACAACCATAATAACAATGATAATCTGTTCTTCTCAAATGCACCAATGGCGCCACAACTGTATATTCCAAATCAAGTACATATGTCGCGTCAAGGGTCTTCACCGAGAATTTATACTAAGATTTTCTACAAAACAAATTTAGCCCAACCCCCAATTCATGTACAGAACAGTGATTCATTATATATACCCTAACTTAATCTCTGCTATTGGGCTGATTAATGGTTTTATAACATCCCTCCACACGTGTGACTTGTTAATCAGGCCCAAGTTCTTGTGCAAACTGGTAATAATATGGTTGGTGGCTTTCATGACCTAAACATGACTAGTGGCTCGATCATGCACTCAAAACCTCAAGTTCAACCATACCCGATGCAACAAGAGCATAAGGTATTGTCAAATGATAATTATGCCATATTGGGATTTTGTAACTAAGAGCCACGCTCCAACTTTTTCCAGAAAGGCAAGGAAAGCGACTTTGAAGAGGCGATGCCATTATTATCTACTCTCGAACAACACCAATGTAGTAATGATGATCCATTACTACTAGATTAGGCGTTTACGAGTTTTTTTCCTAGTTTGAATGAAATAATTGTTACTGCTCTGCTTGAGTATCCCACCAACACCAACAACATCGAGTTGTACTTCCAATGTACATTGTATGTAAGGTTGTAAACATTTATTTTTCAACTTTAGTTGGACCTTAAATGTATAGTGTACGTAAGGTTGTATACATTTCTTGAGTTGTTTATGACGTAATTTAACTTTCTACTAATAGCGATTTTAAAAAATAAGTAAGATAAATCTTTGAGGTGTAACTAAAAATTTATGAGAATCCTTTATGTTATTTCGTGTTTTATCATACGTTTTACTATTTTATTGTATTGAAATACGTCATATATTATAACACATTGTAACTAACTATGTATAGTTACACGAGACACAGGGAGTATGCCACTATATCATAGAAAACACAACGTGAAAAACTTATGTCTTGCGATTATATGGAACCCTTGCAGATTTATGCATGGTTCACCTGGTGGCGAAGATTCATTCATTTAATGACTCCCAAAAAACTCATTATATACCGCCACATTTATACCTTGAACGGCCACTGCAACTTGTTCACCTCATTTTGGTGGAAGGCCCTAATTTTCATCGGGGTGTTAAATAGTTCTATTTTTTTATTTAATTTAATTTAATTTTTTAATTTTCCTCATATCTATATGTTTATGTAAATACAGTGACCTCATATCGGAAAGAGAATATTGTTGCATCGAAAAGAACATAAAAAAGGGTTTCGGTCTCTTGATGCGGATGAAAAGTACAGGAATTACATTACGAAAAATGGTTGACGTTGTTAGAGTACCGTTAAAAACAAGCTGGTGTACATTTCTTTAACTAAATCGATATGTCTTTTATTTTTATTTGTTTATCAACAAACTTACTTGAATCTTTTGATACAAAAGAGTTAATTATCCTATATTATATATTTGGTGGTTTATAAGGTTAAAGGTGTTGAAAGAGTTGTAAACCTAGGCAGATAGACTACCTGAGGCCTGATCTGAGGCCTCATCTAAAGAGAGGGGGCTTCCCTGACAAAGATATTAGTGATCTGAATGGCCTCCACGAGCTGTTAGGAAACATGTTAAAAACAACACCATATTAACTATGATAAATTTTTACAACTGAATAAATAATTGCCATTTTAGCATGTCGTAGTAATTATTTATCTTTTTATGTGTAGGTGCTCTAAGATTGTGAAGCACATGCCAGACTGAAGTGATAATTGGTAACGAGATCAAAAACTTTTTGGAGTTCAACTTTGAAAAAGATTATTGGCTTTTTACAAATCTCACATTATTAATAAGTTTGCTCCCTAACTCTCTCATAATCTTCCAATTAGTTCTGGTGTGATCTTTAACACTCCAAACAACAATAACAACAACCATAATAACAATGATAATCTGTTCTTCTCAAATGCACCAATGGCGCCACAACTGTATATTCCAAATCAAGTACATATGTCGCGTCACGGGTCTTCACCGAGAATTTATACTAAGATTTTCTACAAAACAAATTTAGCCCAACCCCCAATTCATGTACAGAACAGTGATTCAGTATATATACCCTAACTTAATCTCCGCTATTGGGCTGATTAATGGTTTTATAACATCCCTCCACACGTGTGACTTGTTAATCAGGCCAAGTTCTTGTGCAAACTGGTAATAATATGGTTGGTGGCTTTCATGACCTAAACATGACTAGTGGCTCGATCATGCACTCAAAACCTCAAGTTCAACCATACCCGATGCAACAAGAGCATAAGGTATTGTCAAATGATAATTATGCCATATTGGGATTTTGTAACTAAGAGCCACGCTCCAACTTTTTCCAGAAAGGCAAGGAAAGCGACTTTGAAGAGGCGATGCCATTATTATCTACTCTCGAACAACACCAATGTAGTATTGATGATCCATTACTACTAGATTAGGCGTTTACGAGTTTTTTTCCTAGTTTGAATGAAATAACTGTTACTGCTCTGCTTGAGTATCCCACCAACACCAACAACATCGAGTTGTACTTCCAATGTACATTGTATGTAAGGTTGTAAACATTTATTTTTCAACTTTAGTTGGACCTTAAATGTATAGTGTACGTAAGGTTGTATACATTTCTTGAGTTGTTTATGACGTAATTTAACTTTCTACTAATAGCGATTTTAAAAAATAAGTAAGATAAATCTTTGAGGTGTAACTAAAAATTTATGAGAATCCTTTATGTTATTTCGTGTTTTATCATACGTTTTACTATTTTATTGTATTGAAATACGTCATATATTATAACACACTGTAACTAACTATGTATAGTTACACGAGACACAGGGAGTATGCCACTATATCATAGAAAACACAACGTGAAAAACTTATGTCATGCGATTATATGGAACCCTTGCAGATTTATGCATGGTTCACCTGGTGGCGAAGATTTATTCATTTAATGACTCCCAAAAAACTCATTATATAACGCCACATTTATACCTTGAACGGCCACTGCAACTTGTTCACCTTATTTTGGTGGAAGGCCCTAATTTTCATCGGGGTGTTAAATAGTTCTATTTTTTTATTTAATTTAATTTAATTTTTTAATTTTCCTCATATCTATATGTTTATGTAAATACAGTGACCTCATATCGGAAAGAGAATATTGTTGCATCGAAAAGAACATAAAAAAGGATTTCGGTCTCTTGATGCGGATGAAAAGTACAGGAATTACATTACGAAAAATGGTTGACGTTGTTAGAGTACCGTTAAAAACAAGCCGGTGTACATTTCTTTAACTAAATCGATATGTCTTTTATTTTTATTTGTTTATCAACAAACTTACTTGAATCTTTTGATACAAAAGAGTTAATTATCCTATATTATATATTTGGTGGTTTATAAGGTTAAAGGTGTTGAAAGAGTTGTAAACCTAGGCAGATAGACTACCTGAGGCCTGATCTGAGGCCTCATCTAAAGAGAGGGGGCTTCCCTGACAAAGAAATTAGTGATCTGAAGGGCCTCCGCGAGCTGTTAGGAAACATGTTAAAAACAACACCATATTAACTATGATAAATTTTTACAATTGAATAAATAATTGCCATTTTAGCATGTCGTAGTAATTATTTATCTTTTTTATGTGTAGGTGCTCTAAGATTGTGAAGCACATGCCAGACTGAAGTGATAATTGGTAACGAGATCAAAAACTTTTTGGAGTTCAACTTTGCAAAAGATTATTGGCTTTTTACAAATCTCACATTATTAATAAGTTTGCTCCCTAACTCTCTCATAATCTTCCAATTAGTTCTGGTGTGATCTTTAACACTCCAAACAACAATAACAACAACCATAATAACAATGATAATCTGTTCTTCTCAAATGCACCAATGGCGCCACAACTGTATATTCCAAATCAAGTACATATGTCGCGTCAAGGGTCTTCACCGAGAATTTATACTAAGATTTTCTACAAAACAAATTTAGCCCAACCCCCAATTCATGTACAGAACAGTGATTCAGTATATATACCCTAACTTAATCTCTGCTATTGGGCTGATTAATGGTTTTATAACATCCCTCCACACGTGTGACTTGTTAATCAGGCCCAAGTTCTTGTGCAAACTGGTAATAATATGGTTGGTGGCTTTCATGACCTAAACATGACTAGTGGCTCGATCATGCACTCAAAACCTCAAGTTCAACCATACCCGATGCAACAAGAGCATAAGGTATTGTCAAATGATAATTATGCCATATTAAGATTTTGTAACTAAGAGCCACGCTCCAACTTTTTCCAGAAAGGCAAGGAAAGCGACTTTGAAGAGGCGATGCCATTATTATCTACTCTCGAACAACACCAATGTAGTATTGATGATCCATTACTACTAGATTAGGCGTTTACGAGTTTTTTTCCTAGTTTGAATGAAATAATTGTTACTGCTCTGCTTGAGTATCCCACCAACACCAACAACATCGAGTTGTACTTCCAATGTACATTGTATGTAAGGTTGTAAACATTTATTTTTCAACTTTAGTTGGACCTTAAATGTATAGTGTACGTAAGGTTGTATACATTTCTTGAGTTGTTTATGACGTAATTTAACTTTCTACTAATAGCGATTTTAAAAAATAAGTAAGATAAATCTTTGAGGTGTAACTAAAAATTTATGAGAATCCTTTATGTTATTTCGTGTTTTATCATACGTACTATTTTATTGTATTGAAATACGTCATATATTATAACACATTGTAACTAACTATGTATAGTTACACGAGACACAGGGAGTATGCCACTATATCATAGAAAACACAACGTGAAAAACTTATGTCTTGCGATTATATGGAACCCTTGCAGATTTATGCATGGTTCACCTGGTGGCGAAGATTCATTCATTTAATGACTCCCAAAAAACTCATTATATACCGCCACATTTATACCTTGAACGGCCACTGCAACTTGTTCACCTCATTTTGGTGGAAGGCCCTAATTTTCATCGGGGTGTTAAATAGTTCTATTTTTTTATTTAATTTAATTTAATTTTTTAATTTTCCTCATATCTATATGTTTATGTAAATACAGTGACCTCATATCGGAAAGAGAATATTGTTGCATCGAAAAGAACATAAAAAAGGGTTTCGGTCTCTTGATGCGGATGAAAAGTACAGGAATTACATTACGAAAAATGGTTGACGTTGTTAGAGTACCGTTAAAAACAAGTCGGTGTACATTTCTTTAACTAAATCGATATGTCTTTTATTTTTATTTGTTTATCAACAAACTTACTTGAATCTTTTGATACAAAAGAGTTAATTATCCTATATTATATATTTGGTGGTTTATAAGGTTAAAGGTGTTGAAAGAGTTGTAAACCTAGGCAGATAGACTACCTGAGGCCTGATCTGAGGCCTCATCTAAAGAGAGGGGGCTTCCCTGACAAAGAAATTAGTGATCTGAAGGGCCTCCACGAGCTGTTAGGAAACATGTTAAAAACAACACCATATTAACTATGATAAATTTTTACAATTGAATAAATAATTGCCATTTTAGCATGTCGTAGTAATTATTTATCTTTTTTATGTGTAGGTGCTCTAAGATTGTGAAGCACATGCCAGACTGAAGTGATAATTGGTAACGAGATCAAAAACTTTTTGGAGTTCAACTTTGAAAAAGATTATTGGCTTTTTACAAATCTCACATTATTAATAAGTTTGCTCCCTAACTCTCTCATAATCTTCCAATTAGTTCTGGTGTGATCTTTAACACTCCAAACAACAATAACAACAACCATAATAACAATGATAATATGTTCTTCTCAAATGCACCAATGGCGCCACAACTGTATATTCCAAATCAAGTACATATGTCGCTTCAAGGGTCTTCACCGAGAATTTATACTAAGATTTTCTACAAAACAAATTTAGCCCAACCCCCAATTCATGTACAGAACAGTGATTCAGTATATATACCCTAACTTAATCTCCGCTATTGGGCTGATTAATGGTTTTATAACATCCCTCCACACGTGTGACTTGTTAATCAGGCCCAAGTTCTTGTGCAAACTGGTAATAATATGGTTGGTGGCTTTCATGACCTAAACATGACTAGTGGCTCGATCATGCACTCAAAACCTCAAGTTCAACCATACCCGATGCAACAAGAGCATAAGGTATTGTCAAATGATAATTATGCCATATTGGGATTTTATAACTAAGAGCCACGCTCCAACTTTTTCCAGAAAGGCAAGGAAAGCGACTTTGAAGAGGCGATGCCATTATTATCTACTCTCGAACAACACCAATGTAGTATTGATGATCCATTACTACTAGATTAGGCGTTTACGAGTTTTTTTCCTAGTTTGAATGAAATAACTGTTACTGCTCTGCTTGAGTATCCCAGCAACACCAACAACATTGAGTTGTACTTCCAATGTACATTGTATGTAAGGTTGTAAACATTTATTTTTCAACTTTAGTTGGACCTTAAATGTATAGTGTACGTAAGGTTGTATACATTTCTTGAGTTGTTTATGACGTAATTTAACTTTCTACTAATAGCGATTTTAAAAAATAAGTAAGATAAATCTTTGAGGTGTAACTAAAAATTTATGAGAATCCTTTATGTTATTTCGTGTTTTATCATACGTTTTACTATTTTATTGTATTGAAATACGTCATATATTATAACACATTGTAACTAACTATGTATAGTTACACGAGACACAGGGAGTATGCCACTATATCATAGAAAACACAACGTGAAAAACTTATGTCTTGCGATTATATGGAACCCTTGCAGATTTATGCATGGTTCACCTGGTGGCGAAGATTCATTCATTTAATGACCCCCAAAAAACTCATTATATACCGCCACATTTATACCTTGAACGGCCACTGCAACTTGTTCACCTCATTTTGGTGGAAGGCCCTAATTTTCATCGGGGTGTTAAATAGTTCTATTTTTTTATTTAATTTAATTTAATTTTTTAATTTTCCTCATATCTATATGTTTATGTAAATACAGTGACCTCATATCGGAAAGAGAATATTGTTGCATCGAAAAGAACATAAAAAAGGGTTTCGGTCTCTTGATGCGGATGAAAAGTACAGGAATTACATTACGAAAAATGGTTGACGTTGTTAGAGTACCGTTAAAAACAAGTCGGTGTACATTTCTTTAACTAAATCGATATGTCTTTTATTTTTATTTGTTTATCAACAAACTTACTTGAATCTTTTGATACAAAAGAGTTAATTATCCTATATTATATATTTGGTGGTTTATAAGGTTAAAGGTGTTGAAAGAGTTGTAAACCTAGGCAGATAGACTACCTGAGGCCTGATCTGAGGCCTCATCTAAAGAGAGGGGGCTTCCCTGACAAAGAAATTAGTGATCTGAATGGCCTCCACGAGCTGTTAGGAAACATGTTAAAAACAACACCATATTAACTATGATAAATTTTTACAATTGAATAAATAATTGCCATTTTAGCATGTCGTAGTAATTATTTATCTTTTTTATGTGTAGGTGCTCTAAGATTGTGAAGCACATGCCAGACTGAAGTGATAATTGGTAACGAGATCAAAAACTTTTTGGAGTTCAACTTTGAAAAAGATTATTGGCTTTTTACAAATCTCACATTATTAATAAGTTTGCTCCCTAACTCTCTCATAATCTTCCAATTAGTTCTGGTGTGATCTTTAACACTCCAAACAAAAATAACAACAACCATAATAACAATGATAATCTGTTCTTCTCAAATGCACCAATGGCGCCACAACTGTATATTCCAAATCAAGTACATATGTCGCTTCAAGGGTCTTCACCGAGAATTTATACTAAGATTTTCTACAAAACAAATTTAGCCCAACCCCCAATTCATGTACAGAACAGTGATTCAGTATATATACCCTAACTTAATCTCCGCTATTGGGCTGATTAATGGTTTTATAACATCCCTCCACACGTGTGACTTGTTAATCAGGCCCAAGTTCTTGTGCAAACTGGTAATAATATGGTTGGTGGCTTTCATGACCTAAACATGACTAGTGGCTCGATCATGCACTCAAAACCTCAAGTTCAACCATACCCGATGCAACAAGAGCATAAGGTATTGTCAAATGATAATTATGCCATATTGGGATTTTATAACTAAGAGCCACGCTCCAACTTTTTCCAGAAAGGCAAGGAAAGCGACTTTGAAGAGGCGATGCCATTATTATCTACTCTCGAACAACACCAATGTAGTATTGATGATCCATTACTACTAGATTAGGCGTTTACGAGTTTTTTTCCTAGTTTGAATGAAATAACTGTTACTGCTCTGCTTGAGTATCCCAGCAACACCAACAACATTGAGTTGTACTTCCAATGTACATTGTATGTAAGGTTGTAAACATTTATTTTTCAACTTTAGTTGGACCTTAAATGTATAGTGTACGTAAGGTTGTATACATTTCTTGAGTTGTTTATGACGTAATTTAACTTTCTACTAATAGCGATTTTAAAAAATAAGTAAGATAAATCTTTGAGGTGTAACTAAAAATTTATGAGAATCCTTTATGTTATTTCGTGTTTTATCATACGTTTTACTATTTTATTGTATTGAAATACGTCATATATTATAACACATTGTAACTAACTATGTATAGTTACACGAGACACAGGGAGTATGCCACTATATCATAGAAAACACAACGTGAAAAACTTATGTCTTGCGATTATATGGAACCCTTGCAGATTTATGCATGGTTCACCTGGTGGCGAAGATTCATTCATTTAATGACTCCCAAAAAACTCATTATATACCGCCACATTTATACCTTGAACGGCCACTGCAACTTGTTCACCTCATTTTGGTGGAAGGCCCTAATTTTCATCGGGGTGTTAAATAGTTCTATTTTTTTATTTAATTTAATTTAATTTTTTAATTTTCCTCATATCTATATGTTTATGTAAATACAGTGACCTCATATCGGAAAGAGAATATTGTTGCATCGAAAAGAACATAAAAAAGGGTTTCGGTCTCTTGATGCGGATGAAAAGTACAGGAATTACATTACGAAAAATGGTTGACGTTGTTAGAGTACCGTTAAAAACAAGTCGGTGTACATTTCTTTAACTAAATCGATATGTCTTTTATTTTTATTTGTTTATCAACAAACTTACTTGAATCTTTTGATACAAAAGAGTTAATTATCCTATATTATATATTTGGTGGTTTATAAGGTTAAAGGTGTTGAAAGAGTTGTAAACCTAGGCAGATAGACTACCTGAGGCCTGATCTGAGGCCTCATCTAAAGAGAGGGGGCTTCCCTGACAAAGAAATTAGTGATCTGAATGGCCTCCACGAGCTGTTAGGAAACATGTTAAAAACAACACCATATTAACTATGATAAATTTTTACAATTGAATAAATAATTGCCATTTTAGCATGTCGTAGTAATTATTTATCTTTTTTATGTGTAGGTGCTCTAAGATTGTGAAGCACATGCCAGACTGAAGTGATAATTGGTAACGAGATCAAAAACTTTTTGGAGTTCAACTTTGAAAAAGATTATTGGCTTTTTACAAATCTCACATTATTAATAAGTTTGCTCCCTAACTCTCTCATAATCTTCCAATTAGTTCTGGTGTGATCTTTAACACTCCAAACAAAAATAACAACAACCATAATAACAATGATAATCTGTTCTTCTCAAATGCACCAATGGCGCCACAACTGTATATTCCAAATCAAGTACATATGTCGCTTCAAGGGTCTTCACCGAGAATTTATACTAAGATTTTCTACAAAACAAATTTAGCCCAACCCCCAATTCATGTACAGAACAGTGATTCAGTATATATACCCTAACTTAATCTCCGCTATTGGGCTGATTAATGGTTTTATAACATCCCTCCACACGTGTGACTTGTTAATCAGGCCCAAGTTCTTGTGCAAACTGGTAATAATATGGTTGGTGGCTTTCATGACCTAAACATGACTAGTGGCTCGATCATGCACTCAAAACCTCAAGTTCAACCATACCCGATGCAACAAGAGCATAAGGTATTGTCAAATGATAATTATGCCATATTGGGATTTTGTAACTAAGAGCCACGCTCCAACTTTTTCCAGAAAGGCAAGGAAAGCGACTTTGAAGAGGCGATGCCATTATTATCTACTCTCGAACAACACCAATGTAGTATTGATGATCCATTACTACTAGATTAGGCGTTTACGAGTTTTTTTCCTAGTTTGAATGAAATAACTGTTACTGCTCTGCTTGAGTATCCCAGCAACACCAACAACCTCGAGTTGTACTTCCAATGTACATTGTATGTAAGGTTGTAAACATTTATTTTTCAACTTTAGTTGGACCTTAAATGTATAGTGTACGTAAGGTTGTATACATTTCTTGAGTTGTTTATGACGTAATTTAACTTTCTACTAATAGCGATTTTAAAAAATAAGTAAGATAAATCTTTGAGGTGTAACTAAAAATTTATGAGAATCCTTTATGTTATTTCGTGTTTTATCATACGTTTTACTATTTTATTGTATTGAAATACGTCATATATTATAACACACTGTAACTAACTATGTATAGTTACACGAGACACAGGGAGTATGCCACTATATCATAGAAAACACAACGTGAAAAACTTATGTCATGCGATTATATGGAACCCTTGCAGATTTATGCATGGTTCACCTGGTGGCGAAGATTCATTCATTTAATGACTCCCAAAAAACTCATTATGTACCGCCACATTTATACCTTGAACGGCCACTGCAACTTGTTCACCTCATTTTGGTGGAAGGCCCTAATTTTCATCGGGGTGTTAAATAGTTCTATTTTTTTATTTAATTTATTTTAATTTTTTAATTTTCCTCATATCTATATGTTTATGTAAATACAGTGACCTCATATCGGAAAGAGAATATTGTTGCATCGAAAAGAACATAAAAAAGGGTTTCGGTCTCTTGATGCGGATGAAAAGTACAGGAATTACATTACGAAAAATGGTTGACGTTGTTAGAGTACCGTTAAAAACAAGTCGGTGTACATTTCTTTAACTAAATCGATATGTCTTTTATTTTTATTTGTTTATCAACAAACTTACTTGAATCTTTTGATACAAAAGAGTTAATTATCCTATATTATATATTTGGTGGTTTATAAGGTTAAAGGTGTTGAAAGAGTTGTAAACCTAGGCAGATAGACTACCTGCGGCCTGATCTGAGGCCTGATCTAACGAGAGGGGGCTTCCCTGACAAAGAAATTAGTGATCTGAATGGCCTCCACGAGCTGTTAGGAAACATGTTAAAAACAACACCATATTAACTATGATAAATTTTTACAATTGAATAAATAATTGCCATTTTAGCATGTCGTAGTAATTATTTATCTTTTTTATGTGTAGGTGCTCTAAGATTGTGAAGCACATGCCAGACTGAAGTGATAATTGGTAACGAGATCAAAAACTTTTTGGAGTTCAACTTTGAAAAAGATTATTGGCTTTTTACAAATCTCACATTATTAATAAGTTTGCTCCCTAACTCTCTCATAATCTTCCAATTAGTTCTGGTGTGATCTTTAACACTCCAAACAAAAATAACAACAACCATAATAACAATGATAATCTGTTCTTCTCAAATGCACCAATGGCGCCACAACTGTATATTCCAAATCAAGTACATATGTCGCTTCAAGGGTCTTCACCGAGAATTTATACTAAGATTTTCTACAAAACAAATTTAGCCCAACCCCCAATTCATGTACAGAACAGTGATTCAGTATATATACCCTAACTTAATCTCCGCTATTGGGCTGATTAATGGTTTTATAACATCCCTCCACACGTGTGACTTGTTAATCAGGCCCAAGTTCTTGTGCAAACTGGTAATAATATGGTTGGTGGCTTTCATGACCTAAACATGACTAGTGGCTCGATCATGCACTCAAAACCTCAAGTTCAACCATACCCGATGCAACAAGAGCATAAGGTATTGTCAAATGATAATTATGCCATATTAGGATTTTGTAACTAAGAGCCACGCTCCAACTTTTTCCAGAAAGGCAAGGAAAGCGACTTTGAAGAGGCAATGCCATTATTATCTACTCTCGAACAACACCAATGTAGTATTGATGATCCATTACTACTAGATTAGGCGTTTACGAGTTTTTTTCCTAGTTTGAATGAAATAACTGTTACTGCTCTGCTTGAGTATCCCACCAACACCAACAACATCGAGTTGTACTTCCAATGTACATTGTATGTAAGGTTGTAAACATTTATTTTTCAACTTTAGTTGGACCTTAAATGTATAGTGTACGTAAGGTTGTATACATTTCTTGAGTTGTTTATGACGTAATTAAACTTTCTACTAATAGAGATTTTAAAAAATAAGTAAGATAAATCTTTGAGGTGTAACTAAAAATTTATGAGAATCCTTTATGTTATTTCGTGTTTTATCATACGTTTTACTATTTTATTGTATTGAAATACGTCATATATTATAACACACTGTAACTAACTATGTATAGTTACACGAGATACAGGGAGTATGCCACTATATCATACAAAACACAACGTGAAAAACTTATGTCATGCGATTATATGGAACCCTTGCAGATTTATGCATGGTTCACCTGGTGGCGAAGATTCATTCATTTAATGACTCCCAAAAAACTCATTATATACCGCCACATTTATACCTTGAACGGCCACTGCAACTTGTTCACCTCATTTTGGTGGAAGGCCCTAATTTTCATCGGGGTGTTAAATAGTTCTATTTTTTTATTTAATTTAATTTAATTTTTTAATTTTCCTCATATCTATATGTTTATGTAAATACAGTGACCTCATATCGGAAAGAGAATATTGTTGCATCGAAAAGAACATAAAAAAGGGTTTCGGTCTCTTGATGCGGATGAAAAGTACAGGAATTACATTACGAAAAATGGTTGACGTTGTTAGAGTACCGTTAAAAACAAGCCGGTGTACATTTCTTTAACTAAATCGATATGTCTTTTATTTTTATTTGTTTATCAACAAACTTACTTGAATCTTTTGATACAAAAGAGTTAATTATCCTATATTATATATTTGGTGGTTTATAAGGTTAAAGGTGTTGAAAGAGTTGTAAACCTAGGCAGATAGACTACCTGCGGCCTGATCTGAGGCCTGATCTAAAGAGAGGGGGCTTCCCTGACAAAGAAATTGGTGATCTGAATGGCCTCCACGAGCTGTTAGGAAACATGTTAAAAACAACACCATATTAACTATGATAAATTTTTACAATTGATTAAATAATTGCCATTTTAGCATGTCGTAGTAATTATTTATCTTTTTTATGTGTAGGTGCTCTAAGATTGTGAAGCACATGCCAGACTGAAGTGATAATTGGTAACGAGATCAAAAACTTTTTGGAATTCAACTTTGAAAAAGATTATTGGCTTTTTACAAAGCTCACATTATTAATAAGTTTGCTCCCTAACTCTCTCATAATCTTCCAATTAGTTCTGGTGTGATCTTTAACACTCCAAACAAAAATAACAACAACCATAATAACAATGATAATCTGTTCTTCTCAAATGCACCAATGGCGCCACAACTGTATATTCCAAATCAAGTACATATGTCGTTTCAAGGGTCTTCACCGAGAATTTATACTAAGATTTTCTACAAAACAAATTTAGCCCAACCCCCAATTCATGTACAGAACAGTGATTCAGTATATATACCCTAACTTAATCTCCGCTATTGGGCTGATTAATGGTTTTATAACATCCCTCCACACGTGTGACTTGTTAATCAGGCCCAAGTTCTTGTGCAAACTGGTAATAATATGGTTGGTGGCTTTCATGACCTAAACATGACTAGTGGCTCGATCATGCACTCAAAACCTCAAGTTCAACCATACCCGATGCAACAAGAGCATAAGGTATTGTCAAATGATAATTATGCCATATTGGGATTTTGTAACTAAGAGCCACGCTCCAACTTTTTCCAGAAAGGCAAGGAAAGCGACTTTGAAGAGGCGATGCCATTATTATCTACTCTCGAACAACACCAATGTAGTATTGATGATCCATTACTACTAGATTAGGCGTTTACGAGTTTTTTTCCTAGTTTGAATGAAATAACTGTTACTGCTCTGCTTGAGTATCCCACCAACACCAACAACATCGAGTTGTACTTCCAATGTACATTGTATGTAAGGTTGTAAACATTTATTTTTCAACTTTTGTTGGACCTTAAATGTATAGTGTACGTAAGGTTGTATACATTTCTTGAGTTGTTTATGACGTAATTTAACTTTCTACTAATAGAGATTTTAAAAAATAAGTAAGATAAATCTTTGTGGTGTAATTAAAAATTTATGAGAATCCTTTATGTTATTTCGTGTTTTATCATACGTTTTACTATTTTATTGTATTGAAATACGTCATATATTATAACACACTGTAACTAACTATGTATAGTTACACGAGACACAGGGAGTATGCCACTATATCATACAAAACACAACGTGAAAAACTTATGTCATGCGATTATATGGAACCCTTGCAGATTTATGCATGGTTCACCTGGTGGCGAAGATTCATTCATTTAATGACTCCCAAAAAACTCATTATATAACGCCACATTTATACCTTGAACGGCCACTGCAACTTGTTCACCTCATTTTGGTGGAAGGCCCTAATTTTCATCGGGGTGTTAAATAGTTCTATTTTTTTATTTAATTTAATTTAATTTTTTAATTTTCCTCATATCTATATGTTTATGTAAATACAGTGACCTCATATCGGAAAGAGAATATTGTTGCATCAAAAAGAACATAAAAAAGGGTTTCGGTCTCTTGATGCGGATGAAAAGTACAGGAATTACATTACGAAAAATGGTTGACGTTGTTAGAGTACCGTTAAAAACAAGCCGGTGTACATTTCTTTAACTAAATCGATATGTCTTTTATTTTTATTTGTTTATCAACAAACTTACTTGAATCTTTTGATACAAAAGAGTTAATTATCCTGTATTATATATTTGGTGGTTTATAAGGTTAAAGGTGTTGAAAGAGTTGTAAACCTAGGCAGATAGACTACCTGCGGCCTGATCTGAGGCCTGATCTAAAGAGAGGGGGCTTCCCTGACAAAGAAATTAGTGATCTGAATGGCCTCCACGAGCTGTTAGGAAACATGTTAAAAACAACACCATGTTAACTATGATAAATTTTTACAACTGAATAAATAATTGCCATTTTAGCATGTCGTAGTAATTATTTATCTTTTTATGTGGAGGTGCTCTAAGATTGTGAAGCACATGCCAGACTGAAGTGATAATTGGTAACGAGATCAAAAACTTTTTGGAATTCAACTTTGAAAAAGATTATTGGCTTTTTACAAAGCTCACATTATTAATAAGTTTGCTCCCTAACTCTCTCATAATCTTCCAATTAGTTCTGGTGTGATCTTTAACACTCCAAAGAACAATAACAATAACCATAATAACAATGATAATCTGTTCTTCTCAAATGCACCAATGGCGCCACAACTGTATATTCCAAATCAAGTACATATGTCGCTTCAAGGGTCTTCACCGAAAATTGATACTAAGATTTTCTACAAAACAAATTTAGCCCAACCCCCAATTCATGTACAGAACAGCGATTCAGTATATATACCCTAACTTAATCTCCGCTATTGGGCTGATTAATGGTTTTATAACATCCCTCCACACGTGTGACTTGTTAATCAGGCCCAAGTTCTTGTGCAAACTGGTAATAATATGGTTGGTGGCTTTCATGACCTAAACATGACTAGTGGCTCGATCATGCACTCAAAACCTCAAGTTCAACCATACCCGATGCAACAAGAGCATAAGGTATTGTCAAATGATAATTATGCCATATTGGGATTTTGTAACTAAGAGCCACGCTCCAACTTTTTCCAGAAAGGCAAGGAAAGCGACTTTGAAGAGGCGATGCCATTATTATCTACTCACGAACAACACCAATGTAGTATTGATGATCCATTACTACTGGATTAGGCGTTTACGAGTTTTTTTCCTAGTTTGAATGAAATAACTGTTACTGCTCTGCTTGAGTATCCCACCAACACCAACAACATCGAGTTGTACTTCCAATGTACATTGTATGTAAGGTTGTAAACATTTATTTTTCAACTTTAGTTGGACCTTAAATGTATAGTGTACGTAAGGTTGTATACATTTCTAGAGTTGTTTATGACGTAATTTAACTTTCTACTAATAGCGATTTTAAAAAATAAGTAAGATAAATCTTTGAGGTGTAACTAAAAATTTATGAGAATCCTTTATGTTATTTCGTGTTTTATCATACGTTTTACTATTTTATTGTATTGAAATACGTCATATATTATAACACACTGTAACTAACTATGTATAGTTACACGAGACACAGGGAGTATGCCACTATATCATACAAAACACAACGTGAAAAACTTATGTCATGCGATTATATGGAACCCTTGCAGATTTATGCATGGTTCACCTGGTGGCGAAGATTCATTCATTTAATGACTCCCAAAAAACTCATTATATAACGCCACATTTATACCTTGAACGGCCACTGCAACTTGTTCACCTCATTTTGGTGGAAGGCCCTAATTTTCATCGGGGTGTTAAATAGTTCTATTTTTTTATTTAATTTAATTTAATTTTTTAATTTTCCTCATATCTATATGTTTATGTAAATACAGTGACCTCATATCGGAAAGAGAATATTGTTGCATCGAAAAGAACATAAAAAAGGGTTTCGGTCTCTTGATGCGGATGAAAAGTACAGGAATTACATTACGAAAAATGGTTGACGTTGTTAGAGTACCGTTAAAAACAAGCCGGTGTACATTTCTTTAACGAAATCGATATGTCTTTTATTTTTATTTGTTTATCAACAAACTTACTTGAATCTTTTGATACAAAAGAGTTAATTATCCTATATTATATATTTGGTGGTTTATAAGGTTAAAGCTGTTGAAAGAGTTGTAAACTTCGGCAGATAGACTACCTGCGGCCTGATCTGAGGCCTGATCTAAAGAGAGGTGGCTTCACTGACAAAGAAATTAGTGATCTGAATGGCCCCCACGAGCTGTTAGGAAACATGTTAAAAACAACACCATGTTAACTATGATAAATTTTTACAACTGAATAAATAATTGCCATTTTAGCATGTCGTAGTAATTATTTATCTTTTTATGTGTAGGTGCTCTAAGATTGTGAAGCACATGCCAGACTGAAGTGATAATTGGTAACGAGATCAAAAACTTTTTGGAATTCAACTTTGAAAAAGATTATTGGCTTTTTACAAAGCTCACATTATTAATAAGTTTGCTCCCTAACTCTCTCATAATCTTCCAATTAGTTCTGGTGTGATCTTTAACACTCCAAAGAACAATAACAACAACCATAATAACAATGATAATCTGTTCTTCTCAAATGCACCAATGGCGCCACAACTGTATATTCCAAATCAAGTACATATGTCGCTTCAAGGGTCTTCACCGAAAATTGATACTAAGATTTTCTACAAAACAAATTTAGCCCAACCCCCAATTCATGTACAGAACAGCGATTCAGTATATATACCCTAACTTAATCTCCGCTATTGGGCTGATTAATGGTTTTATAACATCCCTCCACACGTGTGACTTGTTAATCAGGCCCAAGTTCTTGTGCAAACTGGTAATAATATGGTTGGTGGCTTTCATGACCTAAACATGACTAGTGGCTCGATCATGCACTCAAAACCTCAAGTTCAACCATACCCGATGCAACAAGAGCATAAGGTATTGTCAAATGATAATTATGCCATATTGGGATTTTGTAACTAAGAGCCACGCTCCAACTTTTTCCAGAAAGGCAAGGAAAGCGACTTTGAAGAGGCGATGCCATTATTATCTACTCACGAACAACACCAATGTAGTATTGATGATCCATTACTACTGGATTAGGCGTTTACGAGTTTTTTTCCTAGTTTGAATGAAATAACTGTTACTGCTCTGCTTGAGTATCCCACCAACACCAACAACATCGAGTTGTACTTCCAATGTACATTGTATGTAAGGTTGTAAACATTTATTTTTCAACTTTAGTTGGACCTTAAATGTATAGTGTACGTAAGGTTGTATACATTTCTAGAGTTGTTTATGACGTAATTTAACTTTCTACTAATAGCGATTTTAAAAAATAAGTAAGATAAATCTTTGAGGTGTAACTAAAAATTTATGAGAATCCTTTATGTTATTTTGTGTTTTATCATACGTTTTACTATTTTATTGTATTGAAATACGTCATATATTATAACACACTGTAACTAACTATGTATAGTTACACGAGACACAGGGAGTATGCCACTATATCATACAAAACACAACGTGAAAAACTTATGTCATGCGATTATATGGAACCCTTGCAGATTTATGCATGGTTCACCTGGTGGCGAAGATTCATTCATTTAATGACTCCCAAAAAACTCATTATATAACGCCACATTTATACCTTGAACGGCCACTGCAACTTGTTCACCTCATTTTGGTGGAAGGCCCTAATTTTCATCGGGGTGTTAAATAGTTCTATTTTTTTATTTAATTTAATTTAATTTTTTAATTTTCCTCATATCTATATGTTTATGTAAATACAGTGACCTCATATCGGAAAGAGAATATTGTTGCATCGAAAAGAACATAAAAAAGGGTTTCGGTCTCTTGATGCGGATGAAAAGTACAGGAATTACATTACGAAAAATGGTTGACGTTGTTAGAGTACCGTTAAAAACAAGCCGGTGTACATTTCTTTAACGAAATCGATATGTCTTTTATTTTTATTTGTTTATCAACAAACTTACTTGAATCTTTTGATACAAAAGAGTTAATTATCCTATATTATATATTTGGTGGTTTATAAGGTTAAAGCTGTTGAAAGAGTTGTAAACTTCGGCAGATAGACTACCTGCGGCCTGATCTGAGGCCTGATCTAAAGAGAGGTGGCTTCACTGACAAAGAAATTAGTGATCTGAATGGCCCCCACGAGCTGTTAGGAAACATGTTAAAAACAACACCATGTTAACTATGATAAATTTTTACAACTGAATAAATAATTGCCATTTTAGCATGTCGTAGTAATTATTTATCTTTTTATGTGTAGGTGCTCTAAGATTGTGAAGCACATGCCAGACTGAAGTGATAATTGGTAACGAGATCAAAAACTTTTTGGAATTCAACTTTGAAAAAGATTATTGGCTTTTTACAAAGCTCACATTATTAATAAGTTTGCTCCCTAACTCTCTCATAATCTTCCAATTAGTTCTGGTGTGATCTTTAACACTCCAAAGAACAATAACAACAACCATAATAACAATGATAATCTGTTCTTCTCAAATGCACCAATGGCGCCACAACTGTATATTCCAAATCAAGTACATATGTCGCTTCAAGGGTCTTCACCGAGAATTGATACTAAGATTTTCTACAAAACAAATTTAGCCCAACCCCCAATTCATGTACAGAACAGTGATTCAGTATATATACCCTAACTTAATCTCCGCTATTGGGCTGATTAATGGTTTTATAACATCCCTCCACACGTGTGACTTGTTAATCAGGCCCAAGTTCTTGTGCAAACTGGTAATAATATGGTTGGTGGCTTTCATGACCTAAACATGACTAGTGGCTCGATCATGCACTCAAAACCTCAAGTTCAACCATACCCGATGCAACAAGAGCATAAGGTATTGTCAAATGATAATTATGCCACATTGGGATTTTGTAACTAAGAGCCACGCTCCAACTTTTTCCAGAAAGGCAAGGAAAGCGACTTTGAAGAGGCGATGCCATTATTATCTACTCACGAACAACACCAATGTAGTATTGATGATCCATTACTACTGGATTAGGCGTTTACGAGTTTTTTTCCTAGTTTGAAAGAAATAACTGTTACTGCTCTGCTTGAGTATCCCACCAACACCAACAACATCGAGTTGTACTTCCAATGTACATTGTATGTAAGGTTGTAAACATTTATTTTTCAACTTTAGTTGGACCTTAAATGTATAGTGTACGTAAGGTTGTATACATTTCTAGAGTTGTTTATGACGTAATTTAACTTTCTACTAATAGCGATTTTAAAAAATAAGTAAGATAAATCTTTGAGGTGTAACTAAAAATTTATGAGAATCCTTTATGTTATTTCGTGTTTTATCATACGTTTTACTATTTTATTGTATTGAAATACGTCATATATTATAACACACTGTAACTAACTATGTATAGTTACACGAGACACAGGGAGTATGCCACTATATCATACAAAACACAACGTGAAAAACTTATGTCATGCGATTATATGGAACCCTTGCAGATTTATGCATGGTTCACCTGGTGGCGAAGATTCATTCATTTAATGACTCCCAAAAAACTCATTATATAACGCCACATTTATACCTTGAACGGCCACTGCAACTTGTTCACCTCATTTTGGTGGAAGGCCCTAATTTTCATCGGGGTGTTAAATAGTTCTATTTTTTTATTTAATTTAATTTAATTTTTTAATTTTCCTCATATCTATATGTTTATGTAAATACAGTGACCTCATATCGGAAAGAGAATATTGTTGCATCGAAAAGAACATAAAAAAGGGTTTCGGTCTCTTGATGCGGATGAAAAGTACAGGAATTACATTACGAAAAATGGTTGACGTTGTTAGAGTACCGTTAAAAACAAGCCGGTGTACATTTCTTTAACTAAATCGATATGTCTTTTATTTTTATTTGTTTATCAACAAACTTACTTGAATCTTTTGATACAAAAGAGTTAATTATCCTATATTATATATTTGGTGGTTTATAAGGTTAAAGGTGTTGAAAGAGTTGTAAACTTCGGCACATAGACTACCTGCGGCCTGATCTGAGGCCTGATCTAAAGAGAGGTGGCTTCACTGACAAAGAAATTAGTGATCTGAATGGCCTCCACGAGCTGTTAGGAAACATGTTAAAAACAACACCATGTTAACTATGATAAATTTTTACAACTGAATAAATAATTGCCATTTTAGCATGTCGTAGTAATTATTTATCTTTTTATGTGTAGGTGCTCTAAGATTGTGAAGCACATGCCAGACTGAAGTGATAATTGGTAACGAGATCAAAAACTTTTTGGAATTCAACTTTGAAAAAGATTATTGGCTTTTTACAAAGCTCACATTATTAATAAGTTTGCTCCCTAACTCTCTCATAATCTTCCAATTAGTTCTGGTGTGATCTTTAACACTCCAAAGAACAATAACAACAACCATAATAACAATGATAATCTGTTCTTCTCAAATGCACCAATGGCGCCACAACTGTATATTCCAAATCAAGTACATATGTCGCTTCAAGGGTCTTCACCGAGAATTGATACTAAGATTTTCTACAAAACAAATTTAGCCCAACCCCCAATTCATGTACAGAACAGTGATTCAGTATATATACCCTAACTTAATCTCCGCTATTGGGCTGATTAATGGTTTTATAACATCCCTCCACACGTGTGACTTGTTAATCAGGCCCAAGTTCTTGTGCAAACTGGTAATAATATGGTTGGTGGCTTTCATGACCTAAACATGACTAGTGGCTCGATCATGCACTCAAAACCTCAAGTTCAACCATACCCGATGCAACAAGAGCATAAGGTATTGTCAAATGATAATTATGCCACATTGGGATTTTGTAACTAAGAGCCACGCTCCAACTTTTTCCAGAAAGGCAAGGAAAGCGACTTTGAAGAGGCGATGCCATTATTATCTACTCACGAACAACACCAATGTAGTATTGATGATCCATTACTACTGGATTAGGCGTTTACGAGTTTTTTTCCTAGTTTGAAAGAAATAACTGTTACTGCTCTGCTTGAGTATCCCACCAACACCAACAACATCGAGTTGTACTTCCAATGTACATTGTATGTAAGGTTGTAAACATTTATTTTTCAACTTTAGTTGGACCTTAAATGTATAGTGTACGTAAGGTTGTATACATTTCTAGAGTTGTTTATGACGTAATTTAACTTTCTACTAATAGCGATTTTAAAAAATAAGTAAGATAAATCTTTGAGGTGTAACTAAAAATTTATGAGAATCCTTTATGTTATTTCGTGTTTTATCATACGTTTTACTATTTTATTGTATTGAAATACGTCATATATTATAACACACTGTAACTAACTATGTATAGTTACACGAGACACAGGGAGTATGCCACTATATCATACAAAACACAACGTGAAAAACTTATGTCATGCGATTATATGGAACCCTTGCAGATTTATGCATGGTTCACCTGGTGGCGAAGATTCATTCATTTAATGACTCCCAAAAAACTCATTATATAACGCCACATTTATACCTTGAACGGCCACTGCAACTTGTTCACCTCATTTTGGTGGAAGGCCCTAATTTTCATCGGGGTGTTAAATAGTTCTATTTTTTTATTTAATTTAATTTAATTTTTTAATTTTCCTCATATCTATATGTTTATGTAAATACAGTGACCTCATATCGGAAAGAGAATATTGTTGCATCGAAAAGAACATAAAAAAGGGTTTCGGTCTCTTGATGCGGATGAAAAGTACAGGAATTACATTACGAAAAATGGTTGACGTTGTTAGAGTACCGTTAAAAACAAGCCGGTGTACATTTCTTTAACTAAATCGATATGTCTTTTATTTTTATTTGTTTATCAACAAACTTACTTGAATCTTTTGATACAAAAGAGTTAATTATCCTATATTATATATTTGGTGGTTTATAAGGTTAAAGGTGTTGAAAGAGTTGTAAACTTCGGCACATAGACTACCTGCGGCCTGATCTGAGGCCTGATCTAAAGAGAGGTGGCTTCACTGACAAAGAAATTAGTGATCTGAATGGCCTCCACGAGCTGTTAGGAAACATGTTAAAAACAACACCATGTTAACTATGATAAATTTTTACAACTGAATAAATAATTGCCATTTTAGCATGTCGTAGTAATTATTTATCTTTTTATGTGTAGGTGCTCTAAGATTGTGAAGCACATGCCAGACTGAAGTGATAATTGGTAACGAGATCAAAAACTTTTTGGAATTCAACTTTGAAAAAGATTATTGGCTTTTTACAAAGCTCACATTATTAATAAGTTTGCTCCCTAACTCTCTCATAATCTTCCAATTAGTTCTGGTGTGATCTTTAACACTCCAAAGAACAATAACAATAACCATAATAACAATGATAATCTGTTCTTCTCAAATGCACCAATGGCGCCACAACTGTATATTCCAAATCAAGTACATATGTCGCTTCAAGGGTCTTCACCGAAAATTGATACTAAGATTTTCTACAAAACAAATTTAGCCCAACCCCCAATTCATGTACAGAACAGCGATTCAGTATATATACCCTAACTTAATCTCCGCTATTGGGCTGATTAATGGTTTTATAACATCCCTCCACATGTGTGACTTGTTAATCAGGCCCAAGTTCTTGTGCAAACTGGTAATAATATGGTTGGTGGCTTTCATGACCTAAACATGACGAGTGGCTCGATCATGCACTCAAAACCTCAAGTTCAACCATACCCGATGCAACAAGAGCATAAGGTATTGTCAAATGATAATTATGCCATATTGGGATTTTGTAACTAAGAGCCACGCTCCAACTTTTTCCAGAAAGGCAAGGCAAGCGACTTTGAAGAGGCGATGCCATTATTATCTACTCACGAACAACACCAATGTAGTATTGATGATCCATTACTACTGGATTAGGCGTTTACGAGTTTTTTTCCTAGTTTGAAAGAAATAACTGTTACTGCTCTGCTTGAGTATCCCACCAACACCAACAACATCGAGTTGTACTTCCAATGTACATTGTATGTAAGGTTGTAAACATTTATTTTTCAACTTTAGTTGGACCTTAAATGTATAGTGTACGTAAGGTTGTATACATTTCTAGAGTTGTTTATGACGTAATTTAACTTTCTACTAATAGCGATTTTAAAAAATAAGTAAGACAAATCTTTGAGGTGTAACTAAAAATTTATGAGAATCCTTTATGTTATTTCGTGTTTTATCATACGTTTTACTATTTTATTGTATTGAAATACGTCATATATTATAACACACTGTAACTAACTATGTATAGTTACACGAGACACAGGGAGTATGCCACTATATCATACAAAACACAACGTGAAAAACTTATGTCATGCGATTATATGGAACCCTTGCAGATTTATGCATGGTTCACCTGGTGGCGAAGATTCATTCATTTAATGACTCCCAAAAAACTCATTATATAACGCCACATTTATACCTTGAACGGCCACTGCAACTTGTTCACCTCATTTTGGTGGAAGGCCCTAATTTTCATCGGGGTGTTAAATAGTTCTATTTTTTTATTTAATTTAATTTAATTTTTTAATTTTCCTCATATCTATATGTTTATGTAAATACAGTGACCTCATATCGGAAAGAGAATATTGTTGCATCAAAAAGAACATAAAAAAGGGTTTCGGTCTCTTGATGCGGATGAAAAGTACAGGAATTACATTACGAAAAATGGTTGACGTTGTTAGAGTACCGTTAAAAACAAGCCGGTGTACATTTCTTTAACGAAATCGATATGTCTTTTATTTTTATTTGTTTATCAACAAACTTACTTGAATCTTTTGATACAAAAGAGTTAATTATCCTATATTATATATTTGGTGGTTTATAAGGTTAAAGCTGTTGAAAGAGTTGTAAACTTCGGCAGATAGACTACCTGCGGCCTGATCTGAGGCCTGATCTAAAGAGAGGTGGCTTCACTGACAAAGAAATTAGTGATCTGAATGGCCCCCACGAGCTGTTAGGAAACATGTTAAAAACAACACCATGTTAACTATGATAAATTTTTACAACTGAATAAATAATTGCCATTTTAGCATGTCGTAGTAATTATTTATCTTTTTATGTGTAGGTGCTCTAAGATTGTGAAGCACATGCCAGACTGAAGTGATAATTGGTAACGAGATCAAAAACTTTTTGGAATTCAACTTTGAAAAAGATTATTGGCTTTTTACAAAGCTCACATTATTAATAAGTTTGCTCCCTAACTCTCTCATAATCTTCCAATTAGTTCTGGTGTGATCTTTAACACTCCAAAGAACAATAACAACAACCATAATAACAATGATAATCTGTTCTTCTCAAATGCACCAATGGCGCCACAACTGTATATTCCAAATCAAGTACATATGTCGCTTCAAGGGTCTTCACCGAGAATTGATACTAAGATTTTCTACAAAACAAATTTAGCCCAACCCCCAATTCATGTACAGAACAGTGATTCAGTATATATACCCTAACTTAATCTCCGCTATTGGGCTGATTAATGGTTTTATAACATCCCTCCACACGTGTGACTTGTTAATCAGGCCCAAGTTCTTGTGCAAACTGGTAATAATATGGTTGGTGGCTTTCATGACCTAAACATGACTAGTGGCTCGATCATGCACTCAAAACCTCAAGTTCAACCATACCCGATGCAACAAGAGCATAAGGTATTGTCAAATGATAATTATGCCATATTGGGATTTTGTAACTAAGAGCCGCGCTCCAACTTTTTCCAGAAAGGCAAGGAAAGCGACTTTGAAGAGGCGATGCCATTATTATCTACTCTCGAACAACACCAATGTAGTATTGATGATCCATTACTACTGGATTAGGCGTTTACGAGTTTTTTTCCTAGTTTGAATGAAATAACTGTTACTGCTCTGCTTGAGTATCCCACCAACACCAACAACATCGAGTTGTACTTCCAATGTACATTGTATGTAAGGTTGTAAACATTTATTTTTCAACTTTAGTTGGACCTTAAATGTATAGTGTACGTAAGGTTGTATACATTTCTAGAGTTGTTTATGACGTAATTTAACTTTCTACTAATAGCGATTTTAAAAAATAAGTAAGATAAATCTTTGAGGTGTAACTAAAAATTTATGAGAATCCTTTATGTTATTTCGTGTTTTATCATACGTTTTACTATTTTATTGTATTGAAATACGTCATATATTATAACACACTGTAACTAACTATGTATAGTTACACGAGACACAGGGAGTATGCCACTATATCATACAAAACACAACGTGAAAAACTTATGTCATGCGATTATATGGAACCCTTGCAGATTTATGCATGGTTCACCTGGTGGCGAAGATTCATTCATTTAATGACTCCCAAAAAACTCATTATATAACGCCACATTTATACCTTGAACGGCCACTGCAACTTGTTCACCTCATTTTGGTGGAAGGCCCTAATTTTCATCGGGGTGTTAAATAGTTCTATTTTTTTATTTAATTTAATTTAATTTTTTAATTTTCCTCATATCTATATGTTTATGTAAATACAGTGACCTCATATCGGAAAGAGAATATTGTTGCATCGAAAAGAACATAAAAAAGGGTTTCGGTCTCTTGATGCGGATGAAAAGTACAGGAATTACATTACGAAAAATGGTTGACGTTGTTAGAGTACCGTTAAAAACAAGCCGGTGTACATTTCTTTAACTAAATCGATATGTCTTTTATTTTTATTTGTTTATCAACAAACTTACTTGAATCTTTTGATACAAAAGAGTTAATTATCCTATATTATATATTTGGTGGTTTATAAGGTTAAAGGTGTTGAAAGAGTTGTAAACTTCGGCACATAGACTACCTGCGGCCTGATCTGAGGCCTGATCTAAAGAGAGGTGGCTTCACTGACAAAGAAATTAGTGATCAGAATGGCCTCCACGAGCTGTTAGGAAACATGTTAAAAACAACACCATGTTAACTATGATAAATTTTTACAACTGAATAAATAATTGCCATTTTAGCATTTCGTAGTAATTATTTATCTTTTTATGTGTAGGTGCTCTAAGATTGTGAAGCACATGCCAGACTGAAGTGATAATTGGTAACGAGATCAAAAACTTTTTGGAATTCAACTTTGAAAAAGATTATTGGCTTTTTACAAAGCTCACATTACTAATAAGTTTGCTCCCTAACTCTCTCATAATCTTCCAATTAGTTCTGGTGTGATCTTTAACACTCCAAAGAACAATAACAACAACCATAATAACAATGATAATCTGTTCTTCTCAAATGCACCAATGGCGCCACAACTGTATATTCCAAATCAAGTACATATGTCGCTTCAAGGGTCTTCACCGAGAATTGATACTAAGATTTTCTACAAAACAAATTTAGCCCAACCCCCAATTCATGTACAGAACAGTGATTCAGTATATATACCCTAACTTAATCTCCGCTATTGGGCTGATTAATGGTTTTATAACATCCCTCCACACGTGTGACTTGTTAATCAGGCCCAAGTTCTTGTGCAAACTGGTAATAATATGGTTGGTGGCTTTCATGACCTAAACATGACTAGTGGCTCGATCATGCACTCAAAACCTCAAGTTCAACCATACCCGATGCAACAAGAGCATAAGGTATTGTCAAATGATAATTATGCCATATTGGGATTTTGTAACTAAGAGCCGCGCTCCAACTTTTTCCAGAAAGGCAAGGAAAGTGACTTTGAAGAGGCGATGCCATTATTATCTACTCTCGAACAACACCAATGTAGTATTGATGATCCATTACTACTAGATTAGGCGTTTACGAGTTTTTTTCCTAGTTTGAATGAAATAACTGTTACTGCTCTGCTTGAGTATCCCACCAACACCAACAACATCGAGTTGTACTTCCAATGTACATTGTATGTAAGGTTGTAAACATTTATTTTTCAACTTTAGTTGGACCTTAAATGTATAGTGTACGTAAGGTTGTATACATTTCTTGAGTTGTTTATGACGTAATTTAACTTTCTACTAATAGCGATTTTAAAAAATAAGTAAGATAAATCTTTGAGGTGTAACTAAAAATTTATGAGAATCCTTTATGTTATTTCGTGTTTTATCATACGTTTTACTATTTTATTGTATTGAAATACGTCATATATTATAACACACTGTAACTAACTATGTATAGTTACACGAGACACAGGGAGTATGCCACTATATCATAGAAAACACAACGTGAAAAACTTATGTCATGCGATTATATGGAACCCTTGCAGATTTATGCATGGTTCACCTGGTGGCGAAGATTCATTCATTTAATGACTCCCAAAAAACTCATTATATAACGCCACATTTATACCTTAAACGGCCACTGCAACTTGTTCACCTCATTTTGGTGGAAGGCCCTATTTTTCATCGGGATGTTAAATAGTTCCACTTTTTTATTTAATTTAATTTATTTTTTTAATTTTCCTCATATCTATATGTTTATGTAAATACAGTGACCTCATATCGGAAAGAGAATATTGTTGCATCGAAAAGAACATAAAAAAGGGTTTCGGTCTCTTGATGCGGATGAAAAGTACAGGAATTACAAAAGAAAAATGGTTGACATTGTTAGAGTACCGTTAAAAACAAGCCGGTATACATTTCTTTAACTAAATCGATATGTCTTTTATTTTTATTTGTTTATCAACAAACTTACTTGAATCTTTTGATACAAAAGAGTTAATTATCCTATATTATATATTTGGTGGTTTATAAGGTTAAAGGTGTTGAAAGAGTTGTAAACTTAGGCAGATAGACTACCTGAGGCCTGATCTGAGGCCTGATCTAAAGAGAGGGGGCTTCCCTGACAAAGAAATTAGTGATCTGAATGGCCTCCACGAGCTGTTAGGAAACATGTTAAAAACAACACCATATTAACTATGATAAATTTTTACAACTGAATAAATAATTGTCATTTTAGCATGTCGTAGTAATTATTTATCTTTTTATGTGTAGGTGCTCTAAGATTGTGAAGCACATGCCAGACTGAAGTGATAATGGGTAACGAGATCAAAAACTTTTTGGAATTCAACTTTGAAAAAGATTATTGGCTTTTTACAAAGCCCACATTATTAATAAGTTTGCTCCCTAACTCTCTCATAATCTTCCAATTAGTTCTGGTGTGATCTTTAACACTCCAAACAACAATAACAACAACCATAATAACAATGATAATCTGTTCTTCTCAAATGCACCAATGGCGCCACAACTGTATATTCCAAATCAAGTACATATGTCGCTTCAAGGGTCTTCACCGAGAATTGATACTAAGATTTTCTACAAAACAAATTTAGCCCAGCCCCCAATTCATGTACAGAACAGTGATTCAGTATATATACCCTAACTTAATCTCCGCTATTGGGCTGATTAATGGTTTTATAACATCCCTCCACACGTGTGACTTGTTAATCAGGCCCAAGTTCTTGTGCAAACTGGTAATAATATGGTTGGTGGCTTTCATGACCTAAACATGACTAGTGGCTCGATCATGCACTCAAAACCTCAAGTTCAACCATACCCGATGCAACAAGAGCATAAGGTATTGTCAAATGATAATTATGCCATATTGGGATTTTGTAAATAAGAGCCACGCTCCAACTTTTTCCATAAAGGCAAGGATAGCGACTTTGAAGAGGCGATGCCATTATTATCTACTCTCGAACAACACCAATGTAGTATTGATGATCCATTACTACTAGATTAGGCGTTTACGAGTTTTTTTCCTAGTTTGAATGAAATAACTGTTACTGCTCTGCTTGAGTATCCCAGCAACACCAACAACATCGAGTTGTACTTCCAATGTACATTGTATGTAAGGTTGTAAACATTTATTTTTCAACTTTAGTTGGACCTTAAATGTATAGTGTACGTAAGGTTGTATACATTTCTTGAGTTGTTTATGACGTAATTTAACTTTCTACTAATAGCGATTTTAAAAAATAAGCAAGATAAATCTTTGAGGTGTAACTAAAAATTTATGAGAATCCTTTATGTTATTTCCTGTTTTATCATACGTTTTACTATTTTATTGTATTGAAATACGTCATATATTATAACACACTGTAACTAACTATGTATAGTTACACGAGACACATGGAGTATGCCACTATATCATAGAAAACACAACGTGAAAAACTTATGTCATGCGATTATATGGAACCCTTGCCGATTTATGCATGGTTCACCTGGTGGCGAAGATTCATTCATTTAATGACTCCCAAAAAACTCATTATATAACGCCACATTTATACCTTAAACGGCCACTGCAACTTGTTCACCTCATTTTGGTGGAAGGCCCTATTTTTCATCGGGATGTTAAATAGTTCTACTTTTTTATTTAATTTAATTTATTTTTTTAATTTTCCTCATATCTATATGTTTATGTAAATACAGTGACCTCATATCGGAAAGAGAATATTGTTGCATCGAAAAGAACATAAAAAAGGGTTTCGGTCTCTTGATGCGGATGAAAAGTACAGGAATTACATTACGAAAAATGGTTGACATTGTTAGAGTACCGTTAAAAACAAGCCGGTGTACATTTCTTTAACTAAATCGATATGTCTTTTATTTTTATTTGTTTATCAACAAACTTACTTGAATCTTTTGATACAAAAGAGTTAATTATCCTATATTATATATTTGGTGGTTTATAAGGTTAAAGGTGTTGAAAGAGTTGTAAACTTAGGCAGATAGACTACCTGAGGCCTGATCTGAGGCCTGATCTAAAGAGAGGGGGCTTCCCTGACAAAGAAATTAGTGATCTGAATGGCCTCCACGAGCTGTTAGGAAACATGTTAAAAACAACACCATATTAACTATGATAAATTTTTACAACTGAATAAATAATTGTCATTTTAGCATGTCGTAGTAATTATTTATCTTTTTATGTGTAGGTGCTCTAAGATTGTGAAGCACATGCCAGACTGAAGTGATAATGGGTAACGAGATCAAAAACTTTTTGGAATTCAACTTTGAAAAAGATTATTGGCTTTTTACAAAGCCCACATTATTAATAAGTTTGCTCCCTAACTCTCTCATAATCTTCCAATTAGTTCTGGTGTGATCTTTAACACTCCAAACAACAATAACAACAACCATAATAACAATGATAATCTGTTCTTCTCAAATGCACCAATGGCGCCACAACTGTATATTCCAAATCAAGTACATATGTCGCTTCAAGGGTCTTCACCGAGAATTGATACTAAGATTTTCTACAAAACAAATTTAGCCCAGCCCCCAATTCATGTACAGAACAGTGATTCAGTATATATACCCTAACTTAATCTCCGCTATTGGGCTGATTAATGGTTTTATAACATCCCTCCACACGTGTGACTTGTTAATCAGGCCCAAGTTCTTGTGCAAACTGGTAATAATATGGTTGGTGGCTTTCATGACCTAAACGTGACTAGTGGCTCGATCATGCACTCAAAACCTCAAGTTCAACCATACCCGATGCAACAAGAGCATAAGGTATTGTCAAATGATAATTATGCCATATTGGGATTTTGTAAATAAGAGCCACGCTCCAACTTTTTCCATAAAGGCAAGGATAGCGACTTTGAAGAGGCGATGCCATTATTATCTACTCTCGAACAACACCAATGTAGTATTGATGATCCATTACTACTAGATTAGGCGTTTACGAGTTTTTTTCCTAGTTTGAATGAAATAACTGTTACTGCTCTGCTTGAGTATCCCAGCAACACCAACAACATCGAGTTGTACTTCCAATGTACATTGTATGTAAGGTTGTAAACATTTATTTTTCAACTTTAGTTGGACCTTAAATGTATAGTGTACGTAAGGTTGTATACATTTCTTGAGTTGTTTATGACGTAATTTAACTTTCTACTAATAGCGATTTTAAAAAATAAGTAAGATAAATCTTTGAGGTGTAACTAAAAATTTATGAGAATCCTTTATGTTATTTCGTGTTTTATCATACGTTTTACTATTTTATTGTATTGAAATACGTCATATATTATAACACACTGTAACTAACTATGTATAGTTACACGAGACACAGGGAGTATGCCACTATATCATAGAAAACACAACGTGAAAAACTTATGTCATGCGATTATATGGAACCCTTGCAGATTTATGCATGGTTCACCTGGTGGCGAAGATTCATTCATTTAATGACTCCCAAAAAACTCATTATATAACGCCACATTTATACCTTGAACGGCCACTACAACTTGTTCACCTCATTTTGGTGGAAGGCCCTATTTTTCATCGGGATGTTAAATAGTTCTACTTTTTTATTTAATTTAATTTATTTTTTTAATTTTCCTCATATCTATATGTTTATGTAAATACAGTGACCTCATATCGGAAAGAGAATATTGTTGCATCGAAAAGAACATAAAAAAGGGTTTCGGTCTCTTGATGCGGATGAAAAGTACAGGAATTACATTACGAAAAATGGTTGACATTGTTAGAGTACCGTTAAAAACAAGCAGGTGTACATTTCTTTAACTAAATCGATATGTCTTTTATTTTTATTTGTTTATCAACAAACTTACTTGAATCTTTTGATACAAAAGAGTTAATTATCCTATATTATATATTTGGTGGTTTATAAGGTTAAAGGTGTTGAAAGAGTTGTAAACTAAGGCAGATAGACTACCTGAGGCCTGATCTGAGGCCTGATCTAAAGAGAGGGGGCTTCCCTGACAAAGAAATTAGTGATCTGAATGGCCTCCACGAGCTGTTAGGAAACATGTTAAAAACAACACCATATTAACTATGATAAATTTTTACAACTGAATAAATAATTGTCATTTTAGCATGTCGTAGTAATTATTTATCTTTTTATGTGTAGGTGCTCTAAGATTGTGAAGCACATGCCAGACTGAAGTGATAATTGGTAACGAGATCAAAAACTTTTTGGAATTCAACTTTGAAAAAGATTATTGGCTTTTTACAAAGCCCACATTATTAATAAGTTTGCTCCCTAACTCTCTCATAATCTTCCAATTAGTTCTGGTGTGATCTTTAACACTCCAAACAACAATAACATCAACCATAATAACAATGATAATCTGTTCTTCTCAAATGCACCAATGGCGCCACAACTGTATATTCCAAATCAAGTACATATGTCGCTTCAAGGGTCTTCACCGAGAATTGATACTAAGATTTTCTACAAAACAAATTTAGCCCAACCCCCAATTCATGTACAGAACAGTGATTCAGTATATATACCCTAACTTAATCTCCGCTATTGGGATGATTAATGGTTTTATAACATCCCTCCACACGTGTGACTTGTTAATCAGGCCCAAGTTCTTGTGCAAACTGGTAATAATATGGTTGGTGGCTTTCATGACCTAAACATGACTAGTGGCTCGATCATGCACTCAAAACCTCAAGTTCAACCATACCCGATGCAACAAGAGCATAAGGTATTGTCAAATGATAATTATGCCATATTGGGATTTTGTAAATAAGAGCCACGCTCCAACTTTTTCCATAAAGGCAAGGAAAGCGACTTTGAAGAGGCGATGCCATTATTATCTACTCTCGAACAACACCAATGTAGTATTGATGATCCATTACTACTAGATTAGGCGTTTACGAGTTTTTTTCCTAGTTTGAATGAAATAACTGTTACTGCACTGCTTGAGTATCCCAGCAACACCAACAACATCGAGTTGTACTTCCAATGTACATTGTATGTAAGGTTGTAAACATTTATTTTTCAACTTTAGTTGGACCTTAAATGTATAGTGTACGTAAGGTTGTATACATTTCTTGAGTTGTTTATGACGTAATTTAACTTTCTACTAATAGCGATTTTAAAAAATAAGTAAGATAAATCTTTGAGGTGTAACTAAAAATTTATGAGAATCCTTTATGTTATTTCGTGTTTTATCATACGTTTTACTATTTTATTGTATTGAAATACGTCATATATTATAACACACTGTAACTAACTATGTATAGTTACACGAGACACAGGGAGTATGCCACTATATCATAGAAAACACAACGTGAAAAACTTATGTCATGCGATTATATGGAACCCTTGCAGATTTATGCATGGTTCACCTGGTGGCGAAGATTCATTCATTTAATGACTCCCAAAAAACTCATTATATAACGCCACATTTATACCTTGAACGGCCACTACAACTTGTTCACCTCATTTTGGTGGAAGGCCCTATTTTTCATCGGGATGTTAAATAGTTCTACTTTTTTATTTAATTTAATTTATTTTTTTAATTTTCCTCATATCTATATGTTTATGTAAATACAGTGACCTCATATCGGAAAGAGAATATTGTTGCATCGAAAAGAACATAAAAAAGTGTTTCGGTCTCTTGATGCGGATGAAAAGTACAGGAATTACATTACGAAAAATGGTTGACATTGTTAGAGTACCGTTAAAAACAAGCCGGTGTACATTTCTTTAACTAAATCGATATGTCTTTTATTTTTATTTGTTTATCAACAAACTTACTTGAATCTTTTGATACAAAAGAGTTAATTATCCTATATTATATATTTGGTGGTTTATAAGGTTAAAGGTGTTGAAAGAGTTGTAAACTTAGGCAGATAGACTACCTGAGGCCTGATCTGAGGCCTGATCTAAAGAGAGGGGGCTTCCCTGACAAAGAAATTAGTGATCTGAATGGCCTCCACGAGCTGTTAGGAAACATGTTAAAAACAACACCATATTAACTATGATAAATTTTTACAACTGAATAAATAATTGTCATTTTAGCATGTCGTAGTAATTATTTATCTTTTTATGTGTAGGTGCTCTAAGATTGTGAAGCACATGCCAGACTGAAGTGATAATTGGTAACGAGATCAAAAACTTTTTGGAATTCAACTTTGAAAAAGATTATTGGCTTTTTACAAAGCCCACATTATTAATAAGTTTGCTCCCTAACTCTCTCATAATCTTCCAATTAGTTCTGGTGTGATCTTTAACACTCCAAACAACAATAACATCAACCATAATAACAATGATAATCTGTTCTTCTCAAATGCACCAATGGCGCCACAACTGTATATTCCAAATCAAGTACATATGTCGCTTCAAGGGTCTTCACCGAGAATTGATACTAAGATTTTCTACAAAACAAATTTAGCCCAACCCCCAATTCATGTACAGAACAGTGATTCAGTATATATACCCTAACTTAATCTCCGCTATTGGGCTGATTAATGGTTTTATAACATCCCTCCACACGTGTGACTTGTTAATCAGGCCCAAGTTCTTGTGCAAACTGGTAATAATATGGTTGGTGGCTTTCATGACCTAAACATGACTAGTGGCTCGATCATGCACTCAAAACCTCAAGTTCAACCATACCCGATGCAACAAGAGCATAAGGTATTGTCAAATGATAATTATGCCATATTGGGATTTTGTAAATAAGAGCCACGCTCCAACTTTTTCCATAAAGGCAAGGAAAGCGACTTTGAAGAGGCGATGCCATTATTATCTACTCTCGAACAACACCAATGTAGTATTGATGATCCATTACTACTAGATTAGGCGTTTACGAGTTTTTTTCCTAGTTTGAATGAAATAACTGTTACTGCTCTGCTTGAGTATCCCAGCAACACCAACAACATCGAGTTGTACTTCCAATGTACATTGTATGTAAGGTTGTAAACATTTATTTTTCAACTTTAGTTGGACCTTAAATGTATAGTGTACGTAAGGTTGTATACATTTCTTGAGTTGTTTATGACGTAATTTAACTTTCTACTAATAGCGATTTTAAAAAATAAGTAAGATAAATCTTTGAGGTGTAACTAAAAATTTATGAGAATCCTTTATGTTATTTCGTGTTTTATCATACGTTTTACTATTTTATTGTTTTGAAATACGTCATATATTATAACACACTGTAACTAACTATGTATAGTTACACGAGACACAGGGAGTATGCCACTATATCATAGAAAACACAACGTGAAAAACTTATGTCATGCGATTATATGGAACCCTTGCAGATTTATGCATGGTTCACCTGGTGGCGAAGATTCATTCATTTAATGACTCCCAAAAAACTCATTATATAACGCCACATTTATACCTTGAACGGCCACTACAACTTGTTCACCTCATTTTGGTGGAAGGCCCTATTTTTCATCGGGATGTTAAATAGTTCTACTTTTTTATTTAATTTAATTTATTTTTTTAATTTTCCTCATATCTATATGTTTATGTAAATACAATGACCTCATATCGGAAAGAGAATATTGTTGCATCGAAAAGAACATAAAAAAGGGTTTCGGTCTCTTGACGCGGATGAAAAGTACAGGAATTACATTACGAAAAAAGGTTGACATTGTTAGAGTACCGTTAAAAACAAGCCGGTGTACATTTCTTTAACTAAATCGATATGTCTTTTATTTTTATTTGTTTATCAACAAACTTACTTGAATCTTTTGATACAAAAGAGTTAATTATCCTATATTATATATTTGGTGGTTTATAAGGTTAAAGGTGTTGAAAGAGTTGTAAACTTAGGCAGATAGACTACCTGAGGCCTGATCTGAGGCCTGATCTAAAGAGAGGGGGCTTCCCTGACAAAGAAATTAGTGATCTGAATGGCCTCCACGAGCTGTTAGGAAACATGTTAAAAACAACACCATATTAACTATGATAAATTTTTACAACTGAATAAATAATTGTCATTTTAGCATGTCGTAGTAATTATTTATCTTTTTATGTGTAGGTGCTCTAAGATTGTGAAGCACATGCCAGACTGAAGTGATAATTGGTAACGAGATCAAAAACTTTTTGGAATTCAACTTTGAAAAAGATTATTGGCTTTTTACAAAGCCCACATTATTAATAAGTTTGCTCCCTAACTCTCTCATAATCTTCCAATTAGTTCTGGTGTGATCTTTAACACTCCAAACAACAATAACAACAACCATAATAACAATGATAATCTGTTCTTCTCAAATGCACCAATGGCGCCACAACTGTATATTCCAAATCAAGTACATATGTCGCTTCAAGGGTCTTCACCGAGAATTGATACTATAATTTTCTACAAAACAAATTTAGCCCAACCCCCAATTCATGTACAGAACAGTGATTCAGTATATATACCCTAACTTAATCTCCGCTATTGGGCTGATTAATGGTTTTATAACATCCCTCCACACGTGTGACTTGTTAATCAGGCCCAAGTTCTTGTGCAAACTGGTAATAATATGGTTGGTGGCTTTCATGACCTAAACATGACTAGTGGCTCGATCATGCACTCAAAACCTCAAGTTCAACCATACCCGATGCAACAAGAGCATAAGGTATTGTCAAATGATAATTATGCCATATTGGGATTTTGTAAATAAGAGCCACGCTCCAACTTTTTCCATAAAGGCAAGGAAAGCGACTTTGAAGAGGCGATGCCATTATTATCTACTCTCGAACAACACCAATGTAGTATTGATGATCCATTACTACTAGATTAGGCGTTTACGAGTTTTTTTCCTAGTTTGAATGAAATAACTGTTACTGCTCTGCTTGAGTATCCCAGCAACACCAACAACATCGAGTTGTACTTCCAATGTACATTGTATGTAAGGTTGTAAACATTTATTTTTCAACTTTAGTTGGACCTTAAATGTATAGTGTACATAAGGTTGTATACATTTCTTGAGTTGTTTATGACGTAATTTAACTTTCTACTAATAGCGATTTTAAAAAATAAGTAAGATAAATCTTTG
Source organism: Linaria vulgaris (assembly GCA_948329865.1). Taxonomy (NCBI): domain Eukaryota; kingdom Viridiplantae; phylum Streptophyta; class Magnoliopsida; order Lamiales; family Plantaginaceae; genus Linaria; species Linaria vulgaris. The sequence continues at coordinate 29,006,138 of OX415252.1, forward strand.
AGGTGTAACTAAAAATTTATGAGAATCCTTTATGTTATTTCGTTTTTTATCATACGTTTTACTATTTTATTGTATTGAAATACGTCATATATTATAACACACTGTAACTAACTATGTATAGTTACACGAGACACAGGGAGTATGCCACTATATCATAGAAAACACAACGTGAAAAACTTATGTCATGCGATTATATGGAACCCTTGCAGATTTATGCATGGTTCACCTGGTGGCGAAGATTCATTCATTTAATGACTCCCAAAAAACTCATTATATAACGCCACATTTATACCTTGAACGGCCACTACAACTTGTTCACCTCATTTTGGTGGAAGGCCCTATTTTTCATCGGGATGTTAAATAGTTCTACTTTTTATTTAATTTAATTTATTTTTTTAATTTTCCTCATATCTATATGTTTATGTAAATACAGTCACCTCATATCGGAAAGAGAATATTGTTGCATCGAAAAAAACATAAAAAAGGGTTTCGGTCTCTTGATGAGGATGAAAAGTACAGGAATTACATTACGAAAAATGGTTGACATTGTTAGAGTACCGTTAAAAACAAGCCGGTGTACATTTCTTTAACTAAATCGATATGTCTTTTATTTTTATTTGTTTATCAACAAACTTACTTGAATCTTTTGATACAAAAGAGTTAATTATCCTATATTATATATTTGGTGGTTTATAAGGTTAAAGGTGTTGAAAGAGTTGTAAACTTAGGCAGATAGACTACCTGAGGCCTGATCTGAGGCCTGATCTAAAGAGAGGGGGCTTCCCTGACAAAGAAATTAGTGATCTGAATGGCCTCCACGAGCTGTTAGGAAACATGTTAAAAACAACACCATATTAACTATGATAAATTTTTACAACTGAATAAATAATTGTCATTTTAGCATGTCGTAGTAATTATTTATCTTTTTATGTGTAGGTGCTCTAAGATTGTGAAGCACATGCCAGACTGAAGTGATAATTGGTAACGAGATCAAAAACTTTTTGGAATTCAACTTTGAAAAAGATTATTGGCTTTTTACAAAGCCCACATTATTAATAAGTTTGCTCCCTAACTCTCTCATAATCTTCCAATTAGTTCTGGTGTGATCTTTAACACTCCAAACAACAATAACAACAACCATAATAACAATGATAATCTGTTCTTCTCAAATGCACCAATGGCGCCACAACTGTATATTCCAAATCAAGTACATATGTCGCTTCAAGGGTCTTCACCGAGAATTGATACTAAGATTTTCTACAAAACAAATTTAGCCCAACCCCCAATTCATGTACAGAACAGTGATTCAGTATATATACCCTAACTTAATCTCCGCTATTGGGCTGATTAATGGTTTTATAACATCCCTCCACACGTGTGACTTGTTAATCAGGCCCAAGTTCTTGTGCAAACTGGTAATAATATGGTTGGTGGCTTTCATGACCTAAACATGACTAGTGGCTCGATCATGCACTCAAAACCTCAAGTTCAACCATACCCGATGCAACAAGAGCATAAGGTATTGTCAAATGATAATTATGCCATATTGGGATTTTGTAACTAAGAGCCACGCTCCAACTTTTTCCAGAAAGGCAAGGAAAGCGACTTTGAAGAGGCGATGCCATTATTATCTACTCTCGAACAACACCAATGTAGTATTGATGATCCATTACTACTAGATTAGGCGTTTACGAGTTTTTTTCCTAGTTTGAATGAAATAACTGTTACTGCTCTGCTTGAGTATCCCAACAACACCAACAACATCGAGTTGTACTTCCAATGTACATTGTATGTAAGGTTGTAAACATTTATTTTTCAACTTTAGTTGCACCTTAAATGTATAGTGTACGTAAGGTTGTATACATTTCTTGAGTTGTTTATGACGTAATTTAACTTTCTACTAATAGCGATTTTAAAAAATAAGTAAGATAAATCTTTGAGGTGTAACTAAAAATTTATGAGAATCCTTTATGTTATTTCGTGTTTTATCATACGTTTTACTATTTTATTGTATTGAAATACGTCATATATTATAACACACTGTAACTAACTATGTATAGTTACACGAGACACATGGAGTATGCCACTATATCATAGAAAACACAACGTGAAAAACTTATGTCATGCGATTATATGGAACCCTTGCAGATTTATGCATGGTTCACCTGGTGGCGAAGATTCATTCATTTAATGACTCCCAAAAAACTCATTATATAACGCCACATTTATACCTTGAACGGCCACTGCAACTTGTTCACCTCATTTTGGTGGAAGGCCCTATTTTTCATCGGGATGTTAAATAGTTCTACTTTTTTATTTAATTTAATTTATTTTTTTAATTTTCCTCATATCTATATGTTTATGTAAATACAGTGACCTCATATCGGAAAGAGAATATTGTTGCATCGAAAAGAACATAAAAAAGGGTTTCGGTCTCTTGATGCGGATGAAAAGTACAGGAATTACATTACGAAAAATGGTTGACATTGTTAGAGTACCGTTAAAAACAAGCCGGTGTACATTTCTTTAACTAAATCGATATGTCTTTTATTTTTATTTGTTTATCAACAAACTTACTTGAGTCTTTTGATACAAAAGAGTTAATTATCCTATATTATATATTTGGTGGTTTATAAGGTTAAAGGTGTTGAAAGAGTTGTAAACTTAGGCAGATAGACTACCTGAGGCCTGATCTGAGGCCTGATCTAAAGAGAGGGGGCTTCCCTGACAAAGAAATTAGTGATCTGAATGGCCTCCACGAGCTGTTAGGAAACATGTTAAAAACAACACCATATTAACTATGATAAATTTTTACAACTGAATAAATAATTGTCATTTTGGCATGTCGTAGTAATTATTTATCTTTTTATGTGTAGGTGCTCTAAGATTGTGAAGCACATGCCAGACTGAAGTGATAATTGGTAACGAGATCAAAAACTTTTTGGAATTCAACTTTGAAAAAGATTATTGGCTTTTTACAAAGCCCACATTATTAATAAGTTTGCTCCCTAACTCTCTCATAATCTTCCAATTAGTTCTGGTGTGATCTTTAACACTCCAAACAACAATAACAACAACCATAATAACAATGATAATCTGTTCTTCTCAAATGCACCAATGGCGCCACAACTGTATATTCCAAATCAAGTACATATGTCGCTTCAAGGGTCTTCACCGGGAATTGATACTAAGATTTTCTACAAAACAAATTTAGCCCAACCCCCAATTCATGTACAGAACAGTGATTCAGTATATATACCCTAACTTAATCTCCGCTATTGGGCTGATTAATGGTTTTATAACATCCCTCCACACGTGTGACTTGTTAATCAGGCCCAAGTTCTTGTGCAAACTGGTAATAATATGGTTGGTGGCTTTCATGACCTAAACATGACTAGTGGCTCGATCATGCACTCAAAACCTCAAGTTCAACCATACCCGATGCAACAAGAGCATAAGGTATTGTCAAATGATAATTATGCCATATTGGGATTTTGTAACTAAGATCCACGCTCCAACTTTTTCCAGAAAGGCAAGGAAAGCGACTTTGAAGAGGCGATGCCATTATTATCTACTCTCGAACAACACCAATGTAGTATTGATGATCCATTACTACTAGATTAGGCGTTTACGAGTTTTTTTCCTAGTTTGAATGAAATAACTGTTACTGCTCTGCTTGAGTATCCCAGCAACACCAACAACATCGAGTTGTACTTCCAATGTACATTGTATGTAAGGTTGTAAACATTTATTTTTCAACTTTAGTTGGACCTTAAATGTATAGTATACGTAAGGTTGTATACATTTCTTGAGTTGTTTATGACGTAATTTAACTTTCTACTAATAGCGATTTTAAAAAATAAGTAAGATAAATCTTTGAGGTGTAACTAAAAATTTATGAGAATCCTTTATGTTATTTCGTGTTTTATCATACGTTTTACTATTTTATTGTATTGAAATACGTCATATATTATAACACACTGTAACTAACTATGTATAGTTACACGAGACACAGGGAGTATGCCACTATATCATCGAAAACACAACGTGAAAAACTTATGTCATGCGATTATATGGAACCCTTGCAGATTTATGCATGGTTCAGCTGGTGGCGAAGATTCATTCATTTAATGACTCCCAAAAAACTCATTATATAACGCCACATTTATACCTTGAACGGCCACTGCAACTTGTTCACCTCATTTTGGTGGAAGGCCCTATTTTTCATCGGGATGTTAAATAGTTCTACTTTTTTATTTAATTTAATTTATTTTTTTAATTTTCCTCATATCTATATGTTTATGTAAATACAGTGACCTCATATCGGAAAGAGAATATTGTTGCATCGAAAAGAACATAAAAAAGGGTTTCGGTCTCTTGATGTGGATGAAAAGTACAGGAATTACATTACGAAAAATGGTTGACATTGTTAGAGTACCGTTAAAAACAAGCCGGTGTACATTTCTTTAACTAAATCGATATGTCTTTTATTTTTATTTGTTTATCAACAAACTTACTTGAATCTTTTGATACAAAAGAGTTAATTATCCTATATTATATATTTGGTGGTTTATAAGGTTAAAGGTGTTGAAAGAGTTGTAAACTTAGGCAGATAGACTACCTGAGGCCTGATCTGAGGCCTGGTCTAAAGAGAGGGGGCTTCCCTGACAAAGAAATTAGTGATCTGAATGGCCTCCACGAGCTGTTAGGAAACATGTTAAAAACAACACCATATTAACTATGATAAATTTTTACAACTGAATAAATAATTGCCATTTTAGCATGTCGTAGTAATTATTTATCTTTTTATGTGTAGGTGCTCTAAGATTGTGAAGCACATGCCAGACTGAAGTGATAATTGGTAACGAGATCAAAAACTTTTTGGAATTCAACTTTGAAAAAGATTATTGGCTTTTTACAAAGCCCACATTATTAATAAGTTTGCTCCCTAACTCTCTCATAATCTTCCAATTAGTTCTGGTGTGATCTTTAACACTCCAAACAACAATAACAACAACCATAATAACAATGATAATCTGTTCTTCTCAAATGCACCAATGGCGCCACAACTGTATATTCCAAATCAAGTACATATGTCGCTTCAAGGGTCTTCACCGAGAATTGATACTAAGATTTTCTACAAAACAAATTTAGCCCAACCCCCAATTCATGTACAGAACAGTGATTCAGTATATATACCCTAACTTAATCTCCGCTATTGGGCTGATTAATGGTTTTATAACATCCCTCCACACGTGTGACTTGTTAATCAGGCCCAAGTTCTTGTGCAAACTGGTAATAATATGGTTGGTGGCTTTCATGACCTAAACATGACTAGTGGCTCGATCATGCACTCAAAACCTCAAGTTCAACCATACCCGATGCAACAAGAGCATAAGGTATTGTCAAATGATAATTATGCCATATTGGGATTTTGTAACTAAGAGCCACGCTCCAACTTTTTCCAGAAAGGCAAGGAAAGCGACTTTGAAGAGGCGATGCCATTATTATCTACTCTCGAACAACACCAATGTAGTATTGATGATCCATTACTACTAGATTAGGCGTTTACGAGTTTTTTTCCTAGTTTGAATGAAATAACTGTTACTGCTCTGCTTGAGTATCCCAGCAACACCAACAACATCGAGTTGTACTTCCAATGTACATTGTATGTAAGGTTGTAAACATTTATTTTTCAACTTTAGTTGGACCTTAAATGTATAGTGTACGTAAGGTTGTATACATTTCTTGAGTTGTTTATGACGTAATTTAACTTTCTACTAATAGCGATTTTAAAAAATAAGTAAGATAAATCTTTGAGGTGTAACTAAAAATTTATGAGAATCCTTTATGTTATTTCGTGTTTTATCATACGTTTTACTATTTTATTGTATTGAAATACGTCATATATTATAACACACTGTAACTAACTATGTATAGTTACACGAGACACAGGGAGTATGCCACTATATCATAGAAAACACAACGTGAAAAACTTATGTCATGCGATTATATGGAACCCTTGCAGATTTATGCATGGTTCAGCTGGTGGCGAAGATTCATTCATTTAATGACTCCCAAAAAACTCATTATATAACGCCACATTTATACCTTGAACGGCCACTGCAACTTGTTCACCTCATTTTGGTGGAAGGCCCTATTTTTCATCGGGATGTTAAATAGTTCTACTTTTTTATTTAATTTAATTTATTTTTTTAATTTTCCTCATATCTATATGTTTATGTAAATACAGTGACCTCATATCGGAAAGAGAATATTGTTGCATCGAAAAGAACATAAAAAAGGGTTTCGGTCTCTTGATGCGGATGAAAAGTACAGGAATTACATTACGAAAAATGGTTGACATTGTTAGAGTACCGTTAAAAACAAGCCGGTGTACATTTCTTTAACTAAATCGATATGTCTTTTATTTTTATTTGTTTATCAACAAACTTACTTGAATCTTTTGATACAAAAGAGTTAATTATCCTATATTATATATTTGGTGGTTTATAAGGTTAAAGGTGTTGAAAGAGTTGTAAACTTAGGCAGATAGACTACCTGAGGCCTGATCTGAGGCCTGGTCTAAAGAGAGGGGGCTTCCCTGACAAAGAAATTAGTGATCTGAATGGCCTCCACGAGCTGTTAGGAAACATGTTAAAAACAACACCATATTAACTATGATAAATTTTTACAACTGAATAAATAATTGCCATTTTAGCATGTCGTAGTAATTATTTATCTTTTTATGTGTAGGTGCTCTAAGATTGTGAAGCACATGCCAGACTGAAGTGATAATTGGTAACGAGATCAAAAACTTTTTGGAATTCAACTTTGAAAAAGATTATTGGCTTTTTACAAAGCCCACATTATTAATAAGTTTGCTCCCTAACTCTCTCATAATCTTCCAATTAGTTATGGTGTGATCTTTAACACTCCAAACAACAATACCAACAACCATAATAACAATGATAATTTGTTCTTCTCAAATGCACCAATGGCGCCACAACTGTATATTCCAAATCAAGTACATATGTCGCTTCAAGGGTCTTCACCGAGAATTGATACTAAGATTTTCTACAAAACAAATTTAGCCCAACCCCCAATTCATGTACAGAACAGTGATTCAGTATATATACCCTAACTTAATCTCCGCTATTGGGCTAATTAATGGTTTTATAACATCCCTCCACACGTGTGACTTGTTAATCAGGCCCAAGTTCTTGTGCAAACTGGTAATAATATGGTTGGTGGCTTTCATGACCTAAACATGACTAGTGGCTCGATCATGCACTCAAAACCTCAAGTTCAACCATACCCGATGCAACAAGAGCATAAGGTATTGTCAAATGATAATTATGCCATATTGGGATTTTGTAACTAAGAGCCACGCTCCAACTTTTTCCAGAAAGGCAAGGAAAGCGACTTTGAAGAGGCGATGCCATTATTATCTACTCTCGAACAACACCAATGTAGTATTGATGATCCATTACTACTAGATTAGGCGTTTACGAGTTTTTTTCCTAGTTTGAATGAAATAACTGTTACTGCTCTGCTTGAGTATCCCAGCAACACCAACAACATCGAGTTGTACTTCCAATGTACATTGTATGTAAGGTTGTAAACATTTATTTTTCAACTTTAGTTGGACCTTAAATGTATAGTGTACGTAAGGTTGTATACATTTCTTGAGTTGTTTATGACGTAATTTAACTTTCTACTAATAGCGATTTTAAAAAATAAGTAAGATAAATCTTTGAGGTGTAACTAAAAATTTATGAGAATCCTTTATGTTATTTCGTGTTTTATCATACGTTTTACTATTTTATTGTATTGAAATACGTCATATATTATAACACACTGTAACTAACTATGTATAGTTACACGAGACACAGGGAGTATGCCACTATATCATAGAAAACACAACGTGAAAAACTTATGTCATGCGATTATATGGAACCCTTGCAGATTTATGCATGGTTCAGCTGGTGGCGAAGATTCATTCATTTAATGACTCCCATAAAACTCATTATATAACGCCACATTTATACCTTGAACGGCCACTGCAACTTGTTCACCTCATTTTGGTGGAAGGCCCTATTTTTCATCGGGATGTTAAATAGTTCTACTTTTTTATTTAATTTAATTTATTTTTTTAATTTTCCTCATATCTATATGTTTATGTAAATACAGTGACCTCATATCGGAAAGAGAATATTGTTGCATCGAAAAGAACATAAAAAAGGGTTTCGGTCTCTTGATGCGGATGAAAAGTACAGGAATTACATTACGAAAAATGGTTGACATTGTTAGAGTACCGTTAAAAACAAGCCGGTGTACATTTCTTTAACTAAATCGATATGTCTTTTATTTTTATTTGTTTATCAACAAACTTACTTGAATCTTTTGATACAAAAGAGTTAATTATCCTATATTATATATTTGGTGGTTTCTAAGGTTAAAGGTGTTGAAAGAGTTGTAAACTTCGGCACATAGACTACCTGCAGCCTGATCTGAGGCCTGATCTAAAGAGAGGTGGCTTCACTGACAAAGAAATTAGTGATCTGAATGGCCTCCACGAGCTGTTAGGAAACATGTTAAAAACAACACCATGTTAACTATGATAAATTTTTACAACTGAATAAATAATTGCCATTTTAGCATGTCGTAGTAATTATTTATCTTTTTATGTGTAGGTGCTCTAAGATTGTGAAGCACATGCCAGACTGAAGTGATTATTGGTAACGAGATCAAAAACTTTTTGGAATTCAACTTTGAAAAAGATTATTGGCTTTTTACAAAGCTCACATTATTAATAAGTTTGCTCCCTAACTCTCTCATAATCTTCCAATTAGTTCTGGTGTGATCTTTAACACTCCAAAGAACAATAACAACAACCATAATAACAATGATAATCTGTTCTTCTCAAATGCACCAATGGCGCCACAACTGTATATTCCAAATCAAGTACATATGTCGCTTCAAGGGTCTTCACCGAGAATTGATACTAAGATTTTCTACAAAACAAATTTAGCCCAACCCCCAATTCATGTACAGAACAGTGATTCAGTATATATACCCTAACTTAATCTCCGCTATTGGGCTGATTAATGGTTTTATAACATCCCTCCACACGTGTGACTTGTTAATCAGGCCCAAGTTCTTGTGCAAACTGGTAATAATATGGTTGGTGGCTTTCATGACCTAAACATGACTAGTGGCTCGATCATGCACTCAAAACCTCAAGTTCAACCATACCCGATGCAACAAGAGCATAAGGTATTGTCAAATGATAATTATGCCATATTGGGATTTTGTAAATAAGAGCCACGCTCCAACTTTTTCCAGAAAGGCAAGGAAAGCGACTTTGAAGAGGCGATGCCATTATTATCTACTCTCGAACAACACCAATGTAGTATTGATGATCCATTACTACTAGATTAGGCATTTACGAGTTTTTTTCCTAGTTTGAATGAAATAACTGTTATTGCTCTGCTTGAGTATCCCAGCAACACCAACAACATCGAGTTGTACTTCCAATGTACATTGTATGTAAGGTTGTAAACATTTATTTTTCAACTTTAGTTGGACCTTAAATGTATAGTGTACGTAAGGTTGTATACATTTCTTGAGTTGTTTATGACGTAATTTAACTTTCTACTAATAGCGATTTTAAAAAATAAGTAAGATAAATCTTTGAGGTGTAACTAAAAATTTATGAGAATCCTTTATGTTATTTCGTGTTTTATCATACGTTTTACTATTTTATTGTATTGAAATACGTCATATATTATAACACACTATAACTAACTATGTATAGTTACACGAGACACAGGGAGTATGCCACTATATCATACAAAACACAACGTGAAAAACTTATGTCATGCGATTATATGGAACCCTTGCAGATTTATGCATGGTTCACCTGGTGGCGAAGATTCATTCATTTAATGACTCCCAAAAAACTCATTATATAACGCCACATTTATACCTTGAACGGCCACTGCAACTTGTTCACCTCATTTTGGTGAAAGGCCCTATTTTTCATCGGGATGTTAAATAGTTCTACTTTTTTATTTAATTTAATTTATTTTTTTAATTTTCCTCATATCCATATGTTTATGTAAATACAGTGACCTCATATCGGAAAGAGAATATTGTTGCATCGAAAAGAACATAAAAAAGGGTTTCGGTCTCTTGATGCGGATGAAAAGTACAGGAATTACATTACGAAAAATGGTTGACATTGTTAGAGTACCGTTAAAAACAAGCCGGTGTACATTTCTTTAACTAAATCGATATGTCTTTTATTTTTATTTGTTTATCAACAAACTTACTTGAATCTTTTGATACAAAAGAGTTAATTATCCTATATTATATATTTGGTGGTTTATAAGGTTAAAGGTGTTGAAAGAGTTGTAAACTTAGGCAGATAGACTACCTGAGGCCTGATCTGAGGCCTGATCTAAAGAGAGGGGGCTTCCCTGACAAAGAAATTAGTGATCTGAATGGCCTCCACTAGCTGTTAGGAAACATGTTAAAAACAACACCATATTAACTATGATAAATTTTTACAACTGAATAAATAATTGCCATTTTAGCATGTCGTAGTAATTATTTATCTTTTTATGTGTAGGTGCTCTAAGATTGTGAAGCACATGCCAGACTGAAGTGATAATTGGTAACGAGATCAAAAACTTTTTGGAATTCAACTTTGAAAAAGATTATTGGCTTTTTACAAAGCCCACATTATTAATAAGTTTGCTCCCTAACTCTCTCATAATCTTCCAATTAGTTCTGGTGTGATCTTTAACACTCCAAAGAACAATAACAACAACCATAATAACAATGATAATCTGTTCTTCTCAAATGCACCAATGGCGCCACAACTGTATATTCCAAATCAAGTACATATGTCGCTTCAAGGGTCTTCACCGAGAATTGATACTAAGATTTTCTACAAAACAAATTTAGCCCAACCCCCAATTCATGTACAGAACAGTGATTCAGTATATATACCCTAACTTAATCTCCGCTATTGGGCTGATTAATGGTTTTATAACATCCCTCCACACGTGTGACTTGTTAATCAGGCCCAAGTTCTTGTGCAAACTGGTAATAATATGGTTGGTGGCTTTCATGACCTAAACATGACTAGTGGCTCGATCATGCACTCAAAACCTCAAGTTCAACCATACCCGATGCAACAAGAGCATAAGGTATTGTCAAATGATAATTATGCCATATTGGGATTTTGTAACTAAGAGCCACGCTCCAACTTTTTCCAGAAAGGCAAGGAAAGCGACTTTGAAGAGGCGATGCCATTATTATCTACTCTCGAACAACACCAATGTAGTATTGATGATCCATTACTACTAGATTAGGCGTTTACGAGTTTTTTTCCTAGTTTGAATGAAATAACTGTTACTGCTCTGCTTGAGTATCCCAGCAACACCAACAACATCGAGTTGTACTTCCAATGTACATTGTATGTAAGGTTGTAAACATTTATTTTTCAACTTTAGTTGGACCTTAAATGTATAGTGTACGTAAGGTTGTATACATTTCTTGAGTTGTTTATGACGTAATTTAACTTTCTACTAATAGCGATTTTAAAAAATAAGTAAGATAAATCTTTGAGGTGTAACTAAAAATTTATGAGAATCCTTTATGTTATTTCGTGTTTTATCATACGTTTTACTATTTTATTGTATTGAAATACGTCATATATTATAACACACTATAACTAACTATGTATAGTTACACGAGACACAGGGAGTATGCCACTATATCATACAAAACACAACGTGAAAAACTTATGTCATGCGATTATATGGAACCCTTGCAGATTTATGCATGGTTCACCTGGTGGCGAAGATTCATTCATTTAATGACTCGCAAAAAACTCATTATATAACGCCACATTTATACCTTGAACGGCCACTGCAACTTGTTCACCTCATTTTGGTGAAAGGCCCTATTTTTCATCGGGATGTTAAATAGTTCTACTTTTTTATTTAATTTAATTTATTTTTTTAATTTTCCTCATATCCATATGTTTATGTAAATACAGTGACCTCATATCGGAAAGAGAATATTGTTGCATCGAAAAGAACATAAAAAAGGGTTTCGGTCTCTTGATGCGGATGAAAAGTACAGGAATTACATTACGAAAAATGGTTGACATTGTTAGAGTACCGTTAAAAACAAGCCGGTGTACATTTCTTTAACTAAATCGATATGTCTTTTATTTTTATTTGTTTATCAACAAACTTACTTGAATCTTTTAATACAAAAGAGTTAATTATCCTATATTATATATTTGGTGGTTTATAAGGTTAAAGGTGTTGAAAGAGTTGTAAACTTCGGCACATAGACTACCTGAGGCCTGATCTGAGGCCTGATCTAAAGAGAGGTGGCTTCACTGACAAAGAAATTAGTGATCTGAATGGCCTCCACGAGCTGTTAGGAAACATGTTAAAAACAACACCATGTTAACTATGATAAATTTTTACAACTGAATAAATAATTGCCATTTTAGCATGTCGTAGTAATTATTTATCTTTTTATGTGTAGGTGCTCTAAGATTGTGAAGCGCATGCCAGACTAAAGTGATAATTGGTAACGAGATCAAAAACTTTTTGGAATTCAACTTTGAAAAAGATTATTGGCTTTTTACAAAGCCCACATTATTAATAAGTTTGCTCCCTAACTCTCTCATAATCTTCCAATTAGTTCTGGTGTGATCTTTAACACTCCAAAGAACAATAACAACAACCATAATAACAATGATAATCTGTTCTTCTCAAATGCACCAATGGCGCCACAACTGTATATTCCAAATCAAGTACATATGTCGCTTCAAGGGTCTTCACCGAGAATTGATACTAAGATTTTCTACAAAACAAATTTAGCCCAACCCCCAATTCATGTACAGAACAGTGATTCAGTATATATACCCTAACTTAATCTCCGCTATTGGGCTGATTAATGGTTTTATAACATCCCTCCACACGTGTGACTTGTTAATCAGGCCCAAGTTCTTGTGCAAACTGGTAATAATATGGTTGGTAGCTTTCATGACCTAAACATGACTAGTGGCTCGATCATGCACTCAAAACCTCCAGTTCAACCATACCCGATGCAACAAGAGCATAAGGTATTGTCAAATGATAATTATGCCATATTGGGATTTTGTAACTAAGAGCCACGCTCCAACTTTTTCCTGAAAGGCAAGGAAAGCGACTTTGAAGAGGCGATGCCATTATTATCTACTCTCGAACAACACCAATGTAGTATTGATGATCCATTACTACTAGATTAGGCGTTTACGAGTTTTTTTCCTAGTTTGAATGAAATAACTGTTACTGCTCTGCTTGAGTATCCCAGCAACACCAACAACATCGAGTTGTACTTCCAATGTACATTGTATGTAAGGTTGTAAACATTTATTTTTCAACTTTAGTTGGACCTTAAATGTATAGTGTACGTAAGGTTGTATACATTTCTTGAGTTGTTTATGACGTAATTTAACTTTCTACTAATAGCGATTTTAAAAAATAAGTAAGATAAATCTTTGAGGTGTAACTAAAAATTTATGAGAATCCTTTATGTTATTTCGTGTTTTATCATACGTTTTACTATTTTATTGTATTGAAATACGTCATATATTATAACACACTATAACTAACTATGTATAGTTACACGAGACACAGGGAGTATGCCACTATATCATAGAAAACACAACGTGAAAAACTTATGTCATGCGATTATATGGAACCCTTGCAGATTTATGCATGGTTCACCTGGTGGCGAAGATTCATTCATTTAATGACTCCCAAAAAACTCATTATATAACGCCACATTTATACCTTGAACGGCCACTGCAACTTGTTCACCTCATTTTGGTGAAAGGCCCTATTTTTCATCGGGATGTTAAATAGTTCTACTTTTTTATTTAATTTAATTTATTTTTTTAATTTTCCTCATATCCATATGTTTATGTAAATACAGTGACCTCATATCGGAAAGAGAATATTGTTGCATCGAAAAGAACATAAAAAAGGGTTTCGGTCTCTTGATGCGGATGAAAAGTACAGGAATTACATTACGAAAAATGGTTGACATTGTTAGAGTACCGTTAAAAACAAGCCGGTGTACATTTCTTTAACTAAATCGATATGTCTTTTATTTTTATTTGTTTATCAACAAACTTACTTGAATCTTTTGATACAAAAGAGTTAATTATCCTATATTATATATTTGGTGGTTTATAACGTTAAAGGTGTTGAAAGAGTTGTAAACTTAGGCAGATAGACTACCTGAGGCCTGATCTGAGGCCTGATCTAAAGAGAGGGGGCTTCCCTGTCAAAGAAATTAGTGATCTGAATGGCCTCCACTAGCTGTTAGGAAACATGTTAAAAACAACACCATATTAACTATGATAAATTTTTACAACTGAATAAATAATTGCCATTTTAGCATGTCGTAGTAATTATTTATCTTTTTATGTGTAGGTGCTCTAAGATTGTGAATCACATGCCAGACTGAAGTGATAATTGGTAACGAGATCAAAAACTTTTTGGAATTCAACTTTGAAAAAGATTATTGGCTTTTTACAAAGCCCACATTATTAATAAGTTTGCTCCCTAACTCTCTCATAATCTTCCAATTAGTTCTGGTGTGATCTTTAACACTCCAAAGAACAATAACAACAACCATAATAACAATGATAATCTGTTCTTCTCAAATGCACCAATGGCGCCACAACTGTATATTCCAAATCAAGTACATATGTCGCTTCAAGGGTCTTCACCGAGAATTGATACTAAGATTTTCTACAAAACAAATTTAGCCCAACCCCCAATTCATGTACAGAACAGTGATTCAGTATATATACCCTAACTTAATCTCCGCTATTGGGCTGATTAATGGTTTTATAACATCCCTCCACACGTGTGACTTGTTAATCAGGCCCAAGTTCTTGTGCAAACTGGTAATAATATGGTTGGTGGCTTTCATGACCTAAACATGACTAGTGGCTCGATCATGCACTCAAAACCTCAAGTTCAACCATACCCGATGCAACAAGAGCATAAGGTATTGTCAAATGATAATTATGCCATATTGGGATTTTGTAACTAAGAGCCACGCTCCAACTTTTTCCTGAAAGGCAAGGAAAGCGACTTTGAAGAGGCGATGCCATTATTATCTACTCTCGAACAACACCAATGTAGTATTGATGATCCATTACTACTAGATTAGGCGTTTACGAGTTTTTTTCCTAGTTTGAATGAAATAACTGTTACTGCTCTGCTTGAGTATCCCAGCAACACCAACAACATCGAGTTGTACTTCCAATGTACATTGTATGTAAGGTTGTAAACATTTATTTTTCAACTTTAGTTGGACCTTAAATGTATAGTGTACGTAAGGTTGTATACATTTCTTGAGTTGTTTATGACGTAATTTAACTTTCTACTAATAGCGATTTTAAAAAATAAGTAAGATAAATCTTTGAGGTGTAACTAAAAATTTATGAGAATCCTTTATGTTATTTCGTGTTTTATCATACGTTTTACTATTTTATTGTATTGAAATACGTCATATATTATAACACACTATAACTAACTATGTATAGTTACACGAGACACAGGGAGTATGCCACTATATCATAGAAAACACAACGTGAAAAACTTATGTCATGCGATTATATGGAACCCTTGCAGATTTATGCATGGTTCACCTGGTGGCGAAGATTCATTCATTTAATGACTCCCAAAAAACTCATTATATAACGCCACATTTATACCTTGAACGGCCACTGCAACTTGTTCACCTCATTTTGGTGAAAGGCCCTATTTTTCATCGGGATGTTAAATAGTTCTACTTTTTTATTTAATTTAATTTATTTTTTTAATTTTCCTCATATCCATATGTTTATGTAAATACAGTGACCTCATATCGGAAAGAGAATATTGTTGCATCGAAAAGAACATAAAAAAGGGTTTCGGTCTCTTGATGCGGATGAAAAGTACAGGAATTACATTACGAAAAATGGTTGACATTGTTAGAGTACCGTTAAAAACAAGCCGGTGTACATTTCTTTAACTAAATCGATATGTCTTTTATTTTTATTTGTTTATCAACAAACTTACTTGAATCTTTTAATACAAAAGAGTTAATTATCCTATATTATATATTTGGTGGTTTATAAGGTTAAAGGTGTTGAAAGAGTTGTAAACTTCGGCACATAGACTACCTGAGGCCTGATCTGAGGCCTGATCTAAAGAGAGGTGGCTTCACTGACAAAGAAATTAGTGATCTGAATGGCCTCCACGAGCTGTTAGGAAACATGTTAAAAACAACACCATGTTAACTATGATAAATTTTTACAACTGAATAAATAATTGCCATTTTAGCATGTCGTAGTAATTATTTATCTTTTTATGTGTAGGTGCTCTAAGATTGTGAAGCGCATGCCAGACTGAAGTGATAATTGGTAACGAGATCAAAAACTTTTTGGAATTCAACTTTGAAAAAGATTATTGGCTTTTTACAAAGCCCACATTATTAATAAGTTTGCTCCCTAACTCTCTCATAATCTTCCAATTAGTTCTGGTGTGATCTTTAACACTCCAAAGAACAATAACAACAACCATAATAACAATGATAATCTGTTCTTCTCAAATGCACCAATGGCGCCACAACTGTATATTCCAAATCAAGTACATATGTCGCTTCAAGGGTCTTCACCGAGAATTGATACTAAGATTTTCTACAAAACAAATTTAGCCCAACCCCCAATTCATGTACAGAACAGTGATTCAGTATATATACCCTAACTTAATCTCCGCTATTGGGCTGATTAATGGTTTTATAACATCCCTCCACACGTGTGACTTGTTAATCAGGCCCAAGTTCTTGTGCAAACTGGTAATAATATGGTTGGTGGCTTTCATGACCTAAACATGACTAGTGGCTCGATCATGCACTCAAAACCTCAAGTTCAACCATACCCGATGCAACAAGAGCATAAGGTATTGTCAAATGATAATTATGCCATATTGGGATTTTGTAACTAAGAGCCACGCTCCAACTTTTTCCTGAAAGGCAAGGAAAGCGACTTTGAAGAGGCGATGCCATTATTATCTACTCTCGAACAACACCAATGTAGTATTGATGATCCATTACTACTAGATTAGGCGTTTACGAGTTTTTTTCCTAGTTTGAATGAAATAACTGTTACTGCTCTGCTTGAGTATCCCAGCAACACCAACAACATCGAGTTGTACTTCCAATGTACATTGTATGTAAGGTTGTAAACATTTATTTTTCAACTTTAGTTGGACCTTAAATGTATAGTGTACGTAAGGTTGTATACATTTCTTGAGTTGTTTATGACGTAATTTAACTTTCTACTAATAGCGATTTTAAAAAATAAGTAAGATAAATCTTTGAGGTGTAACTAAAAATTTATGAGAATCCTTTATGTTATTTCGTGTTTTATCATACGTTTTACTATTTTATTGTATTGAAATACGTCATATATTATAACACACTATAACTAACTATGTATAGTTACACGAGACACAGGGAGTATGCCACTATATCATAGAAAACACAACGTGAAAAACTTATGTCATGCGATTATATGGAACCCTTGCAGATTTATGCATGGTTCACCTGGTGGCGAAGATTCATTCATTTAATGACTCCCAAAAAACTCATTATATAACGCCACATTTATACCTTGAACGGCCACTGCAACTTGTTCACCTCATTTTGGTGAAAGGCCCTATTTTTCATCGGGATGTTAAATAGTTCTACTTTTTTATTTAATTTAATTTATTTTTTTAATTTTCCTCATATCCATATGTTTATGTAAATACAGTGACCTCATATCGGAAAGAGAATATTGTTGCATCGAAAAGAACATAAAAAAGGGTTTCGGTCTCTTGATGCGGATGAAAAGTACAGGAATTACATTACGAAAAATGGTTGACATTGTTAGAGTACCGTTAAAAACAAGCCGGTGTACATTTCTTTAACTAAATCGATATGTCTTTTATTTTTATTTGTTTATCAACAAACTTACTTGAATCTTTTAATACAAAAGAGTTAATTATCCTATATTATATATTTGGTGGTTTATAAGGTTAAAGGTGTTGAAAGAGTTGTAAACTTCGGCACATAGACTACCTGAGGCCTGATCTGAGGCCTGATCTAAAGAGAGGTGGCTTCACTGACAAAGAAATTAGTGATCTGAATGGCCTCCACGAGCTGTTAGGAAACATGTTAAAAACAACACCATGTTAACTATGATAAATTTTTACAACTGAATAAATAATTGCCATTTTAGCATGTCGTAGTAATTATTTATCTTTTTATGTGTAGGTGCTCTAAGATTGTGAAGCGCATGCCAGACTGAAGTGATAATTGGTAACGAGATCAAAAACT
The DNA here is from genome assembly GCA_948329865.1 of Linaria vulgaris. Classification (NCBI taxonomy): domain Eukaryota; kingdom Viridiplantae; phylum Streptophyta; class Magnoliopsida; order Lamiales; family Plantaginaceae; genus Linaria; species Linaria vulgaris. The sequence continues at coordinate 29,024,597 of OX415252.1, forward strand.
TTTTGGAATTCAACTTTGAAAAAGATTATTGGCTTTTTACAAAGCCCACATTATTAATAAGTTTGCTCCCTAACTCTCTCATAATCTTCCAATTAGTTCTGGTGTGATCTTTAACACTCCAAAGAACAATAACAACAACCATAATAACAATGATAATCTGTTCTTCTCAAATGCACCAATGGCGCCACAACTGTATATTCCAAATCAAGTACATATGTCGCTTCAAGGGTCTTCACCGAGAATTGATACTAAGATTTTCTACAAAACAAATTTAGCCCAACCCCCAATTCATGTACAAAACAGTGATTCAGTATATATACCCTAACTTAATCTCCGCTATTGGGCTGATTAATGGTTTTATAACATCCCTCCACACGTGTGACTTGTTAATCAGGCCCAAGTTCTTGTGCAAACTGGTAATAATATGGTTGGTGGCTTTCATGACCTAAACATGACTAGTGGCTCGATCATGCACTCAAAACCTCAAGTTCAACCATACCCGATGCAACAAGAGCATAAGGTATTGTCAAATGATAATTATGCCATATTGGGATTTTGTAACTAAGAGCCACGCTCCAACTTTTTCCAGAAAGGCAAGGAAAGCGACTTTGAAGAGGCGATGCCATTATTATCTACTCTCGAACAACACCAATGTAGTATTGATGATCCATTACTACTAGATTAGGCGTTTACGAGTTTTTTTCCTAGTTTGAATGAAATAACTGTTACTGCTCTGCTTGAGTATCCCAGCAACACCAACAACATCGAGTTGTACTTCCAATGTACATTGTATGTAAGGTTGTAAACATTTATTTTTCAACTTTAGTTGGACCTTAAATGTATAGTGTACGTAAGGTTGTATACATTTCTTGAGTTGTTTATGACGTAATTTAACTTTCTACTAATAGCGATTTTAAAAAATAAGTAAGATAAATCTTTGAGGTGTAACTAAAAATTTATGAGAATCCTTTATGTTATTTCGTGTTTTATCATACGTTTTACTATTTTATTGTATTGAAATACGTCATATATTATAACACACTATAACTAACTATGTATAGTTACACGAGACACAGGGAGTATGCCACTGTATCATAGAAAACACAACGTGAAAAACTTATGTCATGCGATTATATGGAACCCTTGCAGATTTATGCATGGTTCACCTGGTGGCGAAGATTCATTCATTTAATGACTCCCAAAAAACTCATTATATAACGCCACATTTATACCTTGAACGGCCACTGCAACTTGTTCACCTCATTTTGGTGAAAGGCCCTATTTTTCATCGGGATGTTAAATAGTTCTACTTTTTTATTTAATTTAATTTATTTTTTTAATTTTCCTCATATCCATATGTTTATGTAAATACAGTGACCTCATATCGGAAAGAGAATATTGTTGCATCGAAAAGAACATAAAAAAGGGTTTCGGTCTCTTGATGCGGATGAAAAGTACAGGAATTACATTACGAAAAATGGTTGACATTGTTAGAGTACCGTTAAAAACAAGCCGGTGTACATTTCTTTAACTAAATCGATATGTCTTTTATTTTTATTTGTTTATCAACAAACTTACTTGAATCTTTTAATACAAAAGAGTTAATTATCCTATATTATATATTTGGTGGTTTATAAGGTTAAAGGTGTTGAAAGAGTTGTAAACTTCGGCACATAGACTACCTGAGGCCTGATCTGAGGCCTGATCTAAAGAGAGGTGGCTTCACTGACAAAGAAATTAGTGATCTGAATGGCCTCCACGAGCTGTTAGGAAACATGTTAAAAACAACACCATGTTAACTATGATAAATTTTTACAACTGAATAAATAATTGCCATTTTAGCATGTCGTAGTAATTATTTATCTTTTTATGTGTAGGTGCTCTAAGATTGTGAAGCGCATGCCAGACTGAAGTGATAATTGGTAACGAGATCAAAAACTTTTTGGAATTCAACTTTGAAAAAGATTATTGGCTTTTTACAAAGCCCACATTATTAATAAGTTTGCTCCCTAACTCTCTCATAATCTTCCAATTAGTTCTGGTGTGATCTTTAACACTCCAAAGAACAATAACAACAACCATAATAACAATGATAATCTGTTCTTCTCAAATGCACCAATGGCGCCACAACTGTATATTCCAAATCAAGTACATATGTCGCTTCAAGGGTCTTCACCGAGAATTGATACTAAGATTTTCTACAAAACAAATTTAGCCCAACCCCCAATTCATGTACAGAACAGTGATTCAGTATATATACCCTAACTTAATCTCCGCTATTGGGCTGATTAATGGTTTTATAACATCCCTCCACACGTGTGACTTGTTAATCAGGCCCAAGTTCTTGTGCAAACTGGTAATAATATGGTTGGTGGCTTTCATGACCTAAACATGACTAGTGGCTCGATCATGCACTCAAAACCTCAAGTTCAACCATACCCGATGCAACAAGAGCATAAGGTATTGTCAAATGATAATTATGCCATATTGGGATTTTGTAACTAAGAGCCACGCTCCAACTTTTTCCAGAAAGGCAAGGAAAGCGACTTTGAAGAGGCGATGCCATTATTATCTACTCTCGAACAACACCAATGTAGTATTGATGATCCATTACTACTAGATTAGGCGTTTACGAGTTTTTTTCCTAGTTTGAATGAAATAACTGTTACTGCTCTGCTTGAGTATCCCAGCAACACCAACAACATCGAGTTGTACTTCCAATGTACATTGTATGTAAGGTTGTAAACATTTATTTTTCAACTTTAGTTGGACCTTAAATGTATAGTGTACGTAAGGTTGTATACATTTCTTGAGTTGTTTATGACGTAATTTAACTTTCTACTAATAGCGATTTTAAAAAATAAGTAAGATAAATCTTTGAGGTGTAACTAAAAATTTATGAGAATCCTTTATGTTATTTCGTGTTTTATCATACGTTTTACTATTTTATTGTATTGAAATACGTCATATATTATAACACACTATAACTAACTATGTATAGTTACACGAGACACAGGGAGTATGCCACTATATCATAGAAAACACAACGTGAAAAACTTATGTCATGCGATTATATGGAACCCTTGCAGATTTATGCATGGTTCACCTGGTGGCGAAGATTCATTCATTTAATGACTCCCAAAAAACTCATTATATAACGCCACATTTATACCTTGAACGGCCACTGCAACTTGTTCACCTCATTTTGGTGAAAGGCCCTATTTTTCATCGGGATGTTAAATAGTTCTACTTTTTTATTTAATTTAATTTATTTTTTTAATTTTCCTCATATCCATATGTTTATGTAAATACAGTGACCTCATATCGGAAAGAGAATATTGTTGCATCGAAAAGAACATAAAAAAGGGTTTCGGTCTCTTGATGCGGATGAAAAGTACAGGAATTACATTACGAAAAATGGTTGACATTGTTAGAGTACTGTTAAAAACAAGCCGGTGTACATTTCTTTAACTAAATCGATATGTCTTTTATTTTTATTTGTTTATCAACAAACTTACTTGAATCTTTTGATACAAAAGAGTTAATTATCCTATATTATATATTTGGTGGTTTATAAGGTTAAAGGTGTTGAAAGAGTTGTAAACTTCGGCACATAGACTACCTGAGGCCTGATCTGAGGCCTGATCTAAAGAGAGGTGGCTTCACTGACAAAGAAATTAGTGATTTGAATGGCCTCCACGAGCTGTTAGGAAACATGTTAAAAACAACACCATGTTAACTATGATAAATTTTTACAACTGAATAAATAATTGCCATTTTAGCATGTCGTAGTAATTATTTATCTTTTTATGTGTAGGTGCTCTAAGATTGTGAAGCACATGCCAGACTGAAGTGATAATTGGTAACGAGATCAAAAACTTTTTGGAATTCAACTTTGAAAAAGATTATTGGCTTTTTACAAAGCCCACATTATTAATAAGTTTGCTCCCTAACTCTCTCATAATCTTCCAATTAGTTCTGGTGTGATCTTTAACACTCCAAACAACAATAACAACAACCATAATAACAATGATAATCTGTTCTTCTCAAATGCACCAATGGCGCCACAACTGTATATTCCAAATCAAGTACATATGTCGCTTCAAGGGTCTTCACCGAGAATTGATACTAATATTTTCTACAAAACAAATTTATCCCAACCCCCAATTCATGTATAGAACAGTGATTCAGTATATATACCCTAACTTAATCTCCGCTATTGGGCTGATTAATGGTTTTATAACATCCCTCCACACGTGTGACTTGTTAATCAGGCCCAAGTTCTTGTGCAAACTGGTAATAATATGGTTGGTGGCTTTCATGACCTAAACATGACTAGTGGCTCGATCATGCACTCAAAACCTCAAGTTCAACCATACCCGATGCAACAAGAGCATAAGGTATTGTCAAATGATAATTATGCCATATTGGGATTTTGTAACTAAGAGCCACGCTCCAACTTTTTCCAGAAAGGCAAGGAAAGCGACTTTGAAGAGGCGATGCCATTATTATCTACTCTCGAACAACACCAATGTAGTATTGATGATCCATTACTACTAGATTAGGCGTTTACGAGTTTTTTTCCTAGTTTGAATGAAATAACTGTTACTGCTCTGCTTGAGTATCCCAGCAACACCAACAACATCGAGTTGTACTTCCAATGTACATTGTATGTAAGGTTGTAAACATTTATTTTTCAACTTTAGTTGGACCTTAAATGTATAGTGTACGTAAGGTTGTATACATTTCTTGAGTTGTTTATGACGTAATTTAACTTTCTACTAATAGCGATTTTAAAAAATAAGTAAGATAAATCTTTGAGGTGTAACTAAAAATTTATGAGAATCCTTTATGTTATTTCGTGTTTTATCATACGTTTTACTATTTTATTGTATTGAAATACGTCATATATTATAACACACTATAACTAACTATGTATAGTTACACGAGACACAGGGAGTATGCCACTATATCATAGAAAACACAACGTGAAAAACTTATGTCATGCGATTATATGGAACCCTTGCAGATTTATGCATGGTTCACCTGGTGGCGAAGATTCATTCATTTAATGACTCCCAAAAAACTCATTATATAACGCCACATTTATACCTTGAACGGCCACTGCAACTTGTTCACCTCATTTTGGTGAAAGGCCCTATTTTTCATCGGGATGTTAAATAGTTCTACTTTTTTATTTAATTTAATTTATTTTTTTAATTTTCCTCATATCCATATGTTTATGTAAATACAGTGACCTCATATCGGAAAGAGAATATTGTTGCATCGAAAAGAACATAAAAAAGGGTTTCGGTCTCTTGATGCGGATGAAAAGTACAGGAATTACATTACGAAAAATGGTTGACATTGTTAGAGTACTGTTAAAAACAAGCCGGTGTACATTTCTTTAACTAAATCGATATGTCTTTTATTTTTATTTGTTTATCAACAAACTTACTTGAATCTTTTGATACAAAAGAGTTAATTATCCTATATTATATATTTGGTGGTTTATAAGGTTAAAGGTGTTGAAAGAGTTGTAAACTTCGGCACATAGACTACCTGAGGCCTGATCTGAGGCCTGATCTAAAGAGAGGTGGCTTCACTGACAAAGAAATTAGTGATTTGAATGGCCTCCACGAGCTGTTAGGAAACATGTTAAAAACAACACCATGTTAACTATGATAAATTTTTACAACTGAATAAATAATTGCCATTTTAGCATGTCGTAGTAATTATTTATCTTTTTATGTGTAGGTGCTCTAAGATTGTGAAGCACATGCCAGACTGAAGTGATAATTGGTAACGAGATCAAAAACTTTTTGGAATTCAACTTTGAAAAAGATTATTGGCTTTTTACAAAGCCCACATTATTAATAAGTTTGCTCCCTAACTCTCTCATAATCTTCCAATTAGTTCTGGTGTGATCTTTAACACTCCAAACAACAATAACAACAACCATAATAACAATGATAATCTGTTCTTCTCAAATGCACCAATGGCGCCACAACTGTATATTCCAAATCAAGTACATATGTCGCTTCAAGGGTCTTCACCGAGAATTGATACTAATATTTTCTACAAAACAAATTTATCCCAACCCCCAATTCATGTATAGAACAGTGATTCAGTATATATACCCTAACTTAATCTCCGCTATTGGGCTGATTAATGGTTTTATAACATCCCTCCACACGTGTGACTTGTTAATCAGGCCCAAGTTCTTGTGCAAACTGGTAATAATATGGTTGGTGGCTTTCATGACCTAAACATGACTAGTGGCTCGATCATGCACTCAAAACCTCAAGTTCAACCATACCCGATGCAACAAGAGCATAAGGTATTGTCAAATGATAATTATGCCATATTGGGATTTTGTAACTAAGAGCCACGCTCCAACTTTTTCCAGAAAGGCAAGGAAAGCGACTTTGAAGAGGCGATGCCATTATTATCTACTCTCGAACAACACCAATGTAGTATTGATGATCCATTACTACTAGATTAGGCGTTTACGAGTTTTTTTCCTAGTTTGAATGAAATAACTGTTACTGCTCTGCTTGAGTATCCCAGCAACACCAACAACATCGAGTTGTACTTCCAATGTACATTGTATGTAAGGTTGTAAACATTTATTTTTCAACTTTAGTTGGACCTTAAATGTATAGTGTACGTAAGGTTGTATACATTTCTTGAGTTGTTTATGACGTAATTTAACTTTCTACTAATAGCGATTTTAAAAAATAAGTAAGATAAATCTTTGAGGTGTAACTAAAAATTTATGAGAATCCTTTATGTTATTTCGTGTTTTATCATACGTTTTACTATTTTATTGTATTGAAATACGTCATATATTATAACACACTATAACTAACTATGTATAGTTACACGAGACACAGGGAGTATGCCACTATATCATACAAAACACAACGTGAAAAACTTATGTCATGCGATTATATGGAACCCTTGCAGATTTATGCATGGTTCACCTGGTGGCGAAGATTCATTCATTTAATGACTCCCAAAAAACTCATTATATAACGCCACATTTATACCTTGAACGGCCACTGCAACTTGTTCACCTCATTTTGGTGAAAGGCCCTATTTTTCATCGGGATGTTAAATAGTTCTACTTTTTTATTTAATTTAATTTATTTTTTTAATTTTCCTCATATCCATATGTTTATGTAAATACAATGACCTCATGTCGGAAAGAGAATATTGTTGCATCGAAAAGAACATAAAAAAGGGTTTCGGTCTCTTGATGCGGATGAAAAGTACAGGAATTACATTACGAAAAATGGTTGACATTGTTAGAGTACCGTTAAAAACAAGCCGGTGTACATTTCTTTAACTAAATCGATATGTCTTTTATTTTTATTTGTTTATCAACAAACTTACTTGAATCTTTTGATACAAAAGAGTTAATTATCCTATATTATATATTTGGTGGTTTATAAGGTTAAAGGTGTTGAAAGAGTTGTAAACTTCGGCACATAGACTACCTGAGGCCTGATCTGAGGCCTGATCTAAAGAGAGGTGGCTTCACTGACAAAGAAATTAGTGATTTGAATGGCCTCCACGAGCTGTTAGGAAACATGTTAAAAACAACACCATGTTAACTATGATAAATTTTTACAACTGAATAAATAATTGCCATTTTAGCATGTCGTAGTAATTATTTATCTTTTTATGTGTAGGTGCTCTAAGATTGTGAAGCACATGCCAGACTGAAGTGATAATTGGTAACGAGATCAAAAACTTTTTGGAATTCAACTTTGAAAAAGATTATTGGCTTTTTACAAAGCCCACATTATTAATAAGTTTGCTCCCTAACTCTCTCATAATCTTCCAATTAGTTCTGGTGTGATCTTTAACACTCCAAACAACAATAACAACAACCATAATAACAATGATAATCTGTTCTTCTCAAATGCACCAATGGCGCCACAACTGTATATTCCAAATCAAGTACATATGTCGCTTCAAGGGTCTTCACCGAGAATTGATACTAAGATTTTCTACAAAACAAATTTATCCCAACCCCCAATTCATGTATAGAACAGTGATTCAGTATATATACCCTAACTTAATCTCCGCTATTGGGCTGATTAATGGTTTTATAACATCCCTCCACACGTGTGACTTGTTAATCAGGCCCAAGTTCTTGTGCAAACTGGTAATAATATGGTTGGTGGCTTTCATGACCTAAACATGACTAGTGGCTCGATCATGCACTCAAAACCTCAAGTTCAACCATACCCGATGCAACAAGAGCATAAGGTATTGTCAAATGATAATTATGCCATATTGGGATTTTGTAACTAAGAGCCACGCTCCAACTTTTTCCAGAAAGGCAAGGAAAGCGACTTTGAAGAGGCGATGCCATTATTATCTACTCTCGAACAACAGCAATGTAGTATTGATGATCCATTACTACTAGATTAGGCGTTTACGAGTTTTTTTCCTAGTTTGAATGAAATAACTGTTACTGCTCTGCTTGAGTATCCCAGCAACACCAACAACATCGAGTTGTACTTCCAATGTACATTGTATGTAAGGTTGTAAACATTTATTTTTCAACTTTAGTTGGACCTTAAATGTATAGTGTACGTAAGGTTGTATACATTTCTTGAGTTGTTTATGACGTAATTTAACTCTCTACTAATAGCGACTTTAAAAAATAAGTAAGATAAATCTTTGAGGTGTAACTAAAAATTTATGAGAATCCTTTATGCTATTTCGTGTTTTATCATACGTTTTACTATTTTATTGTATTGAAATACGTCATATATTATAACACAATATAACTAACTATGTATAGTTACACGAGACACAGGGAGTATGCCACTATATCATAGAAAACACAACGTGAAAAACTTATGTCATGCGATTATATGGAACCCTTGCAGATTTATGCATGGTTCACCTGGTGGCGAAGATTCATTCATTTAATGACTCCCAAAAAACTCATTATATAACGCCACATTTATACCTTGAACGGCCACTGCAACTTGTTCACCTCATTTTGGTGAAAGGCCCTATTTTTCATCGGGATGTTAAATAGTTCTACTTTTTTATTTAATTTAATTTATTTTTTTAATTTTCCTCATATCCATATGTTTATGTAAATACAGTGACCTCATATCGGAAAGAGAATATTGTTGCATCGAAAAGAACATAAAAAAGGGTTTCGGTCTCTTGATGCGGATGAAAAGTACAGGAATTACATTACGAAAAATGGTTGACATTGTTAGAGTACCGTTAAAAACAAGCCGGTGTACATTTCTTTAACTAAATCGATATGTCTTTTATTTTTATTTGTTTATCAACAAACTTACTTGAATCTTTTGATACAAAAGAGTTAATTATCCTATATTATATATTTGGTGGTTTATAAGGTTAAAGGTGTTGAAAGAGTTGTAAACTTCGGCACATAGACTACCTGAGGCCTGATCTGAGGCCTGATCTAAAGAGAGGTGGCTTCACTGACAAAGAAATTAGTGATCTGAATGGCCTCCACGAGCTGTTAGGAAACATGTTAAAAACAACACCATGTTAACTATGATAAATTTTTACAACTGAATAAATAATTGCCATTTTAGCATGTCGTAGTAATTATTTATCTTTTTATGTGTAGGTGCTCTAAGATTGTGAAGCACATGCCAGACTGAAGTGATAATTGGTAACGAGATCAAAAACTTTTTGGAATTCAACTTTGAAAAAGATTATTGGCTTTTTACAAAGCCCACATTATTAATAAGTTTGCTCCCTAACTCTCTCATAATCTTCCAATTAGTTCTGGTGTGATCTTTAACACTCCAAACAACAATAACAACAACCATAATAACAATGATAATCTGTTCTTCTCAAATGCACCAATGGCGCCACAACTGTATATTCCAAATCAAGTACATATGTCGCTTCAAGGGTCTTCACCGAGAATTGATACTAAGATTTTCTACAAAACAAATTTAGCCCAACCCCCAATTCATGTACAGAACAGTGATTCAGTATATATACCCTAACTTAATCTCCGCTATTGGGCTGATTAATGGTTTTATAACATCCCTCCACACGTGTGACTTGTTAATCAGGCCCAAGTTCTTGTGCAAACTGGTAATAATATGGTTGGTGGCTTTCATGACCTAAACATGACTAGTGGCTCGATCATGCACTCAAAACCTCAAGTTCAACCATACCCGATGCAACAAGAGCATAAGGTATTGTCAAATGATAATTATGCCATATTGGGATTTTGTAACTAAGAGCCACGCTCCAACTTTTTCCAGAAAGGCAAGGAAAGCGACTTTGAAGAGGCGATGCCATTATTATCTACTCTCGAACAACACCAATGTAGTATTGATGATCCATTACTACTAGATTAGGCGTTTACGAGTTTTTTTCCTAGTTTGAATGAAATAACTGTTACTGCTCTGCTTGAGTATCCCAGCAACACCAACAACATCGAGTTGTACTTCCAATGTACATTGTATGTAAGGTTGTAAACATTTATTTTTCAACTTTAGTTGGACCTTAAATGTATAGTGTACGTAAGGTTGTATACATTTCTTGAGTTGTTTATGACGTAATTTAACTCTCTACTAATAGCGACTTTAAAAAATAAGTAAGATAAATCTTTGAGGTGTAACTAAAAATTTATGAGAATCCTTTATGCTATTTCGTGTTTTATCATACGTTTTACTATTTTATTGTATTGAAATACGTCATATATTATAACACAATATAACTAACTATGTATAGTTACACGAGACACAGGGAGTATGCCACTATATCATAGAAAACACAACGTGAAAAACTTATGTCATGCGATTATATGGAACCCTTGCAGATTTATGCATGGTTCACCTGGTGGCGAAGATTCATTCATTTAATGACTCCCAAAAAACTCATTATATAACGCCACATTTATACCTTGAACGGCCACTGCAACTTGTTCACCTCATTTTGGTGAAAGGCCCTATTTTTCATCGGGATGTTAAATAGTTCTACTTTTTTATTTAATTTAATTTATTTTTTTAATTTTCCTCATATCCATATGTTTATGTAAATACAGTGACCTCATATCGGAAAGAGAATATTGTTGCATCGAAAAGAACATAAAAAAGGGTTTCGGTCTCTTGATGCGGATGAAAAGTACAGGAATTACATTACGAAAAATGGTTGACATTGTTAGAGTACCGTTAAAAACAAGCCGGTGTACATTTCTTTAACTAAATCGATATGTCTTTTATTTTTATTTGTTTATCAACAAACTTACTTGAATCTTTTGATACAAAAGAGTTAATTATCCTATATTATATATTTGGTGGTTTATAAGGTTAAAGGTGTTGAAAGAGTTGTAAACTTCGGCACATAGACTACCTGAGGCCTGATCTGAGGCCTGATCTAAAGAGAGGTGGCTTCACTGACAAAGAAATTAGTGATCTGAATGGCCTCCACGAGCTGTTAGGAAACATGTTAAAAACAACACCATGTTAACTATGATAAATTTTTACAACTGAATAAATAATTGCCATTTTAGCATGTCGTAGTAATTATTTATCTTTTTATGTGTAGGTGCTCTAAGATTGTGAAGCACATGCCAGACTGAAGTGATAATTGGTAACGAGATCAAAAACTTTTTGGAATTCAACTTTGAAAAAGATTATTGGCTTTTTACAAAGCCCACATTATTAATAAGTTTGCTCCCTAACTCTCTCATAATCTTCCAATTAGTTCTGGTGTGATCTTTAACACTCCAAACAACAATAACAACAACCATAATAACAATGATAATCTGTTCTTCTCAAATGCACCAATGGCGCCACAACTGTATATTCCAAATCAAGTACATATGTCGCTTCAAGGGTCTTCACCGAGAATTGATACTAAGATTTTCTACAAAACAAATTTAGCCCAACCCCCAATTCATGTACAGAACAGTGATTCAGTATATATACCCTAACTTAATCTCCGCTATTGGGCTGATTAATGGTTTTATAACATCCCTCCACACGTGTGACTTGTTAATCAGGCCCAAGTTCTTGTGCAAACTGGTAATAATATGGTTGGTGGCTTTCATGACCTAAACATGACTAGTGGCTCGATCATGCACTCAAAACCTCAAGTTCAACCATACCCGATGCAACAAGAGCATAAGGTATTGTCAAATGATAATTATGCCATATTGGGATTTTGTAACTAAGAGCCACGCTCCAACTTTTTCCAGAAAGGCAAGGAAAGCGACTTTGAAGAGGCGATGCCATTATTATCTACTCTCGAACAACACCAATGTAGTATTGATGATCCATTACTACTAGATTAGGCGTTTACGAGTTTTTTTCCTAGTTTGAATGAAATAACTGTTACTGCTCTGCTTGAGTATCCCAGCAACACCAACAACATCGAGTTGTACTTCCAATGTACATTGTATGTAAGGTTGTAAACATTTATTTTTCAACTTTAGTTGGACCTTAAATGTATAGTGTACGTAAGGTTGTATACATTTCTTGAGTTGTTTATGACGTAATTTAACTTTCTACTAATAGCGACTTTAAAAAATAAGTAAGATAAATCTTTGAGGTGTAACTAAAAATTTATGAGAATCCTTTATGCTATTTCGTGTTTTATCATACGTTTTACTATTTTATTGTATTGAAATACGTCATATATTATAACACACTATAACTAACTATGTATAGTTACACGAGACACAGGGAGTATGCCACTATATCATAGAAAACACAACGTGAAAAACTTATGTCATGCGATTATATGGAACCCTTGCAGATTTATGCATGGTTCACCTGGTGGCGAAGATTCATTCATTTAATGACTCCCAAAAAACTCATTATATAACGCCACATTTATACCTTGAACGGCCACTGCAACTTGTTCACCTCATTTTGGTGAAAGGCCCTATTTTTCATCGGGATGTTAAATAGTTCTACTTTTTTATTTAATTTAATTTATTTTTTTAATTTTCCTCATATCCATATGTTTATGTAAATACAGTGACCTCATATCGGAAAGAGAATATTGTTGCATCGAAAAGAACATAAAAAAGGGTTTCGGTCTCTTGATGCGGATGAAAAGTACAGGAATTACATTACGAAAAATGGTTGACATTGTTAGAGTACCGTTAAAAACAAGCCGGTGTACATTTCTTTAACTAAATCGATATGTCTTTTATTTTTATTTGTTTATCAACAAACTTACTTGAATCTTTTGATACAAAAGAGTTAATTATCCTATATTATATATTTGGTGGTTTATAAGGTTAAAGGTGTTGAAAGAGTTGTAAACTTCGGCACATACACTACCTGAGGCCTGATCTGAGGCCTGATCTAAAGAGAGGTGGCTTCACTGACAAAGAAATTAGTGATCTGAATGGCCTCCACGAGCTGTTAGGAAACATGTTAAAAACAACACCATGTTAACTATGATAAATTTTTACAACTGAATAAATAATTGCCATTTTAGCATGTCGTAGTAATTATTTATCTTTTTATGTGTAGGTGCTCTAAGATTGTGAAGCACATGCCAGACTGAAGTGATAATTGGTAACGAGATCAAAAACTTTTTGGAATTCAACTTTGAAAAAGATTATTGGCTTTTTACAAAGCCCACATTATTAATAAGTTTGCTCCCTAACTCTCTCATAATCTTCCAATTAGTTCTGGTGTGATCTTTAACACTCCAAACAACAATAACAACAACCATAATAACAATGATAATCTGTTCTTCTCAAATGCACCAATGGCGCCACAACTGTATATTCCAAATCAAGTACATATGTCGCTTCAAGGGTCTTCACCGAGAATTGATACTAAGATTTTCTACAAAACAAATTTAGCCCAACCCCCAATTCATGTACAGAACAGTGATTCAGTATATATACCCTAACTTAATCTCCGCTATTGGGCTGATTAATGGTTTTATAACATCCCTCCACACGTGTGACTTGTTAATCAGGCCCAAGTTCTTGTGCAAACTGGTAATAATATGGTTGGTGGCTTTCATGACCTAAACATGACTAGTGGCTCGATCATGCACTCAAAACCTCAAGTTCAACCATACCCGATGCAACAAGAGCATAAGGTATTGTCAAATGATAATTATGCCATATTGGGATTTTGTAACTAAGAGCCACGCTCCAACTTTTTCCAGAAAGGCAAGGAAAGCGACTTTGAAGAGGCGATGCCATTATTATCTACTCTCGAACAACACCAATGTAGTATTGATGATCCATTACTACTAGATTAGGCGTTTACGAGTTTTTTTCCTAGTTTGAATGAAATAACTGTTACTGCTCTGCTTGAGTATCCCAGCAACACCAACAACATCGAGTTGTACTTCCAATGTACATTGTATGTAAGGTTGTAAACATTTATTTTTCAACTTTAGTTGGACCTTAAATGTATAGTGTACGTAAGGTTGTATACATTTCTTGAGTTGTTTATGACGTAATTTAACTTTCTACTAATAGCGATTTTAAAAAATAAGTAAGATAAATCTTTGAGGTGTAACTAAAAATTTATGAGAATCCTTTATGTTATTTCGTGTTTTATCATACGTTTTACTATTTTATTGTATTGAAATACGTCATATATTATAACACACTATAACTAACTATGTATAGTTACACGAGACACAGGGAGTATGCCACTATATCATAGAAAACACAACGTGAAAAACTTATGTCATGCGATTATATGGAACCCTTGCAGATTTATGCATGGTTCACCTGGTGGCGAAGATTCATTCATTTAATGACTCCCAAAAAACTCATTATATAACGCCACATTTATACCTTGAACGGCCACTGCAACTTGTTCACCTCATTTTGGTGAAAGGCCCTATTTTTCATCGGGATGTTAAATAGTTCTACTTTTTTATTTAATTTAATTTATTTTTTTAATTTTCCTCATATCCATATGTTTATGTAAATACAGTGACCTCATATCGGAAAGAGAATATTGTTGCATCGAAAAGAACATAAAAAAGGGTTTCGGTCTCTTGATGCGGATGAAAAGTACAGGAATTACATTACGAAAAATGGTTGACATTGTTAGAGTACCGTTAAAAACAAGTCGGTGTACATTTCTTTAACTAAATCGATATGTCTTTTATTTTTATTTGTTTATCAACAAACTTACTTGAATCTTTTGATACAAAAGAGTTAATTATCCTATATTATATATTTGGTGGTTTATAAGGTTAAAGGTGTTGAAAGAGTTGTAAACTTAGGCAGATAGACTACCTGAGGCCTGATCTGAGGCCTGATCTAAAGAGAGGGGGCTTCCCTGACAAAGAAATTAGTGATCTGAATGGCCTCCACGAGCTGTTAGGAAACATGTTAAAAACAACACCATATTAACTATGATAAATTTTTACAACTGAATAAATAATTGCCATTTTAGCATGTCGTAGTAATTATTTATCTTTTTATGTGTAGGTGCTCTAAGATTGTGAAGCACATGCCAGACTGAAGTGATAATTGGTAACGAGATCAAAAACTTTTTGGAATTCAACTTTGAAAAAGATTATTGGCTTTTTACAAAGCCCACATTATTAATAAGTTTGCTCCCTAACTCTCTCATAATCTTCCAATTAGTTCTGGTGTGATCTTTAACACTCCAAACAACAATAACAACAACCATAATAACAATGATAATCTGTTCTTCTCAAATGCACCAATGGCGCCACAACTGTATATTCCAAATCAAGTACATATGTCGCTTCAAGGGTCTTCACCGAGAATTAATACTAAGATTTTCTACAAAACAAATTTAGCCCAACCCCCAATTCATGTACAGAACAGTGATTCAGTATATATACCCTAACTTAATCTCCGCTATTGGGCTGATTAATGGTTTTATAACATCCCTCCACACGTGTGACTTGTTAATCAGGCCCAAGTTCTTGTGCAAACTGGTAATAATATGGTTGGTGGCTTTCATGACCTAAACATGACTAGTGGCTCGATCATGCACTCAAAACCTCAAGTTCAACCATACCCGATGCAACAAGAGCATAAGGTATTGTCAAATGATAATTATGCCATATTGGGATTTTGTAACTAAGAGCCACGCTCCAACTTTTTCCAGAAAGGCAAGGAAAGCGACTTTGAAGAGGCGATGCCATTATTATCTACTCTCGAACAACACCAATGTAGTATTGATGATCCATTACTACTAGATTAGGCGTTTACGAGTTTTTTTCCTAGTTTGAATGAAATAACTGTTACTGCTCTGCTTGAGTATCCCAGCAACACCAACAACATCGAGTTGTACTTCCAATGTACATTGTATGTAAGGTTGTAAACATTTATTTTTCAACTTTAGTTGGACCTTAAATGTATAGTGTACGTAAGGTTGTATACATTTCTTGAGTTGTTTATGACGTAATTTAACTTTCTACTAATAGATTTGTGCATGGTTCACCTGGTGGCGAAGATTCATTCATTTAATGACTCCCAAAAAACTCATTATATAACGCCACATTTATACCTTGAACGGCCACTGCAACTTGTTCACCTCATTTTGGTGGAAGGCCCTATTTTTCATTGGGATGTTAAATAGTTCTACTTTTTTATTTAATTTAATTTATTTTTTTAATTTTCCTCATATCTATATGTTTATGTAAATACAGTGACCTCATATCGGAAAGAGAATAGTGTTGCATCGAAAAGAACATAAGAAAGGGTTTCGGCCTCTTGATGCGGATGAAAAGTACAGGAATTACATTACGAAAAATGGTTGACGTTGTTAGAGTACCGTTAAAAACAAGCCGGTGTACATTTCTTTAACTAAATTGATATGTCTTTTATTTTATTTGTTTATCAACAAACTTACTTGAATCTTTTGATACAAAAGAGTTAATTATCCTATATTATATATTTGGTGGTTTATAAGGTTAAAGGTGTTGAAAGAGTTGTAAACTTAGGCAGATAGACTACTTGAGGCCTGATCTGAGGCCTGATCTAAAGAGAGGGGGCTTCCCTGACAAAGAAATTAGTGATCTGAATGGCCTCCACGAGCTGTTAGGAAACATGTTAAAAACAACACCATTCTAACTATGATAAATTTTTACAACTGAATAAATAATTGCCATTTTAGCATGTCGTAGTAATTATTTATCTTTTTATGTGTAGGTGCTCTAAGATTGTGAAGCACATGCCAGACTGAAGTGATAATTGGTAACGAGATCAAAAACTTTTTGGAATTCAACTTTGAAAAAGATTATTCGCTTTTTACAAAGCTCACATTATTAATAAGTTTGCTCCCTAACTCTATCATAATCTTCCAATTAGTTATGGTGTGATCTTTAACACTCCAAACAACAATAACAACAACCATAATAACAATGATAATCTGTTCTTCTCAAATGCACCAATGGCGCCACAACTGTATATTCGAAATCAAGTACATATGTCGCTTCAAGGGTCTTCACCGAGAATTGATACTAAGATTTTCTACAAAACAAATTTAGCCCAACCCCCAATTCATGTGCAGAACAGTGATTCAGTATATATACCATAACTTAATCTCCGCTATTGGGCTGATTAATGGTTTTATAACATCCCTCCACACGTGTGACTTGTTAATCAGGCCCAAGTTCTTGTGCAAACTGGTAATAATATGGTTGGTGGCTTTCATGACCTAAACATGACTAGTGGCTCGATCATGCACTCAAAACCTCAAGTTCAACCATACCCGATGCAACAAGAGCATAAGGTATTGTCAAATGATAATTATGCCATATTGGGATTTTGTAACTAAGAGCCACGCTCCAACTTTTTCCAGAAAGGCAAGGAAAGCGACTTTGAAGAGGCGATGCCATTATTATCTACTCTCGAACATCACCAATGTAGTATTGATGATCCATTACTACTAGATTAGGCGTTTACGAGTTTTTTTCCTAGTTTGAATGAAATAACTGCTACTGCTCTGCTTGAGTATCCCAGCAACACCAACAACATCGAGTTGTACTTCCAATGTACATTGTATGTAAGGTTGTAAACATTTATTTTTCAACTTTAGTTGGACCTTAAATGTATAGTGTACGTAAGGTTGTATACATTTCTTGAGTTGTTTATGACGTAATTTAACTTTCTACTAATAGCGATTTTAAAAAATAAGTAAGATAAATCTTTGAGGTGTAACTAAAAATTTATGAGAATCCTTTATGTTATTTCGTGTTTTATCATACGTTTTACTATTTTATTGTATTGAAATACGTCATATATTATAACACACTGTAACTAACTATGTATAGTTACACGAGACACAGGGAGTATGCCACTATATCATAGAAAACACAACGTGAAAAACTTATGTCATGCGATTATATGGAACCCTTGCAGATTTGTGCATGGTTCACCTGGTGGCGAAGATTCATTCATTTAATGACTCCCAAAAAACTCATTATATAACGCCACATTTATACCTTGAACGGCCACTGCAACTTGTTCACCTCATTTTGGTGGAAGGCCCTATTTTTCATTGGGATGTTAAATAGTTCTACTTTTTTATTTAATTTAATTTATTTTTTTAATTTTCCTCATATCTATATGTTTATGTAAATACAGTGACCTCATATCGGAAAGAGAATAGTGTTGCATCGAAAAGAACATAAGAAAGGGTTTCGGCCTCTTGATGCGGATGAAAAGTACAGGAATTACATTACGAAAAATGGTTGACGTTGTTAGAGTACCGTTAAAAACAAGCCGGTGTACATTTCTTTAACTAAATTGATATGTCTTTTATTTTATTTGTTTATCAACAAACTTACTTGAATCTTTTGATACAAAAGAGTTAATTATCCTATATTATATATTTGGTGGTTTATAAGGTTAAAGGTGTTGAAAGAGTTGTAAACTTAGGCAGATAGACTACTTGAGGCCTGATCTGAGGCCTGATCTAAAGAGAGGGGGCTTCCCTGACAAAGAAATTAGTGATCTGAATGGCCTCCACGAGCTGTTAGGAAACATGTTAAAAACAACACCATATTAACTATGATAAATTTTTACAACTGAATAAATAATTGCCATTTTAGCATGTCGTAGTAATTATTTATCTTTTTATGTGTAGGTTCTCTAAGATTGTGAAGCACATGCCAGACTGAAGTGATAATTGGTAGCGAGATCAAAAACTTTTTGGAATTCAACTTTGAAAAAGATTATTCGCTTTTTACAAAGCTCACATTATTAATAAGTTTGCTCCCTAACTCTCTCATAATCTTCCAATTAGTTCTGGTGTGATCTTTAACACTCCAAACAACAATAACAACAACCATAATAACAATGATAATCTGTTCTTCTCAAATGCACCAATGGCGCCACAACTGTATATTCGAAATCAAGTACATATGTCGCTTCAAGGGTCTTCACCGAGAATTGATACTAAGATTTTCTACAAAACAAATTTAGCCCAACCCCCAATTCATGTGCAGAACAGTGATTCAGTATATATACCATAACTTAATCTCCGCTATTGGGCTGATTAATGGTTTTATAACATCCCTCCACACGTGTGACTTGTTAATCAGGCCCAAGTTCTTGTGCAAACTGGTAATAATATCGTTGGTGGCTTTCATGACCTAAACATGACTAGTGGCTCGATCATGCACTCAAAACCTCAAGTTCAACCATACCCGATGCAACAAGAGCATAAGGTATTGTCAAATGATAATTATGCCATATTGGGATTTTGTAAATAAGAGCCACGCTCCAACTTTTTCAATAAAGGCAAGGAAAGCGACTTTGAAGAGGCGATGCCATTATTATCTACTCTCGAACAACACCAATGTAGTATTGATGATCCATTACTACTAGATGAGGCGTTTACGAGTTTTTTTCCTAGTTTGAATGAAATAACTGTTACTGCTCTGCTTGAGTATCCCAGCAACACCAACAACATCGAGTTGTACTTCCAATGTACATTGTATGTAAGGTTGTAAAAATTTATATTTCAACTTTAGTTGGACCTTAAATGTATAGTGTACGTAAGGTTGTATACATTTCTTGAGTTGTTTACGACGTAATTTAACTTTCTACTAATAGCGATTTTAAAAAATAAGTAAGATAAATCTTTGAGGTGTAACTAAAAATTTATGAGAATCCTTTATGTTATTTCGTGTCTTATCATACGTTTTACTATTTTATTGTATTGAAATATGTCATATATTATAATACACTGTAACTAACTATGTATAGTTACACGAGACACAGGGAGTATGCCACTATATCATAGAAAACACAACGTGAAAAACTTATGTCATGCGATTATATGAAACCCTTGCAGATTTATGCATGGTTCACCTGGTGGCGAAGATTCATTCATTTAATGACTCCCAAAAAACTCATTATATAACGCCACATTTATACCTTGAACGGCCACTGCAACTTGTTCACATCATTTTGGTGGAAGGCCCTAATTTTCATCGGGGTGTTAAATAGTTCTATTTTTTTATTTAATTTAATTTAATTTTTTTATTTTCCTCATATCTATATGTTTATGTAAATACAGTGACCTCATATCGAAAAGAGAATATTGTTGCATCGAAAAGAACATAAAAAAGGGTTTCGGTCTTTTGATGCGGATGAAAAGTACAGGAATTACATTACGAAAAATGGTTGACGTTGTTAGAGTACCGTTAAAAACAAGTCGGTGTACATTTCTTTAACTAAATTGATATGTCTTTTATTTTTATTTGTTTATCATCAAACTTACTTGAATCTTTTGATACAAAAGAGTTAATTATCCTATATTATATATTTGGTGGTTTATAAGGTTAAAGGTGTTGAAAGAGTTGTAAACTTAGGCAGATAGACTACCTGAGGCCTGATCTGAGGCCTGATCTAAAGAGAGGGGCTTCACTGACAAAGAAATTAGTTATCTGAATGGCCTCCACGAGCTCTTAGGAAACATGTTAAAAACAACACCATATTAACTATGATAAATTTTTACAACTGAATAAATAATTGCCATTTTAGCATGTCGTAGTAATTATTTATCTTTTTATGTGTAGGTTCTCTAAGATTGTGAAGCACATGCCAGACTGAAGTGATAATTGGTAGCGAGATCAAAAACTTTTTGGAATTCAACTTTGAAAAAGATTATTGGCTTTTTACAAAGCTCACATTATTAATAAGTTTGCTCCCTAACTCTCTCATAATCTTCCAATTAGTTCTGGTGTGATCTTTAACACTCCAAACAACAATAACAACAACCATAATAACAATGATAATCTGTTCTTCTCAAATGCACCAATGGCGCCACAAGTATATATTCCTAATCAAATACATATGTCGCTTCAAGGGTCTTCACCGAGAATTGATACTAAGATTTTCTACAAAACAAATTTAGCCCAACCCCCAATTCATGTGCAGAACAGTGATTCAGTATATATACCCTAACTTAATCTCCGCTATTGGGCTGATTAATGGTTTTATAACATCCCTCCACACGTGTGACTTGTTAATCAGGCCAAGTTCTTGTGCAAACTGGTAATAATATGGTTGGTGACTTTCATGACCTAAACATGACTAGTGGCTCGATCATGAACTCAAAACCTCAAGTTCAACCATACCCGATGCAACAAGAGCATAAGGTATTGTCAAATGATAATTATGCCATATTGGGATTTTGTAACTAAGAGCCACGCTCCAACTTTTTCCAGAAAGGCAAGGAAAGCGACTTTGAAGAGGCGATGCCATTATTATCTACTCTCGAACAACACCAATGTAGTATTGATGATCCATTACTACTAGATGAGGCGTTTACGAGTTTTTTTCCTAGTTTGAATGAAATAACTGTTACTGCTCTGCTTGAGTATCCCAGCAACAGCAACAACATCGAGTTGTACTTCCAATGTACATTGTATGTAAGGTTGTAAAAATTTATATTTCAACTTTAGTTGGACCTTAAATGTATAGTGTACGTAAGGTTGTATACATTTCTTGAGTTGTTTACGACGTAATTTAACTTTCTACTAATAGCGATTTTAAAAAATAAGTAAGATAAATCTTTGAGGTGTAACTAAAAATTTATGAGAATCCTTTATGTTATTTCGTGTCTTATCATACGTTTTACTATTTTATTGTATTGAAATATGTCATATATTATAATACACTGTAACTAACTATGTATAGTTACACGAGACACAGGGAGTATGCCACTATATCATAGAAAACACAACGTGAAAAACTTATGTCATGCGATTATATGGAACCCTTGCAGATTTATGCATGGTTCACCTGGTGGCGAAGATTCATTCATTTAATGACTCCCAAAAAACTCATTATATAACGCCACATTTATACCTTGAACGGCCACTGCAACTTGTTCACATCATTTTGGTGGAAGGCCCTAATTTTCATCGGGGTGTTAAATAGTTCTATTTTTTTATTTAATTTAATTTAATTTTTTTATTTTCCTCATATCTATATGTTTATGTAAATACAGTGACCTCATATCGAAAAGAGAATATTGTTGCATCGAAAAGAACATAAAAAAGGGTTTCGGTCTTTTGATGCGGATGAAAAGTACAGGAATTACATTACGAAAAATGGTTGACGTTGTTAGAGTACCGTTAAAAACAAGTCGGTGTACATTTCTTTAACTAAATTGATATGTCTTTTATTTTTATTTGTTTATCATCAAACTTACTTGAATCTTTTGATACAAAAGAGTTAATTATCCTATATTATATATTTGGTGGTTTATAAGGTTAAAGGTGTTGAAAGAGTTGTAAACTTAGGCAGATAGACTACCTGAGGCCTGATCTGAGGCCTGATCTAAAGAGAGGGGCTTCACTGACAAAGAAATTAGTTATCTGAATGGCCTCCACGAGCTCTTAGGAAACATGTTAAAAACAACACCATATTAACTATGATAAATTTTTACAACTGAATAAATAATTGCCATTTTAGCATGTCGTAGTAATTATTTATCTTTTTATGTGTAGGTTCTCTAAGATTGTGAAGCACATGCCAGACTGAAGTGATAATTGGTAGCGAGATCAAAAACTTTTTGGAATTCAACTTTGAAAAAGATTATTGGCTTTTTACAAAGCTCACATTATTAATAAGTTTGCTCCCTAACTCTCTCATAATCTTCCAATTAGTTCTGGTGTGATCTTTAACACTCCAAACAACAATAACAACAACCATAATAACAATGATAATCTGTTCTTCTCAAATGCACCAATGGCGCCACAAGTATATATTCCTAATCAAATACATATGTCGCTTCAAGGGTCTTCACCGAGAATTGATACTAAGATTTTCTACAAAACAAATTTAGCCCAACCCCCAATTCATGTGCAGAACAGTGATTCAGTATATATACCCTAACTTAATCTCCGCTATTGGGCTGATTAATGGTTTTATAACATCCCTCCACACGTGTGACTTGTTAATCAGGCCAAGTTCTTGTGCAAACTGGTAATAATATGGTTGGTGACTTTCATGACCTAAACATGACTAGTGGCTCGATCATGAACTCAAAACCTCAAGTTCAACCATACCCGATGCAACAAGAGCATAAGGTATTGTCAAATGATAATTATGCCATATTGGGATTTTGTAACTAAGAGCCACGCTCCAACTTTTTCCAGAAAGGCAAGGAAAGCGACTTTGAAGAGGCGATGCCATTATTATCTACTCTCGAACAACACCAATGTAGTATTGATGATCCATTACTACTAGATGAGGCGTTTACGAGTTTTTTTCCTAGTTTGAATGAAATAACTGTTACTGCTCTGCTTGAGTATCCCAGCAACAGCAACAACATCGAGTTGTACTTCCAATGTACATTGTATGTAAGGTTGTAAAAATTTATATTTCAACTTTAGTTGGACCTTAAATGTATAGTGTACGTAAGGTTGTATACATTTCTTGAGTTGTTTACGACGTAATTTAACTTTCTACTAATAGCGATTTTAAAAAATAAGTAAGATAAATCTTTGAGGTGTAACTAAAAATTTATGAGAATCCTTTATGTTATTTCGTGTCTTATCATACGTTTTACTATTTTATTGTATTGAAATATGTCATATATTATAATACACTGTAACTAACTATGTATAGTTACACGAGACACAGGGAGTATGCCACTATATCATAGAAAACACAACGTGAAAAACTTATGTCATGCGATTATATGGAACCCTTGCAGATTTATGCATGGTTCACCTGGTGGCGAAGATTCATTCATTTAATGACTCCCAAAAAACTCATTATATAACGCCACATTTATACCTTGAACGGCCACTGCAACTTGTTCACATCATTTTGGTGGAAGGCCCTAATTTTCATCGGGGTGTTAAATAGTTCTATTTTTTTATTTAATTTAATTTAATTTTTTTATTTTCCTCATATCTATATGTTTATGTAAATACAGTGACCTCATATCGAAAAGAGAATATTGTTGCATCGAAAAGAACATAAAAAAGGGTTTCGGTCTTTTGATGCGGATGAAAAGTACAGGAATTACATTACGAAAAATGGTTGACGTTGTTAGAGTACCGTTAAAAACAAGTCGGTGTACATTTCTTTAACTAAATTGATATGTCTTTTATTTTTATTTGTTTATCATCAAACTTACTTGAATCTTTTGATACAAAAGAGTTAATTATCCTATATTATATATTTGGTGGTTTATAAGGTTAAAGGTGTTGAAAGAGTTGTAAACTTATGCAGATAGACTACCTGAGGCCTGATCTGAGGCCTGATCTAAAGAGAGGGGCTTCACTGACAAAGAAATTAGTTATCTGAATGGCCTCCACGAGCTGTTAGGAAACATGTTAAAAACAACACCATATTAACTATGATAAATTTTTACAACTGAATAAATAATTGCCATTTTAGCATGTCGTAGTAATTATTTATCTTTTTATGTGTAGGTTCTCTAAGATTGTGAAGCACATGCCAGACTGAAGTGATAATTGGTAGCGAGATCAAAAACTTTTTGGAATTCAACTTTGAAAAAGATTATTGGCTTTGTACAAAGCTCACATTATTAATAAGTTTGCTCCCTAACTCTCTCATAATCTCCCAATTAGTTCTGGTGTGATCTTTAACACTCCAAACAACAATAACAACAACCATAATAACAATGATAATCTGTTCTTCTCAAATGCACCAATGGCGCCACAAGTATATATTCCTAATCAAATACATATGTCGCTTCAAGGGTCTTCACCGAGAATTGATACTAAGATTTTCTACAAAACAAATTTAGCCCAACCCCCAATTCATGTACAGAACAGTGATTCAGTATATATACCCTAACTTAATCTCCGCTATTGGGCTGATTAATGGTTTTATAACATCCCTCCACACGTGTGACTTGTTAATCAGGCCCAAGTTCTTGTGCAAACTGGTAATAATATGGTTGGTGACTTTCATGACCTAAACATGACTAGTGGCTCGATCATGAACTCAAAACCTCAAGTTCAACCATACCCGATGCAACAAGAGCATAAGGTATTGTCAAATGATAATTATGCCATATTGGGATTTTGTAACTAAGAGCCACGCTCCAACTTTTTCCAGAAAGGCAAGGAAAGCGACTTTGAAGAGGCGATGCCATTATTATCTACTCTCGAACAACACCAATGTAGTATTGATGATCCATTACTACTAGATGAGGCGTTTACGAGTTTTTTTCCTAGTTTGAATGAAATAACTGTTACTGCTCTGCTTGAGTATCCCAGCAACAGCAACAACATCGAGTTGTACTTCCAATGTACATTGTATGTAAGGTTGTAAACATTTATATTTCAACTTTAGTTGGACCTTAAATGTATAGTGTACGTAAGGTTGTATACATTTCTTGAGTTGTTTACGACGTAATTTAACTTTCTACTAATAGCGATTTTAAAAAATAAGTAAGATAAATCTTTGAGGTGTAACTAAAAATTTATGAGAATCCTTTATGTTATTTCGTGTTTTATCATACGTTTTACTATTTTATTGTATTGAAATACGTCATATATTATAACACACTATAACTAACTATGTATAGTTACACGAGACACAGGGAGTATGCCACTATATCATAGAAAACACAACGTGAAAAACTTATGTCATGCGATTATATGGAACCCTTGCAGATTTATGCATGGTTCACCTGGTGGCGAAGATTCATTCATTTAATGACTCCCAAAAAACTCATTATATAACGCCACATTTATACCTTGAACGGCCACTGCAACTTGTTCACCTCATTTTGGTGAAAGGCCCTATTTTTCATCGGGATGTTAAATAGTTCTACTTTTTTATTTAATTTAATTTATTTTTTTAATTCTCCTCATATCCATATGTTTATGTAAATACAGTGACCTCATATCGGAAAGAGAATATTGTTGCATCGAAAAGAACATAAAAAAGGGTTTCGGTCTCTTGATGCGGATGAAAAGTACAGGAATTACATTACGAAAAATGGTTGACATTGTTAGAGTACCGTTAAAAACAAGCCGGTGTACATTTCTTTAACTAAATCGATATGTCTTTTATTTTTATTTGTTTATCAACAAACTTACTTGAATCTTTTGATACAAAAGAGTTAATTATCCTATATTATATATTTGGTGGTTTATAAGGTTAAAGGTGTTGAAAGAGTTGTAAACTTATGCAGATAGACTACCTGAGGCCTGATCTGAGGCCTGATCTAAAGAGAGGGGCTTCACTGACAAAGAAATTAGTTATCTGAATGGCCTCCACGAGCTGTTAGGAAACATGTTAAAAACAACACCATATTAACTATGATAAATTTTTACAACTGAATAAATAATTGCCATTTTAGCATGTCGTAGTAATTATTTATCTTTTTATGTGTAGGTTCTCTAAGATTGTGAAGCACATGCCAGACTGAAGTGATAATTGGTAGCGAGATCAAAAACTTTTTGGAATTCAACTTTGAAAAAGATTATTGGCTTTGTACAAAGCTCACATTATTAATAAGTTTGCTCCCTAACTCTCTCATAATCTCCCAATTAGTTCTGGTGTGATCTTTAACACTCCAAACAACAATAACAACAACCATAATAACAATGATAATCTGTTCTTCTCAAATGCACCAATGGCGCCACAAGTATATATTCCTAATCAAATACATATGTCGCTTCAAGGGTCTTCACCGAGAATTGATACTAAGATTTTCTACAAAACAAATTTAGCCCAACCCCCAATTCATGTACAGAACAGTGATTCAGTATATATACCCTAACTTAATCTCCGCTATTGGGCTGATTAATGGTTTTATAACATCCTTCCACACGTGTGACTTGTTAATCAGGCCCAAGTTCTTGTGCAAACTGGTAATAATATGGTTGGTGGCTTTCATGACCTAAACATGACTAGTGGCTCGATCATGAACTCAAAACCTCAAGTTCAACCATACCCGATGCAACAAGAGCATAAGGTATTGTCAAATGATAATTATGCCATATTGGGATTTTGTAACTAAGAGCCACGCTCTAACTTTTTCCAGAAAGGCAAGGAAAGCGACTTTGAAGAGGCGATGCCATTATTATCTACTCTCGAACAACACCAATGTAGTATTGATGATCCATTACTACTAGATGAGGCGTTTACGAGTTTTTTTCCTAGTTTGAATGAAATAACTGTTACTGCTCTGCTTGAGTATCCCAGCAACAGCAACAACATCGAGTTGTACTTCCAATGTACATTGTATGTAAGGTTGTAAACATTTATATTTCAACTTTAGTTGGACCTTAAATGTATAGTGTACGTAAGGTTGTATACATTTCTTGAGTTGTTTACGACGTAATTTAACTTTCTACTAATAGCGATTTTAAAAAATAAGTAAGATAAATCTTTGAGGTGTAACTAAAAATTTATGAGAATCCTTTATGTTATTTCGTGTTTTATCATACGTTTTACTATTTTATTGTATTGAAATACGTCATATATTATAACACACTATAACTAACTATGTATAGTTACACGAGACACAGGGAGTATGCCACTATATCATAGAAAACACAACGTGAAAAACTTATGTCATGCGATTATATGGAACCCTTGCAGATTTATGCATGGTTCACCTGGTGGCGAAGATTCATTCATTTAATGACTCCCAAAAAACTCATTATATAACGCCACATTTATACCTTGAACGGCCACTGCAACTTGTTCACCTCATTTTGGTGAAAGGCCCTATTTTTCATCGGGATGTTAAATAGTTCTACTTTTTTATTTAATTTAATTTATTTTTTTAATTCTCCTCATATCCATATGTTTATGTAAATACAGTGACCTCATATCGGAAAGAGAATATTGTTGCATCGAAAAGAACATAAAAAAGGGTTTCGGTCTCTTGATGCGGATGAAAAGTACAGGAATTACATTACGAAAAATGGTTGACATTGTTAGAGTACCGTTAAAAACAAGCCGGTGTACATTTCTTTAACTAAATCGATATGTCTTTTATTTTTATTTGTTTATCAACAAACTTACTTGAATCTTTTGATACAAAAGAGTTAATTATCCTATATTATATATTTGGTGGTTTATAAGGTTAAAGGTGTTGAAAGAGTTGTAAACTTATGCAGATAGACTACCTGAGGCCTGATCTGAGGCCTGATCTAAAGAGAGGGGCTTCACTGACAAAGAAATTAGTTATCTGAATGGCCTCCACGAGCTGTTAGGAAACATGTTAAAAACAACACCATATTAACTATGATAAATTTTTACAACTGAATAAATAATTGCCATTTTAGCATGTCGTAGTAATTATTTATCTTTTTATGTGTAGGTTCTCTAAGATTGTGAAGCACATGCCAGACTGAAGTGATAATTGGTAGCGAGATCAAAAACTTTTTGGAATTCAACTTTGAAAAAGATTATTGGCTTTGTACAAAGCTCACATTATTAATAAGTTTGCTCCCTAACTCTCTCATAATCTCCCAATTAGTTCTGGTGTGATCTTTAACACTCCAAACAACAATAACAACAACCATAATAACAATGATAATCTGTTCTTCTCAAATGCACCAATGGCGCCACAAGTATATATTCCTAATCAAATACATATGTCGCTTCAAGGGTCTTCACCGAGAATTGATACTAAGATTTTCTACAAAACAAATTTAGCCCAACCCCCAATTCATGTACAGAACAGTGATTCAGTATATATACCCTAACTTAATCTCCGCTATTGGGCTGATTAATGGTTTTATAACATCCTTCCACACGTGTGACTTGTTAATCAGGCCCAAGTTCTTGTGCAAACTGGTAATAATATGGTTGGTGGCTTTCATGACCTAAACATGACTAGTGGCTCGATCATGAACTCAAAACCTCAAGTTCAACCATACCCGATGCAACAAGAGCATAAGGTATTGTCAAATGATAATTATGCCATATTGGGATTTTGTAACTAAGAGCCACGCTCTAACTTTTTCCAGAAAGGCAAGGAAAGCGACTTTGAAGAGGCGATGCCATTATTATCTACTCTCGAACAACACCAATGTAGTATTGATGATCCATTACTACTAGATGAGGCGTTTACGAGTTTTTTTCCTAGTTTGAATGAAATAACTGTTACTGCTCTGCTTGAGTATCCCAGCAACAGCAACAACATCGAGTTGTACTTCCAATGTACATTGTATGTAAGGTTGTAAACATTTATATTTCAACTTTAGTTGGACCTTAAATGTATAGTGTACGTAAGGTTGTATACATTTCTTGAGTTGTTTACGACGTAATTTAACTTTCTACTAATAGCGATTTTAAAAAATAAGTAAGATAAATCTTTGAGGTGTAACTAAAAATTTATGAGAATCCTTTATGTTATTTCGTGTCTTATCATACGTTTTACTATTTTATTGTATTGAAATATGTCATATATTATAATACACTGTAACTAACTATGTATAGTTACACGAGACACAGGGAGTATGCCACTATATCATAGAAAACACAACGTGAAAAACTTATGTCATGCGATTATATGGAACCCTTGCAGATTTATGCATGGTTCACCTGGTGGCGAAGATTCATTCATTTAATGACTCCCAAAAAACTCATTATATAACGCAACATTTATACCTTGAACGGCCACTGCAACTTGTTCACATCATTTTGGTGGAAGGCCCTAATTTTCATCGGGGTGTTAAATAGATCTATTTTTTTATTTAATTTAATTTAATTTTTTTATTTTCCTCATATCTATATGTTTATGTAAATACAGTGACCTCATATCGAAAAGAGAATATTGTTGCATCGAAAAGAACATAAAAAAGGGTTTCGGTCTTTTGATGCGGATGAAAAGTACAGGAATTACATTACGAAAAATGGTTGACGTTGTTAGAGTACCGTTAAAAACAAGTCGGTGTACATTTCTTTAACTAAATTGATATGTCTTTTATTTTTATTTGTTTATCATCAAACTTACTTGAATCTTTTGATACAAAAGAGTTAATTATCCTATATTATATATTTGGTGGTTTATAAGGTTAAAGGTGTTGAAAGAGTTGTAAACTTAGGCAGATAGACTACCTGAGGCCTGATCTGAGGCCTGATCTAAAGAGAGGGGCTTCACTGACAAAGAAATTAGTTATCTGAATGGCCTCCACGAGCTGTTAGGAAACATGTTAAAAACAACACCATATTAACTATGATAAATTTTTACAACTGAATAAATAATTGCCATTTTAGCATGTCGTAGTAATTATTTATCTTTTTATGTGTAGGTTCTCTAAGATTGTGAAGCACATGCCAGACTGAAGTGATAATTGGTAGCGAGATCAAAAACTTTTTGGAATTCAACTTTGAAAAAGATTATTGGCTTTTTACAAAGCTCACATTATTAATAAGTTTGCTCCCTAACTCTCTCATAATCTTCCAATTAGTTCTGGTGTGATCTTTAACACTCCAAACAACAATAACAACAACCATAATAACAATCATAATCTGTTCTTCTCAAATGCACCAATGGCGCCACAACTGTATATTCGAAATCAAGTACATATGTCGCTTCAAGGGTCTTCACCGAGAATTGATACTAAGATTTTCTACAAAACAAATTTAGCCCAACCCCCAATTCATGTACAGAACAGTGATTCAGTATATATACCATAACTTAATCTCCGCTATTGGGCTGATTAATGGTTTTATAACATCCCTCCACACGTGTGACTTGTTAATCAGGCCCAAGTTCTTGTGCAAACTGGTAATAATATCGTTGGTGGCTTTCATGACCTAAACATGACTAGTGGCTCGATCATGCACTCAAAACCTCAAGTTCAACCATACCCGATGCAACAAGAGCATAAGGTATTGTCAAATGATAATTATGCCATATTGGGATTTTGTAAATAAGAGCCACGCTCCAACTTTTTCAATAAAGGCAAGGAAAGCGACTTTGAAGAGGCGATGCCATTATTATCTACTCTCGAACAACACCAATGTAGTATTGATGATCCATTACTACTAGATGAGGCGTTTACGAGTTTTTTTCCTAGTTTGAATGAAATAACTGTTACTGCTCTGCTTGAGTATCCCAGCAACACCAACAACATCGAGTTGTACTTCCAATGTACATTGTATGTAAGGTTGTAAAAATTTATATTTCAACTTTAGTTGGACCTTAAATGTATAGTGTACGTAAGGTTGTATACATTTCTTGAGTTGTTTACGACGTAATTTAACTTTCTACTAATAGCGATTTTAAAAAATAAGTAAGATAAATCTTTGAGGTGTAACTAAAAATTTATGAGAATCCTTTATGTTATTTCGTGTCTTATCATACGTTTTACTATTTTATTGTATTGAAATATGTCATATATTATAATACACTGTAACTAACTATGTATAGTTACACGAGACACAGGGAGTATGCCACTATATCATAGAAAACACAACGTGAAAAACTTATGTCATGCGATTATATGGAACCCTTGCAGATTTATGCATGGTTCACCTGGTGGCGAAGATTCATTCATTTAATGACTCCCAAAAAACTCATTATATAACGCCACATTTATACCTTGAACGGCCACTGCAACTTGTTCACATCATTTTGGTGGAAGGCCCTAATTTTCATCAGGGTGTTAAATAGTTCTATTTTTTTATTTAATTTAATTTAATTTTTTTATTTTCCTCATATCTATATGTTTATGTAAATACAGTGACCTCATATCGAAAAGAGAATATTGTTGCATCGAAAAGAACATAAAAAAGGGTTTCGGTCTTTTGATGCGGATGAAAAGTACAGGAATTACATTACGAAAAATGGTTGACGTTGTTAGAGTACCGTTAAAAACAAGTCGGTGTACATTTCTTTAACTAAATTGATATGTCTTTTATTTTTATTTGTTTATCATCAAACTTACTTGAATCTTTTGATACAAAAGAGTTAATTATCCTATATTATATATTTGGTGGTTTATAAGGTTAAAGGTGTTGAAAGAGTTGTAAACTTAGGCAGATAGACTACCTGAGGCCTGATCTGAGGCCTGATCTAAAGAGAGGGGCTTCACTGACAAAGAAATTAGTTATCTGAATGGCCTCCACGAGCTGTTAGGAAACATGTTAAAAACAACACCATATTAACTATGATAGATTTTTACAACTGAATAAATAATTGCCATTTTAGCATGTCGTAGTAATTATTTATCTTTTTATGTGTAGGTTCTCTAAGATTGTGAAGCACATGCCAGACTGAAGTGATAATTGGTAGCGAGATCAAAAACTTTTTGGAATTCAACTTTGAAAAAGATTATTGGCTTTTTACAAAGCTCACATTATTAATAAGTTTGCTCCCTAACTCTCTCATAATCTCCCAATTAGTTCTGGTGTGATCTTTAACACTCCAAACAACAATAACAACAACCATAATAACAACGATAATCTGTTCTTCTCAAATGCACCAATGGCGCCACAAGTATATATTCCTAATCAAATACATATGTCGCTTCAAGGGTCTTCACCGAGAATTGATACTAAGATTTTCTACAAAACAAATTTAGCCCAACCCCCAATTCATGTACAGAACAGTGATTCAGTATATATACCCTAACTTAATCTCCGCTATTGGGCTGATTAATGGTTTTATAACATCCTTCCACACGTGTGACTTGTTAATCAGGCCCAAGTTCTTGTGCAAACTGGTAATAATATGGTTGGTGGCTTTCATGACCTAAACATGACTAGTGGCTCGATCATGAACTCAAAACCTCAAGTTCAACCATACCCGATGTAACAAGAGCATAAGGTATTGTCAAATGATAATTATGCCATATTGGGATTTTGTAACTAAGAGCCACGCTCCAACTTTTTCCAGAAAGGCAAGGAAAGCGACTTTGAAGAGGCGATGCCATTATTATCTACTCTCGAACAACACCAATGTAGTATTGATGATCCATTACTACTAGATGAGGCGTTTACGAGTTTTTTTCCTAGTTTGAATGAAATAACTGTTACTGCTCTGCTTGAGTATCCCAGCAACAGCAACAACATCGAGTTGTACTTCCAATGTACATTGTATGTAAGGTTGTAAACATTTATTTTTCAACTTTAGTTGGACCTTAAATGTATAGTGTACGTAAGGTTGTATACATTTCTTGAGTTGTTTATGACGTAATTTAACTTTCAATAGCGATTTTAAAAAATAAGTAAGATAAATCTTTGAGGTGTAACTAAAAATTTATGAGAACCCTTTATGTTATTTCGTGTTTTATCATACGTTTTACTATTTTATTGTATTGAAATACGTCATATATTATAACACACTGTAACTAACTATGTATAGTTACACGAGACACAGGGAGTATGCCACTATATCATAGAAAACACAACGTGAAAAACTTATGTCATGCGATTATATGGAACCCTTGCAGATTTATGCATGGTTCACCTGGTGGCGAAGATTCATTCATTTAATGACTCCCAAAAAACTCATTATATAACGCCACATTTATACCTTGAACGGCCACTGCAACTTGTTCACCTCATTTTGGTGGAAGGCCCTAATTTTCATCGGGGTGTTAAATAATTCTATTTTTTTATTTAATTTAATTTAATTTTTTTATTTTCCTCATATCTATATGTTTATGTAAATACAGTGACCTCATATCGAAAAGAGAATATTGTTGCATCGAAAAGAACATAAAAAGGGTTTCGGTCTTTTGATGCGGATGAAAAGTACAGGAATTACATTACGAAAAATGGTTGACGTTGTTAGAGTACCGTTAAAAACAAGCCGGTGTACATTTCTTTAACTAAATTGATATGTCTTTTATTTTTATTTGTTTATCAACAAACTTACTTGAATCTTTTGATACAAAAGAGTTAATTATCCTATATTATATATTTGGTGGTTTATAAGGTTAAAGGTGTTGAAAGAGTTGTAAACTTAGGCAGATAGACTACCTGAGGCCTGATCTGAGGCCTGATCTAAAGAGAGGGGCTTCACTGACAAAGAAATTAGTGATCTGAATGGCCTCCACGAGCTGTTAGGAAACATGTTAAAAACAACACCATATTAACTATGATAAATTTTTACAACTGAATAAATAATTGCCATTTTAGCATGTCGTAGTAATTATTTATCTTTTATGTGTAGGTTCTCTAAGATTGTGAAACACATGCCAGACTGAAGTGATAATTGGTAACGAGATCAAAAACTTTTTGGAATTCAACTTTGAAAAAGATTATTGGCTTTTTACAAAGCTCACATTATTAATAAGTTTGCTCCCTAACTCTCTCATAATCTTCCAATTAGTTCTGGTGTGATCTTTAACACTCCAAACAACAATAACAACAACCATAATAACAATGATAATCTGTTCTTCTTAAATGCACCAATGGCGCCACAAGTATATATTCCTAATCAAATACATATGTCGCTTCAAGGGTCTTCACCGAGAATTGATACTAAGATTTTCTACAAAACAAATTTAGCCCAACCCCCAATTCATGTACAGAACAGTGATTCAGTATATAAACTCTAACTTAATCTCCGCTATTGGGCTGATTAATGGTTTTATAACATCCCTCCACACGTGTGACTTGTTAATCAGGCCCAAGTTATTGTACAAACTGGTAATAATATGGTTGGTGGCTTTCATGACCTAAACATGACTAGTGGCTCGATCATGAACTCAAAACCTCAAGTTCAACCATACCCGATGCAACAAGAGCATAAGGTATTGTCAAATGATAATTATGCCATATTGGGATTTTGTAACTAAGAGCCACGCTCCAACTTTTTCCAGAAAGGCAAGGAAAGCGACTTTGAAGAGGCGATGCCATTATTATCTACTCTCGAACAACACCAATGTAGTATTGATGATCCATTACTACTAGATGAGGCGTTTACGAGTTTTTTTCCTAGTTTGAATGAAATAACTGTTACTGCTCTGCTTGAGTATCCCAGCAACAGCAACAACATCGAGTTGTACTTCCAATGTACATTGTATGTAAGGTTGTAAACATTTATTTTTCAACTTTAGTTGGACCTTAAATGTGTAGTGTACGTAAGGTTGTATACATTTCTTGAGTTGTTTATGACGTAATTTAACTTTCAATAGCGATTTTAAAAAATAAGTAAGATAAATCTTTGAGGTGTAACTAAAAATTTATGAGAATCCTTTATGTTATTTCGTGTTTTATCATACGTTTTACTATTTTATTGTATTGAAATACGTCATATATTATAACACACTATAACTAACTATGTATAGTTACACGAGACACAGGGAGTATGCCACTATATCATAGAAAACACAACGTGAAAAACTTATGTCATGCGATTATATGGAACCCTTGCAGATTTATGCATGGTTCACCTGGTGGCGAAGATTCATTCATTTAATGACTCCCAAAAAACTCATTATCTAACGCCACATTTATACCTTGAACGGCCACTGCAACTTGTTCACCTCATTTTGGTGGAAGGCCCTAATTTTCATCGGGGTGTTAAATAGTTCTATTTTTTTATTTAATTTAATTTAATTTTTTTATTTTCCTCATATCTATATGTTTATGTAAATACAGTGACCTCATATCGAAAAGAGAATATTGTTGCATCGAAAAGAACATAAAAAGGGTTTCGGTCTTTTGATGCGGATGAAAAGTACAGGAATTACATTACGAAAAATGGTTGACGTTGTTAGAGTACCGTTAAAAACAAGCCGGTGTACATTTCTTTAACTAAATTGATATGTCTTTTATTTTTATTTGTTTATCAACAAACTTACTTGAATCTTTTGATACAAAAGAGTTAATTATCCTATATTATATATTTGGTGGTTTATAAGGTTAAAGGTGTTGAAAGAGTTGTAAACTTAGGCAGATAGACTACCTGAGGCCTGATCTGAGGCCTGATCTAAAGAGAGGGGCTTCACTGACAAAGAAATTAGTGATCTGAATGGCCTCCACGAGCTGTTAGGAAACATGTTAAAAACAACACCATATTAACTATGATAAATTTTTACAACTGAATAAATAATTGCCATTTTAGCATGTCGTAGTAATTATTTATCTTTTTATGTGTAGGTTCTCTAAGATTGTGAAGCACATGCCAGACTGAAGTGATAATTGGTAACGAGATCAAAAACTTTTTGGAATTCAACTTTGAAAAAGATTATTGGCTTTTTACAAAGCTCACATTATTAATAAGTTTGCTCCCTAACTCTCTCATAATCTTCCAATTAGTTCTGGTGTGATCTTTAACACTCCAAACAACAATAACAACAACCATAATAACAATGATAATCTGTTCTTCTCAAATGCACCAATGGCGCCACAAGTATATATTCCTAATCAAATACATATGTCGCTTCAAGGGTCTTCACCGAGAATTGATACTAAGATTTTCTACAAAACAAATTTAGCCCAACCCCCAATTCATGTACAGAACAGTGATTCAGTATATAAACTCTAACTTAATCTCCGCTATTGGGCTGATTAATGGTTTTATAACATCCCTCCACACGTGTGACTTGTTAATCAGGCCCAAGTTCTTGTGCAAACTGGTAATAATATGGTTGGTGGCTTTCATGACCTAAACATGACTAGTGGCTCGATCATGAACTCAAAACCTCAAGTTCAACCATACCCGATGCAACAAGAGCATAAGGTATTGTCAAATGATAATTATGCCATATTGGGATTTTGTAACTAAGAGCCACGCTCCAACTTTTTCCAGAAAGGCAAGGAAAGCGACTTTGAAGAGGCGATGCCATTATTATCTACTCTCGAACAACACCAATGTAGTATTGATGATCCATTACTACTAGATGAGGCGTTTACGAGTTTTTTTCCTAGTTTGAATGAAATAACTGTTACTGCTCTGCTTGAGTATCCCAGCAACAGCAACAACATCGAGTTGTACTTCCAATGTACATTGTATGTAAGGTTGTAAACATTTATTTTTCAACTTTAGTTGGACCTTAAATGTATAGTGTACGTAAGGTTGTATACATTTCTTGAGTTGTTTATGACGTAATTTAACTTTCTACTAATAGCGATTTTAAAAAATAAGTAATATAAATCTTTGGGGTGTAACTAAAAATTTATGAGAATCCTTTATGTTATTTCGTGTTTTATCATACGTTTTACTATTTTATTGTATTGAAATACGTCATATATTATAACACACTGTAACTAACTATGTATAGTTACACGAGACACAGGGAGTATGCCACTATATCATAGAAAACACAACGTGAAAAACTTATGTCATGCGATTATATGGAACCCTAGCAGATTTATGCATGGTTCACCTGGTGGCGAAGATTCATTCATTTAATGACTCCCAAAAAACTCATTATATAACGCCACATTTATACCTTGAACGGCCACTGCAACTTGTTCACCTCATTTTGGTGGAAGGCCCTAATTTTCATCGGGGTGTTAAATAGTTCTATTTTTTTATTTAATTTAATTTAATTTTTTTATTTTCCTCATATCTATATGTTTATGTAAATATAGTGACCTCATATCGAAAAGAGAATATTGTTGCATCGAAAAGAACATAAAAAAGGGTTTCGGTCTTTTGATGCGGATGAAAAGTACAGGAATTACATTACGAAAAATGGTTGACGTTGTTAGAGTACCGTTAAAAACAAGCCGGTGTACATTTCTTTAACTAAATTGATATGTCTTTTATTTTTATTTGTTTATCAACAAACTTACTTGAATCTTTTGATACAAAAGAGTTAATTATCCTATATTATATATTTGGTGGTTTATAAGGTTAAAGGTGTTGAAAGAGTTGTAAACTTAGGCAGATAGACTACCTGAGGCCTGATCTGAGGCCTGATCTAAAGAGAGGGGGCTTCACTGATAAAGAAATTAGTGATCTGAATGGCCTCCACGAGCTGTTAGGAAACATGTTAAAAACAACACCATATTAACTATGATAAATTTTTACAACTGAATTAATAATTGCCATTTTAGCATGTCGTAGTAATTATTTATCTTTTTATGTGTAGGTGCTCTAAGATTGTGAAGCACATGCCAGACTGAAGTGATAATTGGTAACGAGATCAAAAACTTTTTGGAATTCAACTTTGAAAAAG
The DNA here is from genome assembly GCA_948329865.1 of Linaria vulgaris. Classification (NCBI taxonomy): domain Eukaryota; kingdom Viridiplantae; phylum Streptophyta; class Magnoliopsida; order Lamiales; family Plantaginaceae; genus Linaria; species Linaria vulgaris. The sequence goes on from OX415252.1 coordinate 29,063,156, forward strand.
ATTATTGGCTTTTTACAAAGCTCACATTATTAATATGTTTGCAACCTAACTCTCTCATAATCTTCCAATTAGTTCTGGTGTGATCTTTAACACTCCAAACAACAATAACAACAACCATAATAACAATGATAATCTGTTCTTCTCAAATGCACTAATGGCGCCACAACTGTATGTTCCAAATCAAGTACATATGTCGCTTCAAGGGTCTTCAACGAGAATTGATACTAAGATTTTCTACAAAACAAATTTAGCCCAACCCCCAATTCATGTACAGAACAGTGATTCAGTATATATACCCTAACTTAATCTCCGCTATTGGGCTGATTAATTGTTTTATAACATCCCTCCACACGTTTGACTTGTTAATCAGGCCCATGTTCTTGTGCAAACTGGTAATAATATGGTTGGTGGCTTTCATGACCTAAACATGACTAGTGGCTCGATCATGCACTCAAAACCTCAAGTTCAACCATACCCGATGCAACAAGAGCATAAGGTATTGTCAAATGATAATTATGCCATATTGGGATTTTGTAACTAAGAGCCACGCTCCAACTTTTTCCAGAAAGGCAAGGAAAGCGACTTTGAAGAGGCGATGCCATTACTATCTACTCTCGAACAACACCAATGTAGTATTGATGATCTATTACTACTAGATGAGGCGTTTACGAGTTTTTTTCCTAGTTTGAATGAAATAACTGTTACTGCTCTGCTTGAGTATCCCAGCAACACCAACAACATCGAGTTGTACTTCCAATGCACATTGTATGTAAGGTTGTAAAGCATTTATTTTTCAACTTTAGTTGGACCTTAAATGTATAGTGTACGTAAGGTTGTATACATTTCTTGAGTTGTTTATGACGTAATTTAACTTTCAATAGCGATTTTAAAAAATAAGTAAGATAAATCTTTGAGGTGTAACTAAAAATTTATGAGAATCCTTTATGTTATTTCGTGTTTTATCATACGTTTTACTATTTTATTGTATTGAAATACGTCATATATTATAACACACTATAACTAACTATGTATAGTTACACGAGACACAGGGAGTATGCCACTATATCATAGAAAACACAACGTGAAAAACTTATGTCATGCGATTATATGGAACCCTTGCAGATTTATGCATGGTTCACCTGGTGGCGAAGATTCATTCATTTAATGACTCCCAAAAAACTCATTATATAACGCCACATTTATACCTTGAACGGCCACTGCAACTTGTTCACCTCATTTTGGTGGAAGGCCCTAATTTTCATCGGGGTGTTAAATAGTTCTATTTTTTTATTTAATTTAATTTAATTTTTTTATTTTCCTCATATCTATATGTTTATGTAAATATAGTGACCTCATATCGAAAAGAGAATATTGTTGCATCGAAAAGAACATAAAAAAGGGTTTCGGTCTTTTGATGCGGATGAAAAGTACAGGAATTACATTACGAAAAATGGTTGACGTTGTTAGAGTACCGTTAAAAACAAGCCGGTGTACATTTCTTTAACTAAATTGATATGTCTTTTATTTTTATTTGTTTATCAACAAACTTACTTGAATCTTTTGATACAAAAGAGTTAATTATCCTATATTATATATTTGGTGGTTTATAAGGTTAAAGGTGTTGAAAGAGTTGTAAACTTAGGCAGATAGACTACCTGAGGCCTGATCTGAGGCCTGATCTAAAGAGAGGGGGCTTCACTGATAAAGAAATTAGTGATCTGAATGGCCTCCACGAGCTGTTAGGAAACATGTTAAAAACAACACCATATTAACTATGATAAATTTTTACAACTGAATTAATAATTGCCATTTTAGCATGTCGTAGTAATTATTTATCTTTTTATGTGTAGGTGCTCTAAGATTGTGAAGCACATGCCAGACTGAAGTGATAATTGGTAACGAGATCAAAAACTTTTTGGAATTCAACTTTGAAAAAGATTATTGGCTTTTTACAAAGCTCACATTATTAATATGTTTGCAACCTAACTCTCTCATAATCTTCCAATTAGTTCTGGTGTGATCTTTAACACTCCAAACAACAATAACAACAACCATAATAACAATGATAATCTGTTCTTCTCAAATGCACTAATGGCGCCACAACTGTATGTTCCAAATCAAGTACATATGTCGCTTCAAGGGTCTTCAACGAGAATTGATACTAAGATTTTCTACAAAACAAATTTAGCCCAACCCCCAATTCATGTACAGAACAGTGATTCAGTATATATACCCTAACTTAATCTCCGCTATTGGGCTGATTAATTGTTTTATAACATCCCTCCACACGTTTGACTTGTTAATCAGGCCCATGTTCTTGTGCAAACTGGTAATAATATGGTTGGTGGCTTTCATGACCTAAACATGACTAGTGGCTCGATCATGCACTCAAAACCTCAAGTTCAACCATACCCGATGCAACAAGAGCATAAGGTATTGTCAAATGATAATTATGCCATATTGGGATTTTGTAACTAAGAGCCACGCTCCAACTTTTTCCAGAAAGGCAAGGAAAGCGACTTTGAAGAGGCGATGCCATTACTATCTACTCTCGAACAACACCAATGTAGTATTGATGATCTATTACTACTAGATGAGGCGTTTACGAGTTTTTTTCCTAGTTTGAATGAAATAACTGTTACTGCTCTGCTTGAGTATCCCAGCAACACCAACAACATCGAGTTGTACTTCCAATGCACATTGTATGTAAGGTTGTAAAGCATTTATTTTTCAACTTTAGTTGGACCTTAAATGTATAGTGTACGTAAGGTTGTATACATTTCTTGAGTTGTTTATGACGTAATTTAACTTTCAATAGCGATTTTAAAAAATAAGTAAGATAAATCTTTGAGGTGTAACTAAAAATTTATGAGAATCCTTTATGTTATTTCGTGTTTTATCATACGTTTTACTATTTTATTGTATTGAAATACGTCATATATTATAACACACTATAACTAACTATGTATAGTTACACGAGACACAGGGAGTATGCCACTATATCATAGAAAACACAACGTGAAAAACTTATGTCATGCGATTATATGGAACCCTTGCAGATTTATGCATGGTTCACCTGGTGGCGAAGATTCATTCATTTAATGACTCCCAAAAAACTCATTATATAACGCCACATTTATACCTTGAACGGCCACTGCAACTTGTTCACCTCATTTTGGTGGAAGGCCCTAATTTTCATCGGGGTGTTAAATAGTTCTATTTTTTTATTTAATTTAATTTAATTTTTTTATTTTCCTCATATCTATATGTTTATGTAAATACCGTGACCTCATATCGAAAAGAGAATATTGTTGCATCGAAAAGAACATAAAAAAGGGTTTCGGTCTTTTGATGCGGATGAAAAGTACAGGAATTACATTACGAAAAATGGTTGACGTTGTTAGAGTACCGTTAAAAACAAGCCGGTGTACATTTCTTTAACTAAATTGATATGTCTTTTATTTTTATTTGTTTATCAACAAACTTACTTGAATCTTTTGATACAAAAGAGTTAATTATCCTATATTATATATTTGGTGGTTTATAAGGTTAAAGGTGTTGAAAGAGTTGTAAACTTAGGCAGATAGACTACCTGAGGCCTGATCTGAGGCCTGATCTAAAGAGAGGGGGCTTCACTGATAAAGAAATTAGTGATCTGAATGGCCTCCACGAGCTGTTAGGAAACATGTTAAAAACAACACCATATTAACTATGATAAATTTTTACAACTGAATTAATAATTGCCATTTTAGCATGTCGTAGTAATTATTTATCTTTTTATGTGTAGGTGCTCTAAGATTGTGAAGCATATGCCAGACTGAAGTGATAATTGGTAACGAGATCAAAAACTTTTTGGAATTCAACTTTGAAAAAGATTATTGGCTTTTTACAAAGCTCACATTATTAATAAGTTTGCAACCTAACTCTCTCATAATCTTCCAATTAGTTCTGGTGTGATCTTTAACACTCCAAACAACAATAACAACAACCATAATAACAATGATAATCTGTTCTTCTCAAATGCACCAATGGCGCCACAACTGTATGTTCCAAATCAAGTACATATGTCGCTTCAAGGGTCTTCAACGAGAATTGATACTAAGATTTTCTACAAAACAAATTTAGCCCAACCCCCAATTCATGTACAGAACAGTGATTCAGTATATATACCCTAACTTAATCTCCGCTATTGGGCTGATTAATTGTTTTATAACATCCCTCCACACGTTTGACTTGTTAATCAGGCCCATGTTCTTGTGCAAACTGGTAATAATATGGTTGGTGGCTTTCATGACCTAAACATGACTAGTGGCTCGATCATGCACTCAAAACCTCAAGTTCAACCATACCCGATGCAACAAGAGCATAAGGTATTGTCAAATGATAATTATGCCATATTGGGATTTTGTAACTAAGAGCCACGCTCCAACTTTTTCCAGAAAGGCAAGGAAAGCGACTTTGAAGAGGCGATGCCATTACTATCTACTCTCGAACAACACCAATGTAGTATTGATGATCTATTACTACTAGATGAGGCGTTTACGAGTTTTTTTCCTAGTTTGAATGAATTAACTGTTACTGCTCTGCTTGAGTATCCCAGCAACACCAACAACATCGAGTTGTACTTCCAATGCACATTGTATGTAAGGTTGTAAAGCATTTATTTTTCAACTTTAGTTGGACCTTAAATGTATAGTGTACGTAAGGTTGTATACATTTCTTGTGTTGTTTATGACGTAATTTAACTTTCAATAGCGATTTTAAAAAATAAGTAAGATAAATCTTTGAGGTGTAACTAAAAATTTATGAGAATCCTTTATGTTATTTCGTGTTTTATCATACGTTTTACTATTTTATTGTATTGAAATACGTCATATATTATAACACACTATAACTAACTATGTATAGTTACACGAGACACAGGGAGTATGCCACTATATCATAGAAAACACAACGTGAAAAACTTATGTCATGCGATTATATGGAACCCTTGCAGATTTATGCATGGTTCACCTGGTGGCGAAGATTCATTCATTTAATGACTCCCAAAAAACTCATTATATAACGCCACATTTATACCTTGAACGGCCACTGCAACTTGTTCACCTCATTTTGGTGGAAGGCCCTAATTTTCATCGGGGTGTTAAATAATTCTATTTTTTTATTTAATTTAATTTAATTTTTTTATTTTCCTCATATCTATATGTTTATGTAAATACAGTGACCTCATATCGAAAAGAGAATATTGTTGCATCGAAAAGAACATAAAAAGGGTTTCGGTCTTTTGATGCGGATGAAAAGTACAGGAATTACATTACGAAAAATGGTTGACGTTGTTAGAGTACCGTTAAAAACAAGCCGGTGTACATTTCTTTAACTAAATTGATATGTCTTTTATTTTTATTTGTTTATCAACAAACTTACTTGAATCTTTTGATACAAAAGAGTTAATTATCCTATATTATATATTTGGTGGTTTATAAGGTTAAAGGTGTTGAAAGAGTTGTAAACTTAGGCAGATAGACTACCTGAGGCCTGATCTGAGGCCTGATCTAAAGAGAGGGGGCTTCACTGATAAAGAAATTAGTGATCTGAATGGCCTCCACGAGCTGTTAGGAAACATGTTAAAAACAACACCATATTAACTATGATAAATTTTTACAACTGAATAAATAATTGCCATTTTAGCATGTCGTAGTAATTATTTATCTTTTTATGTGTAGGTTCTCTAAGATTGTGAAGCACATGCCAGACTGAAGTGATAATTGGTAACGAGATCAAAAACTTTTTGGAATTCAACTTTGAAAAAGATTATTGGCTTTTTACAAAGCTCACATTATTAATAAGTTTGCTCCCTAACTCTCTCATAATCTTCCAATTAGTTCTGGTGTGATCTTTAACACTCCAAACAACAATAACAACAACCATAATAAGAATGATAATCTGTTCTTCTCAAATGCACCAATGGCGCCACAAGTATATATTCCTAATCAAATACATATGTCGCTTCAAGGGTCTTCACCGAGAATTGATACTAAGATTTTCTACAAAACAAATTTAGCCCAACCCCCAATTCATGTACAGAATAGTGATTCAGTATATATACCCTAACTTAATCTCCGCTATTGGGCTGATTAATGGTTTTATAACATCCCTCCACACGTGTGACTTGTTAATCAGGCCCAAGTTCTTGTGCAATTTGGTATTAATATGGTTGGTGGCTTTCATGACCTAAACATGACTAGTGGCTCGATCATGAACTCAAAACCTCAAGTTCAACCATACCCGATGCAACAAGAGCATAAGGTATTGTCAAATGATAATTATGCCATATTGGGATTTTGTAACTAAGAGCCACACTCCAACTTTTTCCAGAAAGGCAAGGAAAGCGACTTTGAAGAGGCGATGCCATTATTATCTACTCTCGAACAACACCAATGTAGTATTCATGATCCATTACTACTAGATGAGGCGTTTATGAGTTTTTTTCCTAGTTTGAATGAAATAACTGTTACTGCTCTGCTTGAGTATCCCAGCAACAGCAACAACATCGAGTTGTACTTCCAATGTACATTGTATGTAAGGTTGTAAACATTTATTTTTCAACTTTAGTTGGACCTTAAATGTATAGTGTACGTAAGGTTGTATACATTTCTTGAGTTGTTTATGACGTAATTTAACTTTCAATAGCGATTTTAAAAAATAAGTAAGATAAATCTTTGAGGTGTAACTAAAAATTTATGAGAATCCTTTATGTTATTTCGTGTTTTATCATACGTTTTACTATTTTATTGTATTGAAATACGTCATATATTATAACACACTATAACTAACTATGTATAGTTACACGAGACACATGGAGTATGCCACTATATCATAGAAAACACAACGTGAAAAACTTATGTCATGCGATTATATGGAACCCTAGCAGATTTATGCATGGTTCACCTGGTGGCGAAGATTCATTCATTTAATGACTCCCAAAAAACTCATTATATAACGCCACATTTATACCTTGAACGGCCACTGCAACTTGTTCACCTCATTTTGGTGGAAGGCCCTAATTTTCATCGGGGTGTTAAATAGATCTATTTTTTTATTTAATTTAATTTAATTTTTTTATTTTCCTCATATCTATATGTTTATGTAAATATAGTGACCTCATATCGAAAAGAGAATATTGTTGCATCGAAAAGAACATAAAAAAGGGTTTCGGTCTTTTGATGCGGATGAAAAGTACAGGAATTACATTACGAAAAATGGTTGACGTTGTTAGAGTACCGTTAAAAACAAGCCGGTGTACATTTCTTTAACTAAATTGATATGTCTTTTATTTTTATTTGTTTATCAACAAACTTACTTGAATCTTTTGATACAAAAGAGTTAATTATCCTATATTATATATTTGGTGGTTTATAAGGTTAAAGGTGTTGAAAGAGTTGTAAACTTAGGCAGATAGACTACCTGAGGCCTGATCTGAGGCCTGATCTAAAGAGAGGGGGCTTCACTGATAAAGAAATTAGTGATCTGAATGGCCTCCACGAGCTGTTAGGAAACATGTTAAAAACAACACCATATTAACTATGATAAATTTTTACAACTGAATTAATAATTGCCATTTTAGCATGTCGTAGTAATTATTTATCTTTTTATGTGTAGGTGCTCTAAGATTGTGAAGCACATGCCAGACTGAAGTGATAATTGGTAACGAGATCAAAAACTTTTTGGAATTCAACTTTGAAAAAGATTATTGGCTTTTTACAAAGCTCACATTATTAATAAGTTTGCAACCTAACTCTCTCATAATCTTCCAATTAGTTCTGGTGTGATCTTTAACACTCCAAACAACAATAACAACAACCATAATAACAATGATAATCTGTTCTTCTCAAATGCACCAATGGCGCCACAACTGTATGTTCCAAATCAAGTACATATGTCGCTTCAAGGGTCTTCAACGAGAATTGATACTAAGATTTTCTACAAAACAAATTTTGCCCAACCCCCAATTCATGTACAGAACAGTGATTCAGTATATATACCCTAACTTAATCTCCGCTATTGGGCTGATTAATTGTTTTATAACATCCCTCCACACGTTTGACTTGTTAATCAGGCCCATGTTCTTGTGCAAACTGGTAATAATATGGTTGGTGGCTTTCATGACCTAAACATGACTAGTGGCTCGATCATGCACTCAAAACCTCAAGTTCAACCATACCCGATGCAACAAGAGCATAAGGTATTGTCAAATGATAATTATGCCATATTGGGATTTTGTAACTAAGAGCCACGCTCCAACTTTTTCCAGAAAGGCAAGGAAAGCGACTTTGAAGAGGCGATGCCATTACTATCTACTCTCGAACAACACCAATGTAGTATTGATGATCTATTACTACTAGATGAGGCGTTTACGAGTTTTTTTCCTAGTTTGAATGAAATAACTGTTACTGCTCTGCTTGAGTATCCCAGCAACACCAACAACATCGAGTTGTACTACCAATGCACATTGTATGTAAGGTTGTAAAGCATTTATTTTTCAACTTTAGTTGGACCTTAAATGTATAGTGTACGTAAGGTTGTATACATTTCTTGAGTTGTTTATGACGTAATTTAACTTTCTACTAATAGCGATTTTAAAAAATAAGTAAGATAAATCTTTGAGGTGTAAATAAAAATTTATGAGAATCCTTTATGTTATTTCGTGTTTTATCATACGTTTTACTATTTTATTGTATTGAAATACGTCATATATTATAACACACTGTAACTAACTATGTATAGTTACACGAGACACAGAGAGTATGCCACTATATCATAGAAAACACAACGTGAAACATTTATGTTATGCGATTATATGGAACCCTTGCAGATTTATGCATGGTTCACCTGGTGGCGAAGATTCATTCATTTAATGACACCCAAATAACTCATTATATAACGCCACATTTCTCCCTTGAACGGCCACTGCAACATGTTCACCTCATTTTGGTGGAAGGCCCTAATTTTCATCGGGGTGTTAAATAGTTCTATTTTTTTATTTAATTTAATTTTTTTATTTTCCTCGTATCTATATGTTTATGTAAATACAGTGACCTCATATCGAAAAGAGAATATTGTTGCATCGAAAAGAAAATAAAAAAGGGTTTTCGGTCTCTTGATGCGGATGAAAAGTACAGGAATTACATTACGAAAAATGGTTGACGTTGTTAGAGTACCGTTAAAAACAAGTCGTGTACATTTCTTTAATTAAATTGATATGTCTTTTATTTTTATTTGTTTATCAACAAACTTACTTGAATCTTTTGATACACAAGAGTTAATTATCCTATATTATATATTTGGTGGTTTATAAGGTTAAAGGTGTTGAAAGAGTTGTAAACTTAGGCAGATAGACTACCTGAGGCCTGATCTGAGGCCTGATCTAAAGTGAGGCCTGATCTAAAGAGAGGGGGCTTCACTGACAAAGAAATCAGTGATCTGAATGGCCTCCACGAGCTGTTAGGAAACATGTTAAAAACAACACCACATTATTTATCTTTTTATGTGTAGGTGCTCTAAGATTGTGAAGCACATGCCAGACTGAAGTGATATTTGGTAACGAGATCAAAAACTTTTTGGAATTCAACTTTGAAAAAGATTATTGGCTTTTTACAAAGCTCACATTATTAATAAGTTTGCTCCCTAACTCTCTCATAATCTTCCAATTAGTTCTGGTGTGATCTTTAACACTCCAAACAACAATAACAACAACCATAATAACAATGATAATCTGTTCTTCTCAAATGCACCAATGGCGCCAAAACTGTATATTCTAAATCAAGTACATATGTCGCTTCAAGGGTTTTCACCGAGAATTGATACTAAGATTTTCTACAAAACAAATTTAGCCCAACCCCCAATTCATGTACAGAACAGTGATTCAGTATATATACCCTAACTTAATCTCCGCTATTGGGCTGATTATTGGTTTTATAACATCCCTCCACACGTGTGACTTGTTAATCAGGCCCAAGTTCTTGTGCAAACTGGTAATAATATGGTTGGTGGCTTTCATGACCTAAACATGACTAGTGGCTCGATCATGCACTCAAAACCTCAAGTTCAACCATACCCGATGCAACAAGAGCATAAGGTATTGTCAAATGATAATTATGCCATATTGGGATTTTGTAACTAAGAGCCACGCTCCAACTTTTTCCAGAAAGGCAAGGAAAGTGACTTTGAAGAGGCGATGGCATTATTATCTACTCTCGAACAACACCAATGTAGTATTGATGATCCATTACTACTAGATGAGGCGTTTACGAGTTTTTTTCCTAGTTTGAATGAAATAACTGTTACTGCTCTGCTTGAGTATCCCAGCAACACCAACAACATCGAGTTGTACTTCCAATGTACATTGTATGTAAGGTTGTAAACATTTATTTTTCAATTTTAGTTGGACCTTAAATGTATAGTGTACGTAAGGTTGTATACATTTCTTGAGTTGTTTATGACGTAATTTAACTTTCTACTAATAGCGATTTTAAAAAATAAGTAAGATAAATCCTTGAGGTGTAAATAAAAATTTATGAGAATCCTTTATGTTATTTCGTGTTTTATCATACGTTTTACTATTTTATTGTATTGAAATACGTCATATATTATAACACACTATAACTAACTATGTATAGTTACACGAGACACAGGGAGTATGCCACTATATCATAGAAAACACAACGTGAAAAACTTATGTCATGCGATTATATGGAACCCTTGCAGATTTATGCATGGTTCACCTGGTGGCGAAGATTCATTCATTTAATGACTCCCAAAAAACTCATTATATAACGCCACATTTATACCTTGAACGGCCACTGCAACTTGTTCACCTCATTTTGGTGGAAGGCCCTAATTTTCATCGGGGTGTTAAATAGTTCTATTTTTTTATTTAATTTAATTTAATTTTTTTATTTTCCTCATATCTATATGTTTATGTAAATACAGTGACCTCATATCGAAAAGAGAATATTGTTGCATCGAAAAGAACATAAAAAAGGGTTTCGGTCTTTTGATGCGGATGAAAAGTACAGGAATTACATTACGAAAAATGGTTGACGTTGTTAGAGTACCGTTAAAAACAAGCCGGTGTACATTTCTTTAACTAAATTGATATGTCTTTTATTTTTATTTGTTTATCAACAAACTTACTTGAATCTTTTGATACAAAAGAGTTAATTATCCTATATTATATATTTGGTGGTTTATAAGGTTAAAGGTGTTGAAAGAGTTGTAAACTTAGGCAGATAGACTACCTGAGGCCTGATCTGAGGCCTGATCTAAAGAGAGGGGGCTTCACTGATAAAGAAATTAGTGATCTGAATGGCCTCCACGAGCTGTTAGGAAACATGTTAAAAACAACACCATATTAACTATGATAAATTTTTACAACTGAATTAATAATTGCCATTTTAGCATGTCGTAGTAATTATTTATCTTTTTATGTGTAGGTGCTCTAAGATTGTGAAGCACATGCCAGACTGAAGTGATAATTGGTAACGAGATCAAAAACTTTTTGGAATTCAACTTTGAAAAAGATTATTGGCTTTTTACAAAGCTCACATTATTAATAAGTTTGCAACCTAACTCTCTCATAATCTTCCAATTAGTTCTGGTGTGATCTTTAACACTCCAAACAACAATAACAACAACCATAATAACAATGATAATCTGTTCTTCTCAAATGCACCAATGGTGCCACAACTGTATGTTCCAAATCAAGTACATATGTCGCTTCAAGGGTCTTCAACGAGAATTGATACTAAGATTTTCTACAAAACAAATTTAGCCCAACCCCCAATTCATGTACAGAACAGTGATTCAGTATATATACCCTAACTTAATCTCCGCTATTGGGCTGATTAATTGTTTTATAACATCCCTCCACACGTTTGACTTGTTAATCAGGCCCATGTTCTTGTGCAAACTGGTAATAATATGGTTGGTGGCTTTCATGACCTAAACATGACTAGTGGCTCGATCATGCACTCAAAACCTCAAGTTCAACCATACCCGATGCAACAAGAGCATAAGGTATTGTCAAATGATAATTATGCCATATTGGGATTTTGTAACTAAGAGCCACGCTCCAACTTTTTCCAGAAAGGCAAGGAAAGCGACTTTGAAGAGGCGATGCCATTACTATCTACTCTCGAACAACACCAATGTAGTATTGATGATCTATTACTACTAGATGAGGCGTTTACGAGTTTTTTTCCTAGTTTGAATGAAATAACTGTTACTGCTCTGCTAGAGTATCCCAGCAACACCAACAACATCGAGTTGTACTACCAATGCACATTGTATGTAAGGTTGTAAAGCATTTATTTTTCAACTTTAGTTGGACCTTAAATGTATAGTGTACGTAAGGTTGTATACATTTCTTGAGTTGTTTATGACGTAATTTAACTTTCTACTAATAGCGATTTTAAAAAATAAGTAAGATAAATCTTTGAGGTGTAAATAAAAATTTATGAGAATCCTTTATGTTATTTCGTGTTTTATCATACGTTTTACTATTTTATTGTATTGAAATACGTCATATATTATAACACACTGTAACTAACTATGTATAGTTACACGAGACACAGAGAGTATGCCACTATATCATAGAAAACACAACGTGAAACATTTATGTTATGCGATTATATGGAACCCTTGCAGATTTATGCATGGTTCACCTGGTGGCGAAGATTCATTCATTTAATGACACCCAAATAACTCATTATATAACGCCACATTTCTCCCTTGAACGGCCACTGCAACATGTTCACCTCATTTTGGTGGAAGGCCCTAATTTTCATCGGGGTGTTAAATAGTTCTATTTTTTTATTTAATTTAATTTTTTTATTTTCCTCGTATCTATATGTTTATGTAAATACAGTGACCTCATATCGAAAAGAGAATATTGTTGCATCGAAAAGAAAATAAAAAAGGGTTTTCGGTCTCTTGATGCGGATGAAAAGTACAGGAATTACATTACGAAAAATGGTTGACGTTGTTAGAGTACCGTTAAAAACAAGTCGTGTACATTTCTTTAATTAAATTGATATGTCTTTTATTTTTATTTGTTTATCAACAAACTTACTTGAATCTTTTGATACACAAGAGTTAATTATCCTATATTATATATTTGGTGGTTTATAAGGTTAAAGGTGTTGAAAGAGTTGTAAACTTAGGCAGATAGACTACCTGAGGCCTGATCTGAGGCCTGATCTAAAGTGAGGCCTGATCTAAAGAGAGGGGGCTTCACTGACAAAGAAATCAGTGATCTGAATGGCCTCCACGAGCTGTTAGGAAACATGTTAAAAACAACACCACATTATTTATCTTTTTATGTGTAGGTGCTCTAAGATTGTGAAGCACATGCCAGACTGAAGTGATATTTGGTAACGAGATCAAAAACTTTTTGGAATTCAACTTTGAAAAAGATTATTGGCTTTTTACAAAGCTCACATTATTAATAAGTTTGCAACCTAACTCTCTCATAATCTTCCAATTAGTTCTGGTGTGATCTTTAACACTCCAAACAACAATAACAACAACCATAATAACAATGATAATCTGTTCTTCTCAAATGCACCAATGGCGCCACAACTGTATGTTCCAAATCAAGTACATATGTCGCTTCAAGGGTCTTCAACGAGAATTGATACTAAGATTTTCTACAAAACAAATTTTGCCCAACCCCCAATTCATGTACAGAACAGTGATTCAGTATATATACCCTAACTTAATCTCCGCTATTGGGCTGATTAATTGTTTTATAACATCCCTCCACACGTTTGACTTGTTAATCAGGCCCATGTTCTTGTGCAAACTGGTAATAATATGGTTGGTGGCTTTCATGACCTAAACATGACTAGTGGCTCGATCATGCACTCAAAACCTCAAGTTCAACCATACCCGATGCAACAAGAGCATAAGGTATTGTCAAATGATAATTATGCCATATTGGGATTTTGTAACTAAGAGCCACGCTCCAACTTTTTCCAGAAAGGCAAGGAAAGCGACTTTGAAGAGGCGATGCCATTACTATCTACTCTCGAACAACACCAATGTAGTATTGATGATCTATTACTACTAGATGAGGCGTTTACGAGTTTTTTTCCTAGTTTGAATGAAATAACTGTTACTGCTCTGCTTGAGTATCCCAGCAACACCAACAACATCGAGTTGTACTACCAATGCACATTGTATGTAAGGTTGTAAAGCATTTATTTTTCAACTTTAGTTGGACCTTAAATGTATAGTGTACGTAATGTTGTATACATTTCTTGAGTTGTTTATGACGTAATTTAACTTTCTACTAATAGCGATTTTAAAAAATAAGTAAGATAAATCTTTGAGGTGTAAATAAAAATTTATGAGAATCCTTTATGTTATTTCGTGTTTTATCATACGTTTTACTATTTTATTGTATTGAAATACGTCATATATTATAACACACTGTAACTAACTATGTATAGTTACACGAGACACAGAGAGTATGCCACTATATCATAGAAAACACAACGTGAAACATTTATGTTATGCGATTATATGGAACCCTTGCAGATTTATGCATGGTTCACCTGGTGGCGAAGATTCATTCATTTAATGACACCCAAATAACTCATTATATAACGCCACATTTCTCCCTTGAACGGCCACTGCAACATGTTCACCTCATTTTGGTGGAAGGCCCTAATTTTCATCGGGGTGTTAAATAGTTCTATTTTTTTATTTAATTTAATTTTTTTATTTTCCTCGTATCTATATGTTTATGTAAATACAGTGACCTCATATCGAAAAGAGAATATTGTTGCATCGAAAAGAAAATAAAAAAGGGTTTTCGGTCTCTTGATGCGGATGAAAAGTACAGGAATTACATTACGAAAAATGGTTGACGTTGTTAGAGTACCGTTAAAAACAAGTCGTGTACATTTCTTTAATTAAATTGATATGTCTTTTATTTTTATTTGTTTATCAACAAACTTACTTGAATCTTTTGATACACAAGAGTTAATTATCCTATATTATATATTTGGTGGTTTATAAGGTTAAAGGTGTTGAAAGAGTTGTAAACTTAGGCAGATAGACTACCTGAGGCCTGATCTGAGGCCTGATCTAAAGTGAGGCCTGATCTAAAGAGAGGGGGCTTCACTGACAAAGAAATCAGTGATCTGAATGGCCTCCACGAGCTGTTAGGAAACATGTTAAAAACAACACCACATTATTTATCTTTTTATGTGTAGGTGCTCTAAGATTGTGAAGCACATGCCAGACTGAAGTGATATTTGGTAACGAGATCAAAAACTTTTTGGAATTCAACTTTGAAAAAGATTATTGGCTTTTTACAAAGCTCACATTATTAATAAGTTTGCTCCCTAACTCTCTCATAATCTTCCAATTAGTTCTGGTGTGATCTTTAACACTCCAAACAACAATAACAACAACCATAATAACAATGATAATCTGTTCTTCTCAAATGCACCAATGGCGCCAAAACTGTATATTCTAAATCAAGTACATATGTCGCTTCAAGGGTTTTCACCGAGAATTGATACTAAGATTTTCTACAAAACAAATTTAGCCCAACCCCCAATTCATGTACAGAACAGTGATTCAGTATATATACCCTAACTTAATCTCCGCTATTGGGCTGATTAATGGTTTTATAACATCCCTCCACACGTGTGACTTGTTAATCAGGCCCAAGTTCTTGTGCAAACTGGTAATAATATGGTTGGTGGCTTTCATGACCTAAACATGACTAGTGGCTCGATCATGCACTCAAAACCTCAAGTTCAACCATACCCGATGCAACAAGAGCATAAGGTATTGTCAAATGATAATTATGCCATATTGGGATTTTGTAACTAAGAGCCACGCTCCAACTTTTTCCAGAAAGGCAAGGAAAGTGACTTTGAAGAGGCGATGCCATTATTATCTACTCTCGAACAACACCAATGTAGTATTGATGATCCATTACTACTAGATGAGGCGTTTACGAGTTTTTTTCCTAGTTTGAATGAAATAACTGTTACTGCTCTGCTTGAGTATCCCAGCAACACCAACAACATCGAGTTGTACTTCCAATGTACATTGTATGTAAGGTTGTAAACATTTATTTTTCAATTTTAGTTGGACCTTAAATGTATAGTGTACGTAAGGTTGTATACATTTCTTGAGTTGTTTATGACGTAATTTAACTTTCTACTAATAGCGATTTTAAAAAATAAGTAAGATAAATCCTTGAGGTGTAAATAAAAATTTATGAGAATCCTTTATGTTATTTCGTGTTTTATCATACGTTTTACTATTTTATTGTATTGAAATACGTCATATATTATAACACACTGTAACTAACTATGTATAGTTACACGAGACACAGGGAGTATGCCACTATATCATAGAAAACACAACGTGAATAATTTATGTCATGCGATTATATGGAACCCTTGCAGATTTATGCATGGTTCACCTGGTGGCGAAGATTCATTCATTTAATGACACCCAAATAACTTATTATATAACGCCACATTTCTCCCTTGAACGGCCACTGCAACTTGTTCACCTCATTTTGGTGGAAGGCCCTAATTTTCATCGGGGTGTTAAATAGTTCTATTTTTTTATTTAATTTAATTTAATTTTTTTATTTTCCTCGTATCTATATGTTTATGTAAATACAGTGACCTAATATCAAAAAGAGAATATTGTTGCATCGAAAAGAAAATAAAAAAGGGTTTTCGGTCTCTTGATGCGGATGAAAAGTACATGAATTGCATTACGAAAAATGGTTGACGTTGTTAGAGTACCGTTAAAAACAAGCCGTGTACATTTCTTTAATTAAATTGATATGTCTTTTATTTTTATTTGTTTATCAACAAACTTACTTGAATCTTTTGATACACAAGAATTAATTATCCTATATTATATATTTGGTGGTTTATAAGGTTAAAGGTGTTGAAAGAGTTGTAAACTTAGGCAGATAGACTACCTGAGGCCTGATCTGAGGCCTGATCTAAAGTGAGGCCTGATCAAAAGAGAGGGGGCTTCACTGACAAAGAAATCAGTGATCTGAATGGCCTCCACGAGCTGTTAGGAAACATGTTAAAAACAACACCATATTCACTATGATAAATTTTTTCAACTTAATAAATAATTGCCATTTTAGCACGTCGTAGTAATTATTTATCTTTTTATGTGTAGGTGCTCTAAGACTGTGAAGCACATGCCAGACTGAAGTGATATTTGGTAACGAGATCAAAAACTTTTTGGAATTCAACTTTGAAAAAGATTATTGGCTTTTTACAAAGCTCACATTATTAATAAGTTTGCTCCCTAACTCTCTCATAATCTTCCAATTAGTTCTGGTGTGATCTTTAACACTCCAAACAACAATAACAACAACCATAATAACAATGATAATCTGTTCTTCTCAAATGCACCAATGGCGCCAAAACTGTATATTCTAAATCAAGTACATATGTCGCTTCAAGGGTTTTCACCGAGAATTGATACTAAGATTTTCTACAAAACAAATTTAGCCCAACCCCCAATTCATGTACAGAACAGTGATTCAGTATATATACCCTAACTTAATCTCCGCTATTGGGCTGATTAATGGTTTTATAACATCCCTCCACACGTGTGACTTGTTAATCAGGCCCAAGTTCTTGTGCAAACTGGTAATAATATGGTTGGTGGCTTTCATGACCTAAACATGACTAGTGGCTCGATCATGCACTTAAAACCTCAAGTTCAACCATACTCGATGCAACAAGAGCATAAGGTATTGTCAAATGATAATTATGCCATATTGGGATTTTGTAACTAAGAGCCACGCTCCAACTTTTTCCAGAAAGGCAAGGAAAGTGACTTTGAAGAGGCGATGCCATTATTATCTACTCTCGAACAACACCAATGTAGTATTGATGATCCATTACTACTAGATGAGGCGTTTACGAGTTTTTTTCCTAGTTTGAATGAAATAACTGTTACTGCTCTGCTTGAGTATCCCAGCAACACCAACAACATCGAGTTGTACTTCCAATGTACATTGTATGTAAGGTTGTAAACATTTATTTTTCAATTTTAGTTGGACCTTAAATGTATAGTGTACATAAGGTTGTATACATTTCTTGAGTTGTTTATGACGTAATTTAACTTTCTACTAATAGCGATTTTAAAAAATAAGTAAGATAAATCTTTGAGGTGTAAATAAAAATTTATGAGAATCCTTTATGTTATTTCGTGTTTTATCATACGTTTTACTATTTTATTGTATTGAAATACGTCATATATTATAACACACTGTAACTAACTATGTATAGTTACACGAGACACAGGGAGTATGCCACTATATCATAGAAAACACAACGTGAATAATTTATGTCATGCGATTATATGGAACCCTTGCAGATTTATGCATGGTTCACCTGGTGGCGAAGATTCATTCATTTAATGACACCCAAATAACTTATTATATAACGCCACATTTCTCCCTCGAACGGCCACTGCAACTTGTTCACCTCATTTTGGTGGAAGGCCCTAATTTTCATCGGGGTGTTAAATAGTTCTATTTTTTTATTTAATTTAATTTAATTTTTTTATTTTCCTCGTATCTATATGTTTATGTAAATACAGTGACCTAATATCAAAAAGAGAATATTGTTGCATCGAAAAGAAATAAAAAAGGGTTTTCGGTCTCTTGATGCGGATGAAAAGTACATGAATTGCATTACGAAAAATGGTTGACGTTGTTAGAGTACCGTTAAAAACAAGCCGTGTACATTTCTTTAATTAAATTGATATGTCTTTTATTTTTATTTGTTTATCAACAAACTTACTTGAATCTTTTGATACACAAGAATTAATTATCCTATATTATATATTTGGTGGTTTATAAGGTTAAAGGTGTTGAAAGAGTTGTAAACTTAGGCAGATAGACTACCTGAGGCCTGATTTGAGGCCTGATCTAAAGTGAGGCCTGATCAAAAGAGAGGGGGCTTCACTGACAAAGAAATCAGTGATCTGAATGGCCTCCACGAGCTGTTAGGAAACATGTTAAAAACAACACCATATTAACTATGATAAATTTTTTCAACTTAATAAATAATTGCCATTTTAGCATGTCGTAGTAATTATTTATCTTTTTATGTGTAGGTGCTCTAAGATTGTGAAGCACATGCCACACTGAAGTGATAATTGGTAACGAGATCAAAAACTTTTTGAAATTCAACTTTGAAAAAGATTATTGGCTTTTTACAAAGCTCACATTATTAATAAGTTTTCTCCCTAACTCTCTCATAATCTTCCAATTAGTTCTGTTGTGATCTTTAACACTCCAAACAACAATAACAACAACCATAATAAAAATGATAATTTGTTCTTCTCAAATGCACCAATGGCGCCACAACTGTATATTCCAAATCAAGTACATATGTCGCTTCAAGGGTCTTCACCGAGAATTGATACTAAGATTTTCTACAAAACAAATTTAGCCCAACCCCCAATTCATGTACAGAACAGTGATTCAGTATATATACCCTAACTTAATCTCCGCTATTGGGCTGATTAATGGTTTTATAACATCCCTCCACACGTGTGACTTGTTAATCAGGCCCAAGTTCTTGTGCAAACTGGTAATAATATGGTTGGTGGCTTTCATGACCTAAATATAACTAGTGGCTCGATCATGCACTCAAAACCTCAATTTCAACCATACCCGATGCAACAAGAGCATAAGGTATTGTCAAATGATAATTATGCCAGATTGGGATTTTGTAACTAAGAGCCACGCTCCAACTTTTTCCAGAAAGGCAAGGAAAGCGACTTTGAAGAGGCGATGCCATTATCATCTACTCTCGAACAACACCAATGTAGTATTGATGATCCATTACTACTAGATGAGGCGTTTACGAGTTTTTTTCCTAGTTTGAGTGAAATAACTGTTACTGCTCTGCTTGAGTATCCCAGCAACACCAACAACATCGAGTTGTACTTCCAATGTACATTGTATGTAAGGTTGTAAACATTTATTTTTCAACTTTAGTTGGACCTTAAATGTATAGTGTACGTAAGGTTGTATACATTTCTTGAGTTGTTTATGACGTAATTTAACTTTCTACTAATAGCGATTTTAAAAAATAAGTAAGATAAATCTTTGAGGTGTAAATAAAAATTTATGAGAATCCTTTATGTTATTTCGTGTTTTATCATACGTTTTACTATTTTATTGTATTGAAATACGTCAAATATTATATCACACTATAACTAACTATGTATAGTTACACGAGACACAGGGAGTATGCCACTATATCATAGAAAACACAACGTGAAAAACTTATGTCATGCGATTATATGGAACCCTTGCAGATTTATGCATGGTTCACCTGGTGGCGAAGATTCCTTCATTTAATGACTCCCAAAAAACTCATTATATAATGCCACATTCCTACCTTGAACGGCCACTGCAACTTGTTCACCTCATTTTGGTGGAAGGCCCTAATTTTCATCGGGGTGTTAAATAGTTATATTTTTTTATTTAATTTAATTTAATTTTTTTATTTTCCTCATATCTATATGTTTATGTAAATACAGAGACCTCATATCGAAAAGAGAATATTGTTGCATCGAAAAGAACATAAAAAAGGGTTTCGGTCTCTTGATGCGGATGAAAAGTACAGGAATTACATTACGAAAAATGGTTGACGTTGTTAGAGTACCCTTAAAAACAAGCCGGTGTACATTTCTTTAACTAAATTGATATGTCTTTTATTTTTATTTGTTTATCAACAAACTTACTTGAATCTTTTGATACAAAAGAGTTAATTATCCTATATTATATATTTGGTGGTTTATAAGGTTAAAGGTGTTGAAAGAGTTGTAAACTTAGGCAGATAGACTACCTGAGGCCTGATCTGAGGCCAGATCTAAAGAGAGGGGGCTTCACTGACAAAGAAATTAGTGATCTGAATGGCCTCCACGAGCTGTTAGGAAACATGTTAAAAACAACACCATATTAACTATGATAAATTTTTACAACTGAATAAATAATTGCCATTTTAGCATGTCGTAGTAATTATTTCTCTTTTTATGTGTAGGTGCTCTAAGATTGTGAAGCACATGCCAGACTGAAGTGATAATTGGTAACGAGATCAAAAACTTTTTGGAATTCAACTTTGAAAAAGATTATTGGCTTTTTACAAAGCTCACAATATTAATAAGTTTGCTCCCTAACTCTCTCATAATCTTCCAATTAGTTCTGGTGTGATCTTTAACACTCCAAACAACAATAACAACAACCATAATAACAATGATAATCTGTTATTCTCAAATGCACCAATGGCGCCACAAGTGTATATTCCAAATCAAGTACATATGTCGCTTCAAGGGTCTTCACCGAGAATTGATACTAAGATTTTCTACAAAACAAATTTAGCCCAACCCCCAATTCATGTACAAAACAGTGATTCAGTATATATACCCGAACTTAATCTCCATTATTGGGCTGATTAATGGTTTTATAACATCCCTCCACAAGTGTGACTTGTTAATCTGGCCCAAGTTCTTGTGCAAACTGGTAATAATATGTTTGGTGGCTTTCATGACCTAAACATGACTAGTGGCTCGATCATGAACTCAAAACCTCAAGTTCAACCATACCCAATGCAACCAGAACATAAGGTATTGTCAAATGATAATTATGCCATATTGGGATTTTGTAACTAAGAGCCACACTCCAACTTTTTCTAGAAAGGCAAGGAAAGCGACTTTGAAGAGGCGATGCCATTATTATCTACTCTCGAACAACACCAATGTAGTATTGATGATCCATTACTACTAGATGAGGCGTTTACGAGTTTTTTTCCTGGTTTGAATGAAATAATTGTTACTGCTCTCCCTGAGTATCCCAGCAACACCAACAACATCGAGTTGTACTTCCAATGTACATTGTATGTAAGGTTGTAAACAATTATTTTTCAACTCTAGTTGGACCTTAAATGTATAGTGTACGTAAGGTTGTATACATTTCTTGAGTTGTTTATGACGTAATTTAACTTTCTACTAATAGCGATTTTAAAAAATAAGTAAGATAAATCTTTGAGGTGTAACTAAAAATTTATGAGAATCCTTTATGTTATTTCGTGTTTTATCATACGTTTTACTATTTTAATGTATTGAAATACGTCATATATTATAATACACTGTAACTAACTATGTATAGTTACACGAGACACAGGGAGTATGCCACTATATCATAGAAAACATAACGTGAAAAACTTATGTCATGCGATTATATGGAACCCTTGCAGATTTATCCATGGTTCACCTGGTGGTGAAGATTCATTCATTTAATGACTCCAAATAACTCACTATATAACGCCACATTTCTCCCTTGAACGGCCACTGCAACTTGTTCACCTCATTTTGGTGGAAGGCCCTAATTTTCATCGGGGTGTTAAATAGTTTAATTTTTTTATTTAATTTAATTTAATTTTTTTATTTTCCTCATATCTATATGTTTATGTAAATACAGTGACCTCATATCGAAAAGAGAATATTGTTGCATCGAAAAGAAAATAAAAAAGAGTTTTCGGTCTCTTGACGCGGATGAAAAGTACAGGAATAACATTACGAAAAATGGTTGACGTTGTTAGAGTACCGTTAAAAACAAGCCGGTGTACATTTCTTTAATTAAATTGATATGTCCTTTATTTTTATTTGTTTATCAACAAACTTACTTGAATCTTTTGATACACAAGAGTTAATTATCCTATATTATATATTTGGTGGTTTATAAGGTTAAAGGTGTTGAAAGAGTTGTAAACTTAGGCAGATAGACTACCTGAGGCCTGATCTAAAGAGAGGGGGCTTCACTGACAAAGAAATTAGTGATCTGAATGGCCTCCACGAGCTGTTAGGAAACATGTTAAAAACAACACCATATTAACTATGATAAATTTTTACAACTGAATAAATAATTGCCATTTTAGCATGTCGTAGTAATTATTTTTCTTTTTATGTGTAGGTGCTCTGAGATTGTGAAGCACATGCCAGACTGAAGTGATAATTGGTAACGAGATCAAAAACTTTTTGGAATTCAACTCTGAAAAAGATTATTGGCTTTTACAAAGCTCACATTATTAATAAGTTTGCTCTCTAACTCTCTCATAATGTTCCAATTAGTTCTGGTGTGATCTTTAACACTCCAAACAACAATAACCACAACCATAATAATAATGATAATCTGTTATTCTCAAATGCACCAATGGCGCCACAAGTGTATATTCCAAATCAAATACATATGTCGCTTCAAGGGTCTTCACCGAGAATCGATACTAAGATTTTCTACAAAACAAATTTAGCCCAACCCCAAATTCATGTACAGAACAGTGATTCGGTATATATACCCGGACTTAATCTCCATTATTGGGCTGATTAATGGTTTTATAAC
The DNA here is from genome assembly GCA_948329865.1 of Linaria vulgaris. Classification (NCBI taxonomy): domain Eukaryota; kingdom Viridiplantae; phylum Streptophyta; class Magnoliopsida; order Lamiales; family Plantaginaceae; genus Linaria; species Linaria vulgaris. The sequence goes on from OX415252.1 coordinate 29,086,641, forward strand.
ATCCCTCCACAAGTGTGACTTGTTAATCTGGCCCAAGTTCTTGTGCAAACTGGTTATAATATATTTGGTGGCTTTCATGACCTAAACATGACTAGTGGCTCGATCATGAACTCAAAACCTCAAGTTCAACCATACCCGATGCAACAAGAACATAACGTATTGTCAAATGATAATTATGCCATATTGGGATTTTGTAACTAAGAGCCACACTCCAACTTTTTCTAGAAAGGCAAGGAAAGCGACTTTGAAGAGGCGATGCCATTATTATCTACTCTCGAACAACACCAATGTAGTATTGATGATCCATTACTACTAGATGAGGCGTTTACGAGTTTTTTTCCTGGTTTGAATGAAATAATTGTTACTGCTTTCCCTGAGTATCCCAGCAACACCAACAACATCGAGTTGTACTTCCAATGTACATTGTATGTAAGGTTGTAAACAATTATTTTTCAACTCTAGTTGGACCTTAAATGTATAGTGTACGTAAGGTTGTATACATTTCTTGAGTTGTTTATGACGTAATTTAACTTTCTACTAATAGCGATTTTAAAAAATAAGTAAGATAAATCTTTGAGGTGTAACTAAAAATTTATGAGAATCCTTTATGTTATTTCGTGTTTTATCATACGTTTTACTATTTTAATGTATTGAAATACGTCATATATTATAATACATTGTAACTAACTATGTATAGTTACACGAGACACAAGGAGTATGCCACTATATCATAGAAAACATAACGTGAAAAACTTATGTCATGCGATTATATGGAACCCTTGCAGATTTATCCATGGTTCACCTGGTGGTGAAGATTCATTCATTTAATGACTCCAAATAACTCACTATATAACGCCACATTTCTCCCTTGAACGGCCACTGCAACTTGTTCACCTCATTTTGGTGGAAGGCCCTAATTTTCATCGGGGTGTTAAATAGTTTAATTTTTTTATTTAATTTAATTTAATTTTTTTATTTTCCTCATATCTATATGTTTATGTAAATACAGTGACCTCATATCGAAAAGAGAATATTGTTGCATCGAAAAGAAAATAAAAAAGAGTTTTCGGTCTCTTGACGCGGATGAAAAGTACAGGAATTACATTACGAAAAATGGTTGACGTTGTTAGAGTACCGTTAAAAACAAGCCGGTGTACATTTCTTTAATTAAATTGATATGTCCTTTATTTTTATTTGTTTATCAACAAACTTACTTGAATCTTTTGATACACAAGAGTTAATTATCCTATATTATATATTTGGTGGTTTATAAGGTTAAAGGTGTTGAAAGAGTTGTAAACTTAGGCAGATAGACTACCTGAGGCCTGATCTAAAGAGAGGGGGCTTCACTGACAAAGAAATTAGTGATCTGAATGGCCTCCACGAGCTGTTAGGAAACATGTTAAAAACAACACCATATTAACTATGATAAATTTTTACAACTGAATAAATAATTGCCATTTTAGCATGTCGTAGTAATTATTTTTCTTTTTATGTGTAGGTGCTCTGAGATTGTGAAGCACATGCCAGACTGAAGTGATAATTGGTAACGAGATCAAAAACTTTTTGGAATTCAACTCTGAAAAAGATTATTGGCTTTTACAAAGCTCACATTATTAATAAGTTTGCTCTCTAACTCTCTCATAATGTTCCAATTAGTTCTGGTGTGATCTTTAACACTCCAAACAACAATAACCACAACCATAATAATAATGATAATCTGTTATTCTCAAATGCACCAATGGCGCCACAAGTGTATATTCCAAATCAAATACATATGTCGCTTCAAGGGTCTTCACCGAGAATCGATACTAAGATTTTCTACAAAACAAATTTAGCCCAACCCCAAATTCATGTACAGAACAGTGATTCGGTATATATACCCGGACTTAATCTCCATTATTGGGCTGATTAATGGTTTTATAACATCCCTCCACAAGTGTGACTTGTTAATCTGGCCCAAGTTCTTGTGCAAACTGGTTATAATATATTTGGTGGCTTTCATGACCTAAACATGACTAGTGGCTCGATCATGAACTCAAAACCTCAAGTTCAACCATACCCGATGCAACAAGAACATAACGTATTGTCAAATGATAATTATGCCATATTGGGATTTTGTAACTAAGAGCCACACTCCAACTTTTTCTAGAAAGGCAAGGAAAGCGACTTTGAAGAGGCGATGCCATTATTATCTACTCTCGAACAACACCAATGTAGTATTGATGATCCATTACTACTAGATGAGGCGTTTACGAGTTTTTTTCCTGGTTTGAATGAAATAATTGTTACTGCTTTCCCTGAGTATCCCAGCAACACCAACAACATCGAGTTGTACTTCCAATGTACATTGTATGTAAGGTTGTAAACAATTATTTTTCAACTCTAGTTGGACCTTAAATGTATAGTGTACGTAAGGTTGTATACATTTCTTGAGTTGTTTATGACGTAATTTAACTTTCTACTAATAGCGATTTTAAAAAATAAGTAAGATAAATCTTTGAGGTGTAACTAAAAATTTATGAGAATCCTTTATGTTATTTCGTGTTTTATCATACGTTTTACTATTTTAATGTATTGAAATACGTCATATATTATAATACATTGTAACTAACTATGTATAGTTACACGAGACACAAGGAGTATGCCACTATATCATAGAAAACATAACGTGAAAAACTTATGTCATGCGATTATATGGAACCCTTGCAGATTTATCCATGGTTCACCTGGTGGTGAAGATTCATTCATTTAATGACTCCAAATAACTCACTATATAACGCCACATTTCTCCCTTGAACGGCCACTGCAACTTGTTCACCTCATTTTGGTGGAAGGCCCTAATTTTCATCGGGGTGTTAAATAGTTTAATTTTTTTATTTAATTTAATTTAATTTTTTTATTTTCCTCATATCTATATGTTTATGTAAATACAGTGACCTCATATCGAAAAGAGAATATTGTTGCATCGAAAAGAAAATAAAAAAGAGTTTTCGGTCTCTTGACGCGGATGAAAAGTACAGGAATTACATTACGAAAAATGGTTGACGTTGTTAGAGTACCGTTAAAAACAAGCCGGTGTACATTTCTTTCATTAAATTGATATGTCCTTTATTTTTATTTGTTTATCAACAAACTTACTTGAATCTTTTGATACACAAGAGTTAATTATCCTATATTATATATTTGGTGGTTTATAAGGTTAAAGGTGTTGAAAGAGTTGTAAACTTAGGCAGATAGACTACCTGAGGCTTGATCTAAAGAGAGGGGGCTTCACTGACAAAGAAATTAGTGATCTGAATGGCCTCCACGAGCTGTTAGGAAACATGTTAAAAACAACACCATATTAACTATGATAAATTTTTACAACTGAATAAATAATTGCCATTTTAGCATGTCGTAGTAATTATTTTTCTTTTTATGTGTAGGTGCTCTGAGATTGTGAAGCACATGCCAGACTGAAGTGATAATTGGTAACGAGATCAAAAACTTTTTGGAATTCAACTCTGAAAAAGATTATTGGCTTTTTACAAAGCTCACATTATTAATAAGTTTGCTCTCTAACTCTCTCATAATGTTCCAATTAGTTCTGGTGTGATCTTTAACACTCCAAACAACAATAACCACAACCATAATAATAATGATAATCTGTTATTCTCAAATGCACCAATGGCGCCACAAGTGTATATTCCAAATCAAATACATATGTCGCTTCAAGGGTCTTCACCGAGAATCGATACTAAGATTTTCTACAAAACAAATTTAGCCCAACCCCAAATTTATGTACAGAACAGTGATTCGGTATATATACCCGGACTTAATCTCCATTATTGGGCTGATTAATGGTTTTATAACATCCCTCCACAAGTGTGACTTGTTAATCTGGCCCAAGTTCTTGTGCAAACTGGTTATAATATATTTGGTGGCTTTCATGACCTAAACATGACTAGTGGCTCAATCATGAACTCATAACCTCAAGTTCAACCATACCCGATGCAACAAGAACATAAGGTATTGTCAAATGATAATTATGCCATATTGGGATTTTGTAACTAAGAGCCACACTCCAACTTTTTCCAGAAAGGCAAGGAAAGCGACTTTGAAGAGGCGATGCCATTATTATCTACTCTCGAACAACACCAATGTAGTATTGATGATCCATTACTACTAGATGAGGCGGTTACGAGTTTTTTTCCTGGTTTAAATGAAATAATTGTTACTGCTCTCCCTGAGTATCCCGGCAACACCAACAACATCGAGTTGTACTTCCAATGTACATTGTATGTAAGGTTGTAAACAATTATTTTTCAACTCTAGTTGGACCTTAAATGTATAGTGTACGTAAGGTTGTATACATTTCTTGAGTTGTTTATGACGTAATTTAACTTTCTACTAATAGCGATTTTAAAAAATAAGTAAGATAAATCTTTGAGGTGTAACTAAAAATTTATGAGAATCATTTATGTTATTTCGTGTTTTATCATAGGTTTTACTATTTTATTGTATTGAAATACGTCATATATTATAACACACTGTAACTAACTATGTATAGTTACACGAGACACAGGGAGTATGCCACTATATCATAGAAAACACAACGTGAAAAACTTTTGTCATGCGATTATATGGAACCCCTGCAGATTTATGCATGGTTCACCTGGTGGCGAAGATTCATTTATTTAATGACTCCCAAATAACTCACTATATAAAGCCACATTTCTCCCTTGAACGGCCACTGCAACTTGTTCACCTCATTTTGGTGGAAGGCCCTAATTTTCATCGGGGTGTTAAATAGTTCTATTTTTTTATTTAATTTAATTTAATTTTTTTTATTTTCCTCATATCTATATGTTTATGTAAATACAGTGACCTCATATCGAAAAGAGAATATTGTTGCATCGAAAAGAAAATAAATAAGGGTTTTCGGTCTCTTGACGCGGATGAAAAGTACAGGAATTACATTACAAAAAATGGTTGACGTTGTTAGAGTACCGTTAAAAACAAGCCGGTGTACATTTCTTTAATTAAATTTATATGTCTTTTATTTTTATTTGTTTATCAACAAACTTACTTGAATCTTTTGATACACAAGAGTTAATTATCCTATATTATATATTTGGTGGTTTATAAGGTTAAAGGTGTTGAAAGAGTTGTAAACTTAGGCAGATAGACTACTTGAGGCCTGATCTAAAGAGAGGGGGCTTCACTGACAAAGAAATCAGTGATCTGAATGGCCTCCACGAGCTGTTAGGAAACATGTTAAAAACAACACCATATTAACTATCATAAATTTTTACAACTGAATAAATAATTGCCATTTTAGCATGTCGTAGTAATTATTTATCTTTTTATGTGTAGGTGCTCTAAGATTGTGAAGCACATGCCAGACTGAAGTGATAATTGGTAACGAGATCAAAAACTTTTGGAATTCAACTATGAAAAAGATTGTTAGCTTTTTACAAAGCTCACGTTATCAATAAGTCTGCTCCCCGACTCTCTCATAATCTTCCAATGAGTTATGGTGTGATCATTAACACTCCAAACAACAATAACAACAACAATAATAATAATGATAATCGGTTTTTCTCAAATGCACCAGTGGTGCCACAATTTTATATTCCAAATCAAATACATATGTCGATTCAAGGGTCTTCACCCAGAACTGACACTAAGATTTTCTACAAAACAAATTTAGCCCAGCCCCCTGTTCAAGTACAGAACAATGATTTAGTACATACACCCGAACTTAATATCCCTTTTTGGGCTGATTAATGCTTTTATAACGTCCCTCCATGAGTGTGACTTATTAATCAGGCCCGAGTTCTTGTGCAAAATGATAATACTATGTTTGGTGGCTTTCATGACCTAAACATGACTAGTAGCTCGATTATGAACTCAAAACCTCAAGTTCAAGCATACTCGATGCAACAAGAACATAAGGTATTGTCAAATGATAATTATGCCATATTGGGATTTTGTAACGAAGAGCCACGCCCCAACTTTTTCCAGAAAAGCAAGGAAAGTGACTTTGATGAGGCTATGCCATTATTATCTACTCTCGAACAATACCAATGTAGTATTGATGATCCATTACTACTTGATGAGGGGTTTACGAGTTTTTTTCATGGTTTGAATGAGATAAGTGTTACTGCTCTCCCTGAGTATCCCAACAACACCAACAACATCGAGTTGTACTTCCAATGTATATTGTATGTAAGGTGGTAAACATTTATTGTTCAACTATAGTTGGACCTTAAATGTATATTGTATGTAAGGTTGTATACATTTATTGTGTTGTTTATGACGTAATATAAGTTTCTACTAATAGAGATTTTAAAAAATAGGTAGGATAAATCTTTGAGGTGTAACTAACAATTCATGAGAATCCTTTATGTTATTTCGTGTTTTATCATACATTTTACTATTTTATTGTATTGAAATACGTCATATATTATAACACACTGTAACTAAGTATAGTTACACGAGACACATTGAGTATGCCACTATATCATAGAAAACACAACTTGAAAAACTTATGTCATGAGATTATATGAAACCCTTGCAAGTTTATGCATGGTTCACCTGGTGACGAAGATTCATTCATTTAATGACTCCCAAATAACTCACTATATAACGCCTCATTTCTCCCTTGAAAGGCCACTGTAACTTGTTCACCTCATTTTGGTGGAAGGCCCTAATTTTCATCGGGGTGTTAAATAGTTATATTTTTTTATTTAATTTAATTTAATTTTTATTAGTTTCCTCATATCTATATGTTTATGTAGATACAGTGACCACATTTCTTTGGGTTACAATCATCATACTTGTTGCATCGAAAAGAAAATAGTGTTGCATCGAACAGAAAATAAAAAAGGGTTTTTGGTCTTCTGATGTAGATGAAAAGTTCAGGAATTACATTACAAAAAATGGTTGACGTTGTTACAGTACAGTTCAAAAACAAGCCGGCATACATTTCTTCAATTAAGATGATATGTCTTTTGTTTTTACTTGTTTATCAACAAACTTACTTGAATCTTTTAATACACGAAAGTTAATTATCTTATATTATATATTTGGTGGTTTATAAGGTTAAAGGTGTTGAAACAGTTGCAAACTTAGGCAGATAGACTACCTGAGGCCTGATCTAAAGAGAGGGGGCTTCACTGACAAAGAAATTAGTGATCTGAATGGCCTCCACGAGCTGTTAGGAAACATGTTAAAAACAACCCCATCTTAATTATAATAAATTTTTACAACTGAATAAATAATTGCCATTTTGCATGTCGTAGTAAATAAAAAAGGGTTTTTGGTCTCCTGATGCAGATGAAAAGTTCAGGAAATACATTACGAAAAATGGTTGACGTTGGTAGAGTACCGTTCAAAAACAAGCCGGCATACATTTCTTCAATTAAGATGATATGTCTTTTATTTTTATGTTCTAGTCCCTTCAATAAGGTTGGCAACAAATCTAAAAGACTCCTTTTGACTCTCCAAGTTCTTCTAAATAGCCCACTAAATATATTCTCCATCTATCAATGTAAGTAGGAGTAGTTAACCGCGTCTTCAATGGAGTATATTTTGTTAGTAAATCATGTCAAAACGGTAAAACAAACTATGAAAAATATGTTTAGCAAGGTTAAGAATGACAATGCAGTTGATTTTATGTTTCCTAGCACTAAGGCTCAGATCATACTACAAGAGATTCCAGTATTGCTGGCATTTTTGAATGCTACTTTTACGTAAAATTAGAGAAGGATTGATCCAAATATCAATTAAGGTACAACTAACCTCAAGCCAGAAGAAAAATGCACGCAAGATCTTCAAGCTTTCTGTCTTTTCATATCGGTACTTTACAAGTTTGTCTTTAAGACCTGCAGACACGAAAGATAATCCTTATCAGAAAGATTGAAATTTATAAGCTTCTGATTAAATCTTATAAATCTATAAACCTCAAAACTGACCTGGATAAGAATTCAGATAAACTTGAACTGCTTCCTGATTTTTACGATACTCCTCTTCGTCAAATGGTTTTTTCATAGCATTCAAGACCTTTATTTCAAAATCAGAACGCACATATGAACAATCAGATTTGTTCGAGCTACCACCCTTGAAAAACATCATAATAAAAGCAACATTTGGCATAATTAGATCAAAATAGTCTAAGTAGTATGTGACAATATACGCCACAAAAGGTTCAAAAAAATTTCCTTTAAACACTTCATCAATGTCTAGAATTTCCAAGTCGGAAGAAACCCCATCGCCGCTAACTCTTTCCTGATTATTATTACAATTGTACTTTTTACGCACCCCTGAACTTTTAGCTGCATTGAGATTTTGCACTTTGGAAGTACTAGTGTCTTCTGCACCTGATCGGACTGGGGAGTTACTACGAGGCTGCTTCTTTGTTGTACGAAAAGTGCCCATAGACTCAGCCGAGCTCTCATTTTCTTCTTTAACAGCTCTCTTCAGTTTTTTAAGAGTCTGTTCCCTGCATTTCCTGATTGGTCGAGTGGATTCACTATGGTTTTCTTTTTGGTCGAACAAACAAAATAGATTAATGGGAGTACAAGGGGTACCCCAATCCCATCAAATACACATAACGAGATGTAATCCCCTACAAATCCAATGTCATTTCAGACAGACAAACATCTGGGGCATTATACCAGTCCAAAAAAGAATAAGAAAAATGTGGAAATTTTGCCTTTATCCACTGCCACGTCTTAATTTTAATTTTTTCGACCACCTTATTTGCATCGTTGGAGCCTCCGCTGAAAAGAAAATTGTTCCTCATGTTCCAAATTGCCCAAATAGTAAAAAACCATAACCCATCCATATTTTTTTTCCTTTTTTGTGTGTCCATAACCCTTCCTGTAGCATGAAATTATGTTTTGCACTATTATGGATTGAAGACTGAAAATTAAACCAAGCATAACATTTCATCCAAATATGATACGATACCTTACACTCGAAAAAGAGATGTGGTGCTTTCTCGTCATGCTCTCCACAAATCCCACAAAGTAGCGACTGAATATCTATTCCTCTTCGCACCAGGTTTGTTTTGGTCGGGATTTTATCAAGAATCTATTTCCAAGCAAAAACCGACATGTTAGTAGGGGCTTGCACACACCAGAATGATCTGAAACAAATATTTTCCTCATTACTTTCCTCCCTTTTAAAAAAGTCATAAGCCGATTTGACAGAATAAATACCCCCGATGTCTGATATCCACTTCCATCGATCGCTCTCATTCGAACTAAGTTTGATGGATTCAATCAAAACCTCCATTTCAGAGAGAATTTGCTTTTCCCATTCAAAAAGAGGCCTTCGCCAGCTCCAATTCCAGTTCCATGTACCTTCTTGGTATTCACCCACGTTCGCAATAGTACAATCCTTTTCACTCGCCACTCTGAAAAGTCTAGGAAACTTCCTGCTCAAAGGTATTCTGTCAATCCACGGTTCTTTCCAGAACTTAATAGATGTGCCATTTCCAACTACTCGCACTATATTTTCAGAGAACCAACTCGTACTAAGGGAGTTCCTTCTAAGGTTCAGCAAATTATTCCACCAAGCTGAACATTTTGAAGTTGGTTGTACCTGTCCATCAAAGATAATAGAGCTCTCAAAATTGCCATATTTTGCCTTCAAAACTCTTTTCGGAAGAGTATTTTCTTCATATAAAATCCTCCACTTCCATTTTCCATGTAAAGCAACATTATAACTATCAACATCCTTAACTCCCAATCCCCCGTTTTCCATCTTCATGCACACTTTTTCCCACTTAACCCATGATATTCTTCTTTTTTCTTCGTCCCCTGCCCATAAAAACTTTCTTTGAATACATGTGATCCTTTTTGCCTCCTGCATGGGAATCCTGTAAAAAGAAAGAAGATACAATGGAATGTTTGACAAAACAGCTTTAAGCACAACAATCCTTCCCCCAAAGGATAGTGACTTGTGATTCCATAACAATAATTTAGCTTTCAACTTACGAATCACTAATTCCCAAACTTGGTGCCTGCGATTACCAATTCCCACTGGAATTCCAAGATAGTTCATAGGCAAGGCTCCCACCTTGCAATTCAAAGAATCAGCAAATTCACCAATATCTCGACCAGACACATGCAATCCAATCAGCACACTCTTATGGTAAATGACTTTAAGACCCGAGATAAGTTCAAAATTTGTAAGAACACATTTAATAGCCCAAACGTTGCTCTCTTTTGACTCGCAAAATACTAAAGTGTCATCTGCATATCGAACGTGCGATATCTCACAACCTGGATTGCCAACCTTGATCCCCGAGAATAAACCCTCCTCAATAGATTTTTTAATCATGCCAGTTAATCCTTCGGCAACGATTAGAAAAAGAAAAGAAGAAAGAGGATCACCTCGGCGCAACCCTCTTTGTAAGTGGAACTCTTCTGTAGGGCTACCATTCACAAGAACCGACGCTATCGCCGTTCGAACACATTCTCTTATCCAATTTCTCCATCTAAGGCTAAAACCCATCTTTGTCATCATGAACTCCAAGAAGTCCCGATTGACGCTATCATACGCCTTTTCAAAATCCACCTTAAAGAGGATGCTTGGTTTCTTTTTCGTTTTTATCTCATCAATGACCTCGTTTTGTTATGAGGATACTATCAAGGATATGTCTTCCTACCACAAAACCTGACTGCTCAATAGAAATAACACAGTCCATCACCTTTTGAATCCTATTTGCCAAGATCTTAGAGAGAACCTTGTAAAGACAACCAATAAGGGAGATTGGGCGAATCTCGTTAAGACTTTGCGGGTACTCAACCTTAGGAATAAGAGCAATGAATGATGGGTTAGATCTCTTCACAAGCCTTCCATTCTCCTGAAACTCATTTAAAAAGTTACAGAAATCCACATTCAACGCGTCCCAAAATCTTTTTATGAACCCAAGGTTGAAACCATCCGAGCCCGGGCTTTTAGACCTATCACATCTCGAAACTACGTCTTTAATTCCTCCTCTGAGAAGGGTCTTGTTAATTCGTAATTCTCTTGACTCCCAATCTGTGTGAAATCAATATTTAGGGGCTCTCGTCGATTCCAAGAGTGCTCGGAAAACTACTTTGAAAAGTATTGTTTCACCTCATTTTTAACCTCACTAGCTTCTTCAACCCATCTTTCGCCAATTCTCAGTCCTTGAATTCCATTTGTCCTTCTTCTCATGTTGATAGCTCTGTGAAAAAAGCTGGAGTTTAGATCACCTTCTCTGAGCCACTTAATTCTTGCCTTTTGAAACAACATTTTATCTTTCCTTTTTAAAGCTTTCCAAAATAGAGCGAATGACTTTTTCCTTTCTGTGACCCCATCCTCGTTAAGTTCAACCTGTTCTGATTTACAATCTAAAGCGTTAAATTTTTCTTTTACCTCCTCAATCTGCCTAAAAATATCTCCAAATGTTTCTTTGTTCCAAGTTTTAAGCATTTGTTTCATATGCTTCAATTTCTCCTTTAAAATATTACTGCTCCAACCCTTGCATCTGTGCCTATTCCATTGATCTTTGACAAAATCATGAAACCCAGGGTGATCATACTAACAATCCAATAATCGGAATGGTTTGGGTCCCCAATCAGTGATTTTAACTTTGAGGAGAAGTGGGCAGTGATCTGAAAAAGAGCGTCGTAAATCCAGTTGTGAAGCATCTGGCCAAATTCTAAACCATTCATCCGACAAAAGAAATATGTCGATCCGACACATCGAGGTACCATCCGATTTATACCACATAAATTTTCTCCCTGCCAGCGGTAAATCATGTAATCCATGGTCAAGATAAAATCGTCAAACTCGAGCACCTCTCTTGTTACAGATGTCATCCTCCTGCCTTTCCTCTCTTGTGCGTCTCCCCGGAATGTGTAGACTTCACTCAATCAAATGTGAAAAACAAGATAGGCACATGATTCGATTCACTATGTGCGTCATGGTTTATCTTGTTTTTCACATTTGATGGAGTGACGTCGACACGTTCGTTCTGCTTTTTTATCACTTCTTTCTTCGTTAAACCAAGCCTCTGATAAATAATTTGATTGACACCATCATCTATTTCGATCACAGTCTTCCCCTTATCCGTACTTGCGTGACCAGCCACCTTCCTTGATCTATCAGTCTCGGATAAACCCCCACTGCCTACCTTTACCACAGTCTTTCTCTTGGTACCCCCTTTCACGTTTTCCATCACGACCCCATTCACTACTTTTCCAGGAGTTTGCATAAGGACATTCTCAACCGGTTGAGGTTGTGTTTGATGAGATGCTCGTCGATTAATCGGCTCTTGATTCTTCATATGACCATCATTAACAGAACTTTCTTCTTTAGGTTTAAGAAGCGGTTCTACGCCATACCTCTCAGCCTCACGCGCGTAAGAGTAGAGTTTGAGCATAAAATATTCAAAATTTGGTTGCTCCTCATCGTTGTCTTCAGCGACGTCAATAACGTTTTCTTGAGATTGGGCAGTGCTCAAATACTTTTGCGGAGCATATCTGTAATGTGAATCCATAGTTGGTTTTTCTAAAGCTTTTAGTATCTTTTGTTTACCTGTTGCCATTGACCTTACGAAATCAACAAATGTTTCACAATGAATGAAATGTTAGGAAAGACTACTTTGTAAAAATTTGAATGAAAGATTATAATTTATAAATAATAAACTTCAATTCGTATATATATAGAAACGGAGTGTGTAAATATATATTACAATACATTTATCTTAATAAATACATTGGATTGTCTTATAAAGAAATATAAAATGTATATGAAGTTAAAATTTAAATTTATGAATGATATAGAAATTTCAGTTTTACCATATATTGTTTGAAGATGTAGACCTCGGCCGTTATAATATACTTGATTAAGAATTAAAATGTACATGGAGTTTGATTAGTACTCTTGGAACCGCAGCAGAAAGTAACCCCTTACAAGTTAAAACCTTATTCATTTTCCTTTACAGTGGCGACTAAACCCTAAACCGCGCTGACACGTTTTTTCTCTAATGATTATGGACAAAAAGAAGACATTGAGTGAAGTGCAGTAATACAAAGGGAAACAAATTTAATTTTACAATTCAGAATTTATATAAATTTCAATATATTCAAAATCAAAAAGCCATGATTGTCCATTTTTCTTTATGGATGTTTTAGCAAAACCCCTTGATTGAACAGCAAAACCTAAAATGAATTTTGTTAAAAAGGGAAAAAAAAAAGAAAAAGAAGGAAAAAAGAGAAGGAAGAATATTTCATAAAATTTCGTAAGAATCATACCATATCCTCCTGACTCCGGAGAATCAATAATTCAGTAAATGTAGTATTAGTAAGGAAGAATAAGCAATTTTGAGAAAGAAAAAAAAAAGGGAAGAAGAAGTAGAAGTACAAGAACGGATACGAATCTACAAAATAATTTAAACGCCATGTAACATTTCATAAAATCATACCTGACCCTTCGGAGAAATGGAAGTGAAATTGAAAGTGTAAGATGTTCTGGAATCAATGTTGGATGGATGTTGTGCCAACATCCAGAGAACATTGAAACCCGAGAACATTCTTAACCTGAAACATTGTTCCAAAATTCGAGAACATATTCGGGAAAAAATGTTGGATGGATGTTGAGCCAACATCAGGACAACATTTAAACCCGAGAGTATTCTGTCAATCTGTCTTTAACTGCTTTATTTTAGTTTTGCCTTTATTCACCTATTAATCAAGTTCCACGATTTTAGTTGTCTTTGTTTATGTCCAGGAACATCTCTTAATCATAAGGAAGAACATTACAAGTTTCCTAAGTTGAAGTTTCCATAATTCAAGAGGAGGAGATCGGTCAAGTCAACACGGTTTCAAATAAGGAAAGTTTTGGAGTTCAAGTGCAACTAGGAATCTTTCCAAGATCAACTCTGAATTGAAGAAGGAGTATTTCCTTATTAGAACTCAATCTAATAAAGGGAACTATTATTCAAGAAGGAGATCGAGTTCAAGAAGGAAAGTAGAGTTCAACAAGGAAACAACATAAGTTACCAAAACTGTGTACAACACACCTTGGAGATCAAGTTTGAAGAAACCTATATATAGGGTGTGAAGTACATCAAGATACATAGAGAAACAATAGAGCTTATAAATCCGTAGAGATTTTATCTTAAGCATTGTTGCTATGTTTCTTGTTTTGCAAAGTTTGTGAGTTTTCGAGTTAAGTCTAGGATTAGATTTAAGGAGAAAATTCTTGTCTGCTTTGCTGAGTCCGATCTACAAAAGAGCGAGAGTGATTTTGTGGTGAGGAACATCTTTGGTAAAACCTGCGTGGTTATTTTGCCGTAAGGCTGGATGGTTGATTATTTATAATAAACCATTGAAAATTTATCTTCTTGTGTTCTTTAATTCTGCTGCACATTATACTCTATCAAGAAGATTGTTTGAGATCAAGTTAAGGCAACGCCAGCTAAACTTGAGCTCTGAAACGTGGAAAAGTTGTATCAATCCCGATCCAACAATTTCAATTGGCGTCAGAGCCAAGCACCGATTTCACTGGTGTTTGGAGGTGATACAACGCGATGGACAACATCAATCCCAATTCTGGCAGACTCCCAGTCTTAGAAGGATCCATCAATTATGCTTACTGGAAGACCAGGCTCAGAGTTCACATCAAATCCATTGACATGAAAGCATGGGATGCCGTTCTTGATGGATATTCTGTCCCAAAGATTGAGAACGACCGAGATGCAGATATTGTACCAAAACCGAAGTCACAATGGACAGCAAACGAGGTAACACTGTATAACTACAATGAGAAAGCTCTTAATGCTATTTTTAGTTATGTTACCAATCAGATGTTTAAGTTAATTCAGAACTGCACCACAGCTAAATCAGCTTGGGATATCCTTGAACTTCATTGTGAATGAGATATAGCAGTTAGAAACTCTAAACATAGACAATTGCTGAAAGATTTTGAAAAACTTGAGATGGGTGATGAAGAGAGTATAGATAGTTATTTTGAGAAAATCCTTGACATTACAAATCAATGTGAAAATCTAGGATTTCCTGTTTCAAATCAAACTATGGTTTATAAAGCTTTTAGATCTTTGTCACCTAGATTTGCTCTCAAGAGAATTGCCATGGGAGAGACAAGAGATATTGCCAACATGGAATTTCAATTCTTGTTAAACACTCTTAGAGAATTTGAGCTAGAGTTTCCTGCTAGGACTACCAAACAACAAGCTATTGCTTTGTTAGGAACAAATTATCATGAGAGTGAAGATGAGGATGAAATTATTTCTTCTAACTATGGAAATATTAGCAAGAAACTCAGTAGGTTGAACTTCAAAGATAAATCCAAAGGGAAACAACCTAACAATACTTCCACTGGTTTTAGAAAATTGCCTCCCAAATTTGTTAAATATATGGCAACAAAATCTAGTCCTGAAGAAATAGAAAAGTTGAAAACTACTCAATGTTATGAATGTAAAGGTTATGGTCATATTGTTGTTGAATGTGCTAACACCCTCCGCAAGAAGGGAAAGTCTCATTGGGTTTGTGTAGATGATTTCAATGAAGAGGATTTTAACTCTGGAACAAGTGCTGATACTGAAGAAAACCTTGAAGAGATTCATACAGCTGCGCTATTTACTCATGTCAACTGGACAGAAGAAGATCTCCATAACTGCCACGGGTCTCAATGTTGCTCCAACATCCAGGACTCAACATCAGAACAGGAGACTTTCTTTGGGAATTGGACTGAATATGATACCCATATTGATCTCAATTCTTTGTCTGATAATGATGAATCTAACTTTGAATGTTTTCATGGCTCAGTTGATCTAGATGAAGAGTATTACTTTGAAGGTGAAACGTCCCAGGAGGAAATCATTGAAGACTTGAAGTCTACCTTCCATAATCTTCTGAAAGAAAACCAGAAACTCATCAAGAAGAATGAAGCTCAGAGACTAGAGATTGATGGACTGAAGAAATTGATGAGGATGTATGAAAGAGACCTTGACAAGACAGAAGCTGAACTTAAAGAGGTAAAAGGAAAGCTGGAAAAAGATAATCAGATCATTGCTAAATGGAACTCAGGTACATCTAAACTTGATGAGGTACTGAGTATGGGTAATCAAGGAACAAATGGTCTTGGATATATTGGGAAACCTACCTCTAAAGTTGCAAATCCTGTTTTCATTAAAGAAGGTTTTGTTAAGGAATCAAAAGACTTGAGTTGTGCTAATCCCAACAAAAGTAAACCTACTTATATCTGTCAATTTTGTTTTCAACCAAGTCACATAAAACCTTATTGCAAGAAATTTTTGAAAGAAAATGTGAAGAAAACATAAACTGTCTCTAATGTTGAGTTGGTCAGTGGTACAGATGTTATCCCAACATTAGGAACAGGACAGAAGAGTAGAACTTGGATTGAAAAGTTAAAGACTCCTAAGATGAAACTTGTATGCAATGTTGTGTTTTCTGCTGTGTACTCTAACCTTGCAGGTAAGTGGTACTTTGACAGTGGATGCTCAAGACACATGACAGGAGACAAGGAAAATCTTAAACAATTGATTCCTCTCAATGTTGGAACTGTCACCTATGGAGGAGGCACCAAGGGAAGAATCATTGGAAAGGGAGTACTAGATGTTGAAGGATTTCCACCTCTCAAAGATGTTCTGCTAGTTGAAGGATTGAAAGCAAATCTAATAAGCATTAGTCAACTTTGTGATGATAACTTGCTTGTTACATTTGATAAAAGTTCTTGTGATGTATTTAATAGTGAAAATGTCCTTGTTATGATAGGTACTAGATCTAAAGATAATTGCTACCTTGCACAGGAAGAAGCAGATTGCTTTCATGCTAAAGTTGATGATGCTGTTCTGTGGCATAGGAAGCTAGGACATGTTCACTATAGGAACCTTGAAAAGCTACAGAAAGTTGATGCTGTAAGAGGCTTACCAAAGATATCCAGCCCAGGTAAGGTTGTATGTGGGGACTGCCTGAAGGGTAAGCAAACCAAAGCTATTCATACACCCCTCCAGGTACAAAGTACAATTCCCAGGACTGGTAAGTGTTTTGAATTATTACACATGGATCTCATGGGTCCTATTGAGGTGAGCAGCCTAAGTAGTAAGAGATATGCCTTTGTTATTGTAGATGATTTCTCTAGATATACATGGGTTAAGTTTCTTAAAGAAAAATCTGATGCATTTAACACATTTAGGATCTTACATGCTAGCATCAAAAATCTGTATGGTTCCTCTGTTTGTAAGATTAGGTCTGATCATGGGAAAGAATTTGAAAATGCTAGTTTCAGTGATTTTTGTGATAAGAATGGAATTTTCCATGAGTTTTCAGCACCTAAGACACCTCAGCAAAATGGGATAGCTGAGAGGAAAAATAGGACACTTCAAGAGATGGCCAGAGTTATGCTTAATGCTAGAAACCTATCTAAAAGACTTTGGACTGAAGCTTTAAATACTGCATGTCATATAAGTAATAGGGCTTATCTTAGACCTGGTACAAATATGACACCATATGAAATCTTGAAGGGTTCGAAACCAAATATTGCTCATTTTCATGAATTTGGATGTGATTGTTACTTGTTGAATGATAGAGACTATCTTAGTAAGTTTGATCCAAAAAGTGAAAAGTGCATATTTGTTGGTTATTCTGTGAATAGTTCTGCTTTCAGGGTTTATAATCCAAGATTGAAGACTGTTCAAGAATCAGTTAATATAGTGTTTGATGATTCCACCTTTGATACAGGTACTGATGAAGTTACTGTCTCTGATGTTGCCCCAACGTTGGAAACAGAGACTGTCCCAACATCAGGAGCAGAAGCTGGAGACACTGAAATTGAGACTGATTCTAATGTTGAGTTGACACCTGCTGCTGTTAGGCCAACATCCCCACAGTCCAATTCAGAGGATGACATTGTCGATGAACCTAGGAGAGATCCCCCTACTAGGATTCAAAAGGACCATCCAGCTTCACAAGTGATAGGTGAAATCACTGGACGCATGAAGACTCGCAACAAAGACAGGGTAAACTATAAAAATATGGTAAGGTTGTGTGTCTGCATGTCTTCCACTTGCACTGTAAGTAATGCTTCCTGTTTTGTCTCAAATATTGAACCTAAGAATGTGAATGAAGCTCTTAAGGATAGTAAATGGATAAATGCTATGCAAGATGAACTGTTGCAATTCACCAAAAATCATGTTTGGAATCTAGTGCCTAGACCTTCTAATGTGAATGTTATAGGAACTAAGTGGATTTTCAAGAACAAAACTAATGAAGATGGTGTAATTGTAAGAAACAAAGCTAGGCTTGTTGCACAAGGTTATACTCAGGTAGAAGGAATTGACTTTGATGAGACATTTGCTCCAGTAGCTAGGATAGAATCTATTAGATTACTTCTTGCTATTGCATGTTGTCTTAAGATTAAGCTCTACCAGATGGATGTGAATGGTGCTTTCCTTAATGGTTTGATAGACAAAGAAGTATATGTTGAACAACCTAAAGGTTTTGCTGATCCTAAATATCCTAATTATGTGTATAAACTTGAGAAAGCTTTGTATGGTTTAAAACAGGCACCTAGAGCTTGGTATGAAAGACTAACTCAATTTTTGTTAAGTCTTGGGTTCAATATAGGAGATGGAGACAGAACCT
This sequence comes from Linaria vulgaris, assembly GCA_948329865.1. Classification (NCBI taxonomy): domain Eukaryota; kingdom Viridiplantae; phylum Streptophyta; class Magnoliopsida; order Lamiales; family Plantaginaceae; genus Linaria; species Linaria vulgaris. The sequence continues at coordinate 29,105,297 of OX415252.1, forward strand.
TGTTTATTCTAAGAAAGAGTTCTGATGTTTGTATTGCTCAGATCTATGTGGATGACATTGTTTTTGGTTCTACTAACAAGTCTACTCTAGACAAGTTTGTTGAGTCAATGACAGGGACATTTGAAATGAGAATGATTGGAGAGCTGAACTACTTTCTGGGATTGCAAGTGAAGCAACTGGAAAATGGTATGTTCTTAAACCAGGAGAAGTATGCAAGGAACCTGGTAAAGAGATTTGAGCTACATGTGTCAAAACCTTGCAAAACTCTCATGTCTTCTTCTATGAAGATTACTAAGGATGGCACTGGAGACAATGTTGACCCAACATTGTACAGATCTATGATTGGTAGTCTTCTATATCTCTCTGCCTCTAGACCAGATATTATGTTTTCTGTTTGTGTTTGTGCTAGGTACCAAGCTGATCCAAAGCAATCTCACTTGATTGCTGTGAAGAGAATATTAAGATATATATCTGGAACTTCATCATTGGGCATTTGGTATTCTTTTGATACAAATACAAATCTTGTTGGTTTTAGTGATTCTGATTGGGCAGGTGATGTAGATGACAGAAAATCCACAAGTGGGGGCTGTTTCTATTTGGGAAACAATCTTGTTTCATGGTATAGCAGGAAACAGAATTGTGTGTCATTATCTACAACTGAATCTGAATATATAGCTGCTGGCAGTTGTGTTACCCAGCTAGTATGGCTTAAACACATGTTGCTGGACTATGGGTTAGATAGTGATACTCTCCTCATGTTTTGTGACAATCTTAGTGCCATTAGTATCTCAAGGAATCCTGTTCAGCATTCTAGAACTAAGCATATAGATATAAGACATCATTACTTGAGAGACATGGTTGAGGACAAAATGATCAACATTGAGCATATTGAGACAAATAATCAGCCTGCTGATATGTTTACTAAACCTTTAGATAGTGAGAGATTCTTCAGTTTGAGGAAATCTCTCGGCATGTGCAATATGTGAGAATGTTAGGAGCCCAGTGTTGACATAACACCACTGTCTAGCACTGGTTAATGGTTGTGGTGTAGGATGTAACTTTTTGTTTTTTTTGTTTCTTTTCTTTTCTTTTTGAGTCACATTGATCTTTGTTTTGGCATATTTGATTGTGTGGTTGATCACTGTGTTTTACTAATCTTTCTAGCTTGCAGATTCACATCTAAGTTTTGAAAAGTATAAATCTCTAAAGTGTGTCTGAGGTTGTGTTAACCTAACATATGGAGAAGCTGGGGTACACAAAGTTCACTACTTTGATGTCTATTCTGGTGTGTCTTATTCATATGAAAAGGTTTTACAGGACATGTGGAGAAGCTGGGGTTCATGATGTTGACAGCTTCAATGATATTCAGTTGTGCTTATTTGCATGTCTCTGTTTGTTTTGGCCAAGGGGTACATAAGAGTGGTTCTTTCTACTAGGGTGTTTGGGGTTTCGATTGCCTTCACTTGGTAGCATTGATCACTTAGTGCTCTCTTGTATGCAGGTTGGTAAACAAGTATGCATAAGGAATTGGGGTATTGGGGTACATGATAAATGTGTTGCCAGTATTCAAGACCTTTGTACTTGCCTAACTTGTTGCTGATAATGTTGTTACTGGGGTGTGTGGAGTCTAGTACTGCCCTCATTCAGTAATGTCATTATCCTTTTTTAAAAACAACCCTCAGTTTTTGTTCTAAAGAGATAATGAAAATAGTAAAGATTTGATGTGATGTGAACTGTTGCTGGTTTGGAAAGTGATTCACTGTGTATACCATCTGTCAATGTTGTCATAACATTGTTGCATTCATTCTAGAACTGCATTGTCTTTCATCTTTGGTTAGTGTGGTTGACTAGGTTTGGGCTTAGGGGGAGTATATAGTCCCTTTCATGTGTTGAGGCATACTCTTTGGGTGACATTCTGCAGGTGACACACTATTTGTGACCTTCTATGCTGTGGAAGTGGATTAATTCTCTAATTCATAACTGCTTATCTCTGTGTGTTTTCTGTTTGATATGTTACTTATTCATGATTTTGATCTAAATCTTATGTTTTTGGTACTCACTTGCTACTTTGGTGAAGTTTCAGATATAAGTTTGGATATATCTCACGCTCTCACATGAAATTGCCTTGAAGAAGCCCAAAACCTCAAATATTATGGTTTGAAAACCTACTGGTTTGAATGTTACTCTACTCTCTGATCTGAATGTTATTCCAACATTGCCACACGGTCTGCACAACATTGAAGTCAGTAACTTATAAGTTTGTTTAAAATTTTAAAAACTGAGTTTTTATTGTTTTATTGTGAACTGCTCTGGTTACTTGTTGTGTTTAAGTGACACGTGGTGAAGTTCTTACGCGGGAATAGAGGAGTGGGAAAACTTAATTGATCATATTCCATAATCCTACTTACATTCATTCCTTCTCTCTCCACTCTTCACAACTTAAAAGAACAACTTGCCCTAATTTCTGTCACTTGTGCAAATTGTCCTTCTTTCTGCAAATATATATCTAAAAATCTCTCATATTTTTCTCTCAATTCTCAAAACTAACATGGCAAGCAAGACTCCTTTAGACACTCTTGCAGATTTGGACGTGAATGTCAAGAAAACAACAACACGCACCAGGGCTGCTGCGCGTGAGGATCAAGGACGGCCTACTGCTCAAGTTGCTGCAAAACGACCAACGATTCCTTATCAACGACGGGGAAAGCGAGCTAAGAATGTGGAATCTAAGTCGAATGTTGGCGCAACATCAGAAGCCCATGAATCTGAATCTGAGGTAAATGTGGCTAACCCTAAACCCCAAGTGAATAATGTTGATAATCTAGTTGAGGGGGAGGGATCTGGAGCTGGTTCTGGAAGAAAGAGAACACCTATGGGGTCTAGGCCAATGAGTAAAATAGCCTTGCAAAGAGCTGAGGCTAGAAGAGCTCAAAGAGAGAGACTTGAGAAGAAAAAGGCTGAGACTAAGGCTAAGGCTGAGGCTGAGAGAGTGAGGAAAGGGAAACAGATTGTGGATGAGGAAGTTGAGGTAGTTGATATAGAAGAAGAGGAGAAAGAGGAAGAGGAAACTGCTGCTGAAGAGTCTAAAGCTAGTGGTGATGGTGATGAGAATGAAGAAGAGTACTGTGACACTCTTGCATTATCCTATTTTAGTAAGGAAGCTAGGTCTAGATACTATCTTAATAAGGAGATAGAGGACAAGGCTTATGACTTTAGAAAGAGGGATTTTCACAAAGAGAGGGTCATGGACATGGACAGCTTTAAAAGAAACAGAGTTTTTGAGTTGGTGAAAGCAAGAGGGGTTCAGAATTCAATGAAGAAGCATGGTGATTATGCTCCTGAGCTTGTACAAGAATTCTACCTGAATCTCTCAAAGTATATCACTTGTGAGTTGTCTCCCAAATATGGTCAAGCTTGGGTAAGAGGACAAGTGTTTGACATTAGTCCTAAGAAGATAAATGAGATTTGGGGACTGCCACATGTTGAGGAATCTGAAGATCCAAAGCCAGATGAGGTGATTGAGGATATCACAGGTGGTCTAGAGAGAACCTGGGTTGAACAATTACCAACAACAAAGCTCACTACCCTAAGTGCTGTTCTGCATAAATGTGCATCATATAATTGGCTGCCTACTAAAAATTCTACTGTTTTGACTAAGGAGTCAGCTTACTTGGTCTACAAACTGAAGAATGGGCTTGCTGTGAATATTGGGGTGAGAATTTTAAGGGCTATGGAAGATGCTGCTGGGAGGAAGCAAGGGATTCTACCATTTCCTTCTTTGATCACAACTCTGCTGCTAAAACAGAAGATGAACAAGAAAGAGTTTGGAGGAATGTCAGAGAACAAGGCTATGTTCACCATCACTCAATCCTACTTGTCTAGCACAAGAGTGAAGGACTTGCCTTGGAATCCTGAAGGTGGAGTTGCACCTGGAGAGGAAAAGGAGGCTCAACAATTTGTTGGAGCTTCAGTGCCTCAATCTGATGAGGAAGAAACCAGGGTAACAACAAAATCATTTGTTGATCAGCAGTTGACTTGGTATAGAAGTGCTTATGCCAATCTTCAGAGAGAAATTGCTTTCAAGCAAAAATAAATGCAAGAGCTGGATGTCTTGATTAAGAACATGGAGGAGCTTTCTTCACAAAAAGGGGGAGAGTAATCTAGTTTTTAATTTTTGATTTCTGGTTTTTATGTTTTTGTTTTGATATGTTTTGAACTGTTTCTATTTTGCTGCTAGTTCTTCTTATTTGTTTTGGTTTGTAATGGTAATGCTACTTCGCTTTAACTGCTCTTGATGCTTTTACTTATGAAGATAGTCTATATCTGCTGTTTCTGCTGATAAACTGATGTGCAGGTACATTCTGGTCTTAATGTTGAGACAACATTGATGAGTTAAATGTCTGAACAACTTTTTGAGTTGTGGTGATGACTTTAATGATTAATCTTTGTTATGCCAAGTTAATACTTGATAGTTTGCATTAAGGGGGAGCAGTTTTAGTAGGTTTAGATTCTTATGATTAATTGATATTTGGACATATTATCTGTTATGTGAACAGGTTGATTGGTTTTGTGAAGAAAGGCAAAAAGGGGGAGATTGAAAGTGTAAGATGTTCTGGAATCAATGTTGGATGGATGTTGTGCCAACATCCAGAGAACATTGAAACCTGAGAACATTCTTAACCTGAAACATTGTTCCAAAATTCGAGAACATATTCGGGAAAAAATGTTGGATGGATGTTGAGCCAACATCAGGACAACATTTAAACCCGAGAGTATTCTGTCAATCTGTCTTTAACTGCTTTATTTTAGTTTTGCCTTTATTCACCTATTAATCAAGTTCCACGATTTTAGTTGTCTTTGTTTATGTCCAGGAACATCTCTTAATCATAAGGAAGAACATTACAAGTTTCCTAAGTTGAAGTTTCCACAATTCAAGAGGAGGAGATCGGTCAAGTCAACACGGTTTCAAATAAGGAAAGTTTTGGAGTTCAAGTGCAACTAGGAATCTTTCCAAGATCAACTCTGAATTGAAGAAGGAGTATTTCCTTATTAGAACTCAATCTAATAAAGGGAACTATTATTCAAGAAGGAGATCGAGTTCAAGAAGGAAAGTAGAGTTCAACAAGGAAACAACATAAGTTACCAAAACTGTGTACAACACACCTTGGAGATCAAGTTTGAAGAAACCTATATATAGGGTGTGAAGTACATCAAGATACATAGAGAAACAATAGAGCTTATAAATCCGTAGAGATTTTATCTTAAGCATTGTTGCTATGTTTCTTGTTTTGCAAAGTTTGTGAGTTTTCGAGTTAAGTCTAGGATTAGATTTAAGGAGAAAATTCTTGTCTGCTTTGCTGAGTCCGATCTACAAAAGAGCGAGAGTGATTTTGTGGTGAGGAACATCTTTGGTAAAACCTGCGTGGTTATTTTGCCGTAAGGCTAGATGGTTGATTATTTATAATAAACCATTGAAAATTTATCTTCTTGTGTTCTTTAATTCCGCTGCACATTATACTCTATCAAGAAGATTGTTTGAGATCAAGTTAAGGCAACGCCAGCTTAACTTGAGCTCTGAAACGTGGAAAAGTTGTATCAATCCCGATCCAACAATTTCAGAAATCAACTTCAGCCGCATGCAGTTTCATTATACCTGACCCTTCGGACAGAAATGTTTGTTTATTACAGGCAGATCTTATTTAAGTAGGGTGGCGGGCGAATATATCAAGTAGAAATGGAATTGATAACCTAAAAAAAATTTAATCTCCTTTCAGCTTCTTTTAAGAATAATTACAACTACATCCCTTAAATTTAGTTTAAGCATACAAATACCTTTAAACTTAGCAAAAATCATTTCCTTTGATTTAATATTACTTATTTCCTTATTATATTTTTGTCTTCTTATTATACGTGGATCCTCCTTCCTTTTCTTTCATTTTTTCAATGTTTTGACTCCAACATAAATAAATATCAAAGTCAAGTAAATCAATAATTCGAAACAAGTGGCAATGAGTAAAAGACGCGCGAGCATGGCTAAAACAACGTGAGTGCGTTGGTAATTAATGTGCGTACCATTTGATCCTCCCTCTTAAGCTGGGGCCAAAGACCGCCTACAAAAAGCTTAACTTCAATATGACCGACTATAAAAAGCTTAATTTCAATATGACTGACTGGAATTACCTACAACATGCTTGTTTAGTTATTCTTATTTCGATAATCATTTAACTTGGATATTGTTTTAACACAAGAATGACAATGGTATCTTTTTCATTTAATTAGATATCTTCATAATTTGTTGCCTTTCGAATAAAGTACCAGACATATACTTTGCTTAGTAAGATTTGATTTATGGATCACTATTACACCCATTTACTATTTGTAGTGCAATGTCTTCTCCCTTGTTTGTGGGCTCCACTAACATGGGATCTATGCACACATGTGCTTTTCTCATTTTCACGTTGGATGATCTATGACTACTCATGCTCGGTGCATGTTATCGTAGAAACAAGGGGTTCACAGTTAAGTCCAATAAAAAAAAAATCACAAGTTAGTCGAATTTTTAGGTCGAACCATAATCAAAATTAGTCACTTGGTTCGGTTTTCGATTTTCGCTTTTGGAGTTTTAAAAAAATCAAGTTCTTCTACAACTCCGCCCTGGTTTACTTGAGTTAACCGATAACCGCTCAGTTTAAATAAAATTGGGAGTTCCATTTCGCTAGGCCCGCTATTCTATAGCTTTGTTGAACTTGACTTGTTATTATCTGAGATGCTTTCAAAGTAACATAACAATGTTTGACTGTTAAGCTTTATGAATTAATGGATGGTTTGATTGATATGCATTACGTACACCGATGAATGTATATTTGGATATCAGTGCTACAAATTCTTTTGGATTGTTACAAATATAATATTGTTTGACTATTTTTAGAGATGTGATTTTCAATTATATATATGTTATAGTTAGAACATGGCTTGTTTTTATTAATAGACAAGCTTGTAATGTGAAATAAGTTTTTAATTTGACATTTAAATTTTATAAATTCATTGTTTTTTAAAGAATCTCCGATATTTATTAATTGTGCGGAAAATATTTTTTTTCTCGAAAGAGTAGGTGTTGGTTTCCTCGAAACTATAACTAAAACTGAACGATTTTAACCGAAAACCAAAAAAATTGATTAGTTCGATTATTGGTTATCATTTCGAGTACTTATTATTTTAATCAAAATAGTACTATTACCGACCAAAACCTGGTCCCTAAAAGCAACGGCTAGTACTATTAGCGACTGGAGTTCGGTCGCTAAAGCTAGTTTTCGTTGTTATTTGCGACTGGAATCCGGTAGCTATTAGGTCTGTTGTCCTTATAAATTACCCCTCATTCAATTTTATAATTCATTCAATCTTCCTAATTTGCTTAGGTATCGTTACAACTATTTTATTTTATTTTTCTCTATAATTTCTTAATATAATGATCACAAATTTGTTTATATATTTGGTTGTTTATTACTAGATATTGTGGTAAATGCAACGAGGGACGTGCACACATAATACTTGAACTAAGAAAATTTCTAAGCTACAACAAGTAAGTATTGACTTCACTTCTATGTACTCATTATTGCGTTATAGCATGTTTGTGATATTTAATATAAATGATATATTTATTGGTAGAATTAATTGTAACAATTTATTTTTAATTTTGTTAGATTGAAAATGAATTATCTCGCCGATAGCTATTGGATGTATGATATGATTGATAATAATACAGGTTATTTGAAAGAACATTACGTGGTTGGAGTTCGTTCATTCATACAATATGCCTCGCAACAGAAAAAATACTTAGATCTAAGCAACCGTGTTAGGTGCTTGTGGGAAAAATGCATCAATTTTAATTTTTTTAATCGAAACGTAGTCCGTGATCATCTTTATAAGTCAGGCTTTACGTATCAATATTGGGTATGGGTGTTGCATGGAATCTCCTTTCTTTATATATTTTGTCCATGATCATTAGAGGAAAAAGTTCATGAGATTCCTTCCATGGCTTCATTAAGTTGAGATTTCAACACCATCAAATCTTCTTCGCCTTTAGAGAGTTTAGGAACTCCCACCAATTTCAAAAACCATAATATAATATTTGCACCATCCTTTTCAAAGCAATATGTATTGTTTTTTCCAACATGGATGACTTTTCGATGATATTACCAAGGTCGACCAAGAAACAAATGCAAGCATCCATTGGCACAACATCACACCGAGCACCATCTTGGTAATTCTTGGCCATGGAGAAATGGACAAGAGACATTTTATCCACATTAATTTGATTTCCTTTATAAAGTCATGTAAACTTATAAGGATGTGGATGTACCTCAGTTTTGAGTCCCAACTTGTCCACCATTTCTATGGCCACCATGTTTTCGCAACTCCCTCCATCTATAAGAACATTGCAAACTTTTCCTTTTGATGTGCACTTAGTGTGAAAAATATTGCGTCGAAGCCAATCTTTTGATGTGCACTTAGCCACAATAACTTCTCCTTGATTGGCATAAGTGATTCTTCAACTTCATTGTCTTCTTCTTCTTAAAATGGTTCATCTTCTTCAATAAGAGAAAAAATTCTTCTATTCAGGCAATTAACAGCAAAATGTCCAAGTCCATGACTTCTGAAACATCGACGAGATTTTGAGTTAACCATTTCATTCCTGTTGGAGGTGCCTTCGATGGATTTACCTTTCAGGTAAACTGAGTAGGGTAGATGCCTTCTGTTTTTTGGAATGTGTTTCCTTAATCCATGAACAAGACAGATTCTTTGGTACTTCATTGAGTTGCTTTTCAACCTTCAATGAGAGCTTGATAACATCATTATAGGTCCAATATGGCTGCAATTAGATAACGAAGCTATTGTTTGCTCTCCAATTCTATAATTTTGGTCTCATCAAAGGATGATCAAACTCTGCTGTATATTCTTCGATAGATTTTTCTCGTTGCTTCAAATTTTGGAACTTGAGAGAAGTATCGTGTAGGTTGTTATCCAAAAAGAATTTTCTCTTGAGCATCTTTTTCATCTTTTCTCACGTAACGATCTGCTCTTTTCCTTCACCAGGTGGTTGTCTTAAATAATTTCCCACCAAATCGACGCGTGTATTGTAAGCTTCATGGACACCAACATCACTTTTCGATATTCAAGCACGTCATGATACTCAAATATCCTCTCTATGGGTGCAGGCAATTAATGATTTTTTTTGGTTGCATTCTTCCAGACTCGTGAATATCTTCGTCCATGTGCATCATGTTGTCTCCCGCGTGAACTAGTACTCGATCTACGATGATGATGAAATAAAGTGTACACCTTTTCATTGGCTCCATAATCACCCTCTGAATCATAATGAGACTCTTCGTATTCCAAAGGTTTGCGCTAATCTAGGCATCGTTGGAGTTGACGCCCTTGTCACCTCAAGTCTTTCAACTCGATATCATGAAGAACACATTGATCCATGGAGTTTTTCCTCGGCTCTGGCACCATTTTGATGACGGTAAATTAAACAAGTGAGGAGAAAACACAAGAGAACACTTAAAAATTATTTTTACACAATGGAAATCTATCAAAAGGTATAGAAGTTTAAAAAAGTATGAGACTTTATAAGGAGAAGTTTTAATTTTATTTCAATTTGAATTGGCAAAACATTTCAAGGCTACGTGAGATCAAGTTCTGGAACTATCTTCTGACTCTTCAACTTCTTGGACATTAACCAATACAAATTAACTCTTAGAAAATGTAAATTTTGACCCAAAAAGATGGTAAGAATATAACCAACTTAAAGATTAATGAAAGTAAAAGCTGAATTTAGTAAGGAATAAACAAAGGACTCAAACTTGATAGAATTCGAAAAAGTTTGTGATGTCTTAGAAAAATAGCCAAAACTCCCTCTAAAAAATTCCAAATGACTTTTCCTTTGTTGCATTAAAAAGAGGAGTCGTAGGGATTTCCAACAATATGTAGCACGCCTTCTAGATTTCTTTGAATTAGAGAAGTTTTACGGAACAAGTTGGGCTCCTTGCTCGGCGCTGAAGTCTAATGTTAGGCCCAAGAACATTCTTGAACTTGTTTTCCTAAATAAAATTTGAGAATTTGACTTGATTCAACTCTTACTTGGATCACACCATCCGGCTGCAGCTAGCAAGACATTGACAAAGTGTTGGACTGATTTTTCTTGCACCATATACTGTGAACAACACATATTTTCACGTTAATTTAGTGTTCATATATTATGTAACATAGTAATATCAAGGCCACACGTGCGTGTCAAAGATGGATGACATAGTCCAGAGAGTCCATGTTTTTGCAAGGTTATTTTTAATCAACTATAAATGTATCTGACCATTTTCTTTGATCGTCCAGAAAAGAAAGATTTTTACGTCTGTCAATCGATGCATATCTTACATATGACTGAGTTAAAAGCATCATCAAGCACATTATTTATGGAAAATCTAGGGGAAAGCATGCATGAAAAAATTATGTGATCTTTCTATTTTACAACAACAGTCGTTTTTACCACGTTATTATTCAAGTACAGAGGAAACTTGATAAAAGTGTTTATTAGTGAACATAGAATTTATTTTGGTCTTATTTCGTCTAGGTTACAATACACCGAGAAATCGATACAGTGGGGCCTGACTTAACCAAAATAATGTTATCCTATTACAGTGAATGGACTAGCTTGGTTCGGAACACCTATTACACATAAAGAAATATAAGGTTACAGGAAATAATCCCTAAATGGCCAAGTTGAGGGAACAGTCGAACGTGAGAGATTTGGTACTCTTTGATTGTTGACTTGCAGGCATTAGGTTCTCATGATATCAGACTGAACGTGGGAACTTGCCAAGCTGCCTACGTATCCCATTAAGGGAATCCAGCCGAACGTAGTTCATTTGTCTCTTTTGAGGTGCCTCTATTAGGTCAACCCCTTGTTGGTTGGGCTGCCAGGTTCACTTGGTTCGGCATTGGCGTGACTTCACGGTTTCGATCATATCTCATTGCAGGATGATCGAAACCTCGATCCGCTTCCCTATATGGACCCTGACTCATGTTGCTTTCAGGCCATGTATGGGTTCGATGTGTGCATCAAATTGGGAGCGCATCGAATTGGGAGAGCATCGAATTGGGGGCGCATCGAGTTGGGGGTGCATCGAATTGGGGCGCATCGAATTGGAGCGCATCGAATTGGGGGTGCATCGAATTGGGGGCGCATCGAATTGGGGGCGCATCGAATTGGGGGCGCATCGAATTGGGACGTATCGAATTGGAGCGCATCGATTTGGCTCGATTCGATGTGTGGCATCTGCGTCCTTCCTCTCTCTCCCCCTCCTTGCGAGGAGTGAGGGGGGTATATATAGGCATGATTCGAGGGCTAAAAGGTCATTTTACACTGATCTGCGCAACTTTACTATTTTGGGCATAACTTTCTCTCTGGACCTCCGAATCGCATTCCGCTTGTTGCGTTGCGACCCAGAGTCATGTGGCTTTCCAATGACATATTACTCAATGTCTAACTAGCTATATAGATATAATGGTGATCCAAATACGGCTAAGGTAGGTTTACCTTTAGGCCTTCTCGACATTCATTGGTCAGTTTCGCGCCTACGTGCCTTTTCTTTGACATGACACATTATACCATATCCCTAGTCCCCCAGTTTGGAGTGTGATTTTGGTACATAAACATACTTCAAACTAGAATGAAGTGCTAGAGCCGTCTCGCCTCAGTCTTGGGGTGATTAATGTCCTTATGCACCAGTGTAGTTTACCGAATAAGCCCACATCATATATTCCCCCAATTTGGGAGACGGTGTCGATCAGAGAGCGAGTGCCAAACTTATAAGATGTATTCTTGACTTACCGCTTTATGCTAGTTATTTTGATAATGTTGAAAATCATGCCCCTAATTGGGAGGCGGTCTGATGCGTGCGACTAGCGCTTAGTGTAGATTAGCACTCGGAGGTGTACGCGCTAGGCCCGTAAGGCTCAGGTTCTGATTGTAATGAACAATTTCTAATTTTCTATTTTTGTGGCGCTCCGTCGCCTTTTTATTAGTCGCACGGTCGTCATTTATGACTATTTAATTTGTTGTTTGATCGAAGGCTCGTAATCGTTGCCTTTTCTTTCAATTGCTATCGTTGCTTTTTACTTTATTTTGAGAACTCGAGCATTCTTCCATAATCACGGAAAGTTATTGTTGTTGTTAGGTGTTTAGGAAGTTGCGGTATCATGTGTCCTTTTAGACAGAGTCTCCGTCCCTTTTTAGTTATTTAGGGAGTTGCGGTATCTCGTGTCGTTTTAGACAGAGTATCTGTCCCTTTTAGTTATTTAGGGAGTTGCGGTATCTCGTGTCGTTTTATACAGAACAGTGATTCAGTATATATCCCCGAACTTAGTCTCCCTTATTAGGCTAATTAATGCTTTTATAACATGACTAGTAGCTCAATCATGAACTGAAAACCTCAAGTTCAACCATACCCGATGCAACAAGAACATAAGGTATTGTTAAATGATAATTATGCCATATTGGGATTTTGTAATGAAGATCCACGCCCCTACTTTTTCCAGAAAGGCAAGGAAAGTGACTTTGAAGAGGCGGTGCCATTATTATCTACTCTCCAACAACACCAATGTAGTATTGATGATCCATTACTACTTGATGAGGGGTTTACGAGTTTTTTTCCTAGGTTGAATGAAATAAGTGTTACTGCTCTCCCTGAGCATCCCAACAACACCAACAACTTTCTACTAATAGAGATTTTAAAATATAGGTAGGATAAATATTTGAGGTGTAACTAAAAATTCATGAGAATCCTTTCTGTTATTTCGTGTTTTATCATATGTTTTACTATTTTATTGTATTGAAATACGTCATATAATATAACACACTGTAACTAAGTATAGTTAAAACGAGACACAAGGAGTATGCCACTATATCATAGAAAACACAACTTGAAAAACATATGTCATGAGATTATGTGGAACCCTTGCAAGTTTATGCATGGTTCACCTGGAGGCGAAGATTGATTCATTTAATGACTCCCAAATAACTCACTATATAACGCCTAATTTCTCCTTTGAAAGGCCACTGCAACTTGTTCACCTCGTTTTGGTGGAAGACCCAAATTTTCATCGGGGTGTTAACTAGTTCTATTTTTTATTTAATTTAATTTAAGTTTCATTATTTTCCTCATATCTATATGTTTATGTAGATACGGTGACCTCATTTTTTTGGGTTACAATCGCCATACTTGTTGCATCGAAAAGAAAATATTGTTGCATCGAAAAGAAAATAAAAAAGGGTTTTTGGTCTCCTGATGCAGATGAAAAGTTCAGGAATTACATTACCAAAAATAGTTGACGTTGTTAGAGTACCGTTCAAAAACAAGTCGGTGTACATTTCTTCAATTAAATTGATGTCTTTTATTTTTATTTGTTTATCAACAAACATACTAGAATCTTTTGATACACAAGAGTTAATTATCTTATATTATATATTTGGTGGTTTACAAGGTTAAAGGTGTTGAAAGAGTTGTAAACATAGGCAGATAGGCTACCCGAGGCCTGATCTAAAGAGAGGGGGCTTCACTGACAAAGAAATTAGTGATCTGAATGGCCTCCACGAGCTGTTAGGAAACATGTTAAAAACAACACCATATTAACTATAATAAACTTTTACAACTGAATAAATAATTGCCATTTTTGCATGTCGTGGTAATTATTTTTGTTTTTATGTGTAGATGCCCTAAGATTGTGAAGCACATGCCAGACTGAACTGATAATTGGTAACGAGATCAAAAACTTTTGGAGTTCAACTATGAAAAATATTGTTGGCTTTATACAAAGCTCACGTTATTAATAAGTCTGCTCCCCAACTCTCTCATAATCTTCAAATTAGTTCTGGTGTGATCTGTAACACTCCAAACAATAGTAACAACAACATGATAATAATGATAATCTGTTCTTCTCAAATGCACCAGTGGCGCCACAAGTGTATATTCCAAATCAAATACATATGTCGCTTCATGGGTCTTCACCTAGAATTGATACTAAAATTTTCTACAAAACAAATTTAGCCCAACCCCCTATTCAAGTACATAACAGTGATTCAGTATATATACCCGAACTTAATCACCCTTATTGGGCTGATTATTGCTTTTATAACATCCCTCCACAAGTGTGACTTATTAATCAGGGCCAAGTTCTTGTGCAAAGTGATAATAATATGTTTGGTGGCTTTCATGACCTAAACATGAGTAGTAGCTCCATCATGAACTCAAAACCTCAAGTTGAAGCATACCCGATGCAACAAGAACATAAGGTATTATCAAATGATAATTATGCCATATTGGGATTTTCTAACGAAGAGCTATGCCCCACCTTTTTCCAGAAAGGCAAGGAAAGCGAATTTGATGAGGCGATGCCATTATTATCTACTCCTGAACAACACCAATGTAGTATTGATGATCCAATACTACTTGATGAGGGGTTTACGAGTTTTTTTCCTGGTTTGACTGAAATAAGTGTTACCGCTCTCCCTGAGTATCCCAACAACACCAACAACATCGAGTTGTACTTCCAATGTACATTGCATGTAAGGTTGTAAACATTTATTGTTCAACTCTAGTTGGACCTTAAATGTATATTGTATGTAAGGTTGTATACATTTCTTGTGTTGTTTATGACGTCATATAACTTTCTACTAATAGAGATTTAAAAAAATAGGTAGGATAAATCTTTGAGGTGTAACTAAAAATTCATGAGAATCCTTTATGTTATTTTGTGTTTTATCATACGTTTTACAATTTTATTGTATTGAAATACGTCATATATTATAACACACTGTAACTATGTTTAGTTACACGAGACACATGGAGTATGCCACTATATCATAGAAAACACAACTTGAAAAACTTATGTCATGAGATTATATGCAACCCTTGCAAGTTTATGCATGGTTCACCTGGTGGCGAAGATTCATTCATTTAATGACTCCCAAATAACTCACTATATAACGCTCCATTTCTCCATTGAAAGGCCACTGCAACTTGTTCACCTCATTTTGGTGGAAGGCCCTAATTTTCATCGTGGTGTTAAATAGTTCTATTTTCTTATTTAATTTAATTTAATTTTTATTTTATTTTCCTCATATCTATATGTTTATGTAGATACAGTGACCTCATTTCTTTGGGTTACAATCACCATACTTGTTGCATCGAAGATAAAATATTGTTGCATCGAAAAGAAAATAAAAAAGGGTTTCTGGTCTCCTGAAGCAGATGAAAAGTACAGGAACTACATTAAGAAAAATGGTTGACGTTGTTAGACATCCGTTAAAAACGAGCCGGTATACATTTCTTTAATTAATTTGATATGTCTTTTATTTTTTATTTGTTTATCAACAAACTTACTTGAATCTTTCTATACACAAGAGTTAATTATCCTATATTATATATTTGGTGGTTTATAAGGTTAAAGGTGTTGAAAGAGTTGTAAACTTAGGCAGATAGACTACCTGAGGCCTGATCTGAGGCCTGATCTAAAGAGAGGGGGCTTCACTGACAAAGAAATTAGTGATCTGAATGGCCTCCACGAGCTGTTAGGAAACATGTTAAAAAAAACACCATATTAACTATAATAATTTTTTACAACTGAATAAATAATTGCCATTTTAGCATGTCATAGTAATTATTTAGGGCGAAATATTTTTTTTACCCTTTAATTTTTTCCCACTTCAAGTTTTGCCCTTTATTTTTTTGGGCTTAGAAAATGCCCGCTAATTTATTTTTTTTTAATAAAAATTGTCGTCGCGCTTTTATTTGGGCCAGCTCTAAGCCCAGTCTACGTGGCAGTTGACATGGCGTACGAATGATTGCCACGTGGCGCCACGTCAATTTTTTTAGATTGTTGAAATATATACAAAAAGATATATCTTTATTTATTAAAAACAATAAGATATCTAACTCCTTAAAAAGAGTATATCTTTATTTATTAAAAATAATAAAATATTTAATTCTTTAATATAAAAAAAATAAACAATTATATCTAATATATTTTAAAAATATGAAATTATAAAAACTTGTTGTATAATTCTAATTTTAAAAACTTGGTTTTTAATAGCTAATAAATTTTAAAAAACAAGTCAAAAAAATTGACAAAAAATATTCCAACATTAACAATATTTTTCTTCCTCTTATAATTAAACTTTATCTATAATTCATTTAAATAACTTAATAGTTAAAAAAATGAAAAATGAAAACAAAACCCTCCCCCCACCGAACAACCACACTTCAACCACCACCACACGCCCACCACCACCAACACCACACGGCCAATTGACCGCCTCCGAGACCCACCACCACCACACGCCCATTACCACCAGAACCACACTTCCACCATCACCACACGTCCACCACAACCATACGTCCACCACCACCATACGCCTACCACAGCCAACACCACACGCTCAATTGACCGCCTCCGAGACCCACCACTACCAACAACACACGCCCAATTGATCGCCTCCAAGACCCACCACCACCACCACACGCCGCCCACCACCAGATCTTCTCTCTCTCTCTCTCTCTCTCTCTCTCTCTCTCTCTCTCTCTCTCTCTCTCTCTCTCTCTCTCTCTCTCTCTCTCTCTCTCTCTCTCTCTCTCTCTCTCTCTCTCTCTCTCTTCTTTTCTCAGTCGCAGAAGAAGAAGAAATCCTTCTTCTTCTTTTTTTCTTTTCTCAGTCGAAGAAGAAGAAGAAGAATTCCTTCTTGTTTTTCTTTTTGTTTTCAAATTTCTTTTTCTTTTTATTTTTAAAAAAAACTGTTATAGATTTTTTAGCCCAAAAATATATATCATTGAAATATTTTTATTTTTAATATTTACTAGTAAGTATTAATTTATTAAACATTTTAAAATAAACTCTATATTAAACTTGAATTTATACATTATTTTTTTATGATTTACAACAATATACAATAAAATTTCATTTAATTTTGACTTAAAAATAAGTGCAAAATCTTTACTTTTTTTTGTTTTAATTTTTTACTAAAATTGGACCAAGCCCAAATTAAAGCCCGTCGGGCAATTTTTATTCAAAATAAATAAGTTAGCGGGCATTTTCTAAGCCCGAAAGGATAAAGGGCAAAACTTGAAGTTGGAGAAAATTAAAGGGCAAAAAAAATATTTCGCCCAATTATTTATCTTTTTATGTGTAGGTGCTCTAAGACTGTTAAGCACATGCCAGACTGAACTGATAAATGGTAACGAGATCAAAAACTTTTGGAATTTAACTATGAAAAAGATTGTTAGCTTTTTGCAAAGCTCGCCTTATTAATAAGTCTGCTCTTCGACTCTCTCATAATCTTCCAATGAGTTATGGTGTGATCATTAATACTCCAAATAACAATAACAACAACAATAATAATAATGATAATCGGTTTTTCTCAAATGCACCAGTGGTGCCACAATTTTATATTCCAAATCAAATACATATGTCGATTCAAGGGTCTTCACCTAGAATTGATACTAAGATTTTCTACAAAACAAATTTAGCCCAACCCCCTATTCAAGTACAGAACAATGATTTAGTACATACACCCGAACTTAATATCCCTTATTGGGCTGATTAAGGCTTTTATAACGTCCCTCCATGAGTGTGACTTATTAATCAGGCCCAAGTTCTTGTGCAAAATGATAATACTATGTTTGGTGGCTTTCATAACCTAAACATGACTAGTAGCTCGATCATGAACTCAAAACCTCAAGTTCAAGCATACTCGATGCAACAAGAACATAAGGTATTGTCAAATGATAATTATGCCATATTGGGATTTTGTAACGAAGAGCCACGCCCCAACTTTTTCCATAAAAGCAAGGAAAACGACTTTGACGAGGCTATGCCATTATTATCTACTCTCGAACGACACCAACGTAGTATTGATGATCCATTACTACTTGATGAAGGGTTTACGAGTTTTTTTCCTGGTTTGAATGAGATAAGTGTTACTGCTCTCCCTGAGTATCCCAACAATACCAACAACATCGAGTTGTACTTCCAATGTACATTGTATCTAAGGTGGTAAACATTTATTGTTCAACTGTAGTTGGACCTTAAATGTATATTGTATGTAAGGTTGTATACATTTCTTGTGTTGTTTATGACGTAATATAACTTTCTACTAATAGAGATTTTAAAAAATAGGTAGGATAAATCTTTGAGGTGTACCTAAAACTTCATGAGAATCCTTTATGTTATTTCGTGTTTTATCATACGTTTTACTATTTTATTGTATTGAAATACGTCATATATTATAACACACTGTAACTAAGTATAGTTACACGAGACACATGGAGTATGCCACTATATCATAGAAAACACAACTTGAAAAACTTATGTCATGAGATTATAAGGAACCCTTGCAAGTTTATGCATGGTTCACCTGGTGGCGAAGATTCATTCATTTAATGACTCCCAAATAACTCACTATATAACGCTCCATTTCTCCCTTGAAAAGCCATTGCAACTTGTTCACCTCATTTTGGTGGAAGGCCCTAATTTTCATCGGGGTGTTACATAGTTCTATTTTTTTATTTAATTTAATTTAATTTTTATTAGTTTCCTCATATCTATATGTTTATGTAGATACAATGACCACATTTCTTTGGGTTACAATCATCATACTTGTTGCATCGAAAAGAAAATAGTGTTGCATCGAAAAGAAAATAAAAAAGGGTTTTTGGTCTCCTGATGTAGATGAAAAGTTCAGGAATTACATTACAAAAAATGGTTGACGTTGTTAGAGTACAGTTCAAAAACAAGCCGAAATACATTTCTTCAATTAAGATGATATGTCTTTTATTTTTATTTGTTTATCAACAAACTTACTTGAATCTTTCAATACACGACAGTTAATTATCTTATATTATATATTTGGTGGTTTATAAGGTTAAAGGTGTTGAAAGAGTTGTAAACTTAGGAAGATAGACTACTTGAGGCCTGATCTAAAGAGAGGGGGCTTCACGGACAAAGAAATTAGTGATCTGAATGGCCTCCACGAGCTGTTAGGAAACATGTTAAAAACAACACCATCTTAATTATAATAAACTTTTACAACTGAATAAATAATTGCCATTTTGCATGTCTTAGTAAATAAAAAAGGGTTTTTGGTCTCCTGGTGCAGATGAAAAGTTTAGGAAATACATTACGAAAAATGGTTGACGTTGTTAGAGTACCGTTCAAAAACAAGCCGGCATACATTTCTTCAATTAAGATGATATGTCTTTTATTTTTATTTGTTTATCAACAAACTTACTTGAGTCTTATGATACACAAGAGTTAATTATCTTATATTGTATATTTAGTGGTTTATAAGGTTAAAGGTGTTGAAAGAGTTGCAAACTTAGGCAGATAGACTACTTGAGGCCTGATCTAAAGAAAGGGGGCTTCACTGACAAAGAAATTAGTGATCTAAATGGCCTCCACGAGCTGTTAGGAAACATGTTAAAAACAACACCATCTTTATAATAATTTTTTACAACTGAATAAATAATTGACATTTTGCATGTCGTAGTAATTATTTATGTTTTTTTGTGTAGGTGCTCTAAGATTGTGAAGCACATGCCAGACTGAATTGATAATTGGCAACGAGATCAAAAACTTTTGGAATTCAACTATGAAAAAGATTATTGTCTTTTTACAAAGCTCACATTAATAATAAGTCTGCTCCACAACTCTCTCATAATCTTCCAATTAGTTCTGGTGTGATCTTTAACACTCCAAACAACAATAACAACAACAACAATAACAACAATAATGATATATCTGTTCTTCTCAAATGCACCAGTGGCACCACAAGTGTATATCCCAAATAAAATACATTTGTCGATTCAAGGGTCTTCACCTAGATTTGATACTAAAATTTCTACAAAACAAATTTGGCCCAACCCCTATTCAAGTACAGAACAGTGATTCAGTATATATACCTGAACTTAATCTCCCTTATTGGGCTGATTAATGCTTTTATAACATGAATAGTAGCTCAATCATGAACTGAAAACCTCAAGTTCAACCATACCCGATGCAACAAGAACATAAGGTATTGTTAAATGATAATTATGCCATATTGGGATTTTGTATCGAAGAGTCACGCCCCAACTTTTTCCAGAAATGCAAGGAAAGCGCCTTTGAAGAGGCGATGCCATTATTATCTACTCTCGAACAACACCAATGTAGTATTGATGATCCATTACTACTGGATGAGGGGTTTACGAGTTTTTATCCTGGTTTGAATAGGGGTTGGGCCGAATTTGTTTTGTAGAAATTTTAGTATCAAATCTGGTTACGAGTGTTACTGCTCTCCCTAAGTATCCCAACAACACCAACAACATCGAGTTGTATTTCCAATGTACATTGTACGTAAGGTTGTAAATATTTATTGTTCAACTCTAGTTGGACCTTAAATGTATATTGCATGTAAGGTGGTATACATTTCTTGTGTTGTTTCTACTAATAGAGGTTTTAGAAAATAGGTAGGATAAATCTTTGAGGTGTAAATAAAAATTCATGAGAATCCTTTATGTTATTTTATTGTATTGAAATACGCCATATAATATAACACACTATAACTAAGTATAGTTACACGAGACACAAGGAGTATGCCACTATATCATAGAAAACACAACTTGAAAAACTTATGTCATGAGATTATATGGAACCATTGCAAGTTTATCCATGGTTCACCTGGAGGCGAAGATTCATTCATTTAATGACTCCCAAATAACTCACTATATAACGCCTAATTTCTCCCTTGAAAGGCCACTGCAACTTGTTCACATGATTTTGGTGGAAGACCCTAATTTTCATCGGGGTGTTAAATAGTTCTATTTTTTTATTTAATTTAATTTAATTTTCATTATTTTCCTCATATCTATATGTTTATGTAGATACAGTGACCTCATTTCTTTGGGTTACAATCGCCATACTTGTTGCATCGAAAAGAAAATATTGTTGCATCGAAAAGAAAATAAAAAGGGTTTTTGGTCTCCTGATGCAGATGAAAAGTTCAGGAATTACATTACCAAAAATGGTTGACGTTGTTAGAGTACCGTTCAAAAACAAGCTCGTGTATGGTGTGATCCCAACAACACCAACAACATCTAGTTGTATTTCCAATGTACATTGTACGTAAGGTGTTAAACATTTATTGTTCAACTCTAGTTGGACCTTAAATGTATATTGCATGTAAGGCGGTATACATTTCTTGTGTTGTTTATGACGTAATTTAACTTTCTACTAATAGAGGTTTTAGAAAATAGGTAGGATAAATCTTTGAGGTGTAAATAAAAATTCATGAGAATCCTTTATGTTATTTCGTGTTTTATCATACGTTTTACTATTTTATTGTATTGAAATACGTCATATAATATAACACACTGTAACTAAGTATAGTTACACGAGACACAAGGAGTATGCCATTATATCATAGAAAACACAACTTGAAAAACATAGGTCATGAGATTATATGGAACCCTTGCAAGTTTATGCATGGTTCACCTGAGGCGAAGATTCATTCATTTAATGACTCCCAAATAACTCACTATATAACGCCTAATTTCTCCCATGAAAGGCCACTGCAACTTGTTCACCTAATTTTGGTGGAAGGCCCTAATTTTCATCGGGGTGTTAAATAGTTTTATTTTTTTATTTAATTTAATTTAATTTTCATTATTTTCCTCATATCTATATGTTTATGTAGATACAGTGACCTCATTTCTTTGGGTTACAATCACCATACTTGTTGCATCGAAAGAAAATAAAAAGGGTTTTTTGTCTCCTGATGCAGATGAAAAGTTCAGGAATTACATTACCAAAAATGGTTGACGTTGTTAGAGTACCGTTCAAAAACAAGTTGGTGTACATTTTTCAATTAAATTGATATGTCTTTTATTTTTATTTGTTTATCAACAAACATACTTGAATCCTTTGATACACAAGGGTTAATTATCTTATATTATGTATTTGGTGGTTTATGAGGTTAAAGGTGTTGAAAGAGTTACAAACTTAGGCAGATAGACTACCTGAGGCCTGATCTAAAGAGAGGGGGCTTCACTGACAAAGAAATTAGTGATCTGAATGGCCTCCACGAGCTGTTAGGAAACATGTTAAAAACAACACCATCTTAATTATAATAAATTTTTACAACTGAATGAATAATTGACATTTTGCATGTCGTAGGAATTATTTATGTTTTTTTTGTGTAGGTGCTCTAAGATTGTGAATAACATGCCAAACTGAATTTATAATTGGCAGCGAGATCAAAAACTTTTGGAATTCAACTATGATAAAGATTATTGTCTTTTTACAAAGCTCACATTAATAATAAGTATGCTCCACAATTCTCTCATAATCTTCCAATTAGTTATGGTGTGATCCTTAACACTCCAAACAACAATAACAACAATAATAATAATAATAATGATATATTTGTTCTTCTCAAATGCACCAGTGGCACCACAAGTGTATATCCCAAATAAAATACATATGTCGATTCAAGGGTCTTCACCTAGATTTGAAACTAAAATTTCTAAAAAACAAATTTGGCCCAACTCCTATTCAAGTACAGAACAGTGAATCAGTATATATACCCGAACTTAATCTCCCTTATTGGGCTGATTAATGCTTTTATAACATGACTAGTAGCTCAATCATGAACTGAAAACCTCAAGTTCAACCATACCCGATGCAACAAGAACATAAGGTATTGTTAAATGATAATTATGCCATATTGGGATTTTGTAACGAAGAGCCACGCCCCAACGTTTTCCAGAAATGCAAGGAAAGCGACTTTGAAGAGGCGACGTCATTATTATCTACTCTCGAACAACACCAATGTAGTATTGATGATCCATTACTACTGGATGAGGGGTTTACGAGTTTTTATCTTGGTTTGAATAGGGGTTGGGCCGAATTTGTTTTGTAGAAATTTTAGTATCAAATCTGGTTATGAGTGTTACTGCTCTCCCTAAGTATCCCATCAACACCAACAACATCGAGTTGTATTTCCAATGTACATTGTACGTAAGGTGGTAAACATTTATTGTTCAACTCTAGTTGGACCTTAAATGTATATTGCATGTAAGGTGGTATACATTTCTTGTGTTGTTTATGACGTAATTTAACTTTCTACTAATAGAGGTTTTAGAAAATAGGTAGGATAAATCTTTGAGGTGAAAATAAAAATTCATGAGAATCCTTTATGTTATTTCGTGTTTTATCATACGTTTTACTATTTTATTGTATTGAAATACGTCATATAATATAACACACTGTAACTAAGTATAGTTACACGAGACACAAGGAATATGCCACTATATCATAGAAAACACAACTTGAAAAACTTAGGTCATGAGATTATATGGAACCCTTGCAAGTTTATGCATGGTTCACCTGGAGGCGAAGATTCATTCATTTAATGACTCCCAAATAACTCACTATATAACGCCTAATTTCTCCCTTGAAAGGCCACTGCAACTTGTTCACCTGATGTTGGTGGAAGGCCCTAATTTTCATCGGGGTGTTAAATACTTCTATTTTTTTATTTAATTTAATTTAATTTTCATTATTTTCCTCTTATCTATATGTTTATGTAGATACAGTGACCTCATTTCTTTGGGTTACAGTCGCCATACTTGTTGCATCGAAAAGAAAATATAGTTGCATCGAAAAGAAAATAAAAAGGGTTTTTGGTCTCTTGATGCAGATAAAAAGTTCAGGAATTACATTACCAAAAATGGTTGACGTTGTTAGAGTACCGTTCAAAAACAAGTTGGTGTACATTTTTTCAATTAAATTGATATGTCTTTTATTTTTATTTGTTTATCAACGAACATACTTGAATCTTTTGATACACAAGAGTTAATTATCTTATATTATATATTTGGTGGTATACAAGGTTAAAGGTATTGAAAGAGTTGTAAACATAGCCAGTTAGACTACCCGAGGCCTGATCTAAAGAGAGGGGGCTTCACTGACAAGGAAATTAGTGATCTGAATGGCCTCCACGAGCTGTTAGGAAACATGTTAAAAACAACACCATATATGAAAAAGCTCAGGAATTACATTATGAAAAATGGTTGACGTTGTTTGAGTACCGTTCAAAAACAAGCCGGTATACATTTCTTCAATTAAATTGATATGTCTTTTATTTTTATTTGTTTACCAACAAAATTACTTGAATTATTTGATACACAAGAGTTAATTATCTTATATTATATATTTGGTGGTTTATAAGGTTAAAGGTGTTGAAAGAGTTGTAAACTTAGGCAGATAGACTACACGAGGTCTGATCTAAAGAGAGGGGGCTTCACTGACAAAGAAATTAGTGATCTGAATGGCCTCCATGAGCTGTTAGGAAACATGTTAAAATGAACACCTTATTACTATAATAAATTTTAACAACTGAATAAATAATTGCCAATTTTGAGTGTCGTAGTAATTATTTATCTTTTTATGTGTAGGTGTTCTAAGATTGTGAAGCACATGCCAGACTGAACTGATAATTGGTAACGAGATCAAAAACATATGGAGTTCAACTATGAAAAAGATTGTTGGCTTTTTACAAAGCTCACGTTATTAGTAAGTCTGCTCCCCAACTCTCTCATAATCTTCCTATTAGTTCTGGTGTGATCTTTAACACTCCAAACAATAATAATAACAACATAATAATAATGATAATCTGTTCTTCTCAAATGCACCTGTGGCGCCACAAGTGTATATTCCAAATCAAATACATATGTCGCTTCAAGGGTCTTCACCTAGAATTGATACTAAGATTTTCTACAAAACAAATTTAGCCCAACCCCCTATTCAAGTACATAACAGTGATTCAGTATATATACCCGAACTTAATCTCCCTTATTGGGCTGATTATTGCTTTTATAACATCCCTCCACAAGTGTGACTTATTAATCAGGCCCAAGTTCTTGTGCAGAGTGATAATAATATGTTTGGTTGCTTTCATGACCTAAGCATAAGTAGTAGCTCCATCTTGAACTCAAAACCTCAAGTTCAAGCATACCCGATGCAACAAGAACATAAGGTATTGTCAAATGATAATTATGCCATATTGGGATTTTCTAACAAAGAGCCATGCCCCAACTTTTCCCAGAAAGGCAAGGAAAGCGAATTTGATGAGGCGATGCCATTATTAGCTACTCTCGAACAACACCAATGTAGTATTGATGATCCATTACTACTTGATGAGGGGTTTACGAGGCTTTTTTCTGGTTTGAATGAAATAAGTGTTACCACTCTCCCTGAGTATCCCAACAATACAAATAACATCGAGTTGTACTTCCAATCTACATTGCATGTAAGGTTGTAAACATTTATTGTTCAACTCTAGTGTTGGACCTTAAATGTATATTGTATGTAAGGTTGTATACATCTTTTGTGTTGTTTATGACGTAATATAACTTTCTACTAATAGAGATTTTAAAAATAGGTAGGATAAATCTTTGAGGTGTAACTAAAAATTCATGGGAATCCTTTATAATATTTCGTGTTTTATCATACGTTTTACAATTTTATTGTATTAAAATTTGTCATGTATTATAACACACTGTAACTAAGTATAGTTACACGAGACACAGGGAGTATACCACTATATCATAGAAAACACAACTTGAAAAACTTATGTCATGAGATTATATGGAACCCTTGCAAGTTTGTGCATGGTTCTCCTGGTGGCGAAGATTCATTCATTTAATGACACCCAAATAACTCACTATATAACACCCCATTTCTCCCTTGAAAGGCCACCGCAACTTGTTCACCTCATTTTGGTGGAAGGCCATAATTTTCATCGGGGTGTTAAATAGTTCTATTTTTTTATTTAATTTAATTTAATTTTTATTAGTTTCCTCATAACTATATGTTTTGTAGATACGGTGACCTCATTTCTTTGGGTTACAATCGCCATACTTGTTGCATCGAAAAGAAAATAAAAAAGGATTTTTGGTCTCCTGATGCAGATGAAAAGATCAGGAATTACATTACCAAAAATGGTTGACGTTGTTAGAGTACCGTTCCAAAACAAGACGGTGTACATTTCTTCAATTAAATTTATATGTCTTTTATTTTTATTTGTTTATCAACAAACATACTTGAATCTTTTGATACACAAGAGTTAATTATCTTATATTATATATTTGGTGGTTTACAAGGTTAAAGGTGTTGAAAGAGTTGTAAACATAGGGTGATAGACTACCCGAGGCCTGATCTTAAGAGAGGGGGCTTCATTGACAAATAAATTAGTGATCTCAATGGCCTCCACGAGCTGTTAGGAAACATGTTAAAAACAACACCATATTAACTATAATAAACTTTTACAACTGAATAAATAATTGCCATTTTTGCATGTCGTGGTAATTATTTTTCTTTTTATGTGTAGGTGCCCTAAGATTGTGAAGCACATGCCAGAGTGAACTGAGAATTGGTAACGAGATCAAAAACTTTTGGAGTTCAACTATGAAAAAGATTGTTGGCTTTTTACAAAGCTCACGTTATTAATAAGTCTGCTCCCCAACTCTCTCATAATCTTCCAATTAGTTCGTGTGTGATCTTTAACACTCCAAACAATAATAACAACAACATAATCATAATGATAATCTGTTCTTCTCAAATGCACCAGTGGCGCCACAGGTGTATATTCCAAATCAAATACATATGTCGCTTCAAGGGTCTTGACCTAGAATTGATACTAAGATTTTCTATCAAACAAATTTAGCCCAACCCCCTATTCAAGTTCATAACAGTGATTCTGTATATATACTCGAACTTAATCTCCCTTATTGGGCTGATTACTGCTTTTATAACATCTCTCCACAAGTGTGACTTATTAATCAGGCCCAAGTTCTTGTGCAAACTGATAATAATAAGTTTGGTGGCTTTCATGACCTAAACATGAGTAGTAGCTCCATCATGAACTCAAAACCTCAAGTTCAAGCATACCCGATGCAACAAGAAGATAAGGTATTGTCAAATGATAATTATGCCATATTGGGATTTTCTAACGAAGAGCCACGCCCCAACTTTTTCCACAAAGGTATGGAAAGCGAATTTGATGAGGCGATGCCATTATTATCTACTCTCGAACAACAACAATGTAGTATTAATAATCCATTACTACTTGATGAGGGGTTTACGAGGCTTTTTCCTGGTTTGAATGAAATAAGTGTTACTGCTCTCCCTGAGTATCCCAACAACACCAACAACATCGAGTTGTACTTCCAATGTACATTGCATGTAAGGTTGTAAACATTTATTGTTCAACTCTAGTGTTGGACCTTAAATGTATATTGTATGTAAGGTTGTATACATTTCTTGCGTTGTTTATGACGTAATATAACTTTCTACTAATAGAGATTTTAAAAAATAGGTAGGATAAATCTTTGATGTGTAACTAAAAATTCATGAGAATCCTTTATGTTATTTCGTGTTTTATCATACGTTTTACAATTTTATTGTATTGAAATATATCATATATTATAACACACTGTAACTAAGTATAGTTACACGAGACACAGGGAGTATGCCACTATATCATAGAAAACACAACTTGAAAAACTTATGTCATGAGATTATATGGAACCCTTGCAAGTATATGCATACTTCACCTGGTGGCGAAGATTCATTCATTTAATGACTCCCAAATAACTCACTATATAACGCCCCATTTCTCCCTTGAAAGGCCACTGCAACTTGTTCACCTCATTCTGGTGGAAGGCCCTAATTTTCATCGCGGTGTTAAATAGTTCAATTTTTTTATTTTATTAAATTTAATTTTTATTCTTTTCCTCATATCTATATGTTTATGTACATACAGTGACCTCGTTTCTTTGGGTTACAATCACCATACTTGTTGCATCGAAAAGAAAAAAAAAAGGGTTTTTCGTCTCTTGATGCAGATGAAAAGCTCAGGAATTACATTATGAAAAATGGTTGACGTTGTTTGAGTACCGTTCAAAAACAAGCCGGTATACATTTCTTCAATTAAATTGATATGTCTTTTATTTTTATTTGTTTACCAACAGAATTACTTGAATCTTTTGATACACAAGAGTTAATTATCTTATATTATATATTTGGTGGTTTATAAGGTTAAAGGTGTTGAAAGAGTTGTATACTTAGGCAGATAGACTACACGAGGTCTGATCTAAAGAGAGGGGGCTTCACTGACAAAGAAATTAGTGATCTGAATGGCCTCCATGAGCTGTTAGGAAACATGTTAAAATCAACACCTTATTAACTATAATAATTTTTACAACTGAATAAATAATTGCCATTTTTGAGTGTCGTAGTAATTATTTATCTTTTTATGTGTAGGTGTTCTAAGAGTGTGAAGCACATGCCAGACTGAACTGATAATTGGTAACGAGATCAAAAACTTATGGAGTTCAACTATGAAAAAGATTGTTGGCTTTTTACAAAGCTCACGTTATTAGTAAGTCTGCTCCCCAACTCTCTCATAATCTTCCAATTAGTTCTGGTGTGATCTTTAACACTCCAAACAATAATAATAACAACATAATAATAATGATAATCTGTTCTTCTCAAATGCACCAGTGGCGCCACAAGTGTATATTCCAAATCAAATACATATGTCGCTTCAAGTGTCTTCACCTAGAATTGATACTAAGATTTTCTACAAAACAAATTTAGCCCAACCCCCTATTCAAGTACATAACAGTGATTCAGTATATATACCCGAATTTAATCTCCCTTATTCGGCTGATTATTGCTTTTATAACATCCCTCCACAAGTGTGACTTATTAATCAGGCCCAAGTTCTTGTGCAATGTGATAATAATATGTTTGGTTGCTTTCATGACCTAAGCCAAAGTAGTAGCTCCATCTTGAACTAAAAACCTCAAGTTCAAGCATACCCGATGCAACAAGAACATAAGGTATTGTCAAATGATAATTATGCCATATTGGGATTTTCTAACAAAGAGCCATGCCCCAACTTTTCCCAGAAAGGCAAGGAAAGCGAATTTGATGAGGCGATGCCATTATTAGCTACTCTCAAACAACACCAATGTAGTATTGATGATCCATTACTACTTGATGAGGGGTTTACGAGGCTTTTTTCTGGTTTGAATGAAATAAGTGTTACCGCTCTCCCTGAGTATCCCAACAACACAAACAACATCGAATTGTACTTCCAATCTACATTGCATGTAAGGTTGTAAACATTAATTGTTCAACTCTAGTGTTGGACCTTAAATGTATATTGTATGTAAGGTTGTATACATCTCTTGTGTTGTTTATGACGTAATATAACTTTCTACTAATAGAGATTTTAAAAATAGGTAGGATAAATCTTTGAGGTGTAACTAAAAATTCATGAGAATCCTTTATGTTATTTCGTGTTTTATCATACGTTTTACTATTTTATTGTATTGAAATACGTCATGTAATATAACACACTGTAACTAAGTATAGTTAAAACGAGTCACATGGAGTATGCCACTATATCATAGAAAACACAACTTGAGAAACTTATGCCATGAGATTATATGGAACCCTTGCAAGTTTATGCATGGTTCACCTGGAGGCGAAGATTCATTCATTTAATGAATCCCAAATAACTCACTATATAACGTCCAATTTCTCCCTTGAAAGGCCACTTCAACTTGTTCACCTCATTTTGGTGGAAGGCCCAAATTTTCATCGGGGTGTTAAATAGTTATAGTTTTTTATTTAATTTAATTTAATTTTTATAATTTTCCTCATATCTATATGTTTATGTAGATACAGTGACCTCATTTCTTTGGGTTACAATCGCCATACTTGTTGCATCGAAAAGAAAATATTGTTGCATCGAAAAGAAAATAAAAAAGGGTTTTTGGTCTCGTGATGCAGATGAAAAGTTCAGGAATTACATTACCAAAAATGGTTGACGTTGTTAGAGTACCGTTCAAAAACAAGCCGGTGTACAGTTCTTCAATTAAATTGATATGTCTTTTATTTTTATTTGTTTAGCAACAAACATACTTGAATCTTTTGATACACAAGAGTTAATTATCTTATATTATATATTTGGTGGTTTACAAGGTTAAAGGTGTTGAAAGAGTTGTAAACATAGGCAGATAGACTACCCGAGGCCTGATCTAAATAGAGGGGGCTTCACTGACAAAGGAATTAGTGATCGGAATGGCCTCCACGAGCTGTTAGGAAACATGTTAAAAACAACACCATATTAACTATAATAAACTTTTACAACTGAATAAATAATTGCCATTTTTGCATGTCGTGGTAATTATTTTTCTTTTTATGTGTAGGTGCCCTAAGATTGTGAAGCACATGCCAGACTGAACTGATAATTGGTAACGAGATCAAAAACTTATGGAGTTCAACTATGAAAAAGATTGTTGGCTTTTTACAAAGCTCACGTTATTAGTAAGTCTGCTCCCCAACTCTCTCATAATCTTCCAATTAGTTCTGGTGTGATCTTTAACACTCCAAACAATAATAATAACAACATAATAATAATGATAATCTGTTCTTTTCAAATGCACCAGTGGCGCCACAAGTGTATTTTCCAAATCAAATACGTATGTCGCTTCAAGTGTCTTCACCTAGAATTGATACTAAGATTTTCTACAAAACAAATTTAGCCCAACCCCCTATTCAAGTACATAACAGTGATTCAGTATATATACCCGAACTTAATCTCCCTTATTCGGCTGATTATTGCTTTTATAACATCCCTCCACAAGTGTGACTTATTAATCAGGCCCAAGTTCTTGTGCAATGTGATAATAATATGTTTGGTTGCTTTCATGACCTAAGCATAAGTAGTAGCTCCATCTTGAACTAAAAACCTCAAGTTCAAGCATACCCGATGCAACAAGAACATAAGGTATTGTCAAATGATAATTATGCCATATTGGGATTTTCTAACAAAGAGCCATGCCCCAACTTTTTCCAGAAAGGCAAGGAAAGCGAATTTGATGAGGCGATGCCATTATTAGCTACTCTCGAACAACACCAATGTAGTATTGATGATCCATTACTACTTGATGAGGGGTTTACGAGGCTTTTTTCTGGTTTGAATGAAATAAGTGTTACCGCTCTCCTTGAGTATCCCAACAACACAAACAACATCGAGTTGTACTTCCAATCTACATTGCATGTAAGGTTGTAAACATTTATTGTTCAACTCTAGTGTTGGACCTTAAATGTATATTGTATGTAAGGTTGTATACATCTCTTGTGTTGTTTATGACGTAATATAACTTTCTACTAATAGAGATTTTAAAAATAGGTAGGATAAATCTTTGAGGTGTAACTAAAAATTCATGAGAATCCTTTATGTTATTTCGTGTTTTATCATACGTTTTACTATTTTATTGTATTGAAATACGTCATGTAATATAACACACTGTAACTAAGTATAGTTAAAACGAGACACATGGAGTATGCCACTATATCATAGAAAACACAACTTGAGAAACTTATGTCATGAAATTATATGGAACCCTTGCAAGTTTATGCATGGTTCAACTGGAGGCGAAGATTCATTCATTTAATGACTCCCAAATAACTCACTATATAACGTCCAATTTCTCCCTTGAAAGGCCACTTCAACTTGTTCACCTCATTTTGGTGGAAGGCCCAAATTTTCATCGGGGTGTTAAATAGTTATAGTTTTTTATTTAATTTAATTTAATTTTTATAATTTTCCTCATATCTATATGTTTATGTAGATACAGTGACCTCATTTCTTTGGGTTACAATCGCCATACTTGTTGCATCGAAAAGAAAATATTGTTGCATCGAAAAGAAAATAAAAAAGGGTTTTTGGTCTCGTGATGCAGATGAAAAGTTCAGGAATTACATTACCAAAAATGGTCGACGTTGTTAGAGTACCGTTCAAAAACAAGCCGGTGTACAGTTCTTCAATTAAATTGATATGTCTTTTATTTTTATTTGTTTAGCAACAAACATACTTGAATCTTTTGATACACAAGAGTTAATTATCTTATATTATATATTTGGTGGTTTACAAGGTTAAAGGTGTTGAAAGCGTTGTAAACATAGGCAGATAGACTACCCGAGGCCTGATCTAAATAGAGGGGGCGTCACTGACAAATGAATTAGTGATCTAAATGGCCTCCACGAGCTGTTAGGAAACATGTTAAAAACAACACCATATTAACTATAATAAACTTTTACAACTGAATAAATAATTGCCATTTTTGCATGTCGTGGTAATTATTTTTCTTTTTATGTGTAGGTGCCCTAAGATTGTGAAGCACATGCCAGACTGAACTGATAATTGGTAACGAGATCAAAAACTTTTGGAGTTCAACTATGAAAAAGATTGTTGGCTTTTTACAAAGCTCACGTTATTAATAACTCTGCTCCCCAACTCTCACATAATCTTCCAATTAGTTCTGGTGTGATGTTTAACACTCCAAACAATAATAACAACAACATAATAATAATGATAATCTGTTCTTCTCAAATGCACTAGTGGCGCCACAATTGTATATTCCAAATCAAGTACATATGTCGCTTCAAGGGTCTTCACCTAGAATTGATACTAATATTTTCTACAAAACAAATTTAGCCCAACCCCCTATTCAAGTACATAACAGTGATTCAGTACATATACCCGAACTTAATCTCCCTTATTGGGCTGATTATTGCTTTTATAACATCCCTCCACAAGTGTGACTTATTAATCAGGGCCAAGTTCTTGTGCAAAGTGATAATAATATGTTTGGTGGCTTTCATTACCTAAACATGAGTAGTAGCTCCATCATGAACTCACAACCTCAAGTTCAAGCATACCCGATGCACCAAGAACATAAGGTATTGTCAAATGATAATTATGCCATATTGGGATTTTCTAACGAAGAGCCACGCCCCAACTTTTTCCAGAAAGCCAAGGAAAGTGAATTTGATGAGGCGATGCCATTATTATCTACTCTCGAACAACACCAATGTAGTATTGATGATCCATTATTACTTGATGAGGGGTTTACGAGTTTTTTTCCTCGATTGAATGAAATAAGTGTTACCACTCTCCCTGAGTATCCCAACAACACCAACAACATCGAGTTGTACTTCCAATGTACATTGTATGTAAGGTTGTAAACACTTGTTGTTCAACTCTAGTTGGACCTTAAATGTATATTGTATGTAAGGTGGTATACATTTCTTGTGTTTTTTTTGACGTAATTTAACTTTCTACTAATAGAGATTTTAAAATATAGGTAGGATAAATGTTTGAGGTGTAACTAAAAATTCATAAGAATCCTTTATGTTATTTCGTGTTTTATCATACGTTTTACTATTTTATTGTATTGAAATACGTCATATAATATAACACACTGTAACTAAGTATAGTTAAAACGAGACACATGGAGTATGCCACTATATCATAGAAAACACAACTTGAGAAACTTATGTCATGAGATTATATGGAACCCTTGCAAGTTTATGCATGGTTCACCTGGAGGCGAAGATTCATTCATTTAATGACTCCCAAATAACTCACTATTTAACGTCCAATTTCTCCCTTGAAAGGCCACTTCAACTTGTTCACCTCATTTTGGTGGAAGGCCCAAATTTTCATCGGGGTGTTAAATAGTTCTATTTTTTTATTTAATTTAATTTAATTTTTATTATTTTCCTCATATCTATATGTTTATGTAGATACAGTGACCTCATTTCTTTGGGTTACAATCGCCATACTTGTTGCATCGAAAAGAAAATATTGTTGCATCGAAAAGAAAATAAAAAAGGGTTTTTGGTCTCGTGATGCAGATAAAAAGTTCAGGAATTACATTACCAAAAATGGTTGACGTTGTTAGAGTACCGTTCAAAAACAAGCCGATGTACAGTTCCTCAATTAAATTGATATGTCTTTTATTTTTATTTGTTTAGCAACAAACATACTTGAATCTTTTGATACACAAGAGTTAATTATCTTATATTATATATTTGGTGGTTTACAAGGTTAAAGGTGTTGAAAGAGTTGTAAACATAGGCAGATAGACTACCCGAGGCCTGATCTAAATAGAGGGGGCTTCACTGACAAAGAAATTAATGATCTGAATGGCCTCCACGACCTGTTAGGAAACATGTTAAAAACAACACCATATTAACTATAATAAACTTTTACAACTGAATAAATAATTGCCATTTTTGCATGTCATGCTAATTATTTTTCTTTTTATGTGTAGGTGCCCTAAGATTGTGAAGCACATGCCAGACTGAACTGATAATTGGTAACGAGATCAAAAACTTTTGGAGTTCAACTATGAAAAAGATTGTTGGCTTTTTACAAAGCTCACGTTATTAATAACTCTGCTCCCCAACTCTCACATAATCTTCCAATTAGTTCTGGTGTGATCTTTAACACTCCAAACAATAATAACAACAACATAATAATAATGATAATCTGTTCTTCTCAAATGCACAAGTGGCGCCACAAGTGTATATTCCAAATCAAGTACACATGTCGCTTCAAGGGTCTTCACCTAGAATTGATACTAAGATTTTCTACAAAACAAATTTAGCCCAACCCCCTATTCAAGTACATAACAGTGATT
Organism: Linaria vulgaris; assembly: GCA_948329865.1. Lineage (NCBI taxonomy): Eukaryota > Viridiplantae > Streptophyta > Magnoliopsida > Lamiales > Plantaginaceae > Linaria > Linaria vulgaris. The sequence goes on from OX415252.1 coordinate 29,139,946, forward strand.
CAGTACATATACCCGAACTTAATCTCCCTTATTGGGCTGATTATTGCTTTTATAACATCCCTCCACAAGTGTGACTTATTAATCAGGGCCAAGTTCTTGTGCAAAGTGATAATAATATGTTTGGTGGCTTTCATTACCTAAACATGAGTAGTAGCTCCATCATGAACTGAAAACCTCCAGTTCAAGCATACCCCATGCAACAAGAACATAAGGTATTGTCAAATGATAATTATGCCATATTGGGATTTTCTAACGAAGAGCCACGCCCCAACTTTTTCCAGAAAGGCAAGGAAAGCGAATTTGATGAGGCGATGCCATTATTATCTACTCTCGAACAACACCAATGTAGTATTGATGATCCATTACTACTTGATGAGGGGTTTACGAGTTTTTTTCCTGGATTGAATGAAATAAGTGTTACCACTCTCCCTGAGTATCCCAACAACACCAACAACATCGAGTTGTACTTCCAATGTACATTGTATGTAAGGTTGTAAACACTTGTTGTTCAACTCTAGTTGGACCTTAAATGTATATTGTATGTAAGGTGGTATACATTTCTTGTGTTGTTTTTGACGTAATTTAACTTTCTACTAATAGAGATTTTAAAATATAGGTAGGATAAATGTTTGAGGTGTAACTAAAAATTCATAAGAATCCTTTATGTTATTTCGTGTTTTATCATACGTTTTACTATTTTATTATGTTGAAATACGTCATATAATATAACACACTGTAACTAAGTATAGTTAAAACGAGACACATAGAGTATGCCACTATATCATAGAAAACACAACTTGAGAAACTTATGTCATGAGATTATATGGAACCCTTGCAAGTTTATGCATGGTTCACCTGGAGGCGAAGATTCATTCATTTAATGACTCCCAAATAACTCACTATATAACGTCCAATTTCTCCCTTGAAAGGCCACTTCAACTTGTTCACCACATTTTGGTGGAAGGCCCAAATTTTCATCGGGGTGTTAAATAGTTCTATTTTTTTATTTAATTTAATTTAATTTTCATTATTTTCCTCATATCTATTTGTTTATGTAGATAGAGTGACCTCATTTCTTTGGGTTACAATCGCCATACTTGTTGCATCGAAAAGAAAATATTGTTGCATCGAAAAGAAAATAAAAAAGGGTTTTTGGTCTCGTGATGCAGATGAAAAGTTCAGGAATTACATTACCAAAAATGGTTGACGTTGTTAGAGTACCGTTCAAAAACAAGCCGATGTACAGTTCTTCAATTAAATTGATATGTCTTTTATTTTTATTTGTTTAGCAACAAACATACTTGAATCTTTTGATACACAAGAGTTAATTATCTTATATTATATATTTGGTGGTTTACAAGGTTAAAGGTGTTGAAAGAGTTGTAAACATAGGCAGATAGACTACCCGAGGCCTGATCTAAATAGAGGGGGCTTCACTGACAAAGAAATTAGTGATCTGAATGGCCTCCACGACCTGTTAGGAAACATGTTAAAAACAACACCATATTAACTATAATAAACTTTTACAACTGAATAAATAATTGCCATTTTTGCATGTCGTGGTAATTATTTTTCTTTTTATGTGTAGGTGCCCTAAGATTGTGAAGCACATGCCAGACTGAACTGATAATTGGTAACGAGATCAAAAACTTTTGGAGTTCAACTATGAAAAAGATTGTTGGCTTTTTACAAAGCTCACGTTATTAATAACTCTGCTCCCCAACTCTCACATAATCTTCCAATTAGTTCTGGTGTGATCTTTAACACTCCAAACAATAATAACAACAACATAATAATAATGATAATCAGTTCTTCTCAAATGCACCAGTGGCGCCACAAGTGTATATTCCAAATCAAGTACACATGTCGCTTCAAGGGTCTTCACCTAGAATTGATACTAAGATTTTCTACAAAACAAATTTAGCTCCAACCCCCTATTCAAGTACATAACAGTGATTCAGTACATATACCCGAACTTAATCTCCCTTATTGGGCTGATTATTGCTTTTATAACATCCCTCCACAAGTGTGACTTATTAATCAGGGCCAAGTTCTTGTGCAAAGTGATAATAATATGTTTGGTGGCTTTCATTACCTAAACATGAGTAGTAGGTCCATCATGAACTGAAAACCTCAAGTTCAAGCATACCCCATGCAACAAGAACATAAGGTATTGTCAAATGATAATTATGCCATATTGGGATTTTCTAACGAAGAGCCACGCCCCAACTTTTTCCAGAAAGGCAAGGAAAGCGAATTTGATGAGGCGATGCCATTATTATCTACTCTCGAACAACACCAATGTAGTATTGATGATCCATTACTACTTGATGAGGGGTTTACGAGGTTTTTTCCTGGATTGAATGAAATAAGTGTTACCACTCTCCCTGAGTATCCCAACAACACCAACAACATCGAGTTGTACTTCCAATGTACATTGTATGTAAGGTTGTAAACACTTGTTGTTCAACTCTAGTTGGACCTTAAATGTATATTGTATGTAAGGTGGTATACATTTCTTGTGTTGTTTTTGACGTAATTTAACTTTCTACTAATAGAGATTTTAAAATATAGGTAGGATAAATGTTTGAGGTGTAACTAAAAATTCATAAGAATCCTTTATGTTATTTCGTGTTTTATCATACATTTTACTATTTTATTATGTTGAAATACGTCATATAATATAACACACTGTAACTAAGTATAGCTAAAACGAGACACATAGAGTATGCCACTATATCATAGAAAACACAACTTGAGAAACTTATGTCATGAGATTATATGGAACCCTTGCAAGTTTATGCATGGTTCACCTGGAGGCGAAGATTCATTCATTTAATGACTCCCAAATAACTCACTATATAACGTCCAATTTCTCCCTTGAAAGGCCACTTCCACTTGTTCACCACATTTTGGTGGATGGCCCAAATTTTCATCGGGGTGTTAAATAGTTCTATTTTTTTATTTTATTTAATTTAATTTTCATTATTTTCCTCATATCTATATGTTTATGTAGATACAGTGACCTCATTTCTTTGGGTTACAATCGCCATACTTGTTGCATCGAAAAGAAAATATTGTTGCATCGAAAAGAAAATAAAAAAGGGTTTTTGGTCTCGTGATGCAGATGAAAAGTTCAGGAATTACATTACCAAAAATGGTTGACGTTGTTAGAGTACCGTTCAAAAACAAGCCGATGTACAGTTCTTCAATTAAATTGATATGTCTTTTATTTTTATTTGTTTAGCAACAAACATACTTGAATCTTATGATACACAAGAGTTAATTATCTTATATTATATATTTGGTGGTTTACAAGGTTAAAGGTGTTGAAAGAGTTGTAAACATAGGCAGATAGACTACCCGAGGCCTGATCTAAATAGAGGGGGCTTCACTGACAAAGAAATTAGTGATCTGAATGGCCTCCACGACCTGTTAGGAAACATGTTAAAAACAACACCATATTAACTATAATAAACTTTTACAACTGAATAAATAATTGCCATTTTTGCATGTCGTGGTAATTATTTTTCTTTTTATGTGTAGGTGCCCTAAGATTGTGAAGCACATGCCAGACTGAACTGATAATTGGTAACGAGATCAAAAACTTTTGGAGTTCAACTATGAAAAAGATTGTTGGCTTTTTACAAAGCTCGCGTTATTAATAACTCTGCTCCCCAACTCTCACATAATCTTCCAATTAGTTCTGGTGTGATCTTTAACACTCCAAACAATAATAACAACAACATAATAATAATGATAATCTGTTCTTCTCAAATGCACCAGTGGCGCCACAAGTGTATATTCCAAATCAAGTACACATGTCGCTTCAAGGGTCTTCACCTAGAATTGATACTAAGATTTTCTACAAAACAAATTTAGCTCCAACCCCCTATTCAAGTACATAACAGTGATTCAGTACATATACCCGAACTTAATCTCCCTTATTGGGCTGATTATTGCTTTTATAACATCCCTCCACAAGTGTGACTTATTAATCAGGGCCAAGTTCTTGTGCAAAGTGATAATAATATGTTTGGTGGCTTTCATTACCTAAACATGAGTAGTAGGTCCATCATGAACTGAAAACCTCAAGTTCAAGCATACCCCATGCAACAAGAACATAAGGTATTGTCAAATGATAATTATGCCATATTGGGATTTTCTAACGAAGAGCCACGCCCCAACTTTTTCCAGAAAGGCAAGGAAAGCGAATTTGATGAGGCGATGCCATTATTATCTACTCTCGAACAACACCAATGTAGTATTGATGATCCATTACTACTTGATGAGGGGTTTACGAGGTTTTTTCCTGGATTGAATGAAATAAGTGTTACCACTCTCCCTGAGTATCCCAACAACACCAACAACATCGAGTTGTACTTCCAATGTACATTGTATGTAAGGTTGTAAACACTTGTTGTTCAACTCTAGTTGGACCTTAAATGTATATTGTATGTAAGGTGGTATACATTTCTTGTGTTGTTTTTGACGTAATTTAACTTTCTACTAATAGAGATTTTAAAATATAGGTAGGATAAATGTTTGAGGTGTAACTAAAAATTCATAAGAATCCTTTATGTTATTTCGTGTTTTATCATACATTTTACTATTTTATTATGTTGAAATACGTCATATAATATAACACACTGTAACTAAGTATAGCTAAAACGAGACACATAGAGTATGCCACTATATCATAGAAAACACAACTTGAGAAACTTATGTCATGAGATTATATGGAACCCTTGCAAGTTTATGCATGGTTCACCTGGAGGCGAAGATTCATTCATTTAATGACTCCCAAATAACTCACTATATAACGTCCAATTTCTCCCTTGAAAGGCCACTTCCACTTGTTCACCACATTTTGGTGGATGGCCCAAATTTTCATCGGGGTGTTAAATAGTTCTATTTTTTTATTTTATTTAATTTAATTTTCATTATTTTCCTCATATCTATATGTTTATGTAGATACAGTGACCTCATTTCTTTGGGTTACAATCGCCATACTTGTTGCATCGAAAAGAAAATATTGTTGCATCGAAAAGAAAATAAAAAAGGGTTTTTGGTCTCGTGATGCAGATGAAAAGTTCAGGAATTACATTACCAAAAATGGTTGACGTTGTTAGAGTACCGTTCAAAAACAAGCCGATGTACAGTTCTTCAATTAAATTGATATGTCTTTTATTTTTATTTGTTTAGCAACAAACATACTTGAATCTTATGATACACAAGAGTTAATTATCTTATATTATATATTTGGTGGTTTACAAGGTTAAAGGTGTTGAAAGAGTTGTAAACATAGGCAGATAGACTACCCGAGGCCTGATCTAAATAGAGGGGGCTTCACTGACAAAGAAATTAGTGATCTGAATGGCCTCCACGACCTGTTAGGAAACATGTTAAAAACAACACCATATTAACTATAATAAACTTTTACAACTGAATAAATAATTGCCATTTTTGCATGTCGTGGTAATTATTTTTCTTTTTATGTGTAGGTGCCCTAAGATTGTGAAGCACATGCCAGACTGAACTGATAATTGGTAACGAGATCAAAAACTTTTGGAGTTCAACTATGAAAAAGATTGTTGGCTTTTTACAAAGCTCGCGTTATTAATAACTCTGCTCCCCAACTCTCACATAATCTTCCAATTAGTTCTGGTGTGATCTTTAACACTCCAAACAATAATAACAACAACATAATAATAATGATAATCTGTTCTTCTCAAATGCACCAGTGGCGCCACAAGTGTATATTCCAAATCAAGTACACATGTCGCTTCAAGGGTCTTCACCTAGAATTGATACTAAGATTTTCTACAAAACAAATTTAGCTCCAACCCCCTATTCAAGTACATAACAGTGATTCAGTACATATACCCGAACTTAATCTCCCTTATTGGGCTGATTATTGCTTTTATAACATCCGTCCACAAGTGTGACTTATTAATCAGGGCCAAGTTCTTGTGCAAAGTGATAATAATATGTTTGGTGGCTTTCATTACCTAAACATGAGTAGTAGCTCCATCATGAACTGAAAACCTCAAGTTCAAGCATACCCCATGCAACAAGAACATAAGGTATTGTCAAATGATAATTATGCCATATTGGGATTTTCTAACGAAGAGCCACGCCCCAACTTTTTCCAGAAAGGCAAGGAAAGCGAATTTGATGAGGCGATGCCATTATTATCTACTCTCGAACAACACCAATGTAGTATTGATGATCCATCACTACTTGATGAGGGGTTTACGAGGTTTTTTCCTGGATTGAATGAAATAAGTGTTACCACTCTCCCTGAGTATCCCAACAACACCAACAACATCGAGTTGTACTTCCAATGTACATTGTATGTAAGGTTGTAAACACTTGTTGTTCAACTCTAGTTGGACCTTAAATGTATATTGTATGTAAGGTGGTATACATTTCTTGTGTTGTTTTTGACGTAATTTAACTTTCTACTAATAGAGATTTTAAAATATAGGTAGGATAAATGTTTCAGGTGTAACTAAAAATTCATAAGAATCCTTTATCTTATTTCGGGTTTTATCATACGTTTTACTATTTTATTATGTTGAAATACGTCATATAATATAACACACTGTAACTAAGTATAGTTAAAACGAGACACATAGAGTATGCCACTATATCATAGAAAACACAACTTGAGAAACTTATGTCATGAGATTATATGGAACCCTTGCAAGTTTATGCATGGTTCACCTGGAGGCGAAGATTCATTCATTTAATGACTCCCAAATAACTCACTATATAAGGTCCAATTTCTCCCTTGAAAGGCCACTTCAACTTGTTCACCACATTTTGGTGGAAGGCCCAAATTTTCATCGGGGTGTTAAATAGTTCTATTTTTTTATTTAATTTAATTTAATTTTCATTATTTTCCTCATATCTATATGTTTATGTAGATACAGTGACCTCATTTCTTTGGGTTACAATCGCCATACTTGTTGCATCGAAAAGAAAATATTGTTGCATCGAAAAGAAAATAAAAAAGGGTTTTTGGTCTCGTGATGCAGATGAAAAGTTCAGGAATTACATTACCAAAAATGGTTGACGTTGTTAGAGTACCGTTCAAAAACAAGCCGGTGTACAGTTCTTCAATTAAATTGATATGTCTTTTATTTTTATTTGTTTAGCAACAAACATACTTGAATCTTTTAATACACAAGAGTTAATTATCTTATATTATATATTTGGTGGTTTACAAGGTTAAAGGTGTTGAAAGAGTTGTAAACATAGGCAGATAGACTACCCGAGGCCTGATCTAAATAGAGGGGGCTTCACTGACGAAGGAATTAGTGATCTGAATGGCCTCCACGAGCTGTTAGGAAACATGTTAAAAACAACACCATATTAACTATAATAAACTTTTACAACTGAATAAATAATTGCCATTTTTGCATGTCGTGGTAATTATTTTTCTTTTTATGTGTAGGTGCCCTAAGATTGTGAAGCACATGCCAGACTGAACTGATAATTGGTAACGAGATCAAAAACTTTTGGAGTTCAACAATGAAAAAGATTGTTGGCTTTTTACAAAGCTCACGTTATTAATAACTCTGCTCCCCAACTCTCACATAATCTTCCAATTAGTTCTGGTGTGAGCTTTAACACTCCAAACAATAATAACAACAACATAATAATAATGATAATATGTTCTTCTCAAGTGCACCAGTGGCGCCACAAGTGTATATTCCAAATCAAGTACACATGTCGCTTCAAGGGTCTTCACCTAGAATTGATACTAATATTTTCTACAAAACAAATTTAGCCCAACCCCCTATTCAAGTACATAACAGTGATTCAGTACATATACCCGAACTTAATCTCCCTTATTGGGCTGATTATTGCTTTTATAACATCCCTCCACAAGTGTGACTTATTAATCAGGGCCAAGTTCTTGTGCAAAGTGATAATAATATGTTTGGTGGCTTTCATTACCTAAACATGAGTAGTAGCTCCATCATGAACTCAAAACCTCAAGTTCAAGCATACCCGATGCAACAAGAACACAAGGTATTGTCAAATGATAATTATGCCATATTGGGATTTTCTAACGAAGAGCCACGCCCCAACTTTTTCCAGAAAGGCAAGGAAAGCAAATTTGATGAGGCGATGCCATTATTATCTACTCTCGAACAACACCAATGTAGTATTGATGATCCATTACTACTTGATGAGGGGTTTACGAGTTTTTTTCCTGGATTGAATGAAATAAGTGTTACCACTCTCCCTGAGTATCCCAACAACACCAACAACATCGAGTTGTACTTCCAATGTACATTGTATGTAAGGTTGTAAACACTTGTTGTTCAACTCTAGTTGGACCTTAAATGTATATTGTATGTAAGGTGGTATACATTTCTTGTGTTGTTTTTGACGTAATTTAACTTTCTACTAATAGAGATTTTAAAATATAGGTAGGATAAATGTTTGAGGTGTAACTAAAAATTCATAAGAATCCTTTATGTTATTTCGTGTTTTATCATACGTTTTACTATTTTATTATGTTGAAATACGTCATATAATATAACTAAGTATAGTTAAAACGAGACACATAGAGTATGCCACTATATCATAGAAAACACAACTTGAGAAACTTATGTCATGAGATTATATGGAACCCTTGCAAGTTTATGCATGGTTCACCTGGAGGCGAAGATTCATTCATTTAATGACTCCCAAATAACTCACTATATAACGTCCAATTTCTCCCTTGAAAGGCCACTTCAACTTGTTCACCACATTTTGGTGGAAGTCCCAAATTTTCATCGGGGTGTTAAATAGTTCTATTTTTTTATTTAATTTAATTTAATTTTCATTATTTTCCTCATATCTATATGTTTATGTAGATACAGTGACCTCATTTCTTTGGGTTACAATCGCCATACTTGTTGCATCGAAAGAAAATATTGTTGCATCGAAAAGAAAATAAAAAAGGGTTTTTGGTCTCGTGATGCAGATGAAAAGTTCAGGAATTACATTACCAAAAATGGTTGACGTTGTTAGAGTACCGTTCAAAAACAAGCCGGTGTACAGTTCTTCAATTAAATTGATATGTATTTTATTTTTATTTGTTAAGCAACAAACATACTTGAATCTTTTGATACACAAGAGTTAATTATCTTATATTATATATTTGGTGGTTTACAAGGTTAAAGGTGTTGAAAGAGTTGTAAACATAGGCAGATAGACTACCCGAGGCCTGATTTAAATAGAGGGGGCTTGACTGACAAAGGAATTAGTGATCTGAATGGCCTCCACGAGCTGTTAGGAAACATGTTAAAAACAACACCATATTAACTATAATAAACTTTTACAACTGAATAAATTATTGCCATTTTTGCATGTCGTGGTAATTATTTTTCTTTTTATGTGTAGGTGCCCTAAGATTGTGAAGCACATGCCAGACTGAACTGATAATTGGTAACGAGATCAAAAACTTTTGGAGTTCAACTATGAAAAAGATTGTTGGCTTTTTACAAAGCTCACGTTATTAATAACTCTGCTCCCCAACTCTCACATAATCTTCCAATTAGTTCTGGTGTGATCTTTAACACTCCAAACAATAATAACAACAACATAATAATAATGATAATATGTTCTTCTCAAATGCACCAGTGGCGCCACAAGTGTATATTCCAAATCAAGTACACATGTCGCTTCAAGGGTCTTCACCTAGAATTGATACTAATATTTTCTACAAAACAAATTTAGCCCAACCCCCTATTCAAGTACATAACAGTGATTCAGTACATATACCCGAACTTAATCTCCCTTATTGGGCTGATTATTGCTTTTATAACATCCCTCCACAAGTGTGACTTATTAATCAGGGCCAAGTTCTTGTGCAAAGTGATAATAATATGTTTGGTGGCTTTCATTACCTAAACATGAGTAGTAGCTCCATCATGAACTCAAAACCTCAAGTTCAAGCATACCCGATGCAACAAGAACATAAGGTATTGTCAAATGATAATTATGCCATATTGGGATTTTCTAACGAAGAGCCACGCCCCAACTTTTTCCAGAAAGGCAAGGAAAGCGAATTTGATGAGGCGATGCCATTATTATCTACTCTCGAACAACACCAATGTAGTATTGATGATCCATTACTATTTGATGAGGGGTTTACGAGTTTTTTTCCTGGATTGAATGAAATAAGTGTTATCACTCTCCCTGAGTATCCCAACAACACCAACAACATCGAGTTGTACTTCCAATGTACATTGTATGTAAGGTTGTAAACACTTGTTGTTCAACTCTAGTTGTACCTTAAATGTATATTGTATGTAAGGTGGTATACATTTCTTGTGTTGTTTTTGACGTAATTTAACTTTCTACTAATAGAGATTTTAAAATATAGGTAAGATAAATGTTTGAGGTGTAACTAAAAATTCATAAGAATCCTTTATGTTATTTCGTGTTTTATCATACGTTTTACTATTTTATTATGTTGAAATACGTCGTATAATATAACACACTGTAACTAAGTATAGTTAAAACGAGACACATGGAGTATGCCACTATATCATAGAAAACACAACTTGAGAAACATATGTCATGAGATTATATGGAACCCTTGCAAGTTTATGCATGGTTCACCTGGAGGCGAAGATTCATTCATTTAATGACTCCCAAATAACTCACTATATAACGTCCAATTTCTCCCTTGAAAGGCCACTTCAACTTGTTCACCTCATTTTGGTGGAAGGCCCAAATTTTCATCGGGGTGTTAAATAGTTCTATTTTTTTTATTTAATTTAATTTAATTTTCATTATTTTCCTCATATCTATATGTTTATGTAGATACAGTGACCTCATTTCTTTGGGTTACAATCGCCATACTTGTTGCATCGAAAAGAAAATATTGCTGCATCGAAAAGAAAATATTGCTGCATCGAAAAGAAAATAAAAAAGGGTTTTTGGTCTCGTGATGCAGATGAAAAGTTCAGGAATTACATTACCAAAAATGGTTGACGTTGTTAGAGTACCGTTCAAAAACAAGCCGGTGTACAGTTCTTCAATTAAATTGATATGTATTTTATTTTTATTTGTTAAGCAACAAACATACTTGAATCTTTTGATACACAAGAGTTAATTATCTTATATTATATATTTGGTGGTTTACAAGGTTAAAGGTGTTGAAAGAGTTGTAAACATAGGCAGATAGACTACCCGAGGCCTGATTTAAATAGAGGGGGCTTGACTGACAAAGGAATTAGTGATCTGAATGGCCTCCACGAGCTGTTAGGAAACATGTTAAAAACAACACCATATTAACTATAATAAACTTTTACAACTGAATAAATAATTGCCATTTTTGCGTGTCGTGGTAATTATTTTTCTTTTTATGTGTAGGTGCCCTAAGATTGTGAAGCACATGCCAGACTGAACTGATAATTGGTAACGAGATCAAAAACTTTTGGAGTTCAACTATGAAAAAGATTGTTGGCTTTTTACAAAGCTCACGTTATTAATAACTCTGCTCCCCAACTCTCACATAATCTTCCAATTAGTTCTGGTGTGATCTTTAACACTCCAAACAATAATAACAACAACATAATAATAATGATAATATGTTCTTCTCAAATGCACCAGTGGCGCCACAAGTGTATATTCCAAATCAAGTACACATGTCGCTTCAAGGGTCTTCACCTAGAATTGATACTAATATTTTCTACAAAACAAATTTAGCCCAACCCCCTATTCAAGTACATAACAGTGATTCAGTACATATACCCGAACTTAATCTCCCTTATTGGGCTGATTATTGCTTTTATAACATCCCTCCACAAGTGTGACTTATTAATCAGGGCCAAGTTCTTGTGCAAAGTGATAATAATATGTTTGGTGGCTTTCATTACCTAAACATGAGTAGTAGCTCCATCATGAACTCAAAACCTCAAGTTCAAGCATACCCGATGCAACAAGAACATAAGGTATTGTCAAATGATAATTATGCCATATTGGGATTTTCTAACGAAGAGCCACGCCCCAACTTTTTCCAGAAAGGCAAGGAAAGCGAATTTGATGAGGCGATGCCATTATTATCTACTCTCGAACAACACCAATGTAGTATTGATGATCCATTACAATTTGATGAGGGGTTTACGAGTTTTTTTCCTGGATTGAATGAAATAAGTGTTATCACTCTCCCTGAGTATCCCAACAACACCAACAACATCGAGTTGTACTTCCAATGTACATTGTATGTAAGGTTGTAAACACTTGTTGTTCAACTCTAGTTGTACCTTAAATGTATATTGTATGTAAGGTGGTATACATTTCTTGTGTTGTTTTTGACGTAATTTAACTTTCTACTAATAGAGATTTTAAAATATAGGTAAGATAAATGTTTGAGGTGTAACTAAAAATTCATAAGAATCCTTTATGTTATTTCGTGTTTTATCATACGTTTTACTATTTTATTATGTTGAAATACGTCGTATAATATAACACACTGTAACTAAGTATAGTTAAAACGAGACACATGGAGTATGCCACTATATCATAGAAAACACAACTTGAGAAACATATGTCATGAGATTATATGGAACCCTTGCAAGTTTATGCATGGTTCACCTGGAGGCGAAGATTCATTCATTTAATGACTCCCAAATAACTCACTATATAACGTCCAATTTCTCCCTTGAAAGGACACTTCAACTTGTTCACCTCATTTTGGTGGAAGGCCCAAATTTTCATCGGGGTGTTAAATAGTTCTATTTTTTTTATTTAATTTAATTTAATTTTTATTATTTTCCTCATATCTATATGTTTATGTAGATACAGTGACCTCATTTCTTTGGGTTACAATCGCCATACTTGTTGCATCGAAAAGAAAATATTGTTGCATCGAAAAGAAAATAAAAAAGGGTTTTTGGTCTCGTGATGCAGATGAAAAGTTCAGGAATTACATTACCAAAAATGGTTGACGTTGTTAGAGTACCGTTCAAAAACAAGCCGGTGTACAGTTCTTCAATTAAATTGATATGTCTTTTATTTTTATTTGTTTAGCAACAAACATACTTGAATCTTTTGATACACAAGAGTTAATTATCTTATATTATATATTTGGTGGTTTACAAGGTTAAAGGTGTTGAAAGAGTTGTAAACATAGGCAGATAGACTACCCGAGGCCTGATCTAAATAGAGGGGGCTTCACTGACAAAGGAATTAGTGATCTGAATGGCCTCCACGAGCTGTTAGGAAACATGTTAAAAACAACACCATATTAACTATAATAAACTTTTACAACTGAATAAATAATTGCCATTTTTGCATGTCGTGGTAATTATTTTTCTTTTTATGTGTAGGTGCCCTAAGATTGTGAAGCACATGCCAGACTGAACTGATAATTGGTAACGAGATCAAAAACTTTTGGAGTTCAACTATGAAAAAGATTGTTGGCTTTTTACAAAGCTCACGTTATTAATAACTCTGCTCCCCAACTCTCACATAATCTTCCAATTAGTTCTGGTGTGATCTTTAACACTCCAAACAATAATAACAACAACATAATAATAATGATAATATGTTCTTCTCAAATGCACCAGTGGCGCCACAAGTGTATATTCCAAATCAAGTACACATGTCGCTTCAAGGGTCTTCACCTAGAATTGATACTAATATTTTCTACAAAACAAATTTAGCCCAACCCCCTATTCAAGTACATAACAGTGATTCAGTACATATACCCGAACTTAATCTCCCTTATTGGGCTGATTATTGCTTTTATAACATCCCTCCACAAGTGTGACTTATTAATCAGGGCCAAGTTCTTGTGCAAAGTGATAATAATATGTTTGGTGGCTTTCATTACCTAAACATGAGTAGTAGCTCCATCATGAACTCAAAACCTCAAGTTCAAGCATACCCGATGCAACAAGAACATAAGGTATTGTCAAATGATAATTATGCCATATTGGGATTTTCTAACGAAGAGCCACGCCCCAACTTTTTCCAGAAAGGCAAGGAAAGCGAATTTGATGAGGCGATGCCATTATTATCTACTCTCGAACAACACCAATGTAGTATTGATGATCCATTACTATTTGATGAGGGGTTTACGAGTTTTTTTCCTGGATTGAATGAAATAAGTGTTATCACTCTCCCTGAGTATCCCAACAACACCAACAACATCGAGTTGTACTTCCAATGTACATTGTATGTATGGTTGTAAACACTTGTTGTTCAACTCTAGTTGTACCTTAAATGTATATTGTATGTAAGGTGGTATACATTTCTTGTGTTGTTTTTGACGTAATTTAACTTTCTACTAATAGAGATTTTAAAATATAGGTAAGATAAATGTTTGAGGTGTAACTAAAAATTCATAAGAATCCTTTATGTTATTTCGTGTTTTATCATACGTTTTACTATTTTATTATGTTGAAATACGTCGTATAATATAACACACTGTAACTAAGTATAGTTAAAACGAGACACATGGAGTATGCCACTATATCATAGAAAACACAACTTGAGAATCATATGTCATGAGATTATATGGAACCCTTGCAAGTTTATGCATGGTTCACCTGGAGGCGAAGATTCATTCATTTAATGACTCCCAAATAACTCACTATATAACGTCCAATTTCTCCCTTGAAAGGCCACTTCAACTTGTTCACCTCATTTTGGTGGAAGGCCCAAATTTTCATCGGGGTGTTAAATAGTTCTATTTTTTTTATTTAATTTAATTTAATTTTCATTATTTTCCTCATATCTATATGTTTATGTAGATACAGTGACCTCATTTCTTTGGGTTACAATCGCCATACTTGTTGCATCGAAAAGAAAATATTGTTGCATCGAAAAGAAAATAAAAAAGGGTTTTTGGTCTCGTGATGCAGATGAAAAGTTCAGGAATTACATTACCAAAAATGGTTGACGTTGTTAGAGTACCGTTCAAAAACAAGCCGGTGTACAGTTCTTCAATTAAATTGATATGTCTTTTATTTTTATTTGTTTAGCAACAAACATACTTGAATCTTTTGATACACAAGAGTTAATTATCTTATATTATATATTTGGTGGTTTACAAGGTTAAAGGTGTTGAAAGAGTTGTAAACATAGGCAGATAGACTACCCGAGGCCTGATCTAAATAGAGGGGGCTTCACTGACAAAGGAATTAGTGATCTGAATGGCCTCCACGAGCTGTTAGGAAACATGTTAAAAACAACACCATATTAACTATAATAAACTTTTACAACTGAATAAATAATTGCCATTTTTGCATGTCGTGGTAATTATTTTTCTTTTTATGTGTAGGTGCCCTAAGATTGTGAAGCACATGCCAGACTGAACTGATAATTGGTAACGAGATCAAAAACTTTTGGAGTTCAACTATGAAAAAGATTGTTGGCTTTTTACAAAGCTCACGTTATTAATAACTCTGCTCCCCAACTCTCACATAATCTTCCAATTAGTTCTGGTGTGATCTTTAACACTCCAAACAATAATAACAACAACATAATAATAATGATAATATGTTCTTCTCAAATGCACCAGTGGCGCCACAAGTGTATATTCCAAATCAAGTACACATGTCGCTTCAAGGGTCTTCACCTAGAATTGATACTAATATTTTCTACAAAACAAATTTAGCACAACCCCCTATTCAAGTACATAACAGTGATTCAGTACATATACCCGAACTTAATCTCCCTTATTGGGCTGATTATTGCTTTTATAACATCCCTCCACAAGTGTGACTTATTAATCAGGGCCAAGTTCTTGTGCAAAGTGATAATAATATGTTTGGTGGCTTTCATTACCTAAACATGAGTAGTAGCTCCATCATGAACTCAAAACCTCAAGTTCAAGCATACCCGATGCAACAAGAACATAAGGTATTGTCAAATGATAATTATGCCATATTGGGATTTTCTAACGAAGAGCCACGCCCCAACTTTTTCCAGAAAGGCAAGGAAAGCGAATTTGATGAGGCGATGCCATTATTATCTACTCTCGAACAACACCAATGTAGTATTGATGATCCATTACTATTTGATGAGGGGTTTACGAGTTTTTTTCCTGGATTGAATGAAATAAGTGTTATCACTCTCCCTGAGTATCCCAACAACACCAACAACATCGAGTTGTACTTCCAATGTACATTGTATGTAAGGTTGTAAACACTTGTTGTTCAACTCTAGTTGTACCTTAAATGTATATTGTATGTAAGGTGGTATACATTTCTTGTGTTGTTTTTGACGTAATTTAACTTTCTACTAATAGAGATTTTAAAATATAGGTAAGATAAATGTTTGAGGTGTAACTAAAAATTCATAAGAATCCTTTATGTTATTTCGTGTTTTATCATACGTTTTACTATTTTATTATGTTGAAATACGTCGTATAATATAACACACTGTAACTAAGTATAGTTAAAACGAGACACATGGAGTATGCCACTATATCATAGAAAACACAACTTGAGAAACATATGTCATGAGATTATATGGAACCCTTGCAAGTTTATGCATGGTTCACCTGGAGGCGAAGATTCATTCATTTAATGACTCCCAAATAACTCACTATATAACGTCCAATTTCCCCCTTGAAAGGCCACTTCAACTTGTTCACCTCATTTTGGTGGAAGGCCCAAATTTTCATCGGGGTGTTAAATAGTTCTATTTTTTTTATTTAATTTAATTTAATTTTCATTATTTTCCTCATATCTATATGTTTATGTAGATACAGTGACCTCATTTCTTTGGGTTACAATCGCCATACTTGTTGCATCGAAAAGAAAATATTGTTGCATCGAAAAGAAAATAAAAAAGGGTTTTTGGTCTCGTGATGCAGATGAAAAGTTCAGGAATTACATTACCAAAAATGGTTGACGTTGTTAGAGTACCGTTCAAAAACAAGCCGGTGTACAGTTCTTCAATTAAATTGATATGTCTTTTATTTTTATTTGTTTAGCAACAAACATACTTGAATCTTTTGATACACAAGAGTTAATTATCTTATATTATATATTTGGTGGTTTACAAGGTTAAAGGTGTTGAAAGAGTTGTAAACATAGGCAGATAGACTACCCGAGGCCTGATTTAAATAGAGGGGGCTTGACTGACAAAGGAATTAGTGATCTGAATGGCCTCCACGAGCTGTTAGGAAACATGTTAAAAACAACACCATATTAACTATAATAAACTTTTACAACTGAATAAATAATTGCCATTTTTGCATGTCGTGGTAATTATTTTTCTTTTTATGTGTAGGTGCCCTAAGATTGTGAAGCACATGCCAGACTGAACTGATAATTGGTAACGAGATCAAAAACTTTTGGAGTTCAACTATGAAAAAGATTGTTGGCTTTTTACAAAGCTCACGTTATTAATAACTCTGCTCCCCAACTCTCACATAATCTTCCAATTAGTTCTGGTGTGATCTTTAACACTCCAAACAATAATAACAACAACATAATAATAATGATAATATGTTCTTCTCAAATGCACCAGTGGCGCCACAAGTGTATATTCCAAATCAAGTACACATGTCGCTTCAAGGGTCTTCACCTAGAATTGATACTAATATTTTCTACAAAACAAATTTAGCACAACCCCCTATTCAAGTACATAACAGTGATTCAGTACATATACCCGAACTTAATCTCCCTTATTGGGCTGATTATTGCTTTTATAACATCCCTCCACAAGTGTGACTTATTAATCAGGGCCAAGTTCTTGTGCAAAGTGATAATAATATGTTTGGTGGCTTTCATTACCTAAACATGAGTAGTAGCTCCATCATGAACTCAAAACCTCAAGTTCAAGCATACCCGATGCAACAAGAACATAAGGTATTGTCAAATGATAATTATGCCATATTGGGATTTTCTAACGAAGAGCCACGCCCCAACTTTTTCCAGAAAGGCAAGGAAAGCGAATTTGATGAGGCGATGCCATTATTATCTACTCTCGAACAACACCAATGTAGTATTGATGATCCATTACTATTTGATGAGGGGTTTACGAGTTTTTTTCCTGGATTGAATGAAATAAGTGTTATCACTCTCCCTGAGTATCCCAACAACACCAACAACATCGAGTTGTACTTCCAATGTACATTGTATGTAAGGTTGTAAACACTTGTTGTTCAACTCTAGTTGTACCTTAAATGTATATTGTATGTAAGGTGGTATACATTTCTTGTGTTGTTTTTGACGTAATTTAACTTTCTACTAATAGAGATTTTAAAATATAGGTAAGATAAATGTTTGAGGTGTAACTAAAAATTCATAAGAATCCTTTATGTTATTTCGTGTTTTATCATACGTTTTACTATTTTATTATGTTGAAATACGTCGTATAATATAACACACTGTAACTAAGTATAGTTAAAACGAGACACATGGAGTATGCCACTATATCATAGAAAACACAACTTGAGAAACATATGTCATGAGATTATATGGAACCCTTGCAAGTTTATGCATGGTTCACCTGGAGGCGAAGATTCATTCATTTAATGACTCCCAAATAACTCACTATATAACGTCCAATTTCCCCCTTGAAAGGCCACTTCAACTTGTTCACCTCATTTTGGTGGAAGGCCCAAATTTTCATCGGGGTGTTAAATAGTTCTATTTTTTTTATTTAATTTAATTTAATTTTCATTATTTTCCTCATATCTATATGTTTATGTAGATACAGTGACCTCATTTCTTTGGGTTACAATCGCCATACTTGTTGCATCGAAAAGAAAATATTGCTGCATCGAAAAGAAAATATTGCTGCATCGAAAAGAAAATAAAAAAGGGTTTTTGGTCTCGTGATGCAGATGAAAAGTTCAGGAATTACATTACCAAAAATGGTTGACGTTGTTAGAGTACCATTCAAAAACAAGCCGGTGTACAGTTCTTCAATTAAATTGATATGTATTTTATTTTTATTTGTTAAGCAACAAACATACTTGAATCTTTTGATACACAAGAGTTAATTATCTTATATTATATATTTGGTGGTTTACAAGGTTAAAGGTGTTGAAAGAGTTGTAAACATAGGCAGATAGACTACCCGAGGCCTGATTTAAATAGAGGGGGCTTGACTGACAAAGGAATTAGTGATCTGAATGGCCTCCACGAGCTGTTAGGAAACATGTTAAAAACAACACCATATTAACTATAATAAACTTTTACAACTGAATAAATAATTGCCATTTTTGCATGTCGTGGTAATTATTTTTCTTTTTATGTGTAGGTGCCCTAAGATTGTGAAGCACATGCCAGACTGAACTGATAATTGGTAACGAGATCAAAAACTTTTGGAGTTCAACTATGAAAAAGATTGTTGGCTTTTTACAAAGCTCACGTTATTAATAACTCTGCTCCCCAACTCTCACATAATCTTCCAATTAGTTCTGGTGTGATCTTTAACACTCCAAACAATAATAACAACAACATAATAATAATGATAATATGTTCTTCTCAAATGCACCAGTGGCGCCACAAGTGTATATTCCAAATCAAGTACACATGTCGCTTCAAGGGTCTTCACCTAGAATTGATACTAATATTTTCTACAAAACAAATTTAGCCCAACCCCCTATTCAAGTACATAACAGTGATTCAGTACATATACCCGAACTTAATCTCCCTTATTGGGCTGATTATTGCTTTTATAACATCCCTCCACAAGTGTGACTTATTAATCAGGGCCAAGTTCTTGTGCAAAGTGATAATAATATGTTTGGTGGCTTTCATTACCTAAACATGAGTAGTAGCTCCATCATGAACTCAAAACCTCAAGTTCAAGCATACCCGATGCAACAAGAACATAAGGTATTGTCAAATGATAATTATGCCATATTGGGATTTTCTAACGAAGAGCCACGCCCCAACTTTTTCCAGAAAGGCAAGGAAAGCGAATTTGATGAGGCGATGCCATTATTATCTACTCTCGAACAACACCAATGTAGTATTGATGATCCATTACAATTTGATGAGGGGTTTACGAGTTTTTTTCCTGGATTGAATGAAATAAGTGTTATCACTCTCCCTGAGTATCCCAACAACACCAACAACATCGAGTTGTACTTCCAATGTACATTGTATGTAAGGTTGTAAACACTTGTTGTTCAACTCTAGTTGTACCTTAAATGTATATTGTATGTAAGGTGGTATACATTTCTTGTGTTGTTTTTGACGTAATTTAACTTTCTACTAATAGAGATTTTAAAATATAGGTAAGATAAATGTTTGAGGTGTAACTAAAAATTCATAAGAATCCTTTATGTTATTTCGTGTTTTATCATACGTTTTACTATTTTATTATGTTGAAATACGTCGTATAATATAACACACTGTAACTAAGTATAGTTAAAACGAGACACATGGAGTATGCCACTATATCATAGAAAACACAACTTGAGAAACATATGTCATGAGATTATATGGAACCCTTGCAAGTTTATGCATGGTTCACCTGGAGGCGAAGATTCATTCATTTAATGACTCCCAAATAACTCACTATATAACGTCCAATTTCTCCCTTGAAAGGCCACTTCAACTTGTTCACCTCATTTTGGTGGAAGGCCCAAATTTTCATCGGGGTGTTAAATAGTTCTATTTTTTTTATTTAATTTAATTTAATTTTCATTATTTTCCTCATATCTATATGTTTATGTAGATACAGTGACCTCATTTCTTTGGGTTACAATCGCCATACTTGTTGCATCGAAAAGAAAATATTGTTGCATCGAAAAGAAAATAAAAAAGGGTTTTTGGTCTCGTGATGCAGATGAAAAGTTCAGGAATTACATTACCAAAAATGGTTGACGTTGTTAGAGTACCGTTCAAAAACAAGCCGGTGTACAGTTCTACAATTAAATTGATATGTCTTTTATTTTTATTTGTTTAGCAACAAACATACTTGAATCTTTTGATACACAAGAGTTAAGTATCTTATATTATATATTTGGTGGTTTACAAGGTTAAAGGTGTTGAAAGAGTTGTAAACATAGGCAGATAGACTACCCGAGGCCTGATCTAAATAGAGGGGGCTTCACTGACAAAGGAATTAGTGATCTGAATGGCCTCCACGAGCTGTTAGGAAACATGTTAAAAACAACACCATATTAACTATAATAAACTTTTACAACTGAATAAATAATTGCCATTTTTGCATGTCGTGGTAATTATTTTTCTTTTTATGTGTAGGTGCCCTAAGACTGTGAAGCACATGCCAGACTGAACTGATAATTGGTAACGAGATCAAAAACTTTTGGAGTTCAACTATGAAAAAGATTGTTGGCTTTTTACAAAGCTCACGTTATTAATAACTCTGCTCCCCAACTCTCACATAATCTTCCAATTAGTTCTGGTGTGATCTTTAACACTCCAAACAATAATAACAACAACATAATAATAATGATAATATGTTCTTCTCAAATGCACCAGTGGCGCCACAAGTGTATATCCCAAATCAAGTACACATGTCGCTTCAAGGGTCTTCACCTAGAATTGATACTAATATTTTCTACAAAACAAATTTAGCCCAACCCCCTATTCAAGTACATAACAGTGATTCAGTACATATACCCGAACTTAATCTCCCTTATTGGGCTGATTATTGCTTTTATAACATCCCTCCACAAGTGTGACTTATTAATCAGGGCTAAGTTCTTGTGCAAAGTGATAATAATATGTTTGGTGGCTTTCATTACCTAAACATGAGTAGTAGCTCCATCATGAACTCAAAACCTCAAGTTCAAGCATACCCGATGCAACAAGAACATAAGGTATTGTCAAATGATAATTATGCCATATTGGGATTTTCTAACGAAGAGCCACGCCCCAACTTTTTCCAGAAAGGCAAGGGAAGCGAATTTGATGAGGCGATGCCATTATTATCTACTCTCGAACAACACCAATGTAGTATTGATGATCCATTACTACTTGATGAGGGGTTTACTAGTTTTTTTCCTGGATTGAATGAAATAAGTGTTAACACTCTCCCTGAGTATCCCAACAACACCAACAACATCGAGTTGTACTTCCAATGTACATTGTATGTAAGGTTGTAAACACTTGTTGTTCAACTCTAGTTGGACCTTAAATGTATATTGTATGTAAGGTGGTATACATTTCTTGTGTTGTTTTTGACGTAATTTAACTTTCTACTAATAGAGATTTTAAAATATAGGTAGGATAAATGTTTGAGGTGTAACTAAAAATTCATAAGAATCCTTTATGTTATTTCGTGTTTTATCATACGTTTTACTGTTTTATTATGTTGAAATACGTCATATAATATAACACACTGTAACTAAGTATAGTTAAAACGAGACACATGGAGTATGCCACTATATCATAGAAAACACAACTTGAGAAACTTATGTCATGAGATTATATGGAACCCTTGCAAGTTTATGCATGGTTCACCTGGAGGCGAAGATTCATTCATTTAATGCCTCCCAAATAACTCACTATATAACGTCCAATTTCTCCCTTGAAAGGCCACTTCAACTTGTTCACCTCATTTTGGTGGAAGGCCCAAATTTTCATCGGGGTGTTAAATAGTTCTATTTTTTTATTTAATTTAATTGAATTTTCAGTATTTTCCTCATATCTATATGTTTATGTTGATACAGTGACCTCATTTCTTTGGGTTACAATCGCCATACTTGTTGCATCGAAAAGAAAATATTGTTGCATCGAAAAGAAAATAAAAAAGGGTTTTTGGTCTCGTGATGCAGATGAAAAGTTCAGGAATTACATTACCAAAAATGGTTGACGTTGTTAGAGTACCGTTCAAAAACAAGCCGGTGTACAGTTCTTCAATTAAATTGATATGTCTTTTATTTTTATTTGTTTAGCAACAAACATACTTGAATCTTTTGATACACAAGAGTTAATTATCTTATATTATATATTTGGTGGTTTACAAGGTTAAAGGTGTTGAAAGAGTTGTAAACATAGGCAGATAGACTACCCGAGGCCTGATCTAAATAGAGGGGGCTTCACTGACAAAGGAATTAGTGATCTGAATGGCCTCCACGAGCTGTTAGGAAACATGTTAAAAACAACACCATATTAACTATAATAAACTTTTACAACTGAATAAATAATTGCCATTTTTGCATGTCGTGGTAATTATTTTTCTTTTTATGTGTAGGTGCCCTAAGATTGTGAAGCACATGCCAGACTGAACTGATAATTGGTAACGAGATCAAAAACTTTTGGAGTTCAACTATGAAAAATATTGTTGGCTTTTTACAAAGCTCACGTTATTAATAACTCTACTCCCCAACTCTCACATAATCTTCCAATTAGTTCTGGTGTGATCTTTAACACTCCAAACAATAATAACAACAACATAATAATAACGATAATATGTTCTTCTCAAATGCACCAGTGGCGCCACAAGTGTATATTCCAAATCAAGTACACATGTCGCTTCAAGGGTCTTCACCTAGAATTGATACTAATATTTTCTACAAAACAAATTTAGCCCAACCCCCTATTCAAGTACATAACAGTGATTCAGTACATATACCCGAACTTAATCTCCCTTATTGGGCTGATTATTGCTTTTATAACATCCCTCCACAAGTGTGACTTATTAATCAGGGCTAAGTTCTTGTGCAAAGTGATAATAATATGTTTGGTGGCTTTCATTACCTAAACATGAGTAGTAGCTCCATCATGAACTCAAAACCTCAAGTTCAAGCATACCCGATGCAACAAGAACATAAGGTATTGTCAAATGATAATTATGCCATATTGGGATTTTCTAACGAAGAGCCACGCCCCAACTTTTTTCAGAAAGGCAAGGGAAGCGAATTTGATGAGGCGATGCCATTATTATCTACTCTCGAACAACACCAATGTAGTATTGATGATCCATTACTACTTGATGAGGGGTTTACTAGTTTTTTTCCTGGATTGAATGAAATAAGTGTTAACACTCTCCCTGAGTATCCCAACAACACCAACAACATCGAGTTGTACTTCCAATGTACATTGTATGTAAGGTTGTAAACACTTGTTGTTCAACTCTAGTTGGACCTTAAATGTATATTGTATGTAAGGTGGTATACATTTCTTGTGTTGTTTTTGACGTAATTTAACTTTCTACTAATAGAGATTTTAAAATATAGGTAGGATAAATGTTTGAGGTGTAACTAAAAATTCATAAGAATCCTTTATGTTATTTCGTGTTTTATCATACGTTTTACTATTTTATTATGTTGAAATACGTCATATAATATAACACATTGTAACTAAGTATAGTTAAAACGAGACACATGGAGTATGCCACTATATCATAGAAAACACAACTTGAGAAACTTATGTCATGAGATTATATGGAACCCTTGCAAGTTTATGCATGGTTCACCTGGAGGCGAAGATTCATTCATTTAATGACTCCCAAATAACTCACTATATAACGTCCAATTTCTCCCTTGAAAGGCCACTTCAACTTGTTCACCTCATTTTGGTGGAAGGCCCAAATTTTCATCGGGGTGTTAAATAGTTCTATTTTTTTATTTAATTTAATTTAATTTTCATTATTTTCCTCATATCTATATGTTTATGTAGATACAGTGACCTCATTTCTTTGGGTTACAATCGCCATACTTGTTGCATCGAAAAGAAAATATTGTTGCATCGAAAAGAAAATAAAAAAGGGTTTTTGGTCTCGTGATGCAGATGAAAAGTTCAGGAATTACATTACCAAAAATGGTTGACGTTGTTAGACTACCGTTCAAAAACAAGCCGGTGTACAGTTCTTCAATTAAATTGATATGTCTTTTATTTTTATTTGTTTAGCAACAAACATACTTGAATCTTTTGATACACAAGAGTTAATTATCTTATATTATATATTTGGTGGTTTACAAGGTTAAAGGTGTTGAAAGAGTTGTAAACATAGGCTGATAGACTACCCGAGGCCTGATCTAAATAGAGGGGGCTTCACTGACAAAGGAATTAGTGATCTGAATGGCCACCACGAGCTGTTAGGAAACATGTTAAAAACAACACCATATTAACTATAATAAACTTTTACAACTGAATAAATAATTGCCATTTTTGCATGTCGTGGTAATTATTTTTCTTTTTATGTGTAGGTGCCCTAAGATTGTGAAGCACATGCCAGACTGAACTGATAATTGGTAACGAGATCAAAAACTTTTGGAGTTCAACTATGAAAAAGATTGTTGGCTTTTTACAAAGCTCACGTTATTAATAACTCTGCTCCCCAACTCTCACATAATCTTCCAATTAGTTCTGGTGTGATCTTTAACACTCCAAACAATAATAACAACAACATAATAATAATGATAATATGTTCTTCTCAAATGCACCAGTGGCGCCACAAGTGTATATTCCAAATCAAGTACACATGTCGCTTCAAGGGTCTTCACCTAGAATTGATACTAATATTTTCTACAAAACAAATTTAGCCCAACCCCCTATTCAAGTACATAACAGTGATTCAGTACATATACCCGAACTTAATCTCCCTTATTGGGCTGATTATTGCTTTTATAACATCCCTCCACGAGTGTGACTTATTAATCAGGGCCAAGTTCTTGTGCAAAGTGATAATAATATGTTTGGTGGCTTTCATTACCTAAACATGAGTAGTAGCTCCATCATGAACTCAAAACCTCAAGTTCAAGCATACCCGATGCAACAAGAACACAAGGTATTGTCAAATGATAATTATGCCATATTGGGATTTTCTAACGAAGAGCCACGCCCCAACTTTTTCCAGAAAGGCAAGGAAAGCAAATTTGATGAGGCGATGCCATTATTATCTACTCTCGAACAACACCAATGTAGTATTGATGATCCATTACTACTTGATGAGGGGTTTACGAGTTTTTTTCCTGGATTGAATGAAATAAGTGTTACCACTCTCCCTGAGTATCCCAACAACACCAACAACATCGAGTTGTACTTCCAATGTACATTGTATGTAAGGTTGTAAACACTTGTTGTTCAACTCTAGTTGGACCTTAAATGTATATTGTATGTAAGGTGGTATACATTTCTTGTGTTGTTTTTGACGTAATTTAACTTTCTACAAATAGAGATTTTAAAATATAGGTAGGATAAATGTTTGAGGTGTAACTAAAAATTCATAAGAATCCTTTATGTTATTTCGTGTTTTATCATACGTTTTACTATTTTATTATGTTGAAATACGTCATATAATATAACTAAGTATAGTTAAAACGAGACACATAGAGTATGCCACTATATCATAGAAAACACAACTTGAGAAACTTATGTCATGAGATTATATGGAACCCTTGCAAGTTTATGCATGGTTCACCTGGAGGCGAAGATTCATTCATTTAATGACTCCCAAATAACTCACTATATAACGTCCAATTTCTCCCTTGAAAGGCCACTTCAACTTGTTCACCACATTTTGGTGGAAGGCCCAAATTTTCATCGGGGTGTTAAATAGTTCTATTTTTTTATTTAATTTAATTTAATTTTCATTATTTTCCTCATATCTATATGTTTATGTAGATACAGTGACCTCATTTCTTTGGGTTACAATCGCCATACTTGTTGCATCGAAAGAAAATATTGTTGCATCGAAAAGAAAATAAAAAAGGGTTTTTGGTCTCGTGATGCAGATGAAAAGTTCAGGAATTACATTACCAAAAATGGTTGACGTTGTTAGAGTACCGTTCAAAAACAAGCCGGTGCACAGTTCTTCAATTAAATTGATATGTATTTTATTTTTATTTGTTAAGCAACAAACATACTTGAATCTTTTGATACACAAGAGTTAATTATCTTATATTATATATTTGGTGGTTTACAAGGTTAAAGGTATTGAAAGAGTTGTAAACATAGGCAGATAGACTACCCGAGGCCTGATTTAAATAGAGGGGGCTTGACTGACAAAGGAATTAGTGATCTGAATGGCCTCCACGAGCTGTTAGGAAACATGTTAAAAACAACACCATATTAACTATAATAAACTTTTACAACTGAATAAATTATTGCCATTTTTGCATGTCGTGGTAATTATTTTTCTTTTTATGTGTAGGTGCCCTAAGATTGTGAAGCACATGCCAGACTGAACTGATAATTGGTAACGAGATCAAAAACTTTTGGAGTTCAACTATGAAAAAGATTGTTGGCTTTTTACAAAGCTCACGTTATTAATAACTCTGCTCCCCAACTCTCACATAATCTTCCAATTAGTTCTGGTGTGATCTTTAACACTCCAAACAATAATAACAACAACATAATAATAATGATAATATGTTCTTCTCAAATGCACCAGTGGCGCCACAAGTGTATATTCCAAATCAAGTACACATGTCGCTTCAAGGGTCTTCACCTAGAATTGATACTAATATTTTCTACAAAACAAATTTAGCCCAACCCCCTATTCAAGTACATAACAGTGATTCAGTACATATACCCGAACTTAATCTCCCTTATTGGGCTGATTATTGCTTTTATAACATCCCTCCACAAGTGTGACTTATTAATCAGGGCCAAGTTCTTGTGCAAAGTGATAATAATATGTTTGGTGGCTTTCATTACCTAAACATGAGTAGTAGCTCCATCATGAACTCAAAACCTCAAGTTCAAGCATACCCGATGCAACAAGAACATAAGGTATTGTCAAATGATAATTATGCCATATTGGGATTTTCTAACGAAGAGCCACGCCCCAACTTTTTCCAGAAAGGCAAGGAAAGCGAATTTGATGAGGCGATGCCATTATTATCTACTCTCGAACAACACCAATGTAGTATTGATGATCCATTACTATTTGATGAGGGGTTTACGAGTTTTTTTCCTGGATTGAATGAAATAAGTGTTATCACTCTCCCTGAGTATCCCAACAACACCAACAACATCGAGTTGTACTTCCAATGTACATTGTATGTAAGGTTGTAAACAC
Source organism: Linaria vulgaris (assembly GCA_948329865.1). Lineage (NCBI taxonomy): Eukaryota > Viridiplantae > Streptophyta > Magnoliopsida > Lamiales > Plantaginaceae > Linaria > Linaria vulgaris. The sequence continues at coordinate 29,167,876 of OX415252.1, forward strand.
TTGTTGTTCAACTCTAGTTGTACCTTAAATGTATATTGTATGTAAGGTGGTATACATTTCTTGTGTTGTTTTTGACGTAATTTAACTTTCTACTAATAGAGATTTTAAAATATAGGTAAGATAAATGTTTGAGGTGTAACTAAAAATTCATAAGAATCCTTTATGTTATTTCGTGTTTTATCATACGTTTTACTATTTTATTATGTTGAAATACGTCGTATAATATAACACACTGTAACTAAGTATAGTTAAAACGAGACACATGGAGTATGCCACTATATCATAGAAAACACAACTTGAGAAACATATGTCATGAGATTATATGGAACCCTTGCAAGTTTATGCATGGTTCACCTGGAGGCGAAGATTCATTCATTTAATGACTCCCAAATAACTCACTATATAACGTCCAATTTCTCCCTTGAAAGGCCACTTCAACTTGTTCACCTCATTTTGGTGGAAGGCCCAAATTTTCATCGGGGTGTTAAATAGTTCTATTTTTTTTATTTAATTTAATTTAATTTTCATTATTTTCCTCATATCTATATGTTTATGTAGATACAGTGACCTCATTTCTTTGGGTTACAATCGCCATACTTGTTGCATCGAAAAGAAAATATTGCTGCATCGAAAAGAAAATAAAAAAGGGTTTTTGGTCTCGTGATGCAGATGAAAAGTTCAGGAATTACATTACCAAAAATGGTTGACGTTGTTAGAGTACCGTTCAAAAACAAGCCGGTGTACAGTTCTTCAATTAAATTGATATGTATTTTATTTTTATTTGTTAAGCAACAAACATACTTGAATCTTTTGATACACAAGAGTTAATTATCTTATATTATATATTTGGTGGTTTACAAGGTTAAAGGTGTTGAAAGAGTTGTAAACATAGGCAGATAGACTACCCGAGGCCTGATTTAAATAGAGGGGGCTTGACTGACAAAGGAATTAGTGATCTGAATGGCCTCCACGAGCTGTTAGGAAACATGTTAAAAACAACACCATATTAACTATAATAAACTTTTACAACTGAATAAATTATTGCCATTTTTGCATGTCGTGGTAATTATTTTTCTTTTTATGTGTAGGTGCCCTAAGATTGTGAAGCACATGCCAGACTGAACTGATAATTGGTAACGAGATCAAAAACTTTTGGAGTTCAACTATGAAAAAGATTGTTGGCTTTTTACAAAGCTCACGTTATTAATAACTCTGCTCCCCAACTCTCACATAATCTTCCAATTAGTTCTGGTGTGATCTTTAACACTCCAAACAATAATAACAACAACATAATAATAATGATAATATGTTCTTCTCAAATGCACCAGTGGCGCCACAAGTGTATATTCCAAATCAAGTACACATGTCGCTTCAAGGGTCTTCACCTAGAATTGATACTAATATTTTCTACAAAACAAATTTAGCCCAACCCCCTATTCAAGTACATAACAGTGATTCAGTACATATACCCGAACTTAATCTCCCTTATTGGGCTGATTATTGCTTTTATAACATCCCTCCACAAGTGTGACTTATTAATCAGGGCCAAGTTCTTGTGCAAAGTGATAATAATATGTTTGGTGGCTTTCATTACCTAAACATGAGTAGTAGCTCCATCATGAACTCAAAACCTCAAGTTCAAGCATACCCGATGCAACAAGAACATAAGGTATTGTCAAATGATAATTATGCCATATTGGGATTTTCTAACGAAGAGCCACGCCCCAACTTTTTCCAGAAAGGCAAGGAAAGCGAATTTGATGAGGCGATGCCATTATTATCTACTCTCGAACAACACCAATGTAGTATTGATGATCCATTACAATTTGATGAGGGGTTTACGAGTTTTTTTCCTGGATTGAATGAAATAAGTGTTATCACTCTCCCTGAGTATCCCAACAACACCAACAACATCGAGTTGTACTTCCAATGTACATTGTATGTAAGGTTGTAAACACTTGTTGTTCAACTCTAGTTGTACCTTAAATGTATATTGTATGTAAGGTGGTATACATTTCTTGTGTTGTTTTTGACGTAATTTAACTTTCTACTAATAGAGATTTTAAAATATAGGTAAGATAAATGTTTGAGGTGTAACTAAAAATTCATAAGAATCCTTTATGTTATTTCGTGTTTTATCATACGTTTTACTATTTTATTATGTTGAAATACGTCGTATAATATAACACACTGTAACTAAGTATAGTTAAAACAAGACACATGGAGTATGCCACTATATCATAGAAAACACAACTTGAGAAACATATGTCATGAGATTATATGGAACCCTTGCAAGTTTATGCATGGTTCACCTGGAGGCGAAGATTCATTCATTTAATGACTCCCAAATAACTCACTATATAACGTCCAATTTCTCCCTTGAAAGGCCACTTCAACTTGTTCACCTCATTTTGGTGGAAGGCCCAAATTTTCATCGGGGTGTTAAATAGTTCTATTTTTTTTATTTAATTTAATTTAATTTTCATTATTTTCCTCATATCTATATGTTTATGTAGATACAGTGACCTCATTTCTTTGGGTTACAATCGCCATACTTGTTGCATCGAAAAGAAAATATTGCTGCATCGAAAAGAAAATAAAAAAGGGTTTTTGGTCTCGTGATGCAGATGAAAAGTTCAGGAATTACATTACCAAAAATGGTTGACGTTGTTAGAGTACCGTTCAAAAACAAGCCGGTGTACAGTTCTTCAATTAAATTGATATGTCTTTTATTTTTATTTGTTTAGCAACAAACATACTTGAATCTTTTGATACACAAGAGTTAATTATCTTATATTATATATTTGGTGGTTTACAAGGTTAAAGGTGTTGAAAGAGTTGTAAACATAGGCAGATAGACTACCCGAGGCCTGATCTAAATAGAGGGGGCTTGACTGACAAAGGAATTAGTGATCTGAATGGCCTCCACGAGCTGTTAGGAAACATGTTAAAAACAACACCATATTAACTATAATAAACTTTTACAACTGAATAAATAATTGCCATTTTTGCATGTCGTGGTAATTATTTTTCTTTTTATGTGTAGGTGCCCTAAGACTGTGAAGCACATGCCAGACTGAACTGATAATTGGTAACGAGATCAAAAACTTTTGGAGTTCAACTATGAAAAAGATTGTTGGCTTTTTACAAAGCTCACGTTATTAATAACTCTACTCCCCAACTCTCACATAATCTTCCAATTAGTTCTGGTGTGATCTTAACACTCCAAACAATAGTAACAACAACATAATAATAACGATAATATGTTCTTCTCAAATGCACCAGTGGCGCCACAAGTGTATATTCCAAATCAAGTACACATGTCGCTTCAAGGGTCTTCACCTAGAATTGATACTAATATTTTCTACAAAACAAATTTAGCCCAACCCCCTATTCAAGTACATAACAGTGATTCAGTACATATACCTGAACTTAATCTCCCTTATTGGGCTGATTATTGCTTTTATAACATCCCTCCACAAGTGTGACTTATTAATCAGGGCCAAGTTCTTGTGCAAAGTGATAATAATATGTTTGGTGGCTTTCATTACCTAAACATGAGTAGTAGCTCCATCATGAACTCAAAACCTCAAGTTCAAGCATACCCGATGCAACAAGAACATAAGGTATTGTCAAATGATAATTATGCCATATTGGGATTTTCTAACGAAGAGCCACGCCCCAACTTTTTCCAGAAAGGCAAGGGAAGCGAATTTGATGAGGCGATGCCATTATTATCTACTCTCGAACAACACCAATGTAGTATTGATGATCCATTACTACTTGATGAGGGGTTTACTAGTTTTTTTCCTGGATTGAATGAAATAAGTGTTAACACTCTCCCTGAGTATCCCAACAACACCAACAACATCGAGTTGTACTTCCAATGTACATTGTATGTAAGGTTGTAAACACTTGTTGTTCAACTCTAGTTGTACCTTAAATGTATATTGTATGTAAGGTGGTATACATTTCTTGTGTTGTTTTTGACGTAATTTAACTTTCTACTAATAGAGATTTTAAAATATAGGTAGGATAAATGTTTGAGGTGTAACTAAAAATTCATAAGAATCCTTTATGTTATTTCGTGTTTTATCATACGTTTTACTATTTTATTATGTTGAAATACGTCATATAATATAACACATTGTAACTAAGTATAGTTAAAACGAGACACATGGAGTATGCCACTATATCATAGAAAACACAACTTGAGAAACATATGTCATGAGATTATATGGAACCCTTGCAAGTTTATGCATGGTTCACCTGGAGGCGAAGATTCATTCATTTAATGACTCCCAAATAACTCACTATATAACGTCCAATTTCTCCCTTGAAAGGCCACTTCAACTTGTTCACCTCATTTTGGTGGAAGGCCCAAATTTTCATCGGGGTGTTAAATAGTTCTATTTTTTTTATTTAATTTAATTTAATTTTCATTATTTTCCTCATATCTATATGTTTATGTAGATACAGTGACCTCATTTCTTTGGGTTACAATCGCCATACTTGTTGCATCGAAAAGAAAATATTGTTGCATCGAAAAGAAAATAAAAAAGGGTTTTTGGTCTCGTGATGCAGATGAAAAGTTCAGGAATTACATTACCAAAAATGGTTGACGTTGTTAGAGTACCGTTCAAAAACAAGCCGGTGTACAGTTCTTCAATTAAATTGATATGTCTTTTATTTTTATTTGTTTAGCAACAAACATACTTGAATCTTTTGATACACAAGAGTTAATTATCTTATATTATATATTTGGTGGTTTACAAGGTTAAAGGTGTTGAAAGAGTTGTAAACATAGGCAGATAGACTACCCGAGGCCTGATCTAAATAGAGGGGGCTTCACTGACAAAGGAATTAGTGATCTGAATGGCCTCCACGAGCTGTTAGGAAACATGTTAAAAACAACACCATATTAACTATAATAAACTTTTACAACTGAATAAATAATTGCCATTTTTGCATGTCGTGGTAATTATTTTTCTTTTTATGTGTAGGTGCCCTAAGATTGTGAAGCACATGCCAGACTGAACTGATAATTGGTAACGAGATCAAAAACTTTTGGAGTTCAACTATGAAAAAGATTGTTGGCTTTTTACAAAGCTCACGTTATTAATAACTCTGCTCCCCAACTCTCACATAATCTTCCAATTAGTTCTGGTGTGATCTTTAACACTCCAAACAATAATAACAACAACATAATAATAATGATAATATGTTCTTCTCAAATGCACTAGTGGCGCCACAAGTTTATATTCCAAATCAAGTACACATGTCGCTTCAAGGGTCTTCACCTAGAATTGATACTAATATTTTCTACAAAACAAATTTAGCCCAACCCCCTATTCAAGTACATAACAGTGATTCAGTACATATACCCGAACTTAATCTCCCTTATTGGGCTGATTATTGCTTTTATAACATCCCTCCACGAGTGTGACTTATTAATCAGGGCCAAGTTCTTGTGCAAAGTGATAATAATATGTTTGGTGGCTTTCATTACCTAAACATGAGTAGTAGCTCCATCATGAACTCAAAACCTCAAGTTCAAGCATACCCGATGCAACAAGAACAGAAGGTATTGTCAAATGATAATTATGCCATATTGGGATTTTCTAACGAAGAGCCACGCCCCAACTTTTTCCAGAAAGGCAATGAAAGCGAATTTGATGAGGCGATGCCATTATTATATACTCTCGAACAACACCAATGTAGTATTGATGATCCATTACTACTTGATGAGGGGTTTACTAGTTTTTTTCCTGGATTGAATGAAATAAGTGTTACCACTCTCCCTGAGTATCCCAACAACACCAACAACATCGAGTTGTACTTCCAATGTACATTGTATGTAAGGTTGTAAACACTTGTTGTTCAACTCTAGTTGGACCTTAAATGTATATTGTATGTAAGGTGGTATACATTTCTTGTGTTGTTTTTGACGTAATTTAACTTTCTACTAATAGAGATTTTAAAATATAGGTAGGATAAATGTTTGAGGTGTAACTAAAAATTCATAAGAATCCTTTATGTTATTTCGTGTATTATCATACGTTTTACTATTTTATTATGTTGAAATACGTCATATAATATAACACACTGTAACTAAGTATAGTTAAAACGAGACACATAGAGTATGCCACTATATCATAGAAAACACAACTTGAGAAACTTATGTCATGAGATTATATGGAACCCTTGCAAGTTTATGCATGGTTCACCTGGAGGCGAAGATTCATTCATTTAATGACTCCCAAATAACTCACTATATAACGTCCAATTTCTCCCTTGAAAGGCCACTTCAACTTGTTCACCTCATTTTGGTGGAAGGCCCAAATTTTCATCGGGGTGTTAAATAGTTCTATTTTTTTATTTAATTTAATTTAATTTTCATTATTTTCTTCATATCTATATGTTTATGTAGATACAGTGACCTCATTTCTTTGGGTTACAATCGCCATACTTGTTGCATCGAAAAGAAAATATTGTTGCATCGAAAAGAAAATAAAAAAGGGTTTTTGGTCTCGTGATGCAGATGAAAAGTTCAGGAATTACATTACCAAAAATGGTTGACGTTGTTAGAGTACCGTTCAAAAACAAGCCGGTGTACAGTTCTTCAATTAAATTGATATGTCTTTTATTTTTATTTGTTTAGCAACAAACATACTTGAATCTTTTGATACACAAGAGTTAATTATCTTATATTATATATTTGGTGGTTTACAAGGTTAAAGGTGTTGAAAGAGTTGTAAACATAGGCTGATAGACTACCCGAGGCCTGATCTAAATAGAGGGGGCTTCACTGACAAAGGAATTAGTGATCTGAATGGCCACCACGAGCTGTTAGGAAACATGTTAAAAACAACACCATATTAACTATAATAAACTTTTACAACTGAATAAATAATTGCCATTTTTGCATGTCGTGGTAATTATTTTTCTTTTTATGTGTAGGTGCCCTAAGATTGTGAAGCACATGCCAGACTGAACTGATAATTGGTAACGAGATCAAAAACTTTTGGAGTTCAACTATGAAAAAGATTGTTGGCTTTTTACAAAGCTCACGTTATTAATAACTCTGCTCCCCAACTCTCACATAATCTTCCAATTAGTTCTGGTGTGATCTTTAACACTCCAAACAATAATAACAACAACATAATAATAATGATAATATGTTCTTCTCAAATGCACTAGTGGCGCCACAAGTGTATATTCCAAATCAAGTACACATGTCGCTTCAAGGGTCTTCACCTAGAATTGATACTAATATTTTCTACAAAACAAATTTAGCCCAACCCCCTATTCAAGTACATAACAGTGATTCAGTACATATACCCGAACTTAATCTCCCTTATTGGGCTGATTATTGCTTTTATAACATCCCTCCACGAGTGTGACTTATTAATCAGGGCCAAGTTCTTGTGCAAAGTGATAATAATATGTTTGGTGGCTTTCATTACCTAAACATGAGTAGTAGCTCCATCATGAACTCAAAACCTCAAGTTCAAGCATACCCGATGCAACAAGAACAGAAGGTATTGTCAAATGATAATTATGCCATATTGGGATTTTCTAACGAAGAGCCACGCCCCAACTTTTTTCAGAAAGGCAAGGGAAGCGAATTTGATGAGGCGATGCCATTATTATCTACTCTCGAACAACACCAATGTAGTATTGATGATCCATTACTACTTGATGAGGGGTTTACTAGTTTTTTTCCTGGATTGAATGAAATAAGTGTTAACACTCTCCCTGAGTATCCCAACAACACCAACAACATCGAGTTGTACTTCCAATGTACATTGTATGTAAGGTTGTAAACACTTGTTGTTCAACTCTAGTTGTACCTTAAATGTATATTGTATGTAAGGTGGTATACATTTCTTGTGTTGTTTTTGACGTAATTTAACTTTCTACTAATAGAGATTTTAAAATATAGGTAAGATAAATGTTTGAGGTGTAACTAAAAATTCATAAGAATCCTTTATGTTATTTCGTGTTTTATCATACGTTTTACTATTTTATTATGTTGAAATACGTCGTATAATATAACACACTGTAACTAAGTATAGTTAAAACAAGACACATGGAGTATGCCACTATATCATAGAAAACACAACTTGAGAAACATATGTCATGAGATTATATGGAACCCTTGCAAGTTTATGCATGGTTCACCTGGAGGCGAAGATTCATTCATTTAATGACTCCCAAATAACTCACTATATAACGTCCAATTTCTCCCTTGAAAGGCCACTTCAACTTGTTCACCTCATTTTGGTGGAAGGCCCAAATTTTCATCGGGGTGTTAAATAGTTCTATTTTTTTTATTTAATTTAATTTAATTTTCATTATTTTCCTCATATCTATATGTTTATGTAGATACAGTGACCTCATTTCTTTGGGTTACAATCGCCATACTTGTTGCATCGAAAAGAAAATATTGTTGCATCGAAAAGAAAATAAAAAAGGGTTTTTGGTCTCGTGATGCAGATGAAAAGTTCAGGAATTACATTACCAAAAATGGTTGACGTTGTTAGAGTACCGTTCAAAAACAAGCCGGTGTACAGTTCTTCAATTAAATTGATATGTCTTTTATTTTTATTTGTTTAGCAACAAACATACTTGAATCTTTTGATACACAAGAGTTAATTATCTTATATTATATATTTGGTGGTTTACAAGGTTAAAGGTGTTGAAAGAGTTGTAAACATAGGCAGATAGACTACCCGAGGCCTGATCTAAATAGAGGGGGCTTCACTGACAAAGGAATTAGTGATCTGAATGGCCTCCACGAGCTGTTAGGAAACATGTTAAAAACAACACCATATTAACTATAATAAACTTTTACAACTGAATAAATAATTGCCATTTTTGCATGTCGTGGTAATTATTTTTCTTTTTATGTGTAGGTGCCCTAAGACTGTGAAGCACATGCCAGACTGAACTGATAATTGGTAACGAGATCAAAAACTTTTGGAGTTCAACTATGAAAAAGATTGTTGGCTTTTTACAAAGCTCACGTTATTAATAACTCTGCTCCCCAACTCTCACATAATCTTCCAATTAGTTCTGGTGTGATCTTAACACTCCAAACAATAGTAACAACAACATAATAATAACGATAATATGTTCTTCTCAAATGCACCAGTGGCGCCACAAGTGTATATTCCAAATCAAGTACACATGTCGCTTCAAGGGTCTTCACCTAGAATTGATACTAATATTTTCTACAAAACAAATTTAGCCCAACCCCCTATTCAAGTACATAACAGTGATTCAGTACATATACCCGAACTTAATCTCCCTTATTGGGCTGATTATTGCTTTTATAACATCCCTCCACGAGTGTGACTTATTAATCAGGGCCAAGTTCTTGTGCAAAGTGATAATAATATGTTTGGTGGCTTTCATTACCTAAACATGAGTAGTAGCTCCATCATGAACTCAAAACCTCAAGTTCAAGCATACCCGATGCAACAAGAACAGAAGGTATTGTCAAATGATAATTATGCCATATTGGGATTTTCTAACGAAGAGCCACGCCCCAACTTTTTTCAGAAAGGCAAGGGAAGCGAATTTGATGAGGCGATGCCATTATTATCTACTCTCGAACAACACCAATGTAGTATTGATGATCCATTACTACTTGATGAGGGGTTTACTAGTTTTTTTCCTGGATTGAATGAAATAAGTGTTAACACTCTCCCTGAGTATCCCAACAACACCAACAACATCGAGTTGTACTTCCAATGTACATTGTATGTAAGGTTGTAAACACTTGTTGTTCAACTCTAGTTGTACCTTAAATGTATATTGTATGTAAGGTGGTATACATTTCTTGTGTTGTTTTTGACGTAATTTAACTTTCTACTAATAGAGATTTTAAAATATAGGTAAGATAAATGTTTGAGGTGTAACTAAAAATTCATAAGAATCCTTTATGTTATTTCGTGTTTTATCATACGTTTTACTATTTTATTATGTTGAAATACGTCGTATAATATAACACACTGTAACTAAGTATAGTTAAAACAAGACACATGGAGTATGCCACTATATCATAGAAAACACAACTTGAGAAACATATGTCATGAGATTATATGGAACCCTTGCAAGTTTATGCATGGTTCACCTGGAGGCGAAGATTCATTCATTTAATGACTCCCAAATAACTCACTATATAACGTCCAATTTCTCCCTTGAAAGGCCACTTCAACTTGTTCACCTCATTTTGGTGGAAGGCCCAAATTTTCATCGGGGTGTTAAATAGTTCTATTTTTTTTATTTAATTTAATTTAATTTTCATTATTTTCCTCATATCTATATGTTTATGTAGATACAGTGACCTCATTTCTTTGGGTTACAATCGCCATACTTGTTGCATCGAAAAGAAAATATTGTTGCATCGAAAAGAAAATAAAAAAGGGTTTTTGGTCTCGTGATGCAGATGAAAAGTTCAGGAATTACATTACCAAAAATGGTTGACGTTGTTAGAGTACCGTTCAAAAACAAGCCGGTGTACAGTTCTTCAATTAAATTGATATGTCTTTTATTTTTATTTGTTTAGCAACAAACATACTTGAATCTTTTGATACACAAGAGTTAATTATCTTATATTATATATTTGGTGGTTTACAAGGTTAAAGGTGTTGAAAGAGTTGTAAACATAGGCAGATAGACTACCCGAGGCCTGATCTAAATAGAGGGGGCTTCACTGACAAAGGAATTAGTGATCTGAATGGCCTCCACGAGCTGTTAGGAAACATGTTAAAAACAACACCATATTAACTATAATAAACTTTTACAACTGAATAAATAATTGCCATTTTTGCATGTCGTGGTAATTATTTTTCTTTTTATGTGTAGGTGCCCTAAGACTGTGAAGCACATGCCAGACTGAACTGATAATTGGTAACGAGATCAAAAACTTTTGGAGTTCAACTATGAAAAAGATTGTTGGCTTTTTACAAAGCTCACGTTATTAATAACTCTACTCCCCAACTCTCACATAATCTTCCAATTAGTTCTGGTGTGATCTTAACACTCCAAACAATAGTAACAACAACATAATAATAACGATAATATGTTCTTCTCAAATGCACCAGTGGCGCCACAAGTGTATATTCCAAATCAAGTACACATGTCGCTTCAAGGGTCTTCACCTAGAATTGATACTAATATTTTCTACAAAACAAATTTAGCCCAACCCCCTATTCAAGTACATAACAGTGATTCAGTACATATACCTGAACTTAATCTCCCTTATTGGGCTGATTATTGCTTTTATAACATCCCTCCACAAGTGTGACTTATTAATCAGGGCTAAGTTCTTGTGCAAAGTGATAATAATATGTTTGGTGGCTTTCATTACCTAAACATGAGTAGTAGCTCCATCATGAACTCAAAACCTCAAGTTCAAGCATACCCGATGCAACAAGAACATAAGGTATTGTCAAATGATAATTATGCCATATTGGGATTTTCTAACGAAGAGCCACGCCCCAACTTTTTTCAGAAAGGCAAGGGAAGCGAATTTGATGAGGCGATGCCATTATTATCTACTCTCGAACAACACCAATGTAGTATTGATGATCCATTACTACTTGATGAGGGGTTTACTAGTTTTTTTCCTGGATTGAATGAAATAAGTGTTAACACTCTCCCTGAGTATCCCAACAACACCAACAACATCGAGTTGTACTTCCAATGTACATTGTATGTAAGGTTGTAAACACTTGTTGTTCAACTCTAGTTGGACCTTAAATGTATATTGTATGTAAGGTGGTATACATTTCTTGTGTTGTTTTTGACGTAATTTAACTTTCTACTAATAGAGATTTTAAAATATAGGTAGGATAAATGTTTGAGGTGTAACTAAAAATTCATAAGAATCCTTTATGTTATTTCGTGTTTTATCATACGTTTTACTATTTTATTATGTTGAAATACGTCATATAATATAACACATTGTAACTAAGTATAGTTAAAACGAGACACATGGAGTATGCCACTATATCATAGAAAACACAACTTGAGAAACTTATGTCATGAGATTATATGGAACCCTTGCAAGTTTATGCATGGTTCACCTGGAGGCGAAGATTCATTCATTTAATGACTCCCAAATAACTCACTATATAACGTCCAATTTCTCCCTTGAAAGGCCACTTCAACTTGTTCACCTCATTTTGGTGGAAGGCCCAAATTTTCATCGGGGTGTTAAATAGTTCTATTTTTTTATTTAATTTAATTTAATTTTCATTATTTTCCTCATATCTATATGTTTATGTAGATACAGTGACCTCATTTCTTTGGGTTACAATCGCCATACTTGTTGCATCGAAAAGAAAATATTGTTGCATCGAAAAGAAAATAAAAAAGGGTTTTTGGTCTCGTGATGCAGATGAAAAGTTCAGGAATTACATTACCAAAAATGGTTGACGTTGTTAGAGTACCGTTCAAAAACAAGCCGGTGTACAGTTCTTCAATTAAATTGATATGTCTTTTATTTTTATTTGTTTAGCAACAAACATACTTGAATCTTTTGATACACAAGAGTTAATTATCTTATATTATATATTTGGTGGTTTACAAGGTTAAAGGTGTTGAAAGAGTTGTAAACATAGGCTGATAGACTACCCGAGGCCTGATCTAAATAGAGGGGGCTTCACTGACAAAGGAATTAGTGATCTGAATGGCCACCACGAGCTGTTAGGAAACATGTTAAAAACAACACCATATTAACTATAATAAACTTTTACAACTGAATAAATAATTGCCATTTTTGCATGTCGTGGTAATTATTTTTCTTTTTATGTGTAGGTGCCCTAAGATTGTGAAGCACATGCCAGACTGAACTGATAATTGGTAACGAGATCAAAAACTTTTGGAGTTCAACTATGAAAAAGATTGTTGGCTTTTTACAAAGCTCACGTTATTAATAACTCTGCTCCCCAACTCTCACATAATCTTCCAATTAGTTCTGGTGTGATCTTTAACACTCCAAACAATAATAACAACAACATAATAATAATGATAATATGTTCTTCTCAAATGCACTAGTGGCGCCACAAGTGTATATTCCAAATCAAGTACACATGTCGCTTCAAGGGTCTTCACCTAGAATTGATACTAATATTTTCTACAAAACAAATTTAGCCCAACCCCCTATTCAAGTACATAACAGTGATTCAGTACATATACCCGAACTTAATCTCCCTTATTGGGCTGATTATTGCTTTTATAACATCCCTCCACGAGTGTGACTTATTAATCAGGGCCAAGTTCTTGTGCAAAGTGATAATAATATGTTTGGTGGCTTTCATTACCTAAACATGAGTAGTAGCTCCATCATGAACTCAAAACCTCAAGTTCAAGCATACCCGATGCAACAAGAACAGAAGGTATTGTCAAATGATAATTATGCCATATTGGGATTTTCTAACGAAGAGCCACGCCCCAACTTTTTCCAGAAAGGCAATGAAAGCGAATTTGATGAGGCGATGCCATTATTATATACTCTCGAACAACACCAATGTAGTATTGATGATCCATTACTACTTGATGAGGGGTTTACGAGTTTTTTTCCTGGATTGAATGAAATAAGTGTTACCACTCTCCCTGAGTATCCCAACAACACCAACAACATCGAGTTGTACTTCCAATGTACATTGTATGTAAGGTTGTAAACACTTGTTGTTCAACTCTAGTTGGACCTTAAATGTATATTGTATGTAAGGTGGTATACATTTCTTGTGTTGTTTTTGACGTAATTTAACTTTCTACTAATAGAGATTTTAAAATATAGGTAGGATAAATGTTTGAGGTGTAACTAAAAATTCATAAGAATCCTTTATGTTATTTCGTGTATTATCATACGTTTTACTATTTTATTATGTTGAAATACGTCATATAATATAACACACTGTAACTAAGTATAGTTAAAACGAGACACATAGAGTATGCCACTATATCATAGAAAACACAACTTGAGAAACTTATGTCATGAGATTATATGGAACCCTTGCAAGTTTATGCATGGTTCACCTGGAGGCGAAGATTCATTCATTTAATGACTCCCAAATAACTCACTATATAACGTCCAATTTCTCCCTTGAAAGGCCACTTCAACTTGTTCACCACATTTTGGTGGAAGGCCCAAATTTTCATCGGGGTGTTAAATAGTTCTATTTTTTTATTTAATTTAATTTAATTTTCATTATTTTCTTCATATCTATATGTTTATGTAGATACAGTGACCTCATTTCTTTGGGTTACAATCGCCATACTTGTTGCATCGAAAAGAAAATATTGTTGCATCGAAAAGAAAATAAAAAAGGGTTTTTGGTCTCGTGATGCAGATGAAAAGTTCAGGAATTACATTACCAAAAATGGTTGACGTTGTTAGAGTACCGTTCAAAAACAAGTCGGTGTACAGTTCTTCAATTAAATTGATATGTCTTTTATTTTTATTTGTTTAGCAACAAACATACTTGAATCTTTTGATACACAAGAGTTAATTATCTTATATTATATATTTGGTGGTTTACAAGGTTAAAGGTGTTGAAAGAGTTGTAAACATAGGCTGATAGACTACCCGAGGCCTGATCTAAATAGAGGGGGCTTCACTGACAAAGGAATTAGTGATCTGAATGGCCACCACGAGCTGTTAGGAAACATGTTAAAAACAACACCATATTAACTATAATAAACTTTTACAACTGAATAAATAATTGCCATTTTTGCATGTCGTGGTAATTATTTTTCTTTTTATGTGTAGGTGCCCTAAGATTGTGAAGCACATGCCAGACTGAACTGATAATTGGTAACGAGATCAAAAACTTTTGGAGTTCAACTATGAAAAAGATTGTTGGCTTTTTACAAAGCTCACGTTATTAATAACTCTGCTCCCCAACTCTCACATAATCTTCCAATTAGTTCTGGTGTGATCTTTAACACTCCAAACAATAATAACAACAACATAATAATAATGATAATATGTTCTTCTCAAATGCACTAGTGGCGCCACAAGTGTATATTCCAAATCAAGTACACATGTCGCTTCAAGGGTCTTCACCTAGAATTGATACTAATATTTTCTACAAAACAAATTTAGCCCAACCCCCTATTCAAGTACATAACAGTGATTCAGTACATATACCCGAACTTAATCTCCCTTATTGGGCTGATTATTGCTTTTATAACATCCCTCCACGAGTGTGACTTATTAATCAGGGCCAAGTTCTTGTGCAAAGTGATAATAATATGTTTGGTGGCTTTCATTACCTAAACATGAGTAGTAGCTCCATCATGAACTCAAAACCTCAAGTTCAAGCATACCCGATGCAACAAGAACAGAAGGTATTGTCAAATGATAATTATGCCATATTGGGATTTTCTAACGAAGAGCCACGCCCCAACTTTTTCCAGAAAGGCAATGAAAGCGAATTTGATGAGGCGATGCCATTATTATCTACTCTCGAACAACACCAATGTAGTATTGATGATCCATTACTACTTGATGAGGGGTTTACGAGTTTTTTTCCTGGATTGAATGAAATAAGTGTTACCACTCTCCCTGAGTATCCCAACAACACCAACAACATCGAGTTGTACTTCCAATGTACATTGTATGTAAGGTTGTAAACACTTGTTGTTCAACTCTAGTTGGACCTTAAATGTATATTGTATGTAAGGTGGTATACATTTCTTGTGTTGTTTTTGACGTAATTTAACTTTCTACTAATAGAGATTTTAAAATATAGGTAGGATAAATGTTTGAGGTGTAACTAAAAATTCATAAGAATCCTTTATGTTATTTCGTGTATTATCATACGTTTTACTATTTTATTATGTTGAAATACGTCATATAATATAACACACTGTAACTAAGTATAGTTAAAACGAGACACATAGAGTATGCCACTATATCATAGAAAACACAACTTGAGAAACTTATGTCATGAGATTATATGGAACCCTTGCAAGTTTATGCATGGTTCACCTGGAGGCGAAGATTCATTCATTTAATGACTCCCAAATAACTCACTATATAACGTCCAATTTCTCCCTTGAAAGGCCACTTCAACTTGTTCACCACATTTTGGTGGAAGGCCCAAATTTTCATCGGGGTGTTAAATAGTTCTATTTTTTTATTTAATTTAATTTAATTTTCATTATTTTCTTCATATCTATATGTTTATGTAGATACAGTGACCTCATTTCTTTGGGTTACAATCGCCATACTTGTTGCATCGAAAAGAAAATATTGTTGCATCGAAAAGAAAATAAAAAAGGGTTTTTGGTCTCGTGATGCAGATGAAAAGTTCAGGAATTACATTACCAAAAATGGTTGACGTTGTTAGAGTACCGTTCAAAAACAAGCCGGTGTACAGTTCTTCAATTAAATTGATATGTCTTTTATTTTTATTTGTTTAGCAACAAACATACTTGAATCTTTTGATACACAAGAGTTAATTATCTTATATTATATATTTGGTGGTTTACAAGGTTAAAGGTGTTGAAAGAGTTGTAAACATAGGCAGATAGACTACCCGAGGCCTGATCTAAATAGAGGGGGCTTCACTGACGAAGGAATTAGTGATCTGAATGGCCTCCACGAGCTGTTAGGAAACATGTTAAAAACAACACCATATTAACTATAATAAACTTTTACAACTGAATAAATAATTGCCATTTTTGCATGTCGTGGTAATTATTTTTCTTTTTATGTGTAGGTGCCCTAAGATTGTGAAGCACATGCCAGACTGAACTGATAATTGGTAACGAGATCAAAAACTTTTGGAGTTCAACTATGAAAAAGATTGTTGGCTTTTTACAAAGCTCACGTTATTAATAACTCTGCTCCCCAACTCTCACATAATCTTCCAATTAGTTCTGGTGTGAGCTTTAACACTCCAAACAATAATAACAACAACATAATAATAATGATAATATGTTCTTCTCAAATGCACCAGTGGCGCCACAAGTGTATATTCCAAATCAAGTACACATGTCGCTTCAAGGGTCTTCACCTAGAATTGATACTAATATTTTCTACAAAACAAATTTAGCCCAACCCCCTATTCAAGTACATAACAGTGATTCAGTACATATACCCAAACTTAATCTCCCTTATTGGGCTGATTATTGCTTTTATAACATCCCTCCACAAGTGTGACTTATTAATCAGGGCCAAGTTCTTGTGCAAAGTGATAATAATATGTTTGGTGGCTTTCATTACCTAAACATGAGTAGTAGCTCCATCATGAACTCAGAACCTCAAGTTCAAGCATACCCGATGCAACAAGAACACAAGGTATTGTCAAATGATAATTATGCCATATTGAGATTTTCTAACGAAGAGCCACGCCCCAACTTTTTCCAGAAAGGCAAGGAAAGCGAATTTGATGAGGCGATGCCATTATTATCTACTCTCGAACAACACCAATGTAGTATTGATGATCCATTACTACTTGATGAGGGGTTTACGAGTTTTTTTCCTGGATTGAATGAAATAAGTGTTACCACTCTCCCTGAGTATCCCAACAACACCAACAACATCGAGTTGTACTTCCAATGTACATTGTATGTAAGGTTGTAAACACTTGTTGTTCAACTCTAGTTGGACCTTAAATGTATATTGTATGTAAGGTGGTATACATTTCTTGTGTTGTTTTTGACGTAATTTAACTTTCTACTAATAGAGATTTTAAAATATAGGTAGGATAAATGTTTGAGGTGTAACTAAAAATTCATAAGAATCCTTTATGTTATTTCGTGTTTTATCATACGTTTTACTATTTTATTATGTTGAAATACGTCATATAATATAACACACTGTAACTAAGTATAGTTAAAACGAGACACATAGAGTATGCCACTATATCATAGAAAACACAACTTGAGAAACTTATGTCATGAGATTATATGGAACCCTTGCAAGTTTATGCATGGTTCACCTGGAGGCGAAGATTCATTCATTTAATGACTCCCAAATAACTCACTATATAACGTCCAATTTCTCCCTTGAAAGGCCACTTCAACTTGTTCACCACATTTTGGTGGAAGGCCCAAATTTTCATCGGGGTGTTAAATAGTTCTATTTTTTTATTTAATTTAATTTAATTTTCATTATTTTCCTCATATCTATATGTTTATGTAGATACAGTGACCTCATTTCTTTGGGTTACAATCGCCATACTTGTTGCATCGAAAAGAAAATATTGTTGCATCGAAAAGAAAATAAAAAAGGGTTTTTGGTCTCGTGATGCAGATGAAAAGTTCAGGAATTACATTACCAAAAATGGTTGACGTTGTTAGAGTACCGTTCAAAAACAAGCCGGTGTACAGTTCTTCAATTAAATTGATATGTCTTTTATTTTTATTTGTTTAGCAACAAACATACTTGAATCTTTTGATACACAAGAGTTAATTATCTTATATTATATATTTGGTGGTTTACAAGGTTAAAGGTGTTGAAAGAGTTGTAAACATAGGCAGATAGACTACCCGAGGCCTGATCTAAATAGAGGGGGCTTCACTGACGAAGGAATTAGTGATCTGAATGGCCTCCACGAGCTGTTAGGAAACATGTTAAAAACAACACCATATTAACTATAATAAACTTTTACAACTGAATAAATAATTGCCATTTTTGCATGTCGTGGTAATTATTTTTCTTTTTATGTGTAGGTGCCCTAAGATTGTGAAGCACATGCCAGACTGAACTGATAATTGGTAACGAGATCAAAAACTTTTGGAGTTCAACTATGAAAAAGATTGTTGGCTTTTTACAAAGCTCACGTTATTAATAACTCTGCTCCCCAACTCTCACATAATCTTCCAATTAGTTCTGGTGTGAGCTTTAACACTCCAAACAATAATAACAACAACATAATAATAATGATAATATGTTCTTCTCAAATGCACCAGTGGCGCCACAAGTGTATATTCCAAATCAAGTACACATGTCGCTTCAAGGGTCTTCACCTAGAATTGATACTAATATTTTCTACAAAACAAATTTAGCCCAACCCCCTATTCAAGTACATAACAGTGATTCAGTACATATACCCGAACTTAATCTCCCTTATTGGGCTGATTATTGCTTTTATAACATCCCTCCACAAGTGTGACTTATTAATCAGGGCCAAGTTCTTGTGCAAAGTGATAATAATATGTTTGGTGGCTTTCATTACCTAAACATGAGTAGTAGCTCCATCATGAACTCAAAACCTCAAGTTCAAGCATACCCGATGCAACAAGAACACAAGGTATTGTCAAATGATAATTATGCCATATTGGGATTTTCTAACGAAGAGCCACGCCCCAACTTTTTCCAGAAAGGCAAGGAAAGCGAATTTGATGAGGCGATGCCATTATTATCTACTCTCGAACAACACCAATGTAGTATTGATGATCCATTACTACTTGATGAGGGGTTTACGAGTTTTTTTCCTGGATTGAATGAAATAAGTGTTACCACTCTCCCTGAGTATCCCAACAACACAAACAACATCGAGTTGTACTTCCAATGTACATTGTATGTAAGGTTGTAAACACTTGTTGTTCAACTCTAGTTGGACCTTAAATGTATATTGTATGTAAGGTGGTATACATTTCTTGTGTTGTTTTTGACGTAATTTAACTTTCTAGTAATAGAGATTTTAAAATATATGTAGGATAAATGTTTGAGGTGTAACTAAAAATTCATAAGAATCCTTTATGTTATTTCGTGTTTTATCATACGTTTTACTATTTTATTATGTTGAAATACGTCATATAATATAACACACTGTAACTAAGTATAGTTAAAACGAGACACATAGAGTATGCCACTATATCATAGAAAACACAACTTGAGAAACTTATGTCATGAGATTATATGGAACCCTTGCAAGTTTATGCATGGTTCACCTGGAGGCGAAGATTCATTCATTTAATGACTCCCAAATAACTCACTATATAACGTCCAATTTCTCCCTTGAAAGGCCACTTCAACTTGTTCACCACATTTTGGTGGAAGGCCCAAATTTTCATCGGGGTGTTAAATAGTTCTATTTTTTTATTTAATTTAATTTAATTTTCATTATTTTCCTCATATCTATATGTTTATGTAGATACAGTGACCTCATTTCTTTGGGTTACAATCGCCATACTTGTTGCATCGAAAAGAAAATATTGTTGCATCGAAAAGAAAATAAAAAAGGGTTTTTGGTCTCGTGATGCAGATGAAAAGTTCAGGAATTACATTACCAAAAATGGTTGACGTTGTTAGAGTACCGTTCAAAAACAAGCCGGTGTACAGTTCTTCAATTAAATTGATATGTCTTTTATTTTTATTTGTTTAGCAACAAACATACTTGAATCTTTTGATACACAAGAGTTAATTATCTTATATTATATATTTGGTGGTTTACAAGGTTAAAGGTGTTGAAAGAGTTGTAAACATAGGCAGATAGACTACCCGAGGCCTGATCTAAATAGAGGGGGCTTCACTGACGAAGGAATTAGTGATCTGAATGGCCTCCACGAGCTGTTAGGAAACATGTTAAAAACAACACCATATTAACTATAATAAACTTTTACAACTGAATAAATAATTGCCATTTTTGCATGTCGTGGTAATTATTTTTCTTTTTATGTGTAGGTGCCCTAAGATTGTGAAGCACATGCCAGACTGAACTGATAATTGGTAACGAGATCAAAAACTTTTGGAGTTCAACTATGAAAAAGATTGTTGGCTTTTTACAAAGCTCACGTTATTAATAACTCTGCTCCCCAACTCTCACATAATCTTCCAATTAGTTCTGGTGTGAGCTTTAACACTCCAAACAATAATAACAACAACATAATAATAATGATAATATGTTCTTCTCAAATGCACCAGTGGCGCCACAAGTGTATATTCCAAATCAAGTACACATGTCGCTTCAAGGGTCTTCACCTAGAATTGATACTAATATTTTCTACAAAACAAATTTAGCCCAACCCCCTATTCAAGTACATAACAGTGATTCAGTACATATACCCGAACTTAATCTCCCTTATTGGGCTGATTATTGCTTTTATAACATCCCTCCACAAGTGTGACTTATTAATCAGGGCCAAGTTCTTGTGCAAAGTGATAATAATATGTTTGGTGGCTTTCATTACCTAAACATGAGTAGTAGCTCCATCATGAACTCAAAACCTCAAGTTCATGCATACCCGATGCAACAAGAACACAAGGTATTGTCAAATGATAATTATGCCATATTGGGATTTTCTAACGAAGAGCCACTCCCCAACTTTTTCCAGAAAGGCAAGGAAAGCGAATTTGATGAGGCGATGCCATTATTATCTACTCTCGAACAACACCAATGTAGTATTGATGATCCATTACTACTTGATGAGGGGTTTACGAGTTTTTTTCCTGGATTGAATGAAATAAGTGTTACCACTCTCCCTGAGTATCCCAACAACACCAACAACATCGAGTTGTACTTCCAATGTACATTGTATGTAAGGTTGTAAACACTTGTTGTTCAACTCTAGTTGGACCTTAAATGTATATTGTATGTAAGGTGGTATACATTTCTTGTGTTGTTTTGACGTAATTTAACTTTCTACTAATAGAGATTTTAAAATATAGGTAGGATAAATGTTTGAGGTGTAACTAAAAATTCATAAGAATCCTTTATGTTATTTCGTGTTTTATCATATGTTTTACTATTTTATTATGTTGAAATACGCCATATAATACAACACACTGTAACTAAGTATAGTTAAAACGAGACACATAGAGTATGCCACTTCATCATAGAAAACACAACTTGAGAAACTTATGTCATGAGATTATATGGAACCCTTGCAAGTTTATGCATGGTTCACCTGGAGGCGAAGATTCATTCATTTAATGACTCCCAAATAACTCACTATATAACGTCCAATTTCTCCCTTGAAAGGCCACTTCAACTTGTTCACCTCATTTTGGTGGAAGGCCCAAATTTTCATCGGGGTGTTAAATAGTTCTATTTTTTTATTTAATTTAATTTAATTTTCATTATTTTCCTCATATCTATATGTTTATGTTGATACAGTGACCTCATTTCTTTGGGTTACAATCGCCATACTTGTTGCATCGAAAAGAAAATATTGTTGCATCGAAAAGAAAATAAAAAAGGGTTTTTGGTCTCGTGATGCAGATGAAAAGTTCAGGAATTACATTACCAAAAATGGTTGACGTTGTTAGAGTACCGTTCAAAAACAAGCCGGTGTACAGTTCTTCAATTAAATTGATATGTCTTTTATTTTTATTTGTTTAGCAACAAACATACTTGAATCTTTTGATACACAAGAGTTAATTATCTTATATTATATATTTGGTGGTTTACAAGGTTAAAGGTGTTGAAAGAGTTGTAAACATAGGCAGATAGACTACCCGATGCCTGATCTAAATAGAGGGGGCTTCACTGACAAAGGAATTAGTGATCTGAATGGCCTCCATGAGCTGTTAGGAAACATGTTAAAAACAACACCATATTAACTATAATAAACTTTTACAACTGAATAAATAATTGCCATTTTTGCATGTCGTGGTAATTATTTTTCTTTTTATGTGTAGGTGCCCTAAGATTGTGAAGCACATGCCAGACTGAACTGATAATTGGTAACGAGATCAAAAACTTTTGGAGTTCAACTATGAAAAAGATTGTTGGCTTTTTACAAAGCTCACGTTATTAATAACTCTGCTCCCCAACTCTCACATAATCTTCCAATTAGTTCTGGTGTGAGCTTTAACACTCCAAACAATAATAACAACAACATAATAATAATGATAATATGTTCTTCTCAAATGCACCAGTGGCGCCACAAGTGTATATTCCAAATCAAGTACACATGTCGCTTCAAGGGTCTTCACCTAGAATTGATACTAATATTTTCTACAAAACAAATTTAGCCCAACCCCCTATTCAAGTACATAACAGTGATTCAGTACATATACCCGAACTTAATCTCCCTTATTGGGCTGATTATTGCTTTTATAACATCCCTCCACAAGTGTGACTTATTAATCAGGGCCAAGTTCTTCTGCAAAGTGATAATAATATGTTTGGTGGCTTTCATTACCTAAACATGAGTAGTAGTTCCATCATGAACTCAAAACCTCAAGTTCAAGCATACCCGATGCAACAAGAACACAAGGTATTGTCAAATGATAATTATGCCATATTGGGATTTTCTAACGAAGAGCCACGCCCCAACTTTTTCCAGAAAGGCAAGGAAAGCGAATTTGATGAGGCGATGCCATTATTATCTACTCTCGAACAACACCAATGTAGTATTGATGATCCATTACTACTTGATGAGGGGTTTACGAGTTTTTTTCCTGGATTGAATGAAATAAGTGTTACCACTCTCCCTGAGTATCCCAACAACACCAACAACATCGAGTTGTACTTCCAATGTACATTGTATGTAAGGTTGTAAACACTTGTTGTTCAACTCTAGTTGGACCTTAAATGTATATTGTATGTAAGGTGGTATACATTTCTTGTGTTGTTTTTGACGTAATTTAACTTTCTACTAATAGAGATTTTAAAATATAGGTAGGATAAATGTTTGAGGTGTAACTAAAAATTCATAAGAATCCTTTATGTTATTTCGTGTTTTATCATACGTTTTACTATTTTATTATGTTGAAATACGTCATATAATATAACACACTGTAACTAAGTATAGTTAAAACGAGACACATAGAGTATGCCACTATATCATAGAAAACACAACTTGAGAAACTTATGTCATGAGATTATATGGAACCCTTGCAAGTTTATGCATGGTTCACCTGGAGGCGAAGATTCATTCATTTAATGACTCCCAAATAACTCACTATATAACGTCCAATTTCTCCCTTGAAAGGCCACTTCAACTTGTTCACCACATTTTGGTGGAAGGCCCAAATTTTCATCGGGGTGTTAAATAGTTCTATTTTTTTATTTAATTTAATTTAATTTTCATTATTTTCCTCATATCTATATGTTTATGTAGATACAGTGACCTCATTTCTTTGGGTTACAATCGCCATACTTGTTGCATCGAAAAGAAAATATTGTTGCATCGAAAAGAAAATAAAAAAGGGTTTTTGGTCTCGTGATGCAGATGAAAAGTTCAGGAATTACATTACCAAAAATGGTTGACGTTGTTAGAGTACCGTTCAAAAACAAGCCGGTGTACAGTTCTTCAATTAAATTGATATGTCTTTTATTTTTATTTGTTTAGCAACAAACATACTTGAATCTTTTGATACACAAGAGTTAATTATCTTATATTATATATTTGGTGGTTTACAAGGTTAAAGGTGTTGAAAGAGTTGTAAACATAGGCAGATAGACTACCCGAGGCCTGATCTAAATAGAGGGGGCTTCACTGACGAAGGAATTAGTGATCTGAATGGCCTCCACGAGCTGTTAGGAAACATGTTAAAAACAACACCATATTAACTATAATAAACTTTTACAACTGAATAAATAATTGCCATTTTTGCATGTCGTGGTAATTATTTTTCTTTTTATGTGTAGGTGCCCTAAGATTGTGAAGCACATGCCAGACTGAACTGATAATTGGTAACGAGATCAAAAACTTTTGGAGTTCAACTATGAAAAAGAATGTTGGCTTTTTACAAAGCTCACGTTATTAATAACTCTGCTCCCCAACTCTCACATAATCTTCCAATTAGTTCTGGTGTGAGCTTTAACACTCCAAACAATAATAACAACAACATAATAATAATGATAATATGTTCTTCTCAAATGCACCAGTGGCGCCACAAGTGTATATTCCAAATCAAGTACACATGTCGCTTCTAGGGTCTTCACCTAGAATTGATACTAATATTTTCTACAAAACAAATTTAGCCCAACCCCCTATTCAAGTACATAACAGTGATTCAGTACATATACCCGAACTTAATCTCCCTTATTGGGCTGATTATTGCTTTTATAACATCCCTCCACAAGTGTGACTTATTAATCAGGGCCAAGTTCTTGTGCAAAGTGATAATAATATGTTTGGTGGCTTTCATTACCTAAACATGAGTAGTAGCTCCATCATGAACTCAAAACCTCAAGTTCAAGCATACCCGATGCAACAAGAACATAAGGTATTGTCAAATGATAATTATGCCATATTGGGATTTTCTAACGAAGAGCCACGCCCCAACTTTTTCCAGAAAGGCAAGGAAAGCGAATTTGATGAGGCGATGCCATTATTATCTACTCTCGAACAACACCAATGTAGTATTGATGATCCATTACTACTTGATGAGGGGTTTACGAGTTTTTTTCCTGGATTGAATGAAATAAGTGTTACCACTCTCCCTGAGTATCCCAACAACACCAACAACATCGAGTTGTACTTCCAATGTACATTGTATGTAAGGTTGTAAACACTTGTTGTTCAACTCTAGTTGGACCTTAAATGTATATTGTATGTAAGGTGGTATACATTTCTTGTGTTGTTTTTGACGTAATTTAACTTTCTACTAATAGAGATTTTAAAATATAGGTAGGATAAATGTTTGAGGTGTAACTAAAAATTCATAAGAATCCTTTATGTTATTTCGTGTTTTATCATACGTTTTACTATTTTATTATGTTGAAATACGTCATATAATATAACACACTGTAACTAAGTATAGTTAAAACGAGACACATAGAGTATGCCACTATATCATAGAAAACACAACTTGAGAAACTTATGTCATGAGATTATATGGAACCCTTGCAAGTTTATGCATGGTTCACCTGGAGGCGAAGATTCATTCATTTAATGACTCCCAAATAACTCACTATATAACGTCCAATTTCTCCCTTGAAAGGCCACTTCAACTTGTTCACCATATTTTGGTGGAAGGCCCAAATTTTCATCGGGGTGTTAAATAGTTCTATTTTTTTATTTAATTTAATTTAATTTTCATTATTTTCCTCATATCTATATGTTTATGTAGATACAGTGACCTCATTTCTTTGGGTTACAATCGCCATACTTGTTGCATCGAAAAGAAAATATTGTTGCATCGAAAAGAAAATAAAAAAGGGTTTTTGGTCTCGTGATGCAGATGAAAAGTTCAGGAATTACATTACCAAAAATGGTTGACGTTGTTAGAGTACCGTTCAAAAACAAGCCGGTGTACAGTTCTTCAATTAAATTGATATGTCTTTTATTTTTATTTGTTTAGCAACAAACATACTTGAATCTTTTGATACACAAGAGTTAATTATCTTATATTATATATTTGGTGGTTTACAAGGTTAAAGGTGTTGAAAGAGTTGTAAACATAGGCAGATAGACTACCCGAGGCCTGATCTAAATAGAGGGGGCTTCACTGACGAAGGAATTAGTGATCTGAATGGCCTCCACGAGCTGTTAGGAAACATGTTAAAAACAACACCATATTAACTATAATAAACTTTTACAACTGAATAAATAATTGCCATTTTTGCATGTCGTGGTAATTATTTTTCTTTTTATGTGTAGGTGCCCTAAGATTGTGAAGCACATGCCAGACTGAACTGATAATTGGTAACGAGATCAAAAACTTTTGGAGTTCAACTATGAAAAAGAATGTTGGCTTTTTACAAAGCTCACGTTATTAATAACTCTGCTCCCCAACTCTCACATAATCTTCCAATTAGTTCTGGTGTGAGCTTTAACACTCCAAACAATAATAACAACAACATAATAATAATGATAATATGTTCTTCTCAAATGCACCAGTGGCGCCACAAGTGTATATTCCAAATCAAGTACACATGTCGCTTCAAGGGTCTTCACCTAGAATTGATACTAATATTTTCTACAAAACAAATTTAGCCCAACCCCCTATTCAAGTACATAACAGTGATTCAGTACATATACCCGAACTTAATCTCCCTTATTGGGCTGATTATTGCTTTTATAACATCCCTCCACAAGTGTGACTTATTAATCAGGGCCAAGTTCTTGTGCAAAGTGATAATAATATGTTTGGTGGCTTTCATTACCTAAACATGAGTAGTAGCTCCATCATGAACTCAAAACCTCAAGTTCAAGCATACCCGATGCAACAAGAACATAAGGTATTGTCAAATGATAATTATGCCATATTGGGATTTTCTAACGAAGAGCCACGCCCCAACTTTTTCCAGAAAGGCAAGGAAAGCGAATTTGATGAGGCGATGCCATTATTATCTACTCTCGAACAACACCAATGTAGTATTGATGATCCATTACTACTTGATGAGGGGTTTACGAGTTTTTTTCCTGGATTGAATGAAATAAGTGTTATCACTCTCCCTGAGTATCCCAACAACACCAACAACATCGAGTTGTACTTCCAATGTACATTGTATGTAAGGTTGTAAACACTTGTTGTTCAACTCTAGTTGGACCTTAAATGTATATTGTATGTAAGGTGGTATACATTTCTTGTGTTGTTTTTGACGTAATTTAACTTTCTACTAATAGAGATTTTAAAATATAGGTAAGATAAATGTTTGAGGTGTAACTAAAAATTCATAAGAATCCTTTATGTTATTTCGTGTTTTATCATACGTTTTACTATTTTATTATGTTGAAATACGTCATATAATATAGCACACTGTAACTAAGTATAGTTAAAACGAGACACATGGAGTATGCCACTATATCATAGAAAACACAACTTGAGAAACATATGTCATGAGATTATATGGAACCCTTGCAAGTTTATGCATGGTTCACCTGGAGGCGAAGATTCATTCATTTAATGACTCCCAAATAACTCACTATATAACGTCCAATTTCTCCCTTGAAAGGCCACTTCAACTTGTTCACCTCATTTTGGTGGAAGGCCCAAATTTTCATCGGGGTGTTAAATAGTTCTATTTTTTTATTTAATTTAATTTAATTTTCATTATTTTCCTCATATCTATATGTTTATGTAGATACAGTGACCTCATTTCTTTGGGTTACAATCGCCATACTTGTTGCATCGAAAAGAAAATATTGTTGCATCGAAAAGAAAATAAAAAAGGGTTTTTGGTCTCGTGATGCAGATGAAAAGTTCAGGAATTACATTACCAAAAATGGTTGACGTTGTTAGAGTACCGTTCAAAAACAAGCCGGTGTACAGTTCTTCAATTAAATTGATATGTCTTTTATTTTTATTTGTTTAGCAACAAACATACTTGAATCTTTTGATACACAAGAGTTAATTATCTTATATTATATATTTGGTGGTTTACAAGGTTAAAGGTGTTGAAAGAGTTGTAAACATAGGCAGATAGACTACCCGAGGCCTGATCTAAATAGAGGGGGCTTCACTGACAAAGGAATTAGTGATCTGAATGGCCTCCACGAGCTGTTAGGAAACATGTTAAAAACAACACCATATTAACTATAATAAACTTTTACAACTGAATAAATAATTGCCATTTTTGCATGTCGTGGTAATTATTTTTCTTTTTATGTGTAGGTGCCCTAAGACTGTGAAGCACATGCCAGACTGAACTGATAATTGGTAACGAGATCAAAAACTTTTGGAGTTGAACTATGAAAAAGATTGTTGGCTTTTTACAAAGCTCACGTTATTAATAACTCTGCTCCCCAACTCTCACATAATCTTCCAATTAGTTCTGGTGTGATCTTTAACACTCCAAACAATAATAACAACAACATAATAATAATGATAATATGTTCTTCTCAAATGCACCAGTGGCGCCACAAGTTTATATTCCAAGTCAAGTACACATGTCGCTTCAAGGGTCTTCACCTAGAATTGATACTAATATTTTCTACAAAACAAATTTAGCCCAACCCCCTATTCAAGTACATAACAGTGATTCAGTACATATACCCGAACTTAATCTCCCTTATTGGGCTGATTATTACTTTTATAACATCCCTCCACAAGTGTGACTTATTAATCAGGGCCAAGTTCTTGTGCAAAGTGATAATAATATGTTTGGTGGCTTTCATTACCTAAACATGAGTAGTAGCTCCATCATGAACTCAAAACCTCAAGTTCAAGCATACCCGATGCAACAAGAACATAAGGTATTGTCAAATGATAATTATGCCATATTGGGATTTTCTAACGAAGAGCCACGCCCCAACTTTTTCCAGAAAGGCAAGGAAAGCGAATTTGATGAGGCGATGCCATTATTATCTACTCTCGAACAACACCAATGTAGTATTGATGATCCATTACTACTTGATGAGGGGTTTACGAGTTTTTTTCCTGGATTGAATGAAATAAGTGTTATCACTCTCCCTGAGTATCCCAACAACACCAACAACATCGAGTTGTACTTCCAATGTACATTGTATGTAAGGTTGTAAACACTTGTTGTTCAACTCTAGTTGGACCTTAAATGTATATTGTATGTAAGGTGGTATACATTTCTTGTGTTGTTTTTGACGTAATTTAACTTTCTACTAATAGAGATTTTAAAATATAGGTAAGATAAATGTTTGAGGTGTAACTAAAAATTCATAAGAATCCTTTATGTTATTTCGTGTTTTATCATACGTTTTACTATTTTATTATGTTGAAATACGTCATATAATATAGCACACTGTAACTAAGTATAGTTAAAACGAGACACATGGAGTATGCCACTATATCATAGAAAACACAACTTGAGAAACATATGTCATGAGATTATATGGAACCCTTGCAAGTTTATGCATGGTTCACCTGGAGGCGAAGATTCATTCATTTAATGACTCCCAAATAACTCACTATATAACGTCCAATTTCTCCCTTGAAAGGCCACTTCAACTTGTTCACCTCATTTTGGTGGAAGGCCCAAATTTTCATCGGGGTGTTAAATAGTTCTATTTTTTTATTTAATTTAATTTAATTTTCATTATTTTCCTCATATCTATATGTTTATGTAGATACAGTGACCTCATTTCTTTGGGTTACAATCGCCATACTTGTTGCATCGAAAAGAAAATATTGTTGCATCGAAAAGAAAATAAAAAAGGGTTTTTGGTCTCGTGATGCAGATGAAAAGTTCAGGAATTACATTACCAAAAATGGTTGACGTTGTTAGAGTACCGTTCAAAAACAAGCCGGTGTACAGTTCTTCAATTAAATTGATATGTCTTTTATTTTTATTTGTTTAGCAACAAACATACTTGAATCTTTTGATACACAAGAGTTAATTATCTTATATTATATATTTGGTGGTTTACAAGGTTAAAGGTGTTGAAAGAGTTGTAAACATAGGCAGATAGACTACCCGAGGCCTGATCTAAATAGAGGGGGCTTCACTGACAAAGGAATTAGTGATCTGAATGGCCTCCACGAGCTGTTAGGAAACATGTTAAAAACAACACCATATTAACTATAATAAACTTTTACAACTGAATAAATAATTGCCATTTTTGCATGTCGTGGTAATTATTTTTCTTTTTATGTGTAGGTGCCCTAAGACTGTGAAGCACATGCCAGACTGAACTGATAATTGGTAACGAGATCAAAAACTTTTGGAGTTGAACTATGAAAAAGATTGTTGGCTTTTTACAAAGCTCACGTTATTAATAACTCTGCTCCCCAACTCTCACATAATCTTCCAATTAGTTCTGGTGTGATCTTTAACACTCCAAACAATAATAACAACAACATAATAATAATGATAATATGTTCTTCTCAAATGCACCAGTGGCGCCACAAGTTTATATTCCAAGTCAAGTACACATGTCGCTTCAAGGGTCTTCACCTAGAATTGATACTAATATTTTCTACAAAACAAATTTAGCCCAACCCCCTATTCAAGTACATAACAGTGATTCAGTACATATACCCGAACTTAATCTCCCTTATTGGGCTGATTATTACTTTTATAACATCCCTCCACAAGTGTGACTTATTAATCAGGGCCAAGTTCTTGTGCAAAGTGATAATAATATGTTTGGTGGCTTTCATTACCTAAACATGAGTAGTAGCTCCATCATGAACTCAAAACCTCAAGTTCAAGCATACCCGATGCAACAAGAACATAAGGTATTGTCAAATGATAATTATGCCATATTGGGATTTTCTAACGAAGAGCCACGCCCCAACTTTTTCCAGAAAGGCAAGGGAAGCGAATTTGATGAGGCGATGCCATTATTATCTACTCTCGAACAACACCAATGTAGTATTGATGATCCATTACTACCTGATGAGGGGTTTACGAGTTTTTTTCCTGGATTGAATGAAATAAGTGTTAACACTCTCCCTGAGTATCCCAACAACACCAACAACATCGAGTTGTACTTCCAATGTACATTGTATGTAAGGTTGTAAACACTTGTTGTTCAACTCTAGTTGGACCTTAAATGTATATTGTATGTAAGGTGGTATACATTTCTTGTGTTGTTTTTGACGTAATTGAACTTTCTACTAATAGAGATTTTAAAATATAGGTAGGATAAATGTTTGAGGTGTAACTAAAAATTCATAAGAATCCTTTATGTTATTTCGTGTTTTATCATACGTTTTACTATTTTATTATGTTGAAATACGTCATATAATATAGCACACTGTAACTAAGTATAGTTAAAACGAGACACATGGAGTATGCCACTATATCATAGAAAACACAACTTGAGAAACATATGTCATGAGATTATATGGAACCCTTGCAAGTTTATGCATGGTTCACCTGGAGGCGAAGATTCATTCATTTAATGACTCCCAAATAACTCACTATATAACGTCCAATTTCTCCCTTGAAAGGCCACTTCAACTTGTTCACCTCATTTTGGTGGAAGGCCCAAATTTTCATCGGGGTGTTAAATAGTTCTATTTTTTTATTTAATTTAATTTAATTTTTATTATTTTCCTCATATCTATATGTTTATGTAGATACAGTGACCTCATTTCTTTGGGTTACAATCGCCATACTTGTTGCATCGAAAAGAAAATATTGTTGCATCGAAAAGAAAATAAAAAAGGGTTTTTGGTCTCGTGATGCAGATGAAAAGTTCAGGAATTACATTACCAAAAATGGTTGACGTTGTTAGAGTACCGTTCAAAAACAAGCCGGTGTACAGTTCTTCAATTAAATTGATATGTCTTTTATTTTTATTTGTTTAGCAACAAACATACTTGAATCTTTTGATACACAAGAGTTAATTATCTTATATTATATATTTGGTGGTTTACAAGGTTAAAGGTGTTGAAAGAGTTGTAAACATAGGCAGATAGACTACCCGAGGCCTGATCTAAATAGAGGGGGCTTCACTGACAAAGGAATTAGTGATCTGAATGGCCTCCACGAGCTGTTAGGAAACATGTTAAAAACAACACCATATTAACTATAATAAACTTTTACAACTGAATAAATAATTGCCATTTTTGCATGTCGTGGTAATTATTTTTCTTTTTATGTGTAGGTGCCCTAAGACTGTGAAGCACATGCCAGACTGAACTGATAATTGGTAACGAGATCAAAAACTTTTGGAGTTGAACTATGAAAAAGATTGTTGGCTTTTTACAAAGCTCACGTTATTAATAACTCTGCTCCCCAACTCTCACATAATCTTCCAATTAGTTCTGGTGTGATCTTTAACACTCCAAACAATAATAACAACAACATAATAATAATGATAATATGTTCTTCTCAAATGCACCAGTGGCGCCACAAGTTTATATTCCAAGTCAAGTACACATGTCGCTTCAAGGGTCTTCACCTAGAATTGATACTAATATTTTCTACAAAACAAATTTAGCCCAACCCCCTATTCAAGTACATAACAGTGATTCAGTACATATACCCGAACTTAATCTCCCTTATTGGGCTGATTATTACTTTTATAACATCCCTCCACAAGTGTGACTTATTAATCAGGGCCAAGTTCTTGTGCAAAGTGATAATAATATGTTTGGTGGCTTTCATTACCTAAACATGAGTAGTAGCTCCATCATGAACTCAAAACCTCAAGTTCAAGCATACCCGATGCAACAAGAACATAAGGTATTGTCAAATGATAATTATGCCATATTGGGATTTTCTAACGAAGAGCCACGCCCCAACTTTTTCCAGAAAGGCAAGGGAAGCGAATTTGATGAGGCGATGCCATTATTATCTACTCTCGAACAACACCAATGTAGTATTGATGATCCATTACTACCTGATGAGGGGTTTACGAGTTTTTTTCCTGGATTGAATGAAATAAGTGTTAACACTCTCCCTGAGTATCCCAACAACACCAACAACATCGAGTTGTACTTCCAATGTACATTGTATGTAAGGTTGTAAACACTTGTTGTTCAACTCTAGTTGGACCTTAAATGTATATTGTATGTAAGGTGGTATACATTTCTTGTGTTGTTTTTGACGTAATTGAACTTTCTACTAATAGAGATTTTAAAATATAGGTAGGATAAATGTTTGAGGTGTAACTAAAAATTCATAAGAATCCTTTATGTTATTTCGTGTTTTATCATACGTTTTACTATTTTATTATGTTGAAATACGTCATATAATATAACACATTGTAACTAAGTATAGTTAAAACGAGACACATGGAGTATGCCACTATATCATAGAAAACACAACTTGAGAAACTTATGTCATGAGATTATATGGAACCCTTGCAAGTTTATGCATGGTTCACCTGGAGGCGAAGATTCATTCATTTAATGACTCCCAAATAACTCACTATATAACGTCCAATTTCTCCCTTGAAAGGCCACTTCAACTTGTTCACCTCATTTTGGTGGAA
Source organism: Linaria vulgaris (assembly GCA_948329865.1). Classification (NCBI taxonomy): domain Eukaryota; kingdom Viridiplantae; phylum Streptophyta; class Magnoliopsida; order Lamiales; family Plantaginaceae; genus Linaria; species Linaria vulgaris. Next base: position 29,201,608 of record OX415252.1, read on the forward strand.
GGCCCAAATTTTCATCGGGGTGTTAAATAGTTCTATTATTTTATTTAATTTAATTTAATTTTCATTATTTTCCTCATATCTATATGTTTATGTTGATACAGTGACCTCATTTATTTGGGTTACAATCGCCATACTTGTTGCATCGAAAAGAAAATATTGTTGCATCGAAAAGAAAATAAAAAAGGGTTTTTGGTCTCGTGATGCAGATGAAAAGTTCAGGAATCACATTACCAAAAATGGTTGACGTTGTTAGAGTACCGTTCAAAAACAAGCCGGTGTACAGTTCTTCAATTAAATTGATATGTCTTTTATTTTTATTTGTTTAGCAACAAACATACTTGAATCTTTTGATACACAAGAGTTAATTATCTTATATTATATATTTGGTGGTTTACAAGGTTAAAGGTGTTGAAAGAGTTGTAAACATAGGCAGATAGACTACCCGAGGCCTGATCTAAATAGAGGGGGCTTCACTGACAAAGGAATTAGTGATCTGAATGGCCTCCACGAGCTGTTAGGAAACATGTTAAAAACAACACCATATTAACTATAATAAACTTTTACAACTGAATAAATAATTGCCATTTTTGCATGTCGTGGTAATTATTTTTCTTTTTATGTGTAGGTGCCCTAAGATTGTGAAGCACATGCCAGACTGAACTGATAATTGGTAACGAGATCAAAAACTTTTGGTGTTCAACTATGAAAAAGATTGTTGGCTTTTTACAAAGCTCACGTTATTAATAACTCTGCTCCCCAACTCTCACATAATCTTCCAATTAGTTCTGGTGTGATCTTTAACACTCCAAACAATAATAACAACAACATAATAATAATGATAATATGTTCTTCTCAAATGCACCAGTGGCGCCACAAGTGTATATTCCAAATCAAGTACACATGTCGCTTCAAGGGTCTTCACCTAGAATTGATACTAATATTTTCTACAAAACAAATTTAGCCCAACCCCCTATTCAAGTACATAACAGTGATTCAGTACATATACCCGAACTTAATCTCCCTTATTGGGCTGATTATTGCTTTTATAACATCCCTCCACAAGTGTGACTTATTAATCAGGGCCAAGTTCTTGTGCAAAGTGATAATAATATGTTTGGTGGCTTTCATTACCTAAACATGAGTAGTAGCTCCATCATGAACTCAAAACCTCAAGTTCAAGCATACCCGATGCAACAAGAACATAAGGTATTGTCAAATGATAATTATGCCATATTGGGATTTTCTAACGAAGAGCCACGCCCCAACTTTTTCCAGAAAGGCAATGGAAGCGAATTTGATGAGGCGATGCCATTATTATCTACTCTCGAACAACACCAATGTAGTATTGATGATCCATTACTACTTGATGAGGGGTTTACGAGTTTTTTTCCTGGATTGAATGAAATAAGTGTTAACACTCTCCCTGAGTATCCCAACAACACCAACAACATCGAGTTGTATTTCCAATGTACATTGTATGTAAGGTTGTAAACACTTGTTGTTCAACTCTAGTTGGACCTTAAATGTATATTGTATGTAAGGTGGTATACATTTCTTGTGTTGTTTTTGACGTAATTTAACTTTCTACTAATAGAGATTTTAAAATATAGGTAGGATAAATGTTTGAGGTGTAACTAAAAATTCATAAGAATCCTTTATGTTATTTCGTGTTTTATCATACGTTTTACTATTTTATTATGTTGAAATACGTCATATAATATAACACATTGTAACTAAGTATAGTTAAAACGAGACACATGGAGTATGCCACTATATCATAGAAAACACAACTTGAGAAACTTATGTCATGAGATTATATGGAACCCTTGCAAGTTTATGCATGGTTCACCTGGAGGCGAAGATTCATTCATTTAATGACTCCCAAATAACTCACTATATAACGTCCAATTTCTCCCTTGAAAGGCCACTTCAACTTGTTCACCTCATTTTGGTGGAAGGCCCAAATTTTCATCGGGGTGTTAAATAGTTCTATTATTTTATTTAATTTAATTTAATTTTCATTATTTTCCTCATATCTATATGTTTATGTTGATACAGTGACCTCATTTCTTTGGGTTACAATCGCCATACTTGTTGCATCGAAAAGAAAATATTGTTGCATCGAAAAGAAAATAAAAAAGGGTTTTTGGTCTCGTGATGCAGATGAAAAGTTCAGGAATTACATTACCAAAAATGGTTGACGTTGTTAGAGTACCGTTCAAAAACAAGCCGGTGGACAGTTCTTCAATTAAATTGATATGTCTTTTATTTTTATTTGTTTAGCAACAAACATACTTGAATCTTTTGATACACAAGAGTTAATTATCTTATATTATATATTTGGTGGTTTACAAGGTTAAAGGTGTTGAAAGAGTTGTAAACATAGGCAGATAGACTACCCGAGGCCTGATCTAAATAGAGGGGGCTTCACTGACAAAGGAATTAGTGATCTGAATGGCCTCCACGAGCTGTTAGGAAACATGTTAAAAACAACACCATATTAACTATAATAAACTTTTACAACTGAATAAATAATTGCCATTTTTGCATGTCGTGGTAATTATTTTTCTTTTTATGTGTAGGTGCCCTAAGATTGTGAAGCACATGCCAGACTGAACTGATAATTGGTAACGAGATCAAAAACTTTTGGAGTTCAACTATGAAAAAGATTGTTGGCTTTTTACAAAGCTCACGTTATTAATAACTCTGCTCCCCAACTCTCACATAATCTTCCAATTAGTTCTGGTGTGATCTTTAACACTCCAAACAATAATAACAACAACATAATAATAATGATAATATGTTCTTCTCAAATGCACCAGTGGCGCCACAAGTGTATATTCCAAATCAAGTACACATGTCGCTTCAAGGGTCTTCACCTAGAATTGATACTAATATTTTCTACAAAACAAATTTAGCCCAACCCCCTATTCAAGTACATAACAGTGATTCAGTACATATACCCGAACTTAATCTCCCTTATTGGGCTGATTATTGCTTTTATAACATCCCTCCACAAGTGTGACTTATTAATCAGGGCCAAGTTCTTGTGCAAAGTGATAATAATATGTTTGGTGGCTTTCATTACCTAAACATGAGTAGTAGCTCCATCATGAACTCAAAACCTCAAGTTCAAGCATACCCGATGCAACAAGAACATAAGGTATTGTCAAATGATAATTATGCCATATTGGGATTTTCTAACGAAGAGCCACGCCCCAACTTTTTCCAGAAAGGCAATGGAAGCGAATTTGATGAGGCGATGCCATTATTATCTACTCTCGAACAACACCAATGTAGTATTGATGATCCATTACTACTTGATGAGGGGTTTACGAGTTTTTTTCCTGGATTGAATGAAATAAGTGTTAACACTCTCCCTGAGTATCCCAACAACGCCAACAACATCGAGTTGTATTTCCAATGTACATTGTATGTAAGGTTGTAAACACTTGTTGTTCAACTCTAGTTGGACCTTAAATGTATATTGTATGTAAGGTGGTATACATTTCTTGTGTTGTTTTTGACGTAATTTAACTTTCTACTAATAGAGATTTTAAAATATAGGTAGGATAAATGTTTGAGGTGTAACTAAAAATTCATAAGAATCCTTTATGTTATTTCGTGTTTTATCATACGTTTTACTATTTTATTATGTTGAAATACGTCATATAATATAACACATTGTAACTAAGTATAGTTAAAACGAGACACATGGAGTATGCCACTATATCATAGAAAACACAACTTGAGAAACTTATGTCATGAGATTATATGGAACCCTTGCAAGTTTATGCATGGTTCACCTGGAGGCGAAGATTCATTCATTTAATGACTCCCAAATAACTCACTATATAACGTCCAATTTCTCCCTTGAAAGGCCACTTCAACTTGTTCACCTCATTTTGGTGGAAGGCCCAAATTTTCATCGGGGTGTTAAATAGTTCTATTATTTTATTTAATTTAATTTAATTTTCATTATTTTCCTCATATCTATATGTTTATGTTGATACAGTGACCTCATTTCTTTGGGTTACAATCGCCATACTTGTTGCATCGAAAAGAAAATATTGTTGCATCGAAAAGAAAATAAAAAAGGGTTTTTGGTCTCGTGATGCAGATGAAAAGTTCAGGAATTACATTACCAAAAATTGTTGACGTTGTTAGAGTACCGTTCAAAAACAAGCCGGTGTACAGTTCTTCAATTAAATTGATATGTCTTTTATTTTTATTTGTTTAGCAACAAACATACTTGAATCTTTTGATACACAAGAGTTAATTATCTTATATTATATATTTGGTGGTTTACAAGGTTAAAGGTGTTGAAAGAGTTGTAAACATAGGCAGATAGACTACCCGAGGCCTGATCTAAATAGAGGGGGCTTCACTGACAAAGGAATTAGTGATCTGAATGGCCTCCACGAGCTGTTAGGAAACATGTTAAAAACAACACCATATTAACTATAATAAACTTTTACAACTGAATAAATAATTGCCATTTTTGCATGTCGTGGTAATTATTTTTCTTTTTATGTGTAGGTGCCCTAAGATTGTGAAGCACATGCCAGACTGAACTGATAATTGGTAACGAGATAAAAAACTTTTGGAGTTCAACTATGAAAAAGATTGTTGGCTTTTTACAAAGTTCACGTTATTAATAACTCTGCTCCCCAACTCTCACATAATCTTCCAATTAGTTCTGGTGTGATCTTTAACACTCCAAACAATAATAACAACAACATAATAATAATGATAATATGTTCTTCTCAAATGCACCAGTGGCGCCACAAGTGTATATTCCAAATCAAGTACACATGTCGCTTCAAGGGTCTTCACCTAGAATTGATACTAATATTTTCTACAAAACAAATTTAGCCCAACCCCCTATTCAAGTACATAACAGTGATTCAGTACATATACCCGAACTTAATCTCCCTTATTGGGCTGATTATTGCTTTTATAACATCCCTCCACAAGTGTGACTTATTAATCAGGGCCAAGTTCTTGTGCAAAGTGATAATAATATGTTTGGTGGCTTTCATTACCTAAACATGAGTAGTAGCTCCATCATGAACTCAAAACCTCAAGTTCAAGCATACCCGATGCAACAAGAACATAAGGTATTGTCAAATGATAATTGTGCCATATTGGGATTTTCTAACGAAGAGCCACGCCCCAACTTTTTCCAGAAAGGCAAGGGAAGCGAATTTGATGAGGCGATGCCATTATTATCTACTCTCGAACAACACCAATGTAGTATTGATGATCCATTACTACTTGATGAGGGGTTTACGAGTTTTTTTCCTGGATTGAATGAAATAAGTGTTAACACTCTCCCTGAGTATCCCAACAACACCAACAACATCGAGTTGTACTTCCAATGTACATTGTATGTAAGGTTGTAAACACTTGTTGTTCAACTCTAGTTGGACCTTAAATGTATATTGTATGTAAGGTGGTATACATTTCTTGTGTTGTTTTTGACGTAATTTAACTTTCTACTAATAGAGATTTTAAAATATAGGTAGGATAAATGTTTGAGGTGTAACTAAAAATTAATAAGAATCCTTTATGTTATTTCGTGTTTTATCATACGTTTTACTATTTTATTATGTTGAAATACGTCATATAATATAACACATTGTAACTAAGTATAGTTAAAACGAGACACATGGAGTATGCCACTATATCATAGAAAACACAACTTGAGAAACTTATGTCATGAGATTATATGGAACCCTTGCAAGTTTATGCATGGTTCACCTGGAGGCGAAGATTCATTCATTTAATGACTCCCAAATAACTCACTATATAACGTCCAATTTCTCCCTTGAAAGGCCACTTCAACTTGTTCACCTCATTTTGGTGGAAGGCCCAAATTTTCATCGGGGTGTTAAATAGTTCTATTATTTTATTTAATTTAATTTAATTTTCATTATTTTCCTCATATCTATATGTTTATGTTGATACAGTGACCTCATTTCTTTGGGTTACAATCGCCATACTTGTTGCATCGAAAAGAAAATATTGTTGCATCGAAAAGAAAATAAAAAAGGGTTTTTGGTCTCGTGATGCAGATGAAAAGTTCAGGAATTACATTACCAAAAATTGTTGACGTTGTTAGAGTACCGTTCAAAAACAAGCCGGTGTGCAGTTCTTCAATTAAATTGATATGTCTTTTATTTTTATTTGTTTAGCAACAAACATACTTGAATCTTTTGATACACAAGAGTTAATTATCTTATATTATATATTTGGTGGTTTACAAGGTTAAAGGTGTTGAAAGAGTTGTAAACATAGGCAGATAGACTACCCGAGGCCTGATCTAAATAGAGGGGGCTTCACTGACAAAGGAATTAGTGATCTGAATGGCCTCCACGAGCTGTTAGGAAACATGTTAAAAACAACACCATATTAACTATAATAAACTTTTACAACTGAATAAATAATTGCCATTTTTGCATGTCGTGGTAATTATTTTTCTTTTTATGTGTAGGTGCCCTAAGATTGTGAAGCACATGCCAGACTGAACTGATAATTGGTAACGAGATCAAAAACTTTTGGAGTTCAACTATGAAAAAGATTGTTGGCTTTTTACAAAGTTCACGTTATTAATAACTCTGCTCCCCAACTCTCACATAATCATCCAATTAGTTCTGGTGTGATCTTTAACACTCCAAACAATAATAACAACAACATAATAATAATGATAATATGTTCTTCTCAAATGCACCAGTGGCGCCACAAGTGTATATTCCAAATCAAGTACACATGTCGCTTCAAGGGTCTTCACCTAGAATTGATACTAATATTTTCTACAAAACAAATTTAGCCCAACCCCCTATTCAAGTACATAACAGTGATTCAGTACATATACCCGAACTTAATCTCCCTTATTGGGCTGATTATTGCTTTTATAACATCCCTCCACAAGTGTGACTTATTAATCAGGGCCAAGTTCTTGTGCAAAGTGATAATAATATGTTTGGTGGCTTTCATTACCTAAACATGAGTAGTAGCTCCATCATGAACTCAAAACCTCAAGTTCAAGCATACCCGATGCAACAAGAACATAAGGTATTGTCAAATGATAATTATGCCATATTGGGATTTTCTAACGAAGAGCCACGCCCCAACTTTTTCCAGAAAGGCAAGGAAAGCGAATTTGATGAGGCGATGCCATTATTATCTACTCTCGAACAACACCAATGTAGTATTGATGATCCATTACTACTTGATGAGGGGTTTACGAGTTTTTTTCCTGGATTGAATGAAATAAGTGTTATCACTCTCCCTGAGTATCCCAACAACACCAACAACATCGAGTTGTACTTCCAATGTACATTGTATGTAAGGTTGTAAACACTTGTTGTTCAACTCTAGTTGGACCTTAAATGTATATTGTATGTAAGGTGGTATACATTTCTTGTGTTGTTTTTGACGTAATTTAACTTTCTACTAATAGAGATTTTAAAATATAGGTAGGATAAATGTTTGAGGTGTAACTAAAAATTAATAAGAATCCTTTATGTTATTTCGTGTTTTATCATACGTTTTACTATTTTATTATGTTGAAATACGTCATATAATATAACACATTGTAACTAAGTATAGTTAAAACGAGACACATGGAGTATGCCACTATATCATAGAAAACACAACTTGAGAAACTTATGTCATGAGATTATATGGAACCCTTGCAAGTTTATGCATGGTTCACCTGGAGGCGAAGATTCATTCATTTAATGACTCCCAAATAACTCACTATATAACGTCCAATTTCTCCCTTGAAAGGCCACTTCAACTTGTTCACCTCATTTTGGTGGAAGGCCCAAATTTTCATCGGGGTGTTAAATAGTTCTATTTTTTTATTTAATTTAATTTAATTTTCATTATTTTCCTCATATCTATATGTTTATGTTGATACAGTGACCTCATTTCTTTGGGTTACAATCGCCATACTTGTTGCATCGAAAAGAAAATATTGTTGCATCGAAAAGAAAGTAAAAAAGGGTTTTTGGTCTCGTGATGCAGATGAAAAGTTCAGGAATTACATTACCAAAAATGGTTGACGTTGTTAGAGTACCGTTCAAAAACAAGCCGGTGTACAGTTCTTCAATTAAATTGATATGTCTTTTATTTTTATTTGTTTAGCAACAAACATACTTGAATCTTTTGATACACAAGAGTTAATTATCTTATATTATATATTTGGTGGTTTACAAGGTTAAAGGTGTTGAAAGAGTTGTAAACATAGGCAGATAGACTACCCGAGGCCTGATCTAAATAGAGGGGGCTTCACTGACAAAGGAATTAGTGATCTGAATGGCCTCCACGAGCTGTTAGGAAACATGTTAAAAACAACACCATATTAACTATAATAAACTTTTACAACTGAATAAATAATTGCCATTTTTGCATGTCGTGGTAATTATTTTTCTTTTTATGTGTAGGTGCCCTAAGATTGTGAAGCACATGCCAGACTGAACTGATAATTGGTAACGAGATCAAAAACTTTTGGAGTTCAACTATGAAAAAGATTGTTGGCTTTTTACAAAGCTCACGTTATTAATAACTCTGCTCCCCAACTCTCACATAATCTTCCAATTAGTTCTGGTGTGATCTTTAACACTCCAAACAATAATAACAACAACATAATAATAATGATAATATGTTATTCTCAAATGCACCAGTGGCGCCACAAGTGTATATTCCAAATAAAGTACACATGTCGCTTCAAGGGTCTTCACCTAGAATTGATACTAATATTTTCTACAAAACAAATTTAGCCCAACCCCCTATTCAAGTACATAACAGTGATTCAGTACATATACCCGAACTTAATCTCCCTTATTGGGCTGATTATTGCTTTTATAACATCCCTCCACAAGTGTGACTTATTAATCAGGGCCAAGTTCTTGTGCAAAGTGATAATAATATGTTTGGTGGCTTTCATTACCTAAACATGAGTAGTAGCTCCATCATCAACTCAAAACCTCAAGTTCAAGCATACCCGATGCAACAAGAACATAAGGTATTGTCAAATGATAATTATGCCATATTGGGATTTTCTAACGAAGAGCCACGCCCCAACTTTTTCCAGAAAGGCAAAGAAAGCGAATTTGATGAGGCGATGCCATTATTATCTACTCTCGAACAACACCAATGTAGTATTGATGATCCATTACTACTTGATGAGGGGTTTACGAGTTTTTTTCTTGGATTGAATGAAATAAGTGTTATCACTCTCCCTGAGTATCCCAACAACACCAACAACATCGAGTTGTACTTCCAATGTACATTGTATGTAAGGTTGTAAACACTTGTTGTTCAACTCTAGTTGGACCTTAAATGTATATTGTATGTAAGGTGGTATACATTTCTTGTGTTGTTTTTGACGTAATTTAACTTTCTACTAATAGAGATTTTAAAATATAGGTAGGATAAATGTTTGAGGTGTAACTAAAAATTCATAAGAATCCTTTATGTTATTTCGTGTTTTATCATACGTTTTACTATTTTATTATGTTGAAATACGTCATATTATATAACACACTGTAACTAAGTATAGTTAAAACGAGACACATGGAGTATGCCACTATATCATAGAAAACACAACTTGAGAAACTTATGTCATGAGATTATATGGAACCCTTGCAAGTTTATGCATGGTTCACCTGGAGGCGAAGATTCATTCATTTAATGACTCCCAAATAACTCACTATATAACGTCCAATTTCGCCCTTGAAAGGCCACTTCAACTTGTTCACCACATTTTGGTGGAAGGCCCAAATTTTCATCGGGGTGTTAAATAGTTCTATTTTTTTATTTAATTTAATTTAATTTTCATTATTTTCCTCATATCTATATGTTTATGTAGATACAGTGACCTCATTTCTTTGGGTTACAATCGCCATACTTGTTGCATCGAAAAGAAAATATTGTTGCATCGAAAAGAAAATAAAAAAGGGTTTTTGGTCTCGTGATGCAGATGAAAAGTTCAGGAATTACATTACCAAAAATGGTTGACGTTGTTAGAGTACCGTTCAAAAACAAGCCGGTGTATAGTTCTTCAATTAAATTGATATGTCTTTTATTTTTATTTGTTTAGCAACAAACATACTTGAATCTTTTGATACACAAGGGTTAATTATCTTATATTATATATTTGGTGGTTTACAAGGTTAAAGGTGTTGAAAGAGTTGTAAACATAGGCAGATAGACTACCCGAGGCCTGATCTAAATAGAGGGGGCTTCACTGACAAAGGAATTAGTGATCTGAATGGCCTCCACGAGCTGTTAGGAAACATGTTAAAAACAACACCATATTAACTATAATAAACTTTTACAACTGAATAAATAATTGCCATTTTTGCATGTCGTGGTAATTATTTTTCTTTTTATGTGTAGGTGCCCTAAGATTGTGAAGCACATGCCAGACTGAACTGATAATTGGTAACGAGATCAAAAACTTTTCGAGTTCAACTATGAAAAAGATTGTTGGCTTTTTACAAAGCTCACGTTATTAATAACTCTGCTCCCCAACTCTCACATAATCTTCCAATTAGTTCTGGTGTGATCTTTAACACTCCAAACAATAATAACAACAACATAATAATAATGATAATATGTTCTTCTCAAATGCACCAGTGGCGCCACAAGTGTATATTCCAAATCAAGTACAGATGTCGCTTCAAGGGTCTTCACCTATAATTGATACTAATATTTTCTACAAAACAAATTTAGCCCAACCCCCTATTCAAGTACATAACAGTGATTCAGTACATATACCCGAATTTAATCTCCCTTATTGGGCTGATTATTGCTTTTATAACATCCCTCCACAAGTGTGACTTATTAATCAGGGCCAAGTTCTTGTGCAAAGTGATAATAATATGTTTGGTGGCTTTCATTACCTAAACATGAGTAGTAGCTCCATCATGAACTCAAAACCTCAAGTTCAAGCATATCCGATGCAACAAGAACATAAGGTATTGTCAAATGATAATTATGCCATATTGGGATTTTCTAACGAAGAGCCACGCCCCAACTTTTTCCAGAAAGGCAAGGAAAGCGAATTTGATGAGGCGATGCCATTATTATCTACTCTCGAACAACACCAATGTAGTATTGATGATCCATTACTACTTGATGAGGGGTTTACGAGTTTTTTTCCTAGATTGAATGAAATAAGTGTTATCACTCTCCCTGAGTATCCCAACAACACCAACAACATCGAGTTGTACTTCCAATGTACATTGTATGTAAGGTTGTAAACACTTGTTGTTCAACTCTAGTTGGACCTTAAATGTATATTGTATGTAAGGTGGTATACATTTCTTGTGTTGTTTTTGACGTAATTTAACTTTCTACTAATAGAGATTTTAAAATATAGGTAGGATAAATGTTTGAGGTGTAACTAAAAATTCATAAGAATCCTTTATGTTATTTCGTGTTTTATCATACGTTTTACTATTTTATTATGTTGAAATACGTCATATAATATAACACACTGTAACTAAGTATAGTTAAAACGAGACACATGGAGTATGCCACTATATCATAGAAAACACAACTTGAGAAACTTATGTCATGAGATTATATGGAACCCTTGCAAGTTTATGCATGGTTCACCTGGAGGCGAAGATTCATTCATTTAATGACTCCCAAATAACTCACTATATAACGTCCAATTTCTCCCTTGAAAGGCCACTTCAACTTGTTCACCACATTTTGGTGGAAGGCCCAAATTTTCATCGGGGTGTTAAATAGTTCTATTTTTTTATTTAATTTAATTTAATTTTCATTATTTTCCTCATATCTATATGTTTATGTAGATACAGTGACCTCATTTCTTTGGGTTACAATCGCCATACTTGTTGCATCGAAAAGAAAATATTGTTGCATCGAAAAGAAAATAAAAAAGGGTTTTTGGTCTCGTGATGCAGATGAAAAGTTCAGGAATTACATTACCAAAAATGGTTGACGTTGTTAGAGTACCGTTCAAAAACAAGCCGGTGTATAGTTCTTCAATTAAATTGATATGTCTTTTATTTTTATTTGTTTAGCAACAAACATACTTGAATCTTTTGATACACAAGGGTTAATTATCTTATATTATATATTTGGTGGTTTACAAGGTTAAAGGTGTTGAAAGAGTTGTAAACATAGGCAGATAGACTACCCGAGGCCTGATCTAAATAGAGGGGGCTTCACTGACAAAGGAATTAGTGATCTGAATGGCCTCCACGAGCTGTTAGGAAACATGTTAAAAACAACACCATATTAACTATAATAAACTTTTACAACTGAATAAATAAATGCCATTTTTGCATGTCGTGGTAATTATTTTTCTTTTTATGTGTAGGTGCCCTAAGATTGTGAAGCACATGCCAGACTGAACTGATAATTGGTAACGAGATCAAAAACTTTTCGAGTTCAACTATGAAAAAGATTGTTGGCTTTTTACAAAGCTCACGTTATTAATAACTCTGCTCCCCAACTCTCACATAATCTTCCAATTAGTTCTGGTGTGATCTTTAACACTCCAAACAATAATAACAACAACATAATAATAATGATAATATGTTCTTCTCAAATGCACCAGTGGCGCCACAAGTGTATATTCCAAATCAAGTACACATGTCGCTTCAAGGGTCTTCACCTATAATTGATACTAATATTTTCTACAAAACAAATTTAGCCCAACCCCCTATTCAAGTACATAACAGTGATTCAGTACATATACCCGAATTTAATCTTCCTTATTGGGCTGATTATTGCTTTTATAACATCCCTCCACAAGTGTGACTTATTAATCAGGGCCAAGTTCTTGTGCAAAGTGATAATAATATGTTTGGTGGCTTTCATTACCTAAACATGAGTAGTAGCTCCATCATGAACTCAAAACCTCAAGTTCAAGCATATCCGATGCAACAAGAACATAAGGTATTGTCAAATGATAATTATGCCATATTGGGATTTTCTAACGAAGAGCCACGCCCCAACTTTTTCCAGAAAGGCAAGGAAAGCGAATTTGATGAGGCGATGCCATTATTATCTACTCTCGAACAACACCAATGTAGTATTGATGATCCATTACTACTTGATGAGGGGTTTACGAGTTTTTTTCCTGGATTGAATGAAATAAGTGTTATCACTCTCCCTGAGTATCCCAACAACACCAACAACATCGAGTTGTACTTCCAATGTACATTGTATGTAAGGTTGTAAACACTTGTTGTTCAACTCTAGTTGGACCTTAAATGTATATTGTATGTAAGGTGGTATACATTTCTTGTGTTGTTTTTGACGTAATTTAACTTTCTACTAATAGAGATTTTAAAATATAGGTAGGATAAATGTTTGAGGTGTAACTAAAAATTCATAAGAATCCTTTATGTTATTTCGTGTTTTATCATACGTTTTACTATTTTATTGTATTGAAATACGTCATATAATATAACACACTGTAACTAAGTATAGTTAAAACGAGACATATGGAGTATGCCACTATATCATAGAAAACACAACTTGAGAAACTTATGTCATGAGATTATATGGAACCCTTGCAAGTTTATGCATGGTTCACCTGGACGCGAAGATTCATTCATTTAATGACTCCCAAATAACTCGCTATATAACATCCAATTTCTCCCTTGAAAGGCCACTTCAACTTGTTCACCTCATTTTGGTGGAAGGCCCAAATTTTCATCGGGGTGTTAAATAGTTCTATTTTTTTATTTAATTTAATTTAATTTTTATTATTTTCCTCATATCTATATGTTTATGTAGATACAGTGACCTCATTTCTTTGGGTTACAATCGCCATACTTGTTCCATCGAAAAGAAAATATTATTGCATCGAAAAGAAAATAAAAAAGGGTTTTTGGTCTCCTGATGCAGATGAAAAGTTCAGGAATTACATTACCAAAAATGGTTGACGTTGTTAGAGTACCGTTCAAAAACAAGCCGGTGTACAGTTATTCAATTAAATTGATATGTCTTTTATTTTTATTCAATTAATGAGTTGTAAACATAGGCAGATAGACTACCCGAGGCCTGATCTAAATAGAGGGGGCTTCACTGACAGAGGAATTAGTGATCTGAATGGCCTCCACGAGCTGTTAGGAAACATGTTAAAAACAACACCATATTAACTATAATAAACTTTTACAACTGAATAAATAATTGCCATTTTTGCATGTCGTGGTAATTATTTTTCTTTTTATGTGTAGGTGCCCTAAGATTGTGAAGCACATGCCAGACTGAACTGATAATTGGTAACGAGATCAAAAACTTTTGGAGTTCAACTATGAAAAAGATTGTTGGCTTTTTACAAAGCTCACGTTATTAATAACTCTGCTCCCCAGCTCTCACATAATCTTCCAATTAGTTCTGGTGTGATCTTTAACACTCCAAACAATAATAACAACAACATAATAATAATGATAATATGTTCTTCTCAAATGCACCAGTGGCGCCACAAGTGTATATTCCAAATCAAGTACACATGTCGCTTCAAGGGTCTTCACCTATAATTGATACTAATATTTTCTACAAAACAAATTTAGCCCAACCCCCTATTCAAGTACATAACAGTGATTCAGTACATATACCCGAATTTAATCTCCCTTATTGGGCTGATTATCGCTTTTATAACATCCCTCCACAAGTGTGACTTATTAATCAGGGCCAAGTTCTTGTGCAAAGTGATAATAATATGTTTGGTGGCTTTCATTACCTAAACATGAGTAGTAGCTCCATCATGAACTCAAAACCTCAAGTTCAAGCATATCCGATGCAACAAGAACATAAGGTATTGTCAAATGATAATTATGCCATATTGGGATTTTCTAACGAAGAGCCACGCCCCAACTTTTTCCAGAAAGGCAAGGAAAGCGAATTTGATGAGGCGATGCCATTATTATCTACTCTCGAACAACACCAATGTAGTATTGATGATCCATTACTACTTGATGAGGGGTTTACGAGTTTTTTTCCTGGATTGAATGAAATAAGTGTTATCACTCTCCCTGAGTATCCCAACAACACCAACAACATCGAGTTGTACTTCCAATGTACATTGTATGTAAGGTTGTAAACACTTGTTGTTCAACTCTAGTTGGACCTTAAATGTATATTGTATGTAAGGTGGTATACATTTCTTGTGTTGTTTTTGACGTAATTTAACTTTCTACTAATAGAGATTTTAAAATATAGGTAGGATAAATGTTTGAGGTGTAACTAAAAATTCATAAGAATCCTTTATGTTATTTCGTGTTTTATCATACGTTTTACTATTTTATTGTATTGAAATACGTCATATAATATAACACACTGTAACTAAGTATAGTTAAAACGAGACACATGGAGTATGCCACTATATCATAGAAAACACAACTTGAGAAACTTATGTCATGAGATTATATGGAACCCTTGCAAGTTTATGCATGGTTCACCTGGAGGCGAAGATTCATTCATTTAATGACTCCCAAATAACTCGCTATATAACATCCAATTTCTCCCTTGAAAGGCCACTTCAACTTGTTCACCTCATTTTGGTGGAAGGCCCAAATTTTCATCGGGGTGTTAAATAGTTCTATTTTTTTATTTAATTTAATTTAATTTTTATTATTTTCCTCATATCTATATGTTTATGTAGATACAGTGACCTCATTTCTTTGGGTTACAATCGCCATACTTGTTCCATCGAAAAGAAAATATTATTGCATCGAAAAGAAAATAAAAAAGGGTTTTTGGTCTCCTGATGCAGATGAAAAGTTCAGGAATTACATTACCAAAAATGGTTGACGTTGTTAGAGTACCGTTCAAAAACAAGCCGGTGTACAGTTATTCAATTAAATTGATATGTCTTTTATTTTTATTCAATTAATGAGTTGTAAACATAGGCAGATAGACTACCCGAGGCCTGATCTAAATAGAGGGGGCTTCACTGACAGAGGAATTAGTGATCTGAATGGCCTCCACGAGCTGTTAGGAAACATGTTAAAAACAACACCATATTAACTATAATAAACTTTTACAACTGAATAAATAATTGCCATTTTTGCATGTCGTGGTAATTATTTTTCTTTTTATGTGTAGGTGCCCTAAGATTGTGAAGCACATGCCAGACTGAACTGATAATTGGTAACGAGATCAAAAACTTTTGGAGTTCAACTATGAAAAAGATTGTTGGCTTTTTACAAAGCTCACGTTATTAATAACTCTGCTCCCCAACTCTCACATAATCTTCCAATTAGTTCTGGTGTGATATTTAACACTCCAAACAATAATAACAACAACATAATAATAATGATAATATGTTCTTCTCAAATGCACCAGTGGCGCCACAAGTGTATATTCCAAATCAAGTACACATGTCGCTTCAAGGGTCTTCACCTATAATTGATACTAATATTTTCTACAAAACAAATTTAGCCCAACCCCCTATTCAAGTACATAACAGTGATTCAGTACATATACCCGAATTTAATCTCCCTTATTGGGCTGATTATTGCTTTTATAACATCCCTCCACAAGTGTGACTTATTAATCAGGGCCAAGTTCTTGTGCAAAGTGATAATAATATGTTTGGTGGCTTTCATTACCTAAACATGAGTAGTAGCTCCATCATGAACTCAAAACCTCAAGTTCAAGCATATCCGATGCAACAAGAACATAAGGTATTGTCAAATGATAATTATGCCATATTGGGATTTTCTAACGAAGAGCCACGCCCCAACGTTTTCCAGAAAGGCAAGGAAAGCGAATTTGAAGAGGCGATGCCATTATTATCTACTCTCGAACAACACCAATGTAGTATTGATGATCCATTACTACTTGATGAGGGGTTTACGAGTTTTTTTCCTGGATTGAATGAAATAAGTGTTATCACTCTCCCTGAGTATCCCAACAACTCCAACAACATCGAGTTGTACTTCCAATGTACATTGTATGTAAGGTTGTAAACACTTGTTGTTCAACTCTAGTTGGACCTTAAATGTATATTGTATGTAAGGTGGTATACATTTCTTGTGTTGTTTTTGACGTAATTTAACTTTCTACTAATAGAGATTTTAAAATATAGGTAGGATAAATGTTTGAGGTGTAACTAAAAATTCATAAGAATCCTTTATGTTATTTCGTGTTTTATCATACGTTTTACTATTTTATTGTATTGAAATACGTCATATAATATAACACACTGTAACTAAGTATAGTTAAAACGAGACACATGGAGTATGCCACTATATCATAGAAAACACAACTTGAGAAACTTATGTCATGATATTATATGGAACCCTTGCAAGTTTATGCATGGTTCACCTGGAGGCGAAGATTCATTCATTTAATGACTCCCAAATAACTCGTTATATAACGTCCAATTTCTCCCTTGAAAGGCCACTTCAACTTGTTCACCTCATTTTGGTGGAAGGCCCAAATTTTCATCGGGGTGTTAAATAGTTCTATTTTTTATTTAATTTAATTTAATTTTTATTATTTTCCTCATATCTATATGTTTATGTAGACAAATTGACCTCATTTCTTTGGGTTACAATCGTCATACTTGTTGCATCGAAAAGAAAATATTGTTGCATCGAAAAGAAAATAAAAAAGGGTTTTTGGTCTTCTGATGCAGATGAAAAGTTCAGGAATTACATTACCAAAAATGGTTGACGTTGTTAGAGTACCGTTCAAAAACAAGCCGGTGTACAGTTATTCAATTAAATTGATATGTCTTTTATTTTTATTCAATTAAAGAGTTGTAAACATAGGCAGATAGACTACCCGAGGCCTGATCTAAATAGAGGGGGCTTCACTGACAAAGAAATTAATGATATGAATGGCCTCCACGAGCTGTTAGGAAACATGTTAAAAACAACACCATATTAAGTATAATAAACTTTTACAACTGAATAAATAATTGCCATTTTTGCATGTCGTGGTAATTATTTTTCTTTTTATGTGTAGGTGCCCTAAGATTGTGAAGCACATGCCAGACTGAACTGATAATTGGTAACGAGATCAAACACTTTTGGAGTTCAACTATGAAAAAGATTATTGGCTTTTTACAAAGCTCACGTTATTAATAACTCTGCTCCCCAACTCTCACATAATCTTCCAATTAGTTCTGGTGTGATCTTTAACACTCCAAACAATAATAACAACAACATAATAATAATGATAATCTGTTCTTCTCAAATGCACCAGTGGCGCCACAAGTGTATATTCCAAATCAAGTACACATGTCGCTTCAAGGGTCTTCACCTAGAATTGATACTAAGATTTTCTACAAAACAAATTTAGCCCAACCCCCTATTCAAGTACATAACAGTGATTCAGTACATATACCCGAACTTAATCTCCCTTATTGGGCTGATTATTGCTTTTATAACATCCCTCCACAAGTGTGACTTATTAATCAGGGCCAAGTTCTTGTGCAAAGTGATAATAATATGTTTGGTGGCTTTCATTACCTAAACATGAGTAGTAGCTCCATCATGAACTCAAAACCTCAAGTTAAAGCATACCCGATGCAACAAGAACATAAGGTATTGTCAAATGATAATTATGCCATATTGGGATTTTCTAACGAAGAGCCACGCCCCAACTTTTTCCAGCAAGGCAAGGAAAGCGAATTTGATGAGGCGATGCCATTATTATCTACTCTCGAACAACACCAATGTAGTATTGATGATCCATTACTACTTGATGAGGGGTTTACGAGTTTTTTTCCTGGATTGAATGAAATAAGTGTTATCACTCTCCCTGAGTATCCCAACAACACCAACAACATCGAGTTGTACTTCCAATGTACATTGTATGTAAGGTTGTAAACACTTGTTGTTCAACTCTAGTTGGACCTTAAATGTATATTGTATGTAAGGTGGTATACATTTCTTGTGTTGTATTTGACGTACTTTAACTTTCTACTAATAGAGATTTTAAATATATTGGTAGGATAAATGTTTGAGGTGTAACTAAAAATTCATAAGAATCCTTTATGTTATTTCGTGTTTTATCATACGTTTTACTATTTTATTGTATTGAAATACGTCATATAATATAACACACTGTAACTAAGTATAGTTAAAACGAGACACATGGAGTATGCCACTATATCATAGAAAACACAACTTGAGAAACTTATGTCATGAGATTATATGGAACCCTTGCAAGTTTATGCATGGTTCACCTGGAGGCGAAGATTCATTCATTTAATGACTCCCAAATAACTCACTATATAACGTCCAATTTCTCCCTTGAAAGGCCACTTCAACTTGTTCACCTCATTTTGGTGGAAGGCCCAAATTTTCATCGGGGTGTTAAATAGTTCTATTTTTTTATTTAATTTAATTTAATTTTTATTATTTTCCTCATATCTATATGTTTGTGTAGATACAGTGACCTCGTTTCTTTGGGTTACAATCGCCATACTTGTTGCATCGAAAAGAAAATATTGTTGCATCGAAAAGAAAATAAAAAAGGGTTTTTGGTCTCCTGATGCAGATGAAAAGTTCAGGAATTACATTACCAAAAATGGTTGACGTTGTTAGAGTACCGTTCAAAAACAAGCCGGTGTACAGTTATTCAATTAAATTGATATGTCTTTTATTTTTATTTGTTTAGCAACAAACATACTTGAATCTTTTGATACACAAGAGTTAATTATCTTATATTATATATTTGGTGGTTTACAAGGTTAAAGGTGTTGAAAGAGTTGTAAACATAGGCAGATAGACTACCCGAGGCCTGATCTAAATAGAGGGGGCTTCACTGACAAAGAAATTAGTGATATGAATGGCCTCCACGAGCTGTTAGGAAACATGTTAAAAACAACACCATATTAAGTATAATAAACTTTTACAACTGAATAAATAATTGCCATTTTTGCATGTCGTGGTAATTATTTTTCTTTTTATGTGTAGGTGCCCTAAGATTGTGAAGCACATGCCAGACTGAACTGATAATTGGTAACGAGATCAAACACTTTTGGAGTTCAACTATGAAAAAGATTATTGGCTTTTTACAAAGCTCACGTTATTAATAACTCTGCTCCCCAACTCTCACATAATCTTCCAATTAGTTCTCGTGTGATCTTTAACACTCCAAACAATAATAACAACAACATAATAATAATGATAATCTGTTCTTCTCAAATGCACCAGTGGCGCCACAAGTGTATATTCCAAATCAAGTACACATGTCGCTTCAAGGGTCTTCACCTAGAATTGATACTAAGATTTTCTACAAAACAAATTTAGCCCAACCCCCTATTCAAGTACATAACAGTGATTCAGTACATATACCCGAACTTAATCTCCCTTATTGGGCTGATTATTGCTTTTATAACATCCCTCCACAAGTGTGACTTATTAATCAGGGCCAAGTTCTTGTGCAAAGTGATAATAATATGTTTGGTGGCTTTCATTACCTAAACATGAGTAGTAGCTCCATCATGAACTCAAAACCTCAAGTTAAAGCATACCCGATGCAACAAGAACATAAGGTATTGTCAAATGATAATTATGCCATATTGGGATTTTCTAACGAAGAGCCACGCCCCAACTTTTTCCAGCAAGGCAAGGAAAGCGAATTTGATGAGGCGATGCCATTATTATCTACTCTCGAACAACACCAATGTAGTATTGATGATCCATTACTACTTGATGAGGGGTTTACGAGTTTTTTTCCTGGATTGAATGAAATAAGTGTTATCACTCTCCCTGAGTATCCCAACAACACCAACAACATCGAGTTGTACTTCCAATGTACATTGTATGTAAGGTTGTAAACACTTGTTGTTCAACTCTAGTTGGACCTTAAATGTATATTGTATGTAAGGTGGTATACATTTCTTGTGTTGTATTTGACGTACTTTAACTTTCTACTAATAGAGATTTTAAATATATTGGTAGGATAAATGTTTGAGGTGTAACTAAAAATTCATAAGAATCCTTTATGTTATTTCGTGTTTTATCATACGTTTTACTATTTTATTGTATTGAAATACGTCATATAATATAACACACTGTAACTAAGTATAGTTAAAACGAGACACATGGAGTATGCCACTATATCATAGAAAACACAACTTGAGAAACTTATGTCATGAGATTATATGGAACCCTTGCAAGTTTATGCATGGTTCACCTGGATGCGAAGATTCATTCATTTAATGACTCCCAAATAACTCACTATATAACGTCCAAGTTCTCCCTTGAAAGGCCACTTCAACTTGTTCACCTCATTTTGGTGGAAGGCCCAAATTTTCATCTGGGTGTTAAATAGTTCTATTTTTTTATTTAATTTAATTTAATTTTTATTATTTTCCTCATATCTATATGTTTGTGTAGATACAGTGACCTCGTTTCTTTGGGTTACAATCGCCATACTTGTTGCATCGAAAAGAAAATATTGTTGCATCGAAAAGAAAATAAAAAAGGGTTTTTGGTCTCCTGATGCAGATGAAAAGTTCAGGAATTACATTACCAAAAATGGTTGACGTTGTTAGAGTACCGTTCAAAAACAAGCCGGTGTACAGTTATTCAATTAAATTGATATGTCTTTTATTTTTATTTGTTTAGCAACAAACATACTTGAATCTTTTGATACACAAGAGTTAATTATCTTATATTATATATTTGGTGGTTTACAAGGTTAAAGGTGTTGAAAGAGTTGTAAACATAGGCAGATAGACTACCCGAGGCCTGATCTAAATAGAGGGGGCTTCACTGACAAAGAAATTAGTGATATGAATGGCCTCCACGAGCTGTTAGGAAACATGTTAAAAACAACACCATATTAAGTATAATAAACTTTTACAACTGAATAAATAATTGCCATTTTTGCATGTCGTGGTAATTATTTTTCTTTTTATGTGTAGGTGCCCTAAGATTGTGAAGCACATGCCAGACTGAACTGATAATTGGTAACGAGATCAAACACTTTTGGAGTTCAACTATGAAAAAGATTATTGGCTTTTTACAAAGCTCACGTTATTAATAACTCTGCTCCCCAACTCTCACATAATCTTCCAATTAGTTCTGGTGTGATCTTTAACACTCCAAACAATAATAACAACAACATAATAATAATGATAATCTGTTCTTCTCAAATGCACCAGTGGCGCCACAAGTGTATATTCCAAATCAAGTACACATGTCGCTTCAAGGGTCTTCACCTAGAATTGATACTAAGATTTTCTACAAAACAAATTTAGCCCAACCCCCTATTCAAGTACATAACAGTGATTCAGTACATATACCCGAACTTAATCTCCCTTATTGGGCTGATTATTGCTTTTATAACATCCCTCCACAAGTGTGACTTATTAATCAGGGCCAAGTTCTTGTGCAAAGTGATAATAATATGTTTGGTGGCTTTCATTACCTAAACATGAGTAGTAGCTCCATCATGAACTCAAAACCTCAAGTTAAAGCATACCCGATGCAACAAGAACATAAGGTATTGTCAAATGATAATTATGCCATATTGGGATTTTCTAACGAAGAGCCACGCCCCAACTTTTTCCAGCAAGGCAAGGAAAGCGAATTTGATGAGGCGATGCCATTATTATCTACTCTCGAACAACACGAATGTAGTATTGATGATCCATTACTACTTGATGAGGGGTTTACGAGTTTTTTTCCTGGATTGAATGAAATAAGTGTTATCACTCTCCCTGAGTATCCCAACAACACCAACAACATCGAGTTGTACTTCCAATGTACATTGTATGTAAGGTTGTAAACACTTGTTGTTCAACTCTAGTTGGACCTTAAATGTATATTGTATGTAAGGTGGTATACATTTCTTGTGTTGTGTTTGACGTACTTTAACTTTCTACTAATAGAGATTTTAAATATATAGGTAGGATAAATATTTGAGGTGTAACTAAAAATTCATAAGAATCCTTTATGTTATTTCGTGTTTTATCATACGTTTTACTATTTTATTGTATTGAAATACGTCATATAATATAACACACTGTAACTAAGTATAGTTAAAACGAGACACATGGAGTATGCCACTATATCATAGAAAACACAACTTGAGAAACTTATGTCATGAGATTATATGGAACCCTTGCAAGTTTATGCATGGTTCACCTGGATGCGAAGATTCATTCATTTAATGACTCCCAAATAACTCACTATATAACGTCCAATTTCTCCCTTGAAAGGCCACTTCAACTTGTTCACCTCATTTTGGTGGAAGGCCCAAATTTTCATCGGGGTGTTAAATAGTTCTATTTTTTTATTTAATTTAATTTAATTTTTATTATTTTCCTCATATCTATATGTTTGTGTAGATACAGTGACCTCGTTTCTTTGGGTTACAATCGCCATACTTGTTGCATCGAAAAGAAAATATTGTTGCATCGAAAAGAAAATAAAAAAGGGTTTTTGGTCTCCTGATGCAGATGAAAAGTTCAGGAATTACATTACCAAAAATGGTTGACGTTGTTAGAGTACCGTTCAAAAACAAGCCGGTGTACAGTTATTCAATTAAATTGATATGTCTTTTATTTTTATTTGTTTAGCAACAAACATACTTGAATCTTTTGATACACAAGAGTTAATTATCTTATATTATATATTTGGTGGTTTACAAGGTTAAAGGTGTTGAAAGAGTTGTAAACATAGGCAGATAGACTACCCGAGGCCTGATCTAAATAGAGGGGGCTTCACTGACAAAGAAATTAGTGATATGAATGGCCTCCACGAGCTGTTAGGAAACATGTTAAAAACAACACCATATTAACTATAATAAACTTTTACAACTGAATAAATAATTGCCATTTTTGCATGTCGTGGTAATTATTTTTCTTTTTATGTGTAGGTGCCCTAAGATTGTGAAGCACATGCCAGACTGAACTGATAATTGGTAACGAGATCAAACACTTTTGGAGTTCAACTATGAAAAAGATTATTGGCTTTTTACAAAGCTCACGTTATTAATAACTCTGCTCCCCAACTCTCACATAATCTTCCAATTAGTTCTGGTGTGATCTTTAACACTCCAAACAATAATAACAACAACATAATAATAATGATAATCTGTTCTTCTCAAATGCACCAGTGGCGCCACAAGTGTATATTCCAAATCAAGTACACATGTCGCTTCAAGGGTCTTCACCTAGAATTGATACTAAGATTTTCTACAAAACAAATTTAGCCCAACCCCCTATTCAAGTACATAACAGTGATTCAGTACATATACCCGAACTTAATCTCCCTTATTGGGCTGATTATTGCTTTTATAACATCCCTCCACAAGTGTGACTTATTAATCAGGGCCAAGTTCTTGTGCAAAGTGATAATAATATGTTTGGTGGCTTTCATTACCTAAACATGAGTAGTAGCTCCATCATGAACTCAAAACCTCAAGTTAAAGCATACCCGATGCAACAAGAACATAAGGTATTGTCAAATGATAATTATGCCATATTGGGATTTTCTAACGAAGAGCCACGCCCCAACTTTTTCCAGCAAGGCAAGGAAAGCGAATTTGATGAGGCGATGCCATTATTATCTACTCTCGAACAACACGAATGTAGTATTGATGATCCATTACTACTTGATGAGGGGTTTACGAGTTTTTTTCCTGGATTGAATGAAATAAGTGTTATCACTCTCCCTGAGTATCCCAACAACACCAACAACATCGAGTTGTACTTCCAATGTACATTGTATGTAAGGTTGTAAACACTTGTTGTTCAACTCTAGTTGGACCTTAAATGTATATTGTATGTAAGGTGGTATACATTTCTTGTGTTGTGTTTGACGTACTTTAACTTTCTACTAATAGAGATTTTAAATATATAGGTAGGATAAATATTTGAGGTGTAACTAAAAATTCATAAGAATCCTTTATGTTATTTCGTGTTTTATCATACGTTTTACTATTTTATTGTATTGAAATACGTCATATAATATAACACACTGTAACTAAGTATAGTTAAAACGAGACACATGGAGTATGCCACTATATCATAGAAAACACAACTTGAGAAACTTATGTCATGAGATTATATGGAACCCTTGCAAGTTTATGCATGGTTCACCTGGATGCGAAGATTCATT
The DNA here is from genome assembly GCA_948329865.1 of Linaria vulgaris. Classification (NCBI taxonomy): domain Eukaryota; kingdom Viridiplantae; phylum Streptophyta; class Magnoliopsida; order Lamiales; family Plantaginaceae; genus Linaria; species Linaria vulgaris. The sequence continues at coordinate 29,226,702 of OX415252.1, forward strand.
CATTTAATGACTCCCAAATAACTCACTATATAACGTCCAATTTCTCCCTTGAAAGGCCACTTCAACTTGTTCACCTCATTTTGGTGGAAGGCCCAAATTTTCATCGGGGTGTTAAATAGTTCTATTTTTTTATTTAATTTAATTTAATTTTTATTATTTTCCTCATATCTATATGTTTGTGTAGATACAGTGACCTCGTTTCTTTGGGTTACAATCGCCATACTTGTTGCATCGAAAAGAAAATATTGTTGCATCGAAAAGAAAATAAAAAAGGGTTTTTGGTCTCCTGATGCAGATGAAAAGTTCAGGAATTACATTACCAAAAATGGTTGACGTTGTTAGAGTACCGTTCAAAAACAAGCCGGTGTACAGTTATTCAATTAAATTGATATGTCTTTTATTTTTATTTGTTTAGCAACAAACATACTTGAATCTTTTGATACACAAGAGTTAATTATCTTATATTATATATTTGGTGGTTTACAAGGTTAAAGGTGTTGAAATAGTTGTAAACATAGGCAGATAGACTACCCGAGGCCTGATCTAAATAGAGGGGGCTTCACTGACAAAGAAATTAGTGATATGAATGGCCTCCACGAGCTGTTAGGAAACATGTTAAAAACAACACCATATTAACTATAATAAACTTTTACAACTGAATAAATAATTGCCATTTTTGCATGTCGTGGTAATTATTTTTCTTTTTATGTGTAGGTGCCCTAAGATTGTGAAGCACATGCCAGACTGAACTGATAATTGGTAACGAGATCAAACACTTTTGGAGTTCAACTATGAAAAAGATTATTGGCTTTTTACAAAGCTCACGTTATTAATAACTCTGCTCCCCAACTCTCACATAATCTTCCAATTAGTTCTGGTGTGATCTTTAACACTCCAAACAATAATAACAACAACATAATAATAATGATAATCTGTTCTTCTCAAATGCACCAGTGGCGCCACAAGTGTATATTCCAAATCAAGTACACATGTCGCTTCAAGGGTCTTCACCTAGAATTGATACTAAGATTTTCTACAAAACAAATTTAGCCCAACCCCCTATTCAAGTACATAACAGTGATTCAGTACATATACCCGAACTTAATCTCCCTTATTGGGCTGATTATTGCTTTTATAACATCCCTCCACAAGTGTGACTTATTAATCAGGGCCAAGTTCTTGTGCAAAGTGATAATAATATGTTTGGTGGCTTTCATTACCTAAACATGAGTAGTAGCTCCATCATGAACTCAAAACCTCAAGTTAAAGCATACCCGATGCAACAAGAACATAAGGTATTGTCAAATGATAATTATGCCATATTTGGATTTTCTAACGAAGAGCCACGCCCCAACTTTTTCCAGCAAGGCAAGGAAAGCGAATTTGATGAGGCGATGCCATTATTATCTACTCTCGAACAACACCAATGTAGTATTGATGATCCATTACTACTTGATGAGGGGTTTACGAGTTTTTTTCCTGGATTGAATGAAATAAGTGTTATCACTCTCCCTGAGTATCCCAACAACACCAACAACATCGAGTTGTACTTCCAATGTACATTGTATGTAAGGTTGTAAACACTTGTTGTTCAACTCTAGTTGGACCTTAAATGTATATTGTATGTAAGGTGGTATACATTTCTTGTGTTGTGTTTGACGTACTTTAACTTTCTACTAATAGAGATTTTAAATATATAGGTAGGATAAATGTTTGAGGTGTAACTAAAAATTCATAAGAATCCTTTATGTTATTTCGTGTTTTATCATACGTTTTACTATTTTATTGTATTGAAATACGTCATATAATATAACACACTGTAACTAAGTATAGTTAAAACGAGACACATGGAGTATGCCACTATATCATAGAAAACACAACTTGAGAAACTTATGTCATGAGATTATATGGAACCCTTGCAAGTTTATGCATGGTTCACCTGGATGCGAAGATTCATTCATTTAATGACTCCCAAATAACTCACTATATAACGTCCAATTTCTCCCTTGAAAGGCCACTTCAACTTGTTCACCTCATTTTGGTGGAAGGCCCAAATTTTCATCGGGGTGTTAAATAGTTCTATTTTTTTATTTAATTTAATTTAATTTTTATTATTTTCCTCATATCTATATGTTTGTGTAGATACAGTGACCTCGTTTCTTTGGGTTACAATCGCCATACTTGTTGCATCGAAAAGAAAATATTGTTGCATCGAAAAGAAAATAAAAAAGGGTTTTTGGTCTCCTGATGCAGATGAAAAGTTCAGGAATTACATTACCAAAAATGGTTGACGTTGTTAGAGTACCGTTCAAAAACAAGCCGGTGTACAGTTATTCAATTAAATTGATATGTCTTTTATTTTTATTTGTTTAGCAACAAACATACTTGAATCTTTTGATACACAAGAGTTAATTATCTTATATTATATATTTGGTGGTTTACAAGGTTAAAGGTGTTGAAAGAGTTGTAAACATAGGCAGATAGACTACCCGAGGCCTGATCTAAATAGAGGGGGCTTCACTGACAAAGAAATTAGTGATATGAATGGCCTCCACGAGCTGTTAGGAAACATGTTAAAAACAACACCATATTAAGTATAATAAACTTTTACAACTGAATAAATAATTGCCATTTTTGCATGTCGTGGTAATTATTTTTCTTTTTATGTGTAGGTGCCCTAAGATTGTGAAGCACATGCCAGACTGAACTGATAATTGGTAACGAGATCAAACACTTTTGGAGTTCAACTATGAAAAAGATTATTGGCTTTTTACAAAGCTCACGTTATTAATAACTCTGCTCCCCAACTCTCACATAATCTTCCAATTAGTTCTGGTGTGATCTTTAACACTCCAAACAATAATAACAACAACATAATAATAATGATAATCTGTTCTTCTCAAATGCACCAGTGGCGCCACAAGTGTATATTCCAAATCAAGTACACATGTCGCTTCAAGGGTCTTCACCTAGAATTGATACTAAGATTTTCTACAAAACAAATTTAGCCCAACCCCCTATTCAAGTACATAACAGTGATTCAGTACATATACCCGAACTTAATCTCCCTTATTGGGCTGATTATTGCTTTTATAACATCCCTCCACAAGTGTGACTTATTAATCAGGGCCAAGTTCTTGTGCAAAGTGATAATAATATGTTTGGTGGCTTTCATTACCTAAACATGAGTAGTAGCTCCATCATGAACTCAAAACCTCAAGTTAAAGCATACCCGATGCAACAAGAACATAAGGTATTGTCAAATGATAATTATGCCATATTGGGATTTTCTAACGAAGAGCCACGCCCCAACTTTTTCCAGCAAGGCAAGGAAAGCGAATTTGATGAGGCGATGCCATTATTATCTACTCTCGAACAACACCAATGTAGTATTGATGATCCATTACTACTTGATGAGGGGTTTACGAGTTTTTTTCCTGGATTGAATGAAATAAGTGTTATCACTCTCCCTGAGTATCCCAACAACACCAACAACATCGAGTTGTACTTCCAATGTACATTGTATGTAAGGTTGTAAACACTTGTTGTTCAACTCTAGTTGGACCTTAAATGTATATTGTATGTAAGGTGGTATACATTTCTTGTGTTGTGTTTGACGTACTTTAACTTTCTACTAATAGAGATTTTAAATATATAGGTAGGATAAATGTTTGAGGTGTAACTAAAAATTCATAAGAATCCTTTATGTTATTTCGTGTTTTATCATACGTTTTACTATTTTATTGTATTGAAATACGTCATATAATATAACACACTGTAACTAAGTATAGTTAAAACGAGACACATGGAGTATGCCACTATATCATAGAAAACACAACTTGAGAAACTTATGTCATGAGATTATATGGAACCCTTGCAAGTTTATGCATGGTTCACCTGGATGCGAAGATTCATTCATTTAATGACTCCCAAATAACTCACTATATAACGTCCAATTTCTCCCTTGAAAGGCCACTTCAACTTGTTCACCTCATTTTGGTGGAAGGCCCAAATTTTCATCGGGGTGTTAAATAGTTCTATTTTTTTATTTAATTTAATTTAATTTTTATTATTTTCCTCATATCTATATGTTTGTGTAGATACAGTGACCTCGTTTCTTTGGGTTACAATCGCCATACTTGTTGCATCGAAAAGAAAATATTGTTGCATCGAAAAGAAAATAAAAAAGGGTTTTTGGTCTCCTGATGCAGATGAAAAGTTCAGGAATTACATTACCAAAAATGGTTGACGTTGTTAGAGTACCGTTCAAAAACAAGCCGGTGTACAGTTATTCAATTAAATTGATATGTCTTTTATTTTTATTTGTTTAGCAACAAACATACTTATCTCTTTTGATACACAAGAGTTAATTATCTTATATTATATATTTGGTGGTTTACAAGGTTAATGGTGTTAAAAGAGTTGTAAATATAGGCAGATAGACTACCCGAGGCCTGATCTAAATAGAGGGGGCTTCACTGACAAAGAAATTAGTGATCTGAATGGCCTCCACGAGCTGTTAGGAAACATGTTAAAAACAACACCATATTAAGTATAATAAACTTTTACAACTGAATAAATAATTGCCATTTTTGCATGTCGTGGTAATTATTTTTCTTTTTATGTGTAGGTGCCCTAAGATTGTGAAGCACATGCCAGACTGAACTGATAATTGGTAACGAGATCAAACACTTTTGGAGTTCAACTATGAAAAAGATTATTGGCTTTTTACAAAGCTCACGTTATTAATAACTCTGCTCCCCAACTCTCACATAATCTTCCAATTAGTTCTGGTGTGATCTTTAACACTCCAAACAATAATAACAACAACATAATAATAATGATAATCTGTTCTTCTCAAATGCACCAGTGGCGCCACAAGTGTATATTCCAAATCAAGTACACATGTCGCTTCAAGGGTCTTCACCTAGAATTGATACTAAGATTTTCTACAAAACAAATTGAGCCCAACCCCCTATTCAAGTACATAACAGTGATTCAGTACATATACCCGAACTTAATCTCCCTTATTGGGCTGATTATTGCTTTTATAACATCCCTCCACAAGTGTGACTTATTAATCAGGGCCAAGTTCTTGTGCAAAGTGATAATAATATGTTTGGTGGCTTTCATTACCTAAACATGAGTAGTAGCTCCATCATGAACTCAAAACCTCAAGTTAAAGCATACCCGATGCAACAAGAACATAAGGTATTGTCAAATGATAATTATGCCATATTGGGATTTTCTAACGAAGAGCCACGCCCCAACTTTTTCCAGCAAGGCAAGGAAAGCGAATTTGATGAGGCGATGCCATTATTATCTACTCTCGAACAACACCAATGTAGTATTGATGATCCATTACTACTTGATGAGGGGTTTACGAGTTTTTTTCCTGGATTGAATGAAATAAGTGTTATCACTCTCCCTGAGTATCCCAACAACACCAACAACATCGAGTTGTACTTCCAATGTACATTGTATGTAAGGTTGTAAACACTTGTTGTTCAACTCTAGTTGGACCTTAAATGTATATTGTATGTAAGGTGGTATACATTTCTTGTGTTGTGTTTGACGTACTTTAACTTTCTACTAATAGAGATTTTAAATATATAGGTAGGATAAATGTTTGAGGTGTAACTAAAAATTCATAAGAATCCTTTATGTTATTTCGTGTTTTATCATACGTTTTACTATTTTATTGTATTGAAATACGTCATATAATATAACACACTGTAACTAAGTATAGTTAAAACGAGACACATGGAGTATGCCACTATATCATAGAAAACACAACTTGAGAAACTTATGTCATGAGATTATATGGAACCCTTGCAAGTTTATGCATGGTTCACCTGGATGCGAAGATTCATTCATTTATTGACTCCCAAATAACTCACTATATAACGTCCAATTTCTCCCTTGAAAGGCCACTTCAACTTGTTCACCTCATTTTGGTGGAAGGCCCAAATTTTCATCGGGGTGTTAAATGGTTCTATTTTTTATTTAATTTAATTTAATTTTATTATTTTCCTCATATCTATATGTTTATGTAGATACAGTGACCTCATTTCTTTGGGTTACAATCGCCATACTTGTTGCATCGAAAAGAAAATATTGTTGCATCGAAAAGAAAATAAAAAAGGGTTTTTGGTCTCCTGATGCAGATGAAAAGTTCAGGAATTACATTACCAAAAATGGTTGACGTTGTTAGAGTACCGTTCAAAAACAAGCCGGTGTACAGTTATTCAATTAAATTGATATGTCTTTTATTTTTATTTGTTTAGCAACAAACATACTTATCTCTTTTGATACACAAGAGTTAATTATCTTATATTATATATTTGGTGGTTTACAAGGTTAATGGTGTTAAAAGAGTTGTAAATATAGGCAGATAGACTACCCGAGGCCTGATCTAAATAGAGGGGGCTTCACTGACAAAGAAATTAGTGATCTGAATGGCCTCCACGAGCTGTTAGGAAACATGTTAAAAACAACACCATATTAACTATAATAAACTTTTACAACTGAATAAATAATTGCCATTTTTGCATGTCGTGGTAATTATTTTTCTTTTTATGTGTAGGTGCCCTAAGATTGTGAAGCATATGCCAGACTGAACTGATAATTGGTAACGAGATCAAAAACTTTTGGAGTTCAACAATGAAAAAGATTGTTGGCTTTTTACAAAGCTCACGTTATTAATAACTCTGCTCCCCAACTCTCACATAATCTTCCAATTAGTTCTGGTGTGATCTTTAACACTCCAAACAATAATAACAACAACATAATAATAATGATAATCTGTTCTTCTCAAATGCACCAGTGCGCCACAAGTGTGTATTCCAAATCAAGTACACATGTCGCTTCAAGGGTCTTCACCTAGAATTGATACTAAGATTTTCTACAAAACAAATTTAGCCCAACCCCCTATTCAAGTACATAACAGTGATTCAGTACATATACCCGAACATAATCTCCCTTATTGGGCTAATTATTGCTTTTATAACATCCCTCCACAAGTGTGACTTATTAATCAGGGCCAAGTTCTTGTGCAAAGTGATAATAATATGTTTGGTGGCTTTCATTACCTAAACATGAGTAGTAGCTCCATCATGAACTGAAAACCTCAAGTTCAAGCATACCCGATGCAACAAGAACATAAGGTATTGTCAAATGGTAATTATGCCATATTGGGATTTTCTAACGAAGAGCCACGCCCCAACTTTTTCCAGAAAGGCAAGGAAAGAGAATTTGACGAGGCGATGCCATTATTATCTACTCTCGAACAACACCAATGTAGTATTGATGATCCATTACTACTTGATGAGGGGTTTACGAGTTTTTTTCCTGGATTGAATGAAATAAGTTTTATCACTCTCCCTGAGTATCCCAACAACACCAACAACATCGAGTTGTACTTCCAATGTACATTGTATGTAAGGTTGCAAACACTTGTTGTTCAATTCTAGTTGGACCTTAAATGTATATTGTATGTAAGGTGGTATACATTTCTTGTTTTGTTTTTGACGTAATTTAACTTTCTACTAATAGAGATTTTAAAATATAGGTAGGATAAATGTTTGAGGTGTAACTAAAAATTCATAAGAATCCTTTATGTTATTTCGTGTTTTATCATACGTTTTACTATTTTATTGTGTTGAAATACGTCATATAATATAACACACTGTAACTAAGTATAGTTAAAACGAGACACATGGAGTATGCCACTATATCATAGAAAACACAACTTGAGAAACTTATGTCATGAGATTATATGGAACCCTTGCAAGTTTATGCATGGTTCACCTGGAGGCGAAGATTCATTCATTTAATGACTCCCAAATAACTCACTATATAACGTCCAATTTCTCCCTTGAAAGGCCACTTCAACTTGTTCACCTCATTTTGGTGGAAGGCCCAAATTTTCATCGGGGTGTTAAATAGTTCTATTTTTTTATTTAATTTAATTTATTTTTTATTATTTTCCTCATATCTATATGTTTATGTAGATACAGTGACCTCATTTCTTTGGGTTACAATCGCCATACTTGTTGCATCGAAAAGAAAATATTGTTGCATCGAAAAGAAAATAAAAAAGGGTTGTTGGTCTCCTGATGCAGATGAAAAGTTCAGGAATTACATTACCAAAAATGGTTGACGTTGTTAGAGTACCGTTCAAAAACAAGACGGTGTACAGTTATTCAATTAAATTGATATGTCTTTTATTTTTATTTGTTTAGCAACAAACATACTTGAATCTTTTGATACACAAGAGTTAATTATCTTATATTATATATTTGGTGGTTTACAAGGTTAAAGGTGTTAAAAGAGTTGTAAACATAGGCAGATAGACTACCCGAGGCCTGATCTAAATAGAGGGGGCTTCACTGACAAAGAAATTAGTGATCTGAATGGCCTCCACGAGCTGCTAGGAAACATGTTAAAAACAACACCATATTAACTATAATAAACTTTTACAACTGAATAAATAATTGCCATTTTTGCATGTCGTGGTAATTATTTTTCTTTTTATGTGTAGGTGCCCTAAGATTGTGAAGCACATGCCAGACTGAACTGATAATTGGTAACGAGATCAAAAACTTTTGGAGTTCAACTATGAAAAAGATTGTTGGCTTTTTACAAAGCTCACGTTATTAATAACTCTGCTCCCCAACTCTCACATAATCTTCCAATTAGTTGTGGTGTGATCTTTAACACTCCAAACAATAATAACAACAACATAATAATAATGATAATATGTTCTTCTCAAATGCACCAGTGGCGCCACAAGTGTATATTCCAAATCAAGTACACATGTCGCTTCAAGGGTCTTCACCTAGAATTGATACTAAGATTTTTTACAAAACAAATTTAGCCCAACCCCCTATTCAAGTACATAACAGTGATTCAGTACATATACTCGAACTTAATCTCCCTTATTGGGCTAATTATTGCTTTTATAACATCCCTCCACAAGTGTGACTTATTAATCAGGGCCAAGTTCTTGTGCAAAGTGATAATAATATGTTTGGTGGCTTTCATTACCTAAACATGAGTAGTAGCTCCATCATGAACTGAAAACCTCAAGTTCAAGCATACCCCATGCAACAAGAACATAAGGTATTGTCAAATGGTAATTATGCCATATTGGGATTTTCTAACGAAGAGCCACGCCCCAACTTTTTCCAGAAAGGCAAGGAAAGCGAATTTGATGAGGCGATGCCATTATTATCTACTCTCGAACAACACCAATGTAGTATTGATGATCCATTACTACTTGATGAGGGGTTTACGAGTTTTTTTCCTGGATTGAATGAAATAAGTGTTACCACTCTCCCTGAGTATCCCAACAACACCAACAACATCGAGTTGTACTTCCAATGTACATTGTATGTAAGGTTGTAAACACTTGTTGTTCAACTCTAGTTGGACCTTAAATGTATATTGTATGTAAGGTGGTATACATTTCTTGTGTTGTTTTTGACGTAATTTAACTTTCTACTAATAGAGATTTTAAAATATAGGTAGGATAAATGTTTGAGGTGTAACTAAAAATTCATAAGAATCCTTTATGTTATTTCGTGTTTTATCATACGTTTTACTATTTTATTGTGTTGAAATACGTCATATAATATAACACATTGTAACTAAGTATAGTTAAAACGAGACACATGGAGTATGCCACTATATCATAGAAAACACAACTTGAGAAACTTATGTCATGAGATTATATGGAACCCTTGCAAGTTTATGCATGGTTCACCTGGAGGCGAAGATTCATTCATTTAATGACTCCCAAATAACTCACTATATAACGTCCAATTTCTCCCTTGAAAGGCCACTTCAACTTGTTCACCACATTTTGGTGGAAGGCCCAAATTTTCATCGGGGTGTTAAATAGTTCTATTTTTTTATTTAATTTAATTTAATTTTCATTATTTTCCTCATATCTATATGTTTATGTAGATAGAGTGACCTCATTTCTTTGGGTTACAATCGCCATACTTGTTGCATCGAAAAGAAAATATTGTTGCATCGAAAAGAAAATAAAAAAGGGTTTTTGGTCTCGTGATGCAGATGAAAAGTTCAGGAATTACATTACCAAAAATGGTTGGTGTTGTTAGAGTACCGTTCAAAAACAAGACGGTGTACAGTTCTTCAATTAAATTGATATGTCTTTTATTTTTATTTGTTTAGCAACAAACATACTTGAATCTTTTGATACACAAGAGTTAATTATCTTATATTATATATTTGGTGGTTTACAAGGTTAAAGGTGTTGAAAGAGTTGTAAACATAGGCAGATAGACTACCCGATGCCTGATCTAAATAGAGGGGGCTTCACTGACAAAGGAATTAGTGATCTGAATGGCCTCCACGAGCTGTTAGGAAACATGTTAAAAACAACACCATATTAACTATAATAAACTTTTACAACTAAATAAATAATTGCCATTTTTGCATGTCGTGGTAATTATTTTTCTTTTTATGTGTAGGTGCCCTAAGATTGTGAAGCACATGCCAGACTGAACTGATAATTGGTAACGAGATCAAAAACTTTTGGAGTTCAACTATGAAAAAGATTGTTGGCTTTTTACAAAGCTCACGTTATTAATAACTCTGCTCCCCAACTCTCACATAATCTTCCAATTAGTTCTGGTGTGATCTTTAACACTCCAAACAATAATAACAACAACATAATAATAATGATAATATGTTCTTCTCAAATGCACCAGTGGCGCCACAAGTGTATATTCCAAATCAAGTACACATGTCGCTTCAAGGGTCTTCACCTAGAATTGATACTAAGATTTTCTACAAATCAAATTTAGCCCAACCCCCTATTCAAGTACATAACAGTGATTCAGTACATATATCCGAACTTAATATCCCTTATTGGGCTGATTATTGCTTTTATAACATCCCTCCACAAGTGTGACTTATTAATCAGGGCCAAGTTCTTGTGCAAAGTGATAATAATATGTTTGGTGGCTTTCATTACCTAAACATGAGTAGTAGCTCCTTCATGAACTGAAAACCTCAAGTTCAAGCATACCCGATGCAACAAGAACATAAGGTATTGTCAAATGATAATTATGCCATATTGGGATTTTGTAACGAAGAGCCACGCCCCAACTTTTTCCAGAAAGGCAAGGAAAGTGAATTTGATGAGGCGATGCCATTATTATCTACTCTCGAACAACACCAATGTAGTATTGATGATCCATTACTACTTGATGAGGGGTTTACGAGTTTTTTTCCTGGATTGAATGAAATAAGTGTTACCACTCTCCCTGAGTATCCCAACAACACCAACAACATCGAGTTGTACTTCCAATGTACATTGTATGTAAGGTTGTAAACACTTGTTGTTCAACTCTAGTTGGACCTTAAATGTATATTGTATGTAAGGTGGTATACATTTCTTGTGTTGTTTTTGACGTAATTTAACTTTCTACTAATAGAGATTTTAAAATATAGGTAGGATAAATGTTTGAGGTGTAACTAAAAATTCATAAGAATCCTTTATGTTATTTCGTGTTTTATCATACGTTTTACTATTTTATTGTGTTGAAATACGTCATATAATATAACACATTGTAACTAAGTATAGTTAAAACGAGACACATGGAGTATGCCACTATATCATAGAAAACACAACTTGAGAAACTTATGTCATGAGATTATATGGAACCCTTGCAAGTTTATGCATGGTTCACCTGGAGGCGAAGATTCATTCATTTAATGACTCCCAAATAACTCACTATATAACGTCCAATTTCTCCCTTGAAAGGCCACTTCAACTTGTTCACCACATTTTGGTGGAAGGCCCAAATTTTCATCGGGGTGTTAAATAGTTCTATTTTTTTATTTAATTTAATTTAATTTTCATTATTTTCCTCATATCTATATGTTTATGTAGATAGAGTGACCTCATTTCTTTGGGTTACAATCGCCATACTTGTTGCATCGAAAAGAAAATATTGTTGCATCGAAAAGAAAATAAAAAAGGGTTTTTGGTCTCGTGATGCAGATGAAAAGTTCAGGAATTACATTACCAAAAATGGTTGGTGTTGTTAGAGTACCGTTCAAAAACAAGACGGTGTACAGTTCTTCAATTAAATTGATATGTCTTTTATTTTTATTTGTTTAGCAACAAACATACTTGAATCTTTTGATACACAAGAGTTAATTATCTTATATTATATATTTGGTGGTTTACAAGGTTAAAGGTGTTGAAAGAGTTGTAAACATAGGCAGATAGACTACCCGATGCCTGATCTAAATAGAGGGGGCTTCACTGACAAAGGAATTAGTGATCTGAATGGCCTCCACGAGCTGTTAGGAAACATGTTAAAAACAACACCATATTAACTATAATAAACTTTTACAACTAAATAAATAATTGCCATTTTTGCATGTCGTGGTAATTATTTTTCTTTTTATGTGTAGGTGCCCTAAGATTGTGAAGCACATGCCAGACTGAACTGATAATTGGTAACGAGATCAAAAACTTTTGGAGTTCAACTATGAAAAAGATTGTTGGCTTTTTACAAAGCTCACGTTATTAATAACTCTGCTCCCCAACTCTCACATAATCTTCCAATTAGTTCTGGTGTGATCTTTAACACTCCAAACAATAATAACAACAACATAATAATAATGATAATATGTTCTTCTCAAATGCACCAGTGGCGCCACAAGTGTATATTCCAAATCAAGTACACATGTCGCTTCAAGGGTCTTCACCTAGAATTGATACTAAGATTTTCTACAAATCAAATTTAGCCCAACCCCCTATTCAAGTACATAACAGTGATTCAGTACATATATCCGAACTTAATATCCCTTATTGGGCTGATTATTGCTTTTATAACATCCCTCCACAAGTGTGACTTATTAATCAGGGCCAAGTTCTTGTGCAAAGTGATAATAATATGTTTGGTGGCTTTCATTACCTAAACATGAGTAGTAGCTCCATCATGAACTGAAAACCTCAAGTTCAAGCATACCCGATGCAACAAGAACATAAGGTATTGTCAAATGATAATTATGCCATATTGGGATTTTGTAACGAAGAGCCACGCCCCAACTTTTTCCAGAAAGGCAAGGAAAGCGAATTTGATGAGGCGATGCCATTATTATCTACTCTCGAACAACACCAATGTAGTATTGATGATCCATTACTACTTGATGAGGGGTTTACGAGTTTTTTTCCTGGATTGAATGAAATAAGTGTTACCACTCTCCCTGAGTATCCCAACAACACCAACAACATCGAGTTGTACTTCCAATGTACATTGTATGTAAGGTTGTAAACACTTGTTGTTCAACTCTAGTTGGACCTTAAATGTATATTGTATGTAAGGTGGTATACATTTCTTGTGTTGTTTTTGACGTAATTTAACTTTCTACTAATAGAGATTTTAAAATATAGGTAGGATAAATGTTTGAGGTGTAACTAAAAATTCATAAGAATCCTTTATGTTATTTCGTGTTTTATCATACGTTTTACTATTTTATTGTGTTGAAATACGTCATATAATATAACACATTGTAACTAAGTATAGTTAAAACGAGACACATAGAGTATGCCGCTATATCATAGAAAACAGAAACTTATGTCATGAGATTATATGGAACCCTTGCAAGTTTATGCATGGTTCACCTGGAGGCGAAGATTCATTCATTTAATGACTCCCAAATAACTCACTATATAACGTCCAATTTCTCCCTTGAAAGGCCACTTCAACTTGTTCACCACATTTTGGTGGAAGGCCCAAATTTTCATCGGGGTGTTAAATAGTTCTATTTTTTATTTAATTTAATTTAATTTTCATTATTTTCCTCATATCTATATGTTTATGTAGATACAGTGACCTCATATCTTTGGGTTACAATCGCCATACTTGTTGCATCGAAAAGAAAATATTGTTGCATCGAAAAGAAAATAAAAAAGGGTTTTTGGTCTCGTGATGCAGATGAAAAGTTCAGGAATTACATTACCAAACATAGGAATTACACAAGAGTTAATTATCTTATATTATATATTTGGTGGTTCACAAGGTTAAAGGTGTTGAAAGAGTTGTAAACATAGGCAGATAGACTACCCGAGGCCTGATCTAAATAGAGGGGTCTTCACTGACAAAGAAATTAGTGATCTGAATGGCCTCCATGAGCTGTTAGGAAACATGTTAAAAACAACACCATATTAACTATAATAAACTTTTACAACTAAATAAATAATTGCTATTTTTGCATGTCGTGGTAATTATTTTTCTTTTTATGTGTAGGTGCCCTAAGATTGTGAAGCACATGCCAGACTGAACTGATAATTGGTAACGAGATCAAAAACTTTTGGAGTTCAACTATGAAAAAGATTGTTGGCTTTTTACAAAGCTCACGTTATTAATAACTCTGCTCCCCAACTCTCACATAATCTTCCAATTAGTTCTGGTGTGATCTTTAACACTCCAAACAATAATAACAACAACATAATAATAATGATAATATGTTCTTCTCAAATGCACCAGTGGCGCCACAAGTGTATATTCCAAATCAAGTACACATGTCGCTTCAAGGGTCTTCACCTAGAATTGATACTAAGATTTTCTACAAATCAAATTTAGCCCAACCCCCTATTCAAGTACATAACAGTGATTCAGTACATATACCCGAACTTAATATCCCTTATTGGGCTGATTATTGCTTTTATAACATCCCTCCACAAGTGTGACTTATTAATCAGGGCCAAGTTCTTGTGCAAAGTGATAATAATATGTTTGGTGGCTTTCATTACCTAAACATGAGTAGTAGCTCCATCATGAACTGAAAACCTCAAGTTCAAGCATACCCGATGCAACAAGAACATAAGGTATTGTCAAATGATAATTATGCCATATTGGGATTTTCTAACGAAGAGCCACGCCCCAACTTTTTCCAGAAAGGCAAGGAAAGCGAATTTGATGAGGCGATGCCATTATTATCTACTCTCGAACAACACCAATGTAGTATTGATGATCCATTACTACTTGATGAGGGGTTTACGAGTTTTTTTCCTGGATTGAATGAAATAAGTGTTACCACTCTCCCTGAGTATCCCAACAACACCAACAACATCGAGTTGTACTTCCAATGTACATTGTATGTAAGGTTGTAAACACTTGTTGTTCAACTCTAGTTGGACCTTAAATGTATATTGTATGTAAGGTGGTATACATTTCTTGTGTTGTTTTTGACGTAATTTAACTTTCTACTAATAGAGATTTTAAAATATAGGTAGGATAAATGTTTGAGGTGTAACTAAAAATTCATAAGAATCCTTTATGTTATTTCGTGTTTTATCATACGTTTTACTATTTTATTGTGTTGAAATACGTCATATAATATAACACATTGTAACTAAGTATAGTTAAAACGAGACACATAGAGTATGCCGCTATATCATAGAAAACAGAAACTTATGTCATGAGATTATATGGAACCCTTGCAAGTTTATGCATGGTTCACCTGGAGGCGAAGATTCATTCATTTAATGACTCCCAAATAACTCACTATATAACGTCCAATTTCTCCCTTGAAAGGCCACTTCAACTTGTTCACCACATTTTGGTGGAAGGCCCAAATTTTCATCGGGGTGTTAAATAGTTCTATTTTTTATTTAATTTAATTTAATTTTCATTATTTTCCTCATATCTATATGTTTATGTAGATACAGTGACCTCATATCTTTGGGTTACAATCGCCATACTTGTTGCATCGAAAAGAAAATATTGTTGCATCGAAAAGAAAATAAAAAAGGGTTTTTGGTCTCGTGATGCAGATGAAAAGTTCAGGAATTACATTACCAAAAATGGTTGGCGTTGTTAGAGTACCGTTCAAAAACAAGCCGGTGTACAGTTCTTCAATTAAATTGATATGTCTTTTATTTTTATTTCTTTAGCAACAAACATACTTGAATCTTTTGATACACAAGAGTTAATTATCTTATATTATATATTTGGTGGTTTACAAGGTTAAAGGTGTTGAAAGAGTTGTAAACATAGGCAGATAGACTACCCGAGGCCTGATCTAAATAGAGGGGGCTTCACTGACAAAGAAATTACTGATCTGAATGGCCTCCACGAGCTGTTAGGAAACATGTTAAAAACAACACCATATTAACTATAATAAACTTTTACAACTGAATAAATAATTGCCATTTTTGCATGTCGTGGTAATTATTTTTCTTTTTATGTGTAGGTGCCCTAAGATTGTGAAGCACATGCCAGACTGAACTGATAATTGGTAACGAGATCAAAAACTTTTGGAGTTCAACTATGAAAAAGATTGTTGGCTTTTTACAAAGCTCACGTTATTAATAACTGTGCTCCCCAACTCTCACATAATCTTCCAATTAGTTCTGGTGTGATCTTTAACACTCCAAACAATAATAACAACAACATAATAATAATGATAATATGTTCTTCTCAAATGCACTAGTGGCGCCACAAGTGTATATTCCAAATCAAGTACACATGTCGCTTCAATGGTCTTCACCTAGAATTGATACTAAGATTTTCTACAAAACAAATTTAGCCCAACCCCCTATTCAAGTACATAACAGTGATTCAGTACATATACCCGAACTTAATATCCCTTATTGGGCTGATTATTGCTTTTATAACATCCCTCCACAAGGGTGACTTATTAATCAGGGCCAAGTTCTTGTGCAAAGTGATAATAATATGTTTGGTGGCTTTCATTACCTAAACATGAGTAGTAGCTCCATCATGAACTGAAAACCTCAAGTTCAAGCATACCCGATGCAACAAGAACATAAGGTATTGTCAAATGATAATTATGCCATATTGGGATTTTCTAACGAAGAGCCACGCCCCAAATTTTTCCAGAAAGGCAAGGAAAGCGAATTTGATGAGGCGATGCCATTATTATCTACTCTCGAACAACACCAATGTAGTATTGATGATCCATTACTACTTGATGAGGGGTTTACGAGTTTTTTTCCTGGATTGAATGAAATAAGTGTTACCACTCTCCCTGAGTATCCCAACAACACCAACAACATCGAGTTGTACTTCCAATGTACATTGTATGTAAGGTTGTAAACACTTGTTGTTCAACTCTAGTTGGACCTTAAATGTATATTGTATGTAAGGTGGTATACATTTCTTGTGTTGTTTTTGACGTAATTTAACTTTCTACTAATAGAGATTTTAAAATATAGGTAGGATAAATGTTTGAGGTGTAACTAAAAATTCATAAGAATCCTTTATGTTATTTCGTGTTTTATCATACATTTTACTATTTTATTGTGTTGAAATACGTCATATAATATAACACATTGTAACTAACTATAGTTAAAACGAGACACATAGAGTATGCCACTATATCATAGAAAACACAACTTGAGAAACTTATGTCATGAGATTATATGGAACCCTTGAAAGTTTATGCATGGTTCACCTCGAGTCGAAGATTCATTCATTTAATGACTCCCAAATAACTCACTATATAACGTCCAATTTCTCCCTTGAAACGCCACTTCAACTTGTTCACCACATTTTGGTGGAAGGCCCAAATTTTCATCGGGGTGTTAAATAGTTCTATTTTTTTATTTAATTTAATTTAATTTTCATTATTTTCCTCATATCTATATATTTATGTAGATACATTGACCTCATTTCTTTGGGTTACAATCGCCATACTTGTTGCATCGAAAAGAAAATTTTGTTGCATCGAAAAGAAAATAAAAAAGGGTTTTTGGTCTCGTGATGCAGATGAAAAGTTCAGGAATTACATTACCAAAAATGGTTGGCGTTGTTAGAGTACCGTTCAAAAACAAGCCGGTGTACAGTTCTTCAATTAAATTGATATGTCTTTTATTTTTATTTCTTTAGCAACAAACATACTTGAATCTTTTGATACACAAGAGTTAATTATCTTATATTATATATTTGGTGGTTTACAAGGTTAAAGGTGTTGAAAGAGTTGTAAACATAGGCAGATAGACTACCCGAGGCCTGATCTAAATATAGGGGGCTTCACTGACAAAGAAATTAGTGATCTGAATGGCCTCCACGAGCTGTTAGGAAACATGTTAAAAACAACACCATATTAACTATAATAAACTTTTACAACTGAATAAATAATTGCCATTTTTGCATGTCGTGGTAATTATTTTTCTTTTTATGTGTAGGTGCCCTAAGATTGTGAAGCACATGCCAGACTGAACTGATAATTGGTAACGAGATCAAAAACTTTTGGAGTTCAACTATGAAAAAGATTGTTGGCTTTTTACAAAGCTCACGTTATTAATAACTGTGCTCCCCAACTCTCACATAATCTTCCAATTAGTTCTGGTGTGATCTTTAACACTCCAAACAATAATAACAACAACATAATAATAATGATAATATGTTCTTCTCAAATGCACTAGTGGCGCCACAAGTGTATATTCCAAATCAAGTACACATGTCGCTTCAATGGTCTTCACCTAGAATTGATACTAAGATTTTCTACAAAACAAATTTAGCCCAACCCCCTATTCAAGTACATAACAGTGATTCAGTACATATACCCGAACTTAATATCCCTTATTGGGCTGATTATTGCTTTTATAACATCCCTCCACAAGGGTGACTTATTAATCAGGGCCAAGTTCTTGTGCAAAGTGATAATAATATGTTTGGTGGCTTTCATTACCTAAACATGAGTAGTAGCTCCATCATGAACTGAAAACCTCAAGTTCAAGCATACCCGATGCAACAAGAACATAAGGTATTGTCAAATGATAATTATGCCATATTGGGATTTTCTAACGAAGAGCCACGCCCCAAATTTTTCCAGAAAGGCAAGGAAAGCGAATTTGATGAGGCGATGCCATTATTATCTACTCTCGAACAACACCAATGTAGTATTGATGATCCATTACTACTTGATGAGGGGTTTACGAGTTTTTTTCCTGGATTGAATGAAATAAGTGTTACCACTCTCCCTGAGTATCCCAACAACACCAACAACATCGAGTTGTACTTCCAATGTACATTGTATGTAAGGTTGTAAACACTTGTTGTTCAACTCTAGTTGGACCTTAAATGTATATTGTATGTAAGGTGGTATACATTTCTTGTGTTGTTTTTGACGTAATTTAACTTTCTACTAATAGAGATTTTAAAATATAGGTAGGATAAATGTTTGAGGTGTAACTAAAAATTCATAAGAATCCTTTATGTTATTTCGTGTTTTATCATACGTTTTACTATTTTATTGTGTTGAAATACGTCATATAATACAACACATTGTAACTAAGTATAGTTAAAACGAGACACATAGAGTATGCCACTATATCATAGAAAACACAACTTGAGAAACTTATGTCATGAGATTATATGGAACCCTTGAAAGTTTATGCATGGTTCACCTCGAGTCGAAGATTCATTCATTTAATGACTCCCAAATAACTCACTATATAACGTCCAATTTCTCCCTTGAAACGCCACTTCAACTTGTTCACCACATTTTGGTGGAAGGCCCAAATTTTCATCGGGGTGTTAAATAGTTCTATTTTTTTATTTAATTTAATTTAATTTTCATTATTTTCCTCATATCTATATATTTATGTAGATACATTGACCTCATTTCTTTGGGTTACAATCGCCATACTTGTTGCATCGAAAAGAAAATTTTGTTGCATCGAAAAGAAAATAAAAAAGGGTTTTTGGTCTCGTGATGCAGATGAAAAGTTCAGGAATTACATTACCAAAAATGGTTGGCGTTGTTAGAGTACCGTTCAAAAACAAGCCGGTGTACAGTTCTTCAATTAAATTGATATGTCTTTTATTTTTATTTGTTTAGCAACAAACATACTTGAATCTTTTGATACACAAGAGTTAATTATCTTATATTATATATTTGGTGGTTTACAAGGTTAAAGGTGTTGAAAGAGTTGTAAACATAGGCAGATAGACTACCCGAGGCCTGATCTAAATAGAGGGGGCTTCACTGACAAAGAAATTAGTGATCTGAATGGCCTCCACGAGCTGTTAGGAAACATGTTAAAAACAACACCATATTAACTATAATAAACTTTTACAACTGAATAAATAATTGCCATTTTTGCATGTCGTGGTAATTATTTTTCTTTTTATGTGTAGGTGCCCTAAGATTGTGAAGCACATGCCAGACTGAACTGATAATTGGTAACGAGATCAAAAACTTTTGGAGTTCAACTATGAAAAAGATTGTTGGCTTTTTACAAAGCTCACGTTATTAATAACTGTGCTCCCCAACTCTCACATAATCTTCCAATTAGTTCTGGTGTGATCTTTAACACTCCAAACAATAATAACAACAACATAATAATAATGATAATATGTTCTTCTCAAATGCACTAGTGGCGCCACAAGTGTATATTCCAAATCAAGTACACATGTCGCTTCAATGGTCTTCACCTAGAATTGATACTAAGATTTTCTACAAAACAAATTTAGCCCAACCCCCTATTCAAGTACATAACAGTGATTCAGTACATATACCCGAACTTAATATCCCTTATTGGGCTGATTATTGCTTTTATAACATCCCTCCACAAGGGTGACTTATTAATCAGGGCCAAGTTCTTGTGCAAAGTGATAATAATATGTTTGGTGGCTTTCATTACCTAAACATGAGTAGTAGCTCCATCATGAACTGAAAACCTCAAGTTCAAGCATACCCGATGCAACAAGAACATAAGGTATTGTCAAATGATAATTATGCCATATTGGGATTTTCTAACGAAGAGCCACGCCCCAAATTTTTCCAGAAAGGCAAGGAAAGCGAATTTGATGAGGCGATGCCATTATTACCTACTCTCGAACAACACCAATGTAGTATTGATGATCCATTACTACTTGATGAGGGGTTTACGAGTTTTTTTCCTGGATTGAATGAAATAAGTGTTACCACTCTCCCTGAGTATCCCAACAACACCAACAACATCGAGTTGTACTTCCAATGTACATTGTATGTAAGGTTGTAAACACTTGTTGTTCAACTCTAGTTGGACCTTAAATGTATATTGTATGTAAGGTGGTATACATTTCTTGTGTTGTTTTTGACGTAATTTAACTTTCTACTAATAGAGATTTTAAAATATAGGTAGGATAAATGTTTGAGGTGTAACTAAAAATTCATAAGAATCCTTTATGTTATTTCGTGTTTTATCATACGTTTTACTATTTTATTGTGTTGAAATACGTCATATAATACAACACATTGTAACTAAGTATAGTTAAAACGAGACACATAGAGTATGCCACTATATCATAGAAAACACAACTTGAGAAACTTATGTCATGAGATTATATGGAACCCTTGAAAGTTTATGCATGGTTCACCTCGAGTCGAAGATTCATTCATTTAATGACTCCCAAATAACTCACTATATAACGTCCAATTTCTCCCTTGAAACGCCACTTCAACTTGTTCACCACATTTTGGTGGAAGGCCCAAATTTTCATCGGGGTGTTAAATAGTTCTATTTTTTTATTTAATTTAATTTAATTTTCATTATTTTCCTCATATCTATATATTTATGTAGATACATTGACCTCATTTCTTTGGGTTACAATCGCCATACTTGTTGCATCGAAAAGAAAATTTTGTTGCATCGAAAAGAAAATAAAAAAGGGTTTTTGGTCTCGTGATGCAGATGAAAAGTTCAGGAATTACATTACCAAAAATGGTTGGCGTTGTTAGAGTACCGTTCAAAAACAAGCCGGTGTACAGTTCTTCAATTAAATTGATATGTCTTTTATTTTTATTTCTTTAGCAACAAACATACTTGAATCTTTTGATACACAAGAGTTAATTATCTTATATTATATATTTGGTGGTTTACAAGGTTAAAGGTGTTGAAAGAGTTGTAAACATAGGCAGATAGACTACCCGAGGCCTGATCTAAATAGAGGGGGCTTCACTGACAAAGAAATTAGTGATCTGAATGGCCTCCACGAGCTGTTAGGAAACATGTTAAAAACAACACCATATTAACTATAATAAACTTTTACAACTGAATAAATAATTGCCATTTTTGCATGTCGTGGTAATTATTTTTCTTTTTATGTGTAGGTGCCCTAAGATTGTGAAGCACATGCCAGACTGAACTGATAATTGGTAACGAGATCAAAAACTTTTGGAGTTCAACTATGAAAAAGATTGTTGGCTTTTTACAAAGCTCACGTTATTAATAACTGTGCTCCCCAACTCTCACATAATCTTCCAATTAGTTCTGGTGTGATCTTTAACACTCCAAACAATAATAACAACAACATAATAATAATGATAATATGTTCTTCTCAAATGCACTAGTGGCGCCACAAGTGTATATTCCAAATCAAGTACACATGTCGCTTCAATGGTCTTCACCTAGAATTGATACTAAGATTTTCTACAAAACAAATTTAGCCCAACCCCCTATTCAAGTACATAACAGTGATTCAGTACATATACCCGAACTTAATATCCCTTATTGGGCTGATTATTGCTTTTATAACATCCCTCCACAAGGGTGACTTATTAATCAGGGCCAAGTTCTTGTGCAAAGTGATAATAATATGTTTGGTGGCTTTCATTACCTAAACATGAGTAGTAGCTCCATCATGAACTGAAAACCTCAAGTTCAAGCATACCCGATGCAACAAGAACATAAGGTATTGTCAAATGATAATTATGCCATATTGGGATTTTCTAACGAAGAGCCACGCCCCAAATTTTTCCAGAAAGGCAAGGAAAGCGAATTTGATGAGGCGATGCCATTATTACCTACTCTCGAACAACACCAATGTAGTATTGATGATCCATTACTACTTGATGAGGGGTTTACGAGTTTTTTTCCTGGATTGAATGAAATAAGTGTTACCACTCTCCCTGAGTATCCCAACAACACCAACAACATCGAGTTGTACTTCCAATGTACATTGTATGTAAGGTTGTAAACACTTGTTGTTCAACTCTAGTTGGACCTTAAATGTATATTGTATGTAAGGTGGTATACATTTCTTGTGTTGTTTTTGACGTAATTTAACTTTCTACTAATAGAGATTTTAAAATATAGGTAGGATAAATGTTTGAGGTGTAACTAAAAATTCATAAGAATCCTTTATGTTATTTCGTGTTTTATCATACGTTTTACTATTTTATTGTGTTGAAATACGTCATATAATACAACACATTGTAACTAAGTATAGTTAAAACGAGACACATAGAGTATGCCACTATATCATAGAAAACACAACTTGAGAAACTTATGTCATGAGATTATATGGAACCCTTGAAAGTTTATGCATGGTTCACCTCGAGTCGAAGATTCATTCATTTAATGACTCCCAAATAACTCACTATATAACGTCCAATTTCTCCCTTGAAACGCCACTTCAACTTGTTCACCACATTTTGGTGGAAGGCCCAAATTTTCATCGGGGTGTTAAATAGTTCTATTTTTTTATTTAATTTAATTTAATTTTCATTATTTTCCTCATATCTATATATTTATGTAGATACATTGACCTCATTTCTTTGGGTTACAATCGCCATACTTGTTGCATCGAAAAGAAAATTTTGTTGCATCGAAAAGAAAATAAAAAAGGGTTTTTGGTCTCGTGATGCAGATGAAAAGTTCAGGAATTACATTACCAAAAATGGTTGGCGTTGTTAGAGTACCGTTCAAAAACAAGCCGGTGTACAGTTCTTCAATTAAATTGATATGTCTTTTATTTTTATTTCTTTAGCAACAAACATACTTGAATCTTTTGATACACAAGAGTTAATTATCTTATATTATATATTTGGTGGTTTACAAGGTTAAAGGTGTTGAAAGAGTTGTAAACATAGGCAGATAGACTACCCGAGGCCTGATCTAAATAGAGGGGGCTTCACTGACAAAGAAATTAGTGATCTGAATGGCCTCCACGAGCTGTTAGGAAACATGTTAAAAACAACACCATATTAACTATAATAAACTTTTACAACTGAATAAATAATTGCCATTTTTGCATGTCGTGGTAATTATTTTTCTTTTTATGTGTAGGTGCCCTAAGATTGTGAAGCACATGCCAGACTGAACTGATAATTGGTAACGAGATCAAAAACTTTTGGAGTTCAACTATGAAAAAGATTGTTGGCTTTTTACAAAGCTCACGTTATTAATAACTGTGCTCCCCAACTCTCACATAATCTTCCAATTAGTTCTGGTGTGATCTTTAACACTCCAAACAATAATAACAACAACATAATAATAATGATAATATGTTCTTCTCAAATGCACTAGTGGCGCCACAAGTGTATATTCCAAATCAAGTACACATGTCGCTTCAATGGTCTTCACCTAGAATTGATACTAAGATTTTCTACAAAACAAATTTAGCCCAACCCCCTATTCAAGTACATAACAGTGATTCAGTACATATACCCGAACTTAATATCCCTTATTGGGCTGATTATTGCTTTTATAACATCCCTCCACAAGGGTGACTTATTAATCAGGGCCAAGTTCTTGTGCAAAGTGATAATAATATGTTTGGTGGCTTTCATTACCTAAACATGAGTAGTAGCTC
Source organism: Linaria vulgaris (assembly GCA_948329865.1). Taxonomy (NCBI): domain Eukaryota; kingdom Viridiplantae; phylum Streptophyta; class Magnoliopsida; order Lamiales; family Plantaginaceae; genus Linaria; species Linaria vulgaris. Next base: position 29,251,301 of record OX415252.1, read on the forward strand.
CATCATGAACTGAAAACCTCAAGTTCAAGCATACCCGATGCAACAAGAACATAAGGTATTGTCAAATGATAATTATGCCATATTGGGATTTTCTAACGAAGAGCCACGCCCCAAATTTTTCCAGAAAGGCAAGGAAAGCGAATTTGATGAGGCGATGCCATTATTATCTACTCTCGAACAACACCAATGTAGTATTGATGATCCATTACTACTTGATGAGGGGTTTACGAGTTTTTTTCCTGGATTGAATGAAATAAGTGTTACCACTCCCCCTGAGTATCCCAACAACACCAACAACATCGAGTTGTACTTCCAATGTACATTGTATGTAAGGTTGTAAACACTTGTTGTTCAACTCTAGTTGGACCTTAAATGTATATTGTATGTAAGGTGGTATACATTTCTTGTGTTGTTTTTGACGTAATTTAACTTTCTACTAATAGAGATTTTAAAATATAGGTAGGATAAATGTTTGAGGTGTAACTAAAAATTCATAAGAATCCTTTATGTTATTTCGTGTTTTATCATACGTTTTACTATTTTATTGTGTTGAAATACGTCATATAATATAACACATTGTAACTAAGTATAGTTAAAACGAGACACATAGAGTATGCCACTATATCATAGAAAACACAACTTGAGAAACTTATGTCATGAGATTATATGGAACCCTTGCAAGTTTATGCATGGTTCACCTCGAGGCGAAGATTCATTCATTTAATGACTCCCAAATAACTCACTATATAACGTCCAATTTCTCCCTTGAAAGGCCACTTCAACTTGTTCACCACATTTTGGTGGAAGGCCCAAATTTTCATCGGGGTGTTAAATAGTTCTATTTTTTTATTTAATTTAATTTAATTTTCATTATTTTCCTCATATCTATATATTTATGTAGATACATTGACCTCATTTCTTTGGGTTACAATCGCCATACTTGTTGCATCGAAAAGAAAATATTGTTGCATCGAAAAGAAAATAAAAAAGGGTTTTTGGTCTCGTGATGCAGATGAAAAGTTTAGGAATTACATTACCAAAAATGGTTGGCGTTGTTAGAGTACCGTTCAAAAACAAGCCGGTGTACAGTTCTTCAATTAAATTGATATGTCTTTTATTTTTATTTGTTTAGCAACAAACATACTTGAATCTTTTGATACACAAGAGTTAATTATCTTATATTATATATTTGGTGGTTTACAAGGTTAAAGGTGTTGAAAGAGTTGTAAACATAGGCAGATAGACTACCCGAGGCCTGATCTAAATAGAGGGGGCTTCACTGACAAAGAAATTAGTGATCTGAATGGCCTCCACGAGCTGTTAGGAAACATGTTAAAAACAACACCATATTAACTATAATAAACTTTTACAACTGACTAAATAATTGCCATTTTTGCATGTCGTGGTAATTATTTTTCTTTTTATGTGTAGGTGCCCTAAGATTGTGAAGCACATGCCAGACTGAACTGATAATTGGTAACGAGATCAAAAACTTTTGGATTTCAACTATGAAAAAGATTGTTGGCTTTTTACAAAGCTCACGTTATTAATAACTCTGCTCCCCAACTCTCACATAATCTTCCAATTAGTTCTGGTGTGATCTTTAACACTCCAAACAATAATAACAACAACATAATAATAATGATAATATGTTCTTCTCAAATGCACCAGTGGCGCCACAAGTGTATATTCCAAATCAAGTACACATGTCGCTTCAATGGTCTTCACCTAGAATTGATACTAAGATTTTCTACAAAACAAATTTAGCCCAACCCCCTATTCAAGTACATAACAGTGATTCAGTACATATACCCGAACTTAATATCCCTTATTGGGCTGATTATTGCTTTTATAACATCCCTCCACAAGGGTGACTTATTAATCAGGGCCAAGTTCTTGTGCAAAGTGATAATAATATGTTTGGTGGCTTTCATTACCTAAACATGAGTAGTAGCTCCATCATGAACTGAAAACCTCAAGTTCAAGCATACCCGATGCAACAAGAACATAAGGTATTGTCAAATGATAATTATGCCATATTGGGATTTTCTAACGAAGAGCCACGCCCCAAATTTTTCCAGAAAGGCAAGGAAAGCGAATTTGATGAGGCGATGCCATTATTATCTACTCTCGAACAACACCAATGTAGTATTGATGATCCATTACTACTTGATGAGGGGTTTACGAGTTTTTTTCCTGGATTGAATGAAATAAGTGTTACCACTCCCCCTGAGTATCCCAACAACACCAACAACATCGAGTTGTACTTCCAATGTACATTGTATGTAAGGTTGTAAACACTTGTTGTTCAACTCTAGTTGGACTTTAAATGTATATTGTATGTAAGGTGGTATACATTTCTTGTGTTGTTTTTGACGTAATTTAACTTTCTACTAATAGGGATTTTAAAATATAGGTAGGATAAATGTTTGAGGTGTAACTAAAAATTCATAAGAATCCTTTATGTTATTTCGTGTTTTATCATACGTTTTACTATTTTATTGTGTTGAAATACGTCATATAATATAACACATTGTAACTAAGTATAGTTAAAACGAGACACATAGAGTATGCCACTATATCATAGAAAACACAACTTGAGAAACTTATGTAATGAGATTATATGGAACCCTTGCAAGTTTATGCATGGTTCACCTCGAGGCGAAGATTCATTCATTTAATGACTCCCAAATAACTCACTATATAACGTCCAATTTCTCCCTTGAAAGGCCACTTCAACTTGTTCACCACATTTTGGTGGAAGGCCCAAATTTTCATCGGGGTGTTAAATAGTTCTATTTTTTTATTTAATTTAATTTAATTTTCATTATTTTCCTCATATCTATATATTTATGTAGATACATTGACCTCATTTCTTTGGGTTACAATCGCCATACTTGTTGCATCGAAAAGAAAATATTGTTGCATCGAAAAGAAAATAAAAAAGGGTTTTTGGTCTCGTGATGCAGATGAAAAGTTTAGGAATTACATTACCAAAAATAGTTGGCGTTGTTAGAGTACCGTTCAAAAACAAGCCGGTGTACAGTTCTTCAATTAAATTGATATGTCTTTTATTTTTATTTGTTTAGCAACAAACATACTTGAATCTTTTGATACACAAGAGTTAATTATCTTATATTATATATTTGGTGGTTTACAAGGTTAAAGGTGTTGAAAGAGTTGTAAACATAGGCAGATAGACTACCCGAGGCCTGATCTAAATAGAGGGGGCTTCACTGACAAAGAAATTAGTGATCTGAATGGCCTCCACGAGCTGTTAGGAAACATGTTAAAAACAACACCATATTAACTATAATAAACTTTTACAACTGAATAAATAATTGCCATTTTTGCATGTCGTGGTAATTATTTTTCTTTTTATGTGTAGGTGCCCTAAGATTGTGAAGCACATGCCAGACTGAACTGATAATTGGTAACGAGATCAAAAACTTTTGGAGTTCAACTATGAAAAAGATTGTTGGCTTTTTACAAAGCTCACGTTATTAATAACTCTGCTCCCCAACTCTCACATAGTCTTCCAATTAGTTCTGGTGTGATCTTTAACACTCCAAACAATAATAACAACAACATAATAATAATGATAATTTGTTCTTCTCAAATGCACCAGTGGCGCCACAAGTGTATATTCCAAATCAAGTACACATGTCGCTTCAAGGGTCTTCACCTAGAATTGATACTAAGATTTTCTACAAAACAAATTTAGCCCAACCCCCTATTCAAGTACATAACAGTGATTCAGTACATATACCCGAACTTAATCTCCCTTATTGGGCTGATTATTGCTTTTATAACATCCCTCCACAAGTGTGACTTATTAATCAGGGCCAAGTTCTTGTGCAAAGTGATAATAATATGTTTGGTGGCTTTCATTACCTAAACATGAGTAGTAGCTCCATCATGAACTGAAAACCTCAAGTTCAAGCATACCCCATGCAACAAGAACATAAGGTATTGTAAAATGGTAATTATGCCATATTGGGATTTTCTAACGAAGAGCCACGCCCCAAATTTTTCCAGAAAGGCAAGGAAAGCGAATTTGATGAGGCGATGCCATTATTATCTACTCTCGAACAACACCAATGTAGTATTGATGATCCATTACTACTTGATGAGGGGTTTACGAGTTTTTTTCCTGGATTGAATGAAATAAGTGTTACCACTCCCCCTGAGTATCCCAACAACACCAACAACATCGAGTTGTACTTCCAATGTACATTGTATGTAAGGTTGTAAACACTTGTTGTTCAACTCTAGTTGGACCTTAAATGTATATTGTATGTAAGGTGGTATACATTTCTTGTGTTGTTTTTGACGTAATTTAACTTTCTACTAATAGGGATTTTAAAATATAGGTAGGATAAATGTTTGAGGTGTAACTAAAAATTCATAAGAATCCTTTATGTTATTTCGTGTTTTATCATACGTTTTACTATTTTATTGTGTTGAAATACGTCATATAATATAACACATTGTAACTAAGTATAGTTAAAACGAGACACATAGAGTATGCCACTATATCATAGAAAACACAACTTGAGAAACTTATGTCATGAGATTATATGGAACCCTTGCAAGTTTATGCATGGTTCACCTCGAGGCGAAGATTCATTCATTTAATGACTCCCAAATAACTCACTATATAACGTCCAATTTCTCCCTTGAAAGGCCACTTCAACTTGTTCACCACATTTTGGTGGAAGGCCCAAATTTTCATCGGGGTGTTAAATAGTTCTATTTTTTTATTTAATTTAATTTAATTTTCATTATTTTCCTCATATCTATATATTTATGTAGATACATTGACCTCATTTCTTTGGGTTACAATCGCCATACTTGTTGCATCGAAAAGAAAATATTGTTGCATCGAAAAGAAAATAAAAAAGGGTTTTTGGTCTCGTGATGCAGATGAAAAGTTTAGGAATTACATTACCAAAAATGGTTGGCGTTGTTAGAGTACCGTTCAAAAACAAGCCGGTGTACAGTTCTTCAATTAAATTGATATGTCTTTTATTTTTATTTGTTTAGCAACAAACATACTTGAATCTTTTGATACACAAGAGTTAATTATCTTATATTATATATTTGGTGGTTTACAAGGTTAAAGGTGTTGAAAGAGTTGTAAACATAGGCAGATAGACTACCCGAGGCCTGATCTAAATAGAGGGGGCTTCACTGACAAAGAAATTAGTGATCTGAATGGCCTCCACGAGCTGTTAGGAAACATGTTAAAAACAACACCATATTAACTATAATAAACTTTTACAACTGACTAAATAATTGCCATTTTTGCATGTCGTGGTAATTATTTTTCTTTTTATGTGTAGGTGCCCTAAGATTGTGAAGCACATGCCAGACTGAACTGATAATTGGTAACGAGATCAAAAACTTTTGGATTTCAACTATGAAAAAGATTGTTGGCTTTTTACAAAGCTCACGTTATTAATAACTCTGCTCCCCAACTCTCACATAATCTTCCAATTAGTTCTGGTGTGATCTTTAACACTCCAAACAATAATAACAACAACATAATAATAATGATAATATGTTCTTCTCAAATGCACCAGTGGCGCCACAAGTGTATATTCCAAATCAAGTACACATGTCGCTTCAATGGTCTTCACCTAGAATTGATACTAAGATTTTCTACAAAACAAATTTAGCCCAACCCCCTATTCAAGTACATAACAGTGATTCAGTACATATACCCGAACTTAATATCCCTTATTGGGCTGATTATTGCTTTTATAACATCCCTCCACAAGGGTGACTTATTAATCAGGGCCAAGTTCTTGTGCAAAGTGATAATAATATGTTTGGTGGCTTTCATTACCTAAACATGAGTAGTAGCTCCATCATGAACTGAAAACCTCAAGTTCAAGCATACCCGATGCAACAAGAACATAAGGTATTGTCAAATGATAATTATGCCATATTGGGATTTTCTAACGAAGAGCCACGCCCCAAATTTTTCCAGAAAGGCAAGGAAAGCGAATTTGATGAGGCGATGCCATTATTATCTACTCTCGAACAACACCAATGTAGTATTGATGATCCATTACTACTTGATGAGGGGTTTACGAGTTTTTTTCCTGGATTGAATGAAATAAGTGTTACCACTCCCCCTGAGTATCCCAACAACACCAACAACATCGAGTTGTACTTCCAATGTACATTGTATGTAAGGTTGTAAACACTTGTTGTTCAACTCTAGTTGGACTTTAAATGTATATTGTATGTAAGGTGGTATACATTTCTTGTGTTGTTTTTGACGTAATTTAACTTTCTACTAATAGGGATTTTAAAATATAGGTAGGATAAATGTTTGAGGTGTAACTAAAAATTCATAAGAATCCTTTATGTTATTTCGTGTTTTATCATACGTTTTACTATTTTATTGTGTTGAAATACGTCATATAATATAACACATTGTAACTAAGTATAGTTAAAACGAGACACATAGAGTATGCCACTATATCATAGAAAACACAACTTGAGAAACTTATGTAATGAGATTATATGGAACCCTTGCAAGTTTATGCATGGTTCACCTCGAGGCGAAGATTCATTCATTTAATGACTCCCAAATAACTCACTATATAACGTCCAATTTCTCCCTTGAAAGGCCACTTCAACTTGTTCACCACATTTTGGTGGAAGGCCCAAATTTTCATCGGGGTGTTAAATAGTTCTATTTTTTTATTTAATTTAATTTAATTTTCATTATTTTCCTCATATCTATATATTTATGTAGATACATTGACCTCATTTCTTTGGGTTACAATCGCCATACTTGTTGCATCGAAAAGAAAATATTGTTGCATCGAAAAGAAAATAAAAAAGGGTTTTTGGTCTCGTGATGCAGAAGAAAAGTTTAGGAATTACATTACCAAAAATAGTTGGCGTTGTTAGAGTACCGTTCAAAAATAAGCCGGTGTACAGTTCTTCAATTAAATTGATATGTCTTTTATTTTTATTTGTTTAGCAACAAACATACTTGAATCTTTTGATACACAAGAGTTAATTATCTTATATTATATATTTGGTGGTTTACAAGGTTAAAGGTGTTGAAAGAGTTGTAAACATAGGCAGATAGACTACCCGAGGCCTGATCTAAATAGAGGGGGCTTCACTGACAAAGAAATTAGTGATCTGAATGGCCTCCACGAGCTGTTAGGAAACATGTTAAAAACAACACCATATTAACTATAATAAACTTTTACAACTGAATAAATAATTGCCATTTTTGCATGTCGTGGTAATTATTTTTCTTTTTATGTGTAGGTGCCCTAAGATTGTGAAGCACATGCCAGACTGAACTGATAATTGGTAACGAGATCAAAAACTTTTGGAGTTCAACTATGAAAAAGATTGTTGGCTTTTTACAAAGCTCACGTTATTAATAACTCTGCTCCCCAACTCTCACATAGTCTTCCAATTAGTTCTGGTGTGATCTTTAACACTCCAAACAATAATAACAACAACATAATAATAATGATAATTTGTTCTTCTCAAATGCACCAGTGGCGCCACAAGTGTATATTCCAAATCAAGTACACATGTCGCTTCAAGGGTCTTCACCTAGAATTGATACTAAGATTTTCTACAAAACAAATTTAGCCCAACCCCCTATTCAAGTACATAACAGTGATTCAGTACATATACCCGAACTTAATCTCCCTTATTGGGCTGATTATTGCTTTTATAACATCCCTCCACAAGTGTGACTTATTAATCAGGGCCAAGTTCTTGTGCAAAGTGATAATAATATGTTTGGTGGCTTTCATTACCTAAACATGAGTAGTAGCTCCATCATGAACTGAAAACCTCAAGTTCAAGCATACCCCATGCAACAAGAACATAAGGTATTGTCAAATGGTAATTATGCCATATTGGGATTTTCTAACGAAGAGCCACGCCCCAAATTTTTCCAGAAAGGCAAGGAAAGCGAATTTGATGAGGCGATGCCATTATTATCTACTCTCGAACAACACCAATGTAGTATTGATGATCCATTACTACTTGATGAGGGGTTTACGAGTTTTTTTCCTGGATTGAATGAAATAAGTGTTACCACTCCCCCTGAGTATCCCAACAACACCAACAACATCGAGTTGTACTTCCAATGTACATTGTATGTAAGGTTGTAAACACTTGTTGTTCAACTCTAGTTGGACCTTAAATGTATATTGTATGTAAGGTGGTATACATTTCTTGTGTTGTTTTTGACGTAATTTAACTTTCTACTAATAGGGATTTTAAAATATAGGTAGGATAAATGTTTGAGGTGTAACTAAAAATTCATAAGAATCCTTTATGTTATTTCGTGTTTTATCATACGTTTTACTATTTTATTGTGTTGAAATACGTCATATAATATAACACATTGTAACTAAGTATAGTTAAAACGAGACACATAGAGTATGCCACTATATCATAGAAAACACAACTTGAGAAACTTATGTCATGAGATTATATGGAACCCTTGCAAGTTTATGCATGGTTCACCTCGAGGCGAAGATTCATTCATTTAATGACTCCCAAATAACTCACTATATAACGTCCAATTTCTCCCTTGAAAGGCCACTTCAACTTGTTCACCACATTTTGGTGGAAGGCCCAAATTTTCATCGGGGTGTTAAATAGTTCTATTTTTTTATTTAATTTAATTTAATTTTCATTATTTTCCTCATATCTATATATTTATGTAGATACATTGACCTCATTTCTTTGGGTTACAATCGCCATACTTGTTGCATCGAAAAGAAAATATTGTTGCATCGAAAAGAAAATAAAAAAGGGTTTTTGGTCTCGTGATGCAGATGAAAAGTTTAGGAATTACATTACCAAAAATGGTTGGCGTTGTTAGAGTACCGTTCAAAAACAAGCCGGTGTACAGTTCTTCAATTAAATTGATATGTCTTTTATTTTTATTTGTTTAGCAACAAACATACTTGAATCTTTTGATACACAAGAGTTAATTATCTTATATTATATATTTGGTGGTTTACAAGGTTAAAGGTGTTGAAAGAGTTGTAAACATAGGCAGATAGACTACCCGAGGCCTGATCTAAATAGAGGGGGCTTCACTGACAAAGAAATTAGTGATCTGAATGGCCTCCACGAGCTGTTAGGAAACATGTTAAATACAACACCATATTAACTATAATAAACTTTTACAACTGAATAAATAATTGCCATTTTTGCATGTCGTGGTAATTATTTTTCTTTTTATGTGTAGGTGCCCTAAGATTGTGAAGCACATGCCAGACTGAACTGATAATTGGTAACGAGATCAAAAACTTTTGGAGTTCAACTATGAAAAAGATTGTTGGCTTTTTACAAAGCTCACGTTATTAATAACTCTGCTCCCCAACTCTCACATAGTCTTCCAATTAGTTCTGGTGTGATCTTTAACACTCCAAACAATAATAACAACAACATAATAATAATGATAATTTGTTCTTCTCAAATGCACCAGTGGCGCCACAAGTGTATATTCCAAATCAAGTACACATGTCGCTTCAAGGGTCTTCACCTAGAATTGATACTAAGATTTTCTACAAAACAAATTTAGCCCAACCCCCTATTCAAGTACATAACAGTGATTCAGTACATATACCCGAACTTAATCTCCCTTATTGGGCTGATTATTGCTTTTATAACATCCCTCCACAAGTGTGACTTATTAATCAGGGCCAAGTTCTTGTGCAAAGTGATAATAATATGTTTGGTGGCTTTCATTACCTAAACATGAGTAGTAGCTCCATCATGAACTGAAAACCTCAAGTTCAAGCATACCCCATGCAACAAGAACATAAGGTATTGTCAAATGGTAATTATGCCATATTGGGATTTTCTAACGAAGAGCCACGCCCCAAATTTTTCCAGAAAGGCAAGGAAAGCGAATTTGATGAGGCGATGCCATTATTATCTACTCTCGAACAACACCAATGTAGTATTGATGATCCATTACTACTTGATGAGGGGTTTACGAGTTTTTTTCCCGGATTGAATGAAATAAGTGTTACCACTCCCCCTGAGTATCCCAACAACACCAACAACATCGAGTTGTACTTCCAATGTACATTGTATGTAAGGTTGTAAACACTTGTTGTTCAACTCTAGTTGGACCTTAAATGTATATTGTATGTAAGGTGGTATACATTTCTTGTGTTGTTTTTGACGTAATTTAACTTTCTACTAATAGGGATTTTAAAATATAGGTAGGATAAATGTTTGAGGTGTAACTAAAAATTCATAAGAATCCTTTATGTTATTTCGTGTTTTATCATACGTTTTACTATTTTATTGTGTTGAAATACGTCATATAATATAACACATTGTAACTAAGTATAGTTAAAACGAGACACATAGAGTATGCCACTATATCATAGAAAACACAACTTGAGAAACTTATGTCATGAGATTATATGGAACCCTTGCAAGTTTATGCATGGTTCACCTCGAGGCGAAGATTCATTCATTTAATGACTCCCAAATAACTCACTATATAACGTCCAATTTCTCCCTTGAAAGGCCACTTCAACTTGTTCACCACATTTTGGTGGAAGGCCCAAATTTTCATCGGGGTGTTAAATAGTTCTATTTTTTTATTTAATTTAATTTAATTTTCATTATTTTCCTCATATCTATATATTTATGTAGATACATTGACCTCATTTCTTTGGGTTACAATCGCCATACTTGTTGCATCGAAAAGAAAATATTGTTGCATCGAAAAGAAAATAAAAAAGGGTTTTTGGTCTCGTGATGCAGATGAAAAGTTTAGGAATTACATTACCAAAAATGGTTGGCGTTGTTAGAGTACCGTTCAAAAACAAGCCGGTGTACAGTTCTTCAATTAAATTGATATGTCTTTTATTTTTATTTGTTTAGCAACAAACATACTTGAATCTTTTGATACACAAGAGTTAATTATCTTATATTATATATTTGGTGGTTTACAAGGTTAAAGGTGTTGAAAGAGTTGTAAACATAGGCAGATAGACTACCCGAGGCCTGATCTAAATAGAGGGGGCTTCACTGACAAAGAAATTAGTGATCTGAATGGCCTCCACGAGCTGTTAGGAAACATGTTAAAAACAACACCATATTAACTATAATAAACTTTTACAACTGAATAAATAATTGCCATTTTTGCATGTCGTGGTAATTATTTTTCTTTTTATGTGTAGGTGCCCTAAGATTGTGAAGCACATGCCAGACTGAACTGATAATTGGTAACGAGATCAAAAACTTTTGGAGTTCAACTATGAAAAAGATTGTTGGCTTTTTACAAAGCTCACGTTATTAATAACTCTGCTCCCCAACTCTCACATAGTCTTCCAATTAGTTCTGGTGTGATCTTTAACACTCCAAACAATAATAACAACAACATAATAATAATGATAATTTGTTCTTCTCAAATGCACCAGTGGCGCCACAAGTGTATATTCCAAATCAAGTACACATGTCGCTTCAAGGGTCTTCACCTAGAATTGATACTAAGATTTTCTACAAAACAAATTTAGCCCAACCCCCTATTCAAGTACATAACAGTGATTCAGTACATATACCCGAACTTAATCTCCCTTATTGGGCTGATTATTGCTTTTATAACATCCCTCCACAAGTGTGACTTATTAATCAGGGCCAAGTTCTTGTGCAAAGTGATAATAATATGTTTGGTGGCTTTCATTACCTAAACATGAGTAGTAGCTCCATCATGAACTGAAAACCTCAAGTTCAAGCATACCCCATGCAACAAGAACATAAGGTATTGTCAAATGGTAATTATGCCATATTGGGATTTTCTAACGAAGAGCCACGCCCCAAATTTTTCCAGAAAGGCAAGGAAAGCGAATTTGATGAGGCGATGCCATTATTATCTACTCTCGAACAACACCAATGTAGTATTGATGATCCATTACTACTTGATGAGGGGTTTACGAGTTTTTTTCCTGGATTGAATGAAATAAGTGTTACCACTCCCCCTGAGTATCCCAACAACACCAACAACATCGAGTTGTACTTCCAATGTACATTGTATGTAAGGTTGTAAACACCTGTTGTTCAACTCTAGTTGGACCTTAAATGTATATTGTATGTAAGGTGGTATACATTTCTTGTGTTGTTTTTGACGTAATTTAACTTTCTACTAATAGGGATTTTAAAATATAGGTAGGATAAATGTTTGAGGTGTAACTAAAAATTCATAAGAATCCTTTATGTTATTTCGTGTTTTATCATACGTTTTACTATTTTATTGTGTTGAAATACGTCATATAATATAACACATTGTAACTAAGTATAGTTAAAACGAGACACATAGAGTATGCCACTATATCATAGAAAACACAACTTGAGAAACTTATGTCATGAGATTATATGGAACCCTTGCAAGTTTATGCATGGTTCACCTCGAGGCGAAGATTCATTCATTTAATGACTCCCAAATAACTCACTATATAACGTCCAATTTCTCCCTTGAAAGGCCACTTCAACTTGTTCACCACATTTTGGTGGAAGGCCCAAATTTTCATCGGGGTGTTAAATAGTTCTATTTTTTTATTTAATTTAATTTAATTTTCATTATTTTCCTCATATCTATATATTTATGTAGATACATTGACCTCATTTCTTTGGGTTACAATCGCCATACTTGTTGCATCGAAAAGAAAATATTGTTGCATCGAAAAGAAAATAAAAAAGGGTTTTTGGTCTCGTGATGCAGATGAAAAGTTTAGGAATTACATTACCAAAAATGGTTGGCGTTGTTAGAGTACCGTTCAAAAACAAGCCGGTGTACAGTTCTTCAATTAAATTGATATGTCTTTTATTTTTATTTGTTTAGCAACAAACATACTTGAATCTTTTGATACACAAGAGTTAATTATCTTATATTATATATTTGGTGGTTTACAAGGTTAAAGGTGTTGAAAGAGTTGTAAACATAGGCAGATAGACTACCCGAGGCCTGATCTAAATAGAGGGGGCTTCACTGACAAAGAAATTAGTGATCTGAATGGCCTCTACGAGCTGTTAGGAAACATGTTAAAAACAACACCATATTAACTATAATAAACTTTTACAACTGAATAAATAATTGCCATTTTTGCATGTCGTGGTAATTATTTTTCTTTTTATGTGTAGGTGCCCTAAGATTGTGAAGCACATGCCAGACTGAACTGATAATTGGTAACGAGATCAAAAACTTTTGGAGTTCAACTATGAAAAAGATTGTTGGCTTTTTACAAAGCTCACGTTATTAATAACTCTGCTCCCCAACTCTCACATAGTCTTCCAATTAGTTCTGGTGTGATCTTTAACACTCCAAACAATAATAACAACAACATAATAATAATGATAATCTGTTCTTCTCAAATGCACCAGTGGCGCCACAAGTGTATATTCCAAATCAAGTACACATGTCGCTTCAAGGGTCTTCACCTAGAATTGATACTAAGATTTTCTACAAAACAAATTTAGCCCAACCCCCTATTCAAGTACATAACAGTGATTCAGTACATATACCCGAACTTAATCTCCCTTATTGGGCTGATTATTGCTTTTATAACATCCCTCCACAAGTGTGACTTATTAATCAGGGCCAAGTTCTTGTGCAAAGTGATAATAATATGTTTGGTGGCTTTCATTACCTAAACATGAGTAGTAGCTCCATCATGAACTGAAAACCTCAAGTTCAAGCATACCCCATGCAACAAGAACATAAGGTATTGTCAAATGGTAATTATGCCATATTGGGATTTTCTAACGAAGAGCCACGCCCCAACTTTTTCCAGAAAGGCAAGGAAAGCGAATTTGATGAGGCGATGCCATTATTATCTACTCTCGAACAACACCAATGTAGTATTGATGATCCATTACTACTTGATGAGGGGTTTACGAGTTTTTTTCCTGGATTGAATGAAATAAGTGTTACCACTCTCCCTGAGTATCCCAACAACACCAACAACATCGAGTTGTACTTCCAATGTACATTTTATGTAAGGTTGTAAACACTTGTTGTTCAACTCTAGTTGGACCTTAAATGTATATTGTATGTAAGGTGGTATACATTTCTTGTGTTGTTTTTGACGTAATTTAACTTTCTACTAATAGAGATTTTAAAATATAGGTAGGATAAATGTTTGAGGTGTAACTAAAAATTCATAAGAATCCTTTATGTTATTTCGTGTTTTATCATACGTTTTACTATTTTATTGTGTTGAAATACGTCATATAATATAACACATTGTAACTAAGTATAGTTAAAACGAGACACATAGAGTATGCCACTATATCATAGAAAACACAACTTGAGAAACTTATGTCATGAGATTATATGGAACCCTTGCAAGTTTATGCATGGTTCACCTCGAGGCGAAGATTCATTCATTTAATGACTCCCAAATAACTCACTATATAACGTCCAATTTCTCCCTTGAAAGGCCACTTCAACTTGTTCACCACATTTTGGTGGAAGGACCAAATTTTCATCGGGGTGTTAAATAGTTCTATTTTTTTATTTAATTTAATTTAATTTTCATTATTTTCCTCATATCTATATATTTATGTAGATACATTGACCTCATTTCTTTGGGTTACAATCGCCATACTTGTTGCATCGAAAAGAAAATATTGTTGCATCGAAAAGAAAATAAAAAAGGGTTTTTGGTCTCGTGATGCAGATGAAAAGTTTAGGAATTACATTACCAAAAATGGTTGGCGTTGTTAGAGTACCGTTCAAAAACAAGCCGGTGTAATGTTCTTCAATTAAATTGATATGTCTTTTATTTTTATTTGTTTAGCAACAAACATACTTGAATCTTTTGATACACAAGAGTTAATTATCTTATATTATATATTTGGTGGTTTACAAGGTTAAAGGTGTTGAAAGAGTTGTAAACATAGGCAGATAGACTACCCGAGGCCTGATCTAAATAGAGGGGGCTTCACTGACAAAGAAATTAGTGATCTGAGTGGCCTCCACGAGCTGTTAGGAAACATGTTAAAAGCAACACCATATTAACTATAATAAACTTTTACAACTGAATAAATAATTGCCATTTTTGCATGTCGTGGTAATTATTTTTCTTTTTATGTGTAGGTGCCCTAAGATTGTGAAGCACATGCCAGACTGAACTGATAATTGGTAACGAGATCAAAAACTTTTGGAGTTCAACTATGAAAAAGATTGTTGGCTTTTTACAAAGCTCACGTTATTAATAACTCTGCTCCCCAACTCTCACATAATCTTCCAATTAGTTCTGGTGTGATCTTTAACACTCCAAACAATAATAACAACAACATAATAATAATGATAATATGTTCTTCTCAAATGCACCAGTGGCGCCACAAGTGTATATTCCAAATCAAGTACACATGTCGCTTCAATGGTCTTCACCTAGAATTGATACTAAGATTTTCTACAAAACAAATTTAGCCCAACCCCCTATTCAAGTACATAACAGTGATTCAGTACATATACCCGAACTTAATATCCCTTATTGGGCTGATTATTGCTTTTATAACATCCCTCCACAAGGGTGACTTATTAATCAGGGCCAAGTTCTTGTGCAAAGTGATAATAATATGTTTGGTGGCTTTCATTACCTAAACATGAGTAGTAGCTCCATCATGAACTGAAAACCTCAAGTTCAAGCATACCCGATGCAACAAGAACATAAGGTATTGTCAAATGATAATTATGCCATATTGGGATTTTCTAACGAAGAGCCACGCCCCAAATTTTTCCAGAAAGGCAAGGAATGCGAATTTGATGAGGCGATGCCATTATTATCTACTCTCGAACAACACCAATGTAGTATTGATGATCCATTACTACTTGATGAGGGGTTTACGAGTTTTTTTCCTGGATTGAATGAAATAAGTGTTACCACTCCCCCTGAGTATCCCAACAACACCAACAACATCGAGTTGTACTTCCAATGTACATTGTATGTAAGGTTGTAAACACTTGTTGTTCAACTCTAGTTGGACCTTAAATGTATATTGTATGTAAGGTGGTATACATTTCTGGTGTTGTTTTTGACGTAATTTAACTTTCTACTAATAGAGATTTTAAAATATAGGTAGGATAAATGTTTGAGGTGTAACTAAAAATTCATAAGAATCCTTTATGTTATTTCGTGTTTTATCATACGTTTTACTATTTTATTGTGTTGAAATACGTCATATAATATAACACATTGTAACTAAGTATAGTTAAAACGAGACACATAGCGTATGCCACTATATCATAGAAAACACAACTTGAGAAACTTATGTCATGAGATTATATGGAACCCTTGCAAGTTTATGCATGGTTCACCTCGAGGCGAAGATTCATTCATTTAATGACTCCCAAATAACTCACTATATAACGTCCAATCTCTCCCTTGAAAGGCCACTTCAACTTGTTCACCACATTTTGGTGGAAGGCCCAAATTTTCATCGGGGTGTTAAATAGTTCTATTTTTTTATTTAATTTAATTTAATTTTCATTATTTTCCTCATATCTATATATTTATGTAGATACATTGACCTCATTTCTTTGGGTTACAATCGCCATACTTGTTGCATCGAAAAGAAAATATTGTTGCATCGAAAAGAAAATAAAAAAGGGTTTTTGGTCTCGTGATGCAGATGAAAAGTTTAGGAATTACATTACCAAAAATGGTTGGCGTTGTTAGAGTACCGTTCAAAAACAAGCCGGTGTACAGTTCTTCAATTAAATTGATATGTCTTTTATTTTTATTTGTTTAGCAACAAACATACTTGAATCTTTTGATACACAAGAGTTAATTATCTTATATTATATATTTGGTGGTTTACAAGGTTAAAGGTGTTGAAAGAGTTGTAAACATAGGCAGATAGACTACCCGAGGCCTGATCTAAATAGAGGGGGCTTCACTGACAAAGAAATTAGTGATCTGAATGGCCGCCACGAGCTGTTAGGAAACATGTTAAAAACAACACCATATTAACTATAATAAACTTTTACAACTGAATAAATAATTGCCATTTTTGCATGTCGTGGTAATTATTTTTCTTTTTATGTGTAGGCGCCCTAAGATTGTGAAGCACATGCCAGACTGAACTGATAATTGGTAACGAGATCAAAAACTTTTGGAGTTCAACTATGAAAAAGATTGTTGGCTTTTTACAAAGCTCACGTTATTAATAACTCTGCTCCCCAACTCTCACATAATCTTCCAATTAGTTCTGGTGTGATCTTTAACACTCCAAACAATAATAACAACAACATAATAATAATGATAATATGTTCTTCTCAAATGCACCAGTGGCGCCACAAGTGTATATTCCAAATCAAGTACACATGTCGCTTCAATGGTCTTCACCTAGAATTGATACTAAGATTTTCTACAAAACAAATTTAGCCCAACCCCCTATTCAAGTACATAACAGTGATTCAGTACATATACCCGAACTTAATATCCCTTATTGGGCTGATTATTGCTTTTATAACATCCCTCCACAAGGGTGACTTATTAATCAGGGCCAAGTTCTTGTGCAAAGTGATAATAATATGTTTGGTGGCTTTCATTACCTAAACATGAGTAGTAGCTCCATCATGAACTGAAAACCTCAAGTTCAAGCATACCCGATGCAACAAGAACATAAGGTATTGTCAAATGATAATTATGCCATATTGGGATTTTCTAACGAAGAGCCACGCCCCAAATTTTTCCAGAAAGGCAAGGAATGCGAATTTGATGAGGCGATGCCATTATTATCTACTCTCGAACAACACCAATGTAGTATTGATGATCCATTACTACTTGATGAGGGGTTTACGAGTTTTTTTCCTGGATTGAATGAAATAAGTGTTACCACTCCCCCTGAGTATCCCAACAACACCAACAACATCGAGTTGTACTTCCAATGTACATTGTATGTAAGGTTGTAAACACTTGTTGTTCAACTCTAGTTGGACCTTAAATGTATATTGTATGTAAGGTGGTATACATTTCTTGTGTTGTTTTTGACGTAATTTAACTTTCTACTAATAGAGATTTTAAAATATAGGTAGGATAAATGTTTGAGGTGTAACTAAAAATTCATAAGAATCCTTTATGTTATTTCGTGTTTTATCATACGTTTTACTATTTTATTGTGTTGAAATACGTCATATAATATAACACATTGTAACTAAGTATAGTTAAAACGAGACACATAGCGTATGCCACTATATCATAGAAAACACAACTTGAGAAACTTATGTCATGAGATTATATGGAACCCTTGCAAGTTTATGCATGGTTCACCTCGAGGCGAAGATTCATTCATTTAATGACTCCCAAATAACTCACTATATAACGTCCAATTTCTCCCTTGAAAGGCCACTTCAACTTGTTCACCACATTTTGGTGGAAGGCCCAAATTTTCATCGGGGTGTTAAATAGTTCTATTTTTTTATTTAATTTAATTTAATTTTCATTATTTTCCTCATATCTATATATTTATGTAGATACATTGACCTCATTTCTTTGGGTTACAATCGCCATACTTGTTGCATCGAAAAGAAAATATTGTTGCATCGAAAAGAAAATAAAAAAGGGTTTTTGGTCTCGTGATGCAGATGAAAAGTTTAGGAATTACATTACCAAAAATGGTTGGCGTTGTTAGAGTACCGTTCAAAAACAAGCCGGTGTACAGTTCTTCAATTAAATTGATATGTCTTTTATTTTTATTTGTTTAGCAACAAACATACTTGAATCTTTTGATACACAAGAGTTAATTATCTTATATTATATATTTGGTGGTTTACAAGGTTAAAGGTGTTGAAAGAGTTGTAAACATAGGCAGATAGACTACCCGAGGCCTGATCTAAATAGAGGGGGCTTCACTGACAAAGAAATTAGTGATCTGAATGGCCGCCACGAGCTGTTAGGAAACATGTTAAAAACAACACCATATTAACTATAATAAACTTTTACAACTGAATAAATAATTGCCATTTTTGCATGTCGTGGTAATTATTTTTCTTTTTATGTGTAGGCGCCCTAAGATTGTGAAGCACATGCCAGACTGAACTGATAATTGGTAACGAGATCAAAAACTTTTGGAGTTCAACTATGAAAAAGATTGTTGGCTTTTTACAAAGCTCACGTTATTAATAACTCTGCTCCCCAACTCTCACATAGTCTTCCAATTAGTTCTGGTGTGATCTTTAACACTCCAAACAATAATAACAACAACATAATAATAATGATAATCTGTTCTTCTCAAATGCACCAGTGGCGCCACAAGTGTATATTCCAAATCAAGTACACATGTCGCTTCAAGGGTCTTCACCTAGAATTGATACTAAGATTTTCTACAAAACAAATTTAGCCCAACCCCCTATTCAAGTACATAACAGTGATTCAGTACATATACCCGAACTTAATCTCCCTTATTGGGCTGATTATTGCTTTTATAACATCCCTCCACAAGTGTGACTTATTAATCAGGGCCAAGTTCTTGTGCAAAGTGATAATAATATGTTTGGTGGCTTTCATTACCTAAACATGAGTAGTAGCTCCATCATGAACTGAAAACCTCAAGTTCAAGCATACCCCATGCAACAAGAACATAAGGTATTGTCAAATGGTAATTATGCCATATTGGGATTTTCTAACGAAGAGCCACGCCCCAACTTTTTCCAGAAAGGCAAGGAAAGCGAATTTGATGAGGCGATGCCATTATTATCTACTCTCGAACAACACCAATGTAGTATTGATGATCCATTACTACTTGATGAGGGGTTTACGAGTTTTTTTCCTGGATTGAATGAAATAAGTGTTACCACTCTCCCTGAGTATCCCAACAACACCAACAACATCGAGTTGTACTTCCAATGTACATTTTATGTAAGGTTGTAAACACTTGTTGTTCAACTCTAGTTGGACCTTAAATGTATATTGTATATAAGGTGGTATACATTTCTTGTGTTGTTTTTGACGTAATTTAACTTTCTACTAATAGAGATTTTAAAATATAGGTAGGATAAATGTTTGACGTGTAACGAAAAATTCATAAGAATCCTTTATGTTATTTCGTGTTTTATCATACGTTTTACTATTTTATTGTGTTGAAATACGTCATATAATACAACACATTGTAACTAAGTATAGTTAAAACGAGACACATGGAGTATGCCACTATATCATAGAAAACACAACTTGAGAAACTTATGTCATGAGATTATATGGAACCCTTGCAAGTTTATGAATGGTTCACCTGGAGGCGAAGATTCATTCATTTAATGACTCCCAAATAACTCACTATATAACGTCCAATTTCTCCCTTGAAAGGCCACTTCAACTTGTTCACCACATTTTGGTGGAAGGCCCAAATTTTCATCGGGGTGTTAAATAGTTCTATTTTTTTATTTAATTTAATTTAATTTTCATTATTTTCCTCATATCTATATGTTTATGTAGATACAGTGACCTCATTTCTTTGGGTTACAATCGCCATACTTGTTGCATCGAAAAGAAAATATTGTTGCATCGAAAAGAAAATAAAAAAGGGTTTTTGGTCTCGTGATGCAGATGAAAAGTTCAGGAATTACATTACCAAAAATGGTTGGCGTTGTTAGAGTACCGTTCAAAAACAAGCCGGTGTACAATTCTTCAATTAAATTGATATGTCTTTTATTTTTATTTGTTTAGCAACAAACATACTTGAATCTTTTGATACACAGAAGTTAATTATCTTATATTATATATTTGGTGGTTTACAAGGTTAAAGGTGTTGAAAGAGTTGTAAACATAGGCAGATAGACTACCCGAGGCCTGATCTAAATAGAGGGGGCTTCACTGACAAAGGAATTAGTGATCTGAATGGCCTCCACGAGCTGTTAGGAAACATGTTAAAAACAACACCATATTAACTATAATAAACTTTTACAACTGAATAAATAATTGCCATTTTTGCATGTCGTGGTAATTATTTTTCTTTTTATGTGTAGGTGCCCTAAGATTGTGAAGCACATGCCAGACTGAACTGATAATTGGTAACGAGATCAAAAACTTTTGGAGTTCAACTATGAAAAAGATTGTTGGCTTTTTACAAAGCTCACGTTATTAATAACTCTGCTCCCCAACTCTCACATAGTCTTCCAATTAGTTCTGGTGTGATCTTTAACACTCCAAACAATAATAACAACAACATAATAATAATGATAATATGTTCTTCTCAAATGCACCAGTGGCGCCACAAGTGTATATTCCAAATCAAGTACACATGTCGCTTCAAGGGTCTTCACCTAGAATTGATACTAAGATTTTCTACAAAACAAATTTAGCCCAACCCCCTATTCAAGTACATAACAGTGATTCAGTACATATACCCGAACTTAATATCCCTTATTGGGCTGATTATTGCTTTTATAACATCCCTCCACAAGTGTGACTTATTAATCAGGGCCAAGTTCTTGTGCAAAGTGATAATAATATGTTTGGTGGCTTTCATTACCTAAACATGAGTAGTAGCTCCATCATGAACTGAAAACCTCAAGTTCAAGCATACCCCATGCAACAAGAACATAAGGTATTGTCAAATGGTAATTATGCCGTATTGGGATTTTCTAACGAAGAGCCACGCCCCAACTTTTTCCAGAAAGGCAAGGAAAGCGAATTTGATGAGGCGATGCCATTATTATCTACTCTCGAACAACACCAATGTAGTATTGATGATCCATTACTACTTGATGAGGGGTTTACGAGTTTTTTTCCTGGATTGAATGAAATAAGTGTTACCACTCTCCCTGAGTATCCCAACAACACCAACAACATCGAGTTGTACTTCCAATGTACATTTTATGTAAGGTTGTAAACACTTGTTGTTCAACTCTAGTTGGACCTTAAATGTATATTGTATGTAAGGTGGTATACATTTCTTGTGTTGTTTTTGACGTAATTTAACTTTCTACTAATAGAGATTTTAAAATATAGGTAGGATAAATGTTTGAGGTGTAACGAGAAATTCATAAGAATCCTTTATGTTATTTCGTGTTTTATCATACGTTTTACTATTTTATTGTGTTGAAATACGTCATATAATACAACACATTGTAACTAAGTATAGTTAAAACGAGACACATGGAGTATGCCACTATATCATAGAAAACACAACTTGAGAAACTTATGTCATGAGATTATATGGAACCCTTGCAAGTTTATGCATGGTTCACCTGGAGGCGAAGATTCATTCATTTAATGACTCCCAAATAACTCACTATATAACGTCCAATTTCTCCCTTGAAAGGCCACTTCAACTTGTTCACCACATTTTGGTGGAAGGCCCAAATTTTCATCGGGGTGTTAAATAGTTCTATTTTTTTATTTAATTTAATTTAATTTTCATTATTTTCCTCATATCTATATGTTTATGTAGATACAGTGACCTCATTTCTTTGGGTTACAATCGCCATACTTGTTGCATCGAAAAGAAAATATTGTTGCATCGAAAAGAAAATAAAAAAGGGTTTTTGGTCTCGTGATGCAGATGAAAAGTTCAGGAATTACATTACCAAAAATGGTTGGCGTTGTTAGAGTACCGTTCAAAAACAAGCCGGTGTACAATTCTTCAATTAAATTGATATGTCTTTTATTTTTATTTGTTTAGCAACAAACATACTTGAATCTTTTGATACACAAGAGTTAATTATCTTATATTATATATTTGGTGGTTTACAAGGTTAAAGGTGTTGAAAGAGTTGTAAACATAGGCAGATAGACTACCCGAGGCCTGATCTAAATAGAGGGGGCTTCACTGACAAAGAAATTAGTGATCTGAATGGCCTCCACGAGCTGTTAGGAAACATGTTAAAAACAACACCATATTAACTATAATAAACTTTTACAACTGAATAAATAATTGCCATTTTTGCATGTCGTGGTAATTATTTTTCTTTTTATGTGTAGGTGCCCTAAGATTGTGAAGCACATGCCAGACTGAACTGATAATTGGTAACGAGATCAAAAACTTTTGGAGTTCAACTATGAAAAAGATTGTTGGCTTTTTACAAAGCTCACGTTATTAATAACTCTGCTCCCCAACTCTCACATAGTCTTCCAATTAGTTCTGGTGTGATCTTTAACACTCCAAACAATAATAACAACAACATAATAATAATGATAATATGTTCTTCTCAAATGCACCAGTGGCGCCACAAGTGTATATTCCAAATCAAGTACACATGTCGCTTCAAGGGTCTTCACCTAGAATTGATACTAAGATTTTCTACAAAACAAATTTAGCCCAACCCCCTATTCAAGTACATAACAGTGATTCAGTACATATACCCGAACTTAATATCCCTTATTGGGCTGATTATTGCTTTTATAACATCCCTCCACAAGTGTGACTTATTAATCAGGGCCAAGTTCTTGTGCAAAGTGATAATAATATGTTTGGTGGCTTTCATTACCTAAACATGAGTAGTAGCTCCATCATGAACTGAAAACCTCAAGTTCAAGCATACCCCATGCAACAAGAACATAAGGTATTGTCAAATGGTAATTATGCCGTATTGGGATTTTCTAACGAAGAGCCACGCCCCAACTTTTTCCAGAAAGGCAAGGAAAGCGAATTTGATGAGGCGATGCCATTATTATCTACTCTCGAACAACACCAATGTAGTATTGATGATCCATTACTACTTGATGAGGGGTTTACGAGTTTTTTTCCTGGATTGAATGAAATAAGTGTTACCACTCTCCCTGAGTATCCCAACAACACCAACAACATCGAGTTGTACTTCCAATGTACATTTTATGTAAGGTTGTAAACACTTGTTGTTCAACTCTAGTTGGACCTTAAATGTATATTGTATGTAAGGTGGTATACATTTCTTGTGTTGTTTTTGACGTAATTTAACTTTCTACTAATAGAGATTTTAAAATATAGGTAGGATAAATGTTTGAGGTGTAACGAAAAATTCATAAGAATCCTTTATGTTATTTCGTGTTTTATCATACGTTTTACTATTTTATTGTGTTGAAATACGTCATATAATACAACACATTGTAACTAAGTATAGTTAAAACGAGACACATGGAGTATGCCACTATATCATAGAAAACACAACTTGAGAAACTTATGTCATGAGATTATATGGAACCCTTGCAAGTTTATGCATGGTTCACCTGGAGGCGAAGATTCATTCATTTAATGACTCCCAAATAACTCACTATATAACGTCCAATTTCTCCCTTGAAAGGCCACTTCAACTTGTTCACCACATTTTGGTGGAAGGCCCAAATTTTCATCGGGGTGTTAAATAGTTCTATTTTTTTATTTAATTTAATTTAATTTTCATTATTTTCCTCATATCTATATGTTTATGTAGATACAGTGACCTCATTTCTTTGGGTTACAATCGCCATACTTGTTGCATCGAAAAGAAAATATTGTTGCATCGAAAAGAAAATAAAAAAGGGTTTTTGGTCTCGTGATGCAGATGAAAAGTTCAGGAATTACATTACCAAAAATGGTTGGCGTTGTTAGAGTACCGTTCAAAAACAAGCCGGTGTACAGTTCTTCAATTAAATTGATATGTCTTTTATTTTTATTTGTTTAGCAACAAACATACTTGAATCTTTTGATACACAGAAGTTAATTATCTTATATTATATATTTGGTGGTTTACAAGGTTAAAGGTGTTGAAAGAGTTGTAAACATAGGCAGATAGACTACCCGAGGCCTGATCTAAATAGAGGGGGCTTCACTGACAAAGGAATTAGTGATCTGAATGGCCTCCACGAGCTGTTAGGAAACATGTTAAAAACAACACCATATTAACTATAATAAACTTTTACAACTGAATAAATAATTGCCATTTTTGCATGTCGTGGTAATTATTTTTCTTTTTATGTGTAGGTGCCCTAAGATTGTGAAGCACATGCCAGACTGAACTGATAATTGGTAACGAGATCAAAAACTTTTGGAGTTCAACTATGAAAAAGATTGTTGGCTTTTTACAAAGCTCACGTTATTAATAACTCTGCTCCCCAACTCTCACATAGTCTTCCAATTAGTTCTGGTGTGATCTTTAACACTCCAAACAATAATAACAACAACATAATAATAATGATAATATGTTCTTCTCAAATGCACCAGTGGCGCCACAAGTGTATATTCCAAATCAAGTACACATGTCGCTTCAAGGGTCTTCACCTAGAATTGATACTAAGATTTTCTACAAAACAAATTTAGCCCAACCCCCTATTCAAGTACATAACAGTGATTCAGTACATATACCCGAACTTAATATCCCTTATTGGGCTGATTATTGCTTTTATAACATCCCTCCACAAGTGTGACTTATTAATCAGGGCCAAGTTCTTGTGCAAAGTGATAATAATATGTTTGGTGGCTTTCATTACCTAAACATGAGTAGTAGCTCCATCATGAACTGAAAACCTCAAGTTCAAGCATACCCCATGCAACAAGAACATAAGGTATTGTCAAATGGTAATTATGCCGTATTGGGATTTTCTAACGAAGAGCCACGCCCCAACTTTTTCCAGAAAGGCAAGGAAAGCGAATTTGATGAGGCGATGCCATTATTATCTACTCTCGAACAACACCAATGTAGTATTGATGATCCATTACTACTTGATGAGGGGTTTACGAGTTTTTTTCCTGGATTGAATGAAATAAGTGTTACCACTCTCCCTGAGTATCCCAACAACACCAACAACATCGAGTTGTACTTCCAATGTACATTTTATGTAAGGTTGTAAACACTTGTTGTTCAACTCTAGTTGGACCTTAAATGTATATTGTATGTAAGGTGGTATACATTTCTTGTGTTGTTTTTGACGTAATTTAACTTTCTACTAATAGAGATTTTAAAATATAGGTAGGATAAATGTTTGAGGTGTAACGAGAAATTCATAAGAATCCTTTATGTTATTTCGTGTTTTATCATACGTTTTACTATTTTATTGTGTTGAAATACGTCATATAATACAACACATTGTAACTAAGTATAGTTAAAACGAGACACATGGAGTATGCCACTATATCATAGAAAACACAACTTGAGAAACTTATGTCATGAGATTATATGGAACCCTTGCAAGTTTATGCATGGTTCACCTGGAGGCGAAGATTCATTCATTTAATGACTCCCAAATAACTCACTATATAACGTCCAATTTCTCCCTTGAAAGGCCACTTCAACTTGTTCACCACATTTTGGTGGAAGGCCCAAATTTTCATCGGGGTGTTAAATAGTTCTATTTTTTTATTTAATTTAATTTAATTTTCATTATTTTCCTCATATCTATATGTTTATGTAGATACAGTGACCTCAT
This sequence comes from Linaria vulgaris, assembly GCA_948329865.1. NCBI lineage: Eukaryota > Viridiplantae > Streptophyta > Magnoliopsida > Lamiales > Plantaginaceae > Linaria > Linaria vulgaris. Next base: position 29,277,658 of record OX415252.1, read on the forward strand.
TTCTTTGGGTTACAATCGCCATACTTGTTGCATCGAAAAGAAAATATTGTTGCATCGAAAAGAAAATAAAAAAGGGTTTTTGGTCTCGTGATGCAGATGAAAAGTTCAGGAATTACATTACCAAAAATGGTTGGCGTTGTTAGAGTACCGTTCAAAAACAAGCCGGTGTACAATTCTTCAATTAAATTGATATGTCTTTTATTTTTATTTGTTTAGCAACAAACATACTTGAATCTTTTGATACACAAGAGTTAATTATCTTATATTATATATTTGGTGGTTTACAAGGTTAAAGGTGTTGAAAGAGTTGTAAACATAGGCAGATAGACTACCCGAGGCCTGATCTAAATAGAGGGGGCTTCACTGACAAAGAAATTAGTGATCTGAATGGCCTCCACGAGCTGTTAGGAAACATGTTAAAAACAACACCATATTAACTATAATAAACTTTTACAACTGAATAAATAATTGCCATTTTTGCATGTCGTGGTAATTATTTTTCTTTTTATGTGTAGGTGCCCTAAGATTGTGAAGCACATGCCAGACTGAACTGATAATTGGTAACGAGATCAAAAACTTTTGGAGTTCAACTATGAAAAAGATTGTTGGCTTTTTACAAAGCTCACGTTATTAATAACTCTGCTCCCCAACTCTCACATAGTCTTCCAATTAGTTCTGGTGTGATCTTTAACACTCCAAACAATAATAACAACAACATAATAATAATGATAATATGTTCTTCTCAAATGCACCAGTGGCGCCACAAGTGTATATTCCAAATCAAGTACACATGTCGCTTCAAGGGTCTTCACCTAGAATTGATACTAAGATTTTCTACAAAACAAATTTAGCCCAACCCCCTATTCAAGTACATAACAGTGATTCAGTACATATACCCGAACTTAATATCCCTTATTGGGCTGATTATTGCTTTTATAACATCCCTCCACAAGTGTGACTTATTAATCAGGGCCAAGTTCTTGTGCAAAGTGATAATAATATGTTTGGTGGCTTTCATTACCTAAACATGAGTAGTAGCTCCATCATGAACTGAAAACCTCAAGTTCAAGCATACCCCATGCAACAAGAACATAAGGTATTGTCAAATGGTAATTATGCCGTATTGGGATTTTCTAACGAAGAGCCACGCCCCAACTTTTTCCAGAAAGGCAAGGAAAGCGAATTTGATGAGGCGATGCCATTATTATCTACTCTCGAACAACACCAATGTAGTATTGATGATCCATTACTACTTGATGAGGGGTTTACGAGTTTTTTTCCTGGATTGAATGAAATAAGTGTTACCACTCTCCCTGAGTATCCCAACAACACCAACAACATCGAGTTGTACTTCCAATGTACATTTTATGTAAGGTTGTAAACACTTGTTGTTCAACTCTAGTTGGACCTTAAATGTATATTGTATGTAAGGTGGTATACATTTCTTGTGTTGTTTTTGACGTAATTTAACTTTCTACTAATAGAGATTTTAAAATATAGGTAGGATAAATGTTTGAGGTGTAACGAAAAATTCATAAGAATCCTTTATGTTATTTCGTGTTTTATCATACGTTTTACTATTTTATTGTGTTGAAATACGTCATATAATACAACACATTGTAACTAAGTATAGTTAAAACGAGACACATGGAGTATGCCACTATATCATAGAAAACACAACTTGAGAAACTTATGTCATGAGATTATATGGAACCCTTGCAAGTTTATGCATGGTTCACCTGGAGGCGAAGATTCATTCATTTAATGACTCCCAAATAACTCACTATATAACGTCCAATTTCTCCCTTGAAAGGCCACTTCAACTTGTTCACCACATTTTGGTGGAAGGCCCAAATTTTCATCGGGGTGTTAAATAGTTCTATTTTTTTATTTAATTTAATTTAATTTTCATTATTTTCCTCATATCTATATGTTTATGTAGATACAGTGACCTCATTTCTTTGGGTTACAATCGCCATACTTGTTGCATCGAAAAGAAAATATTGTTGCATCGAAAAGAAAATAAAAAAGGGTTTTTGGTCTCGTGATGCAGATGAAAAGTTCAGGAATTACATTACCAAAAATGGTTGGCGTTGTTAGAGTACCGTTCAAAAACAAGCCGGTGTACAGTTCTTCAATTAAATTGATATGTCTTTTATTTTTATTTGTTTAGCAACAAACATACTTGAATCTTTTGATACACAAGAGTTAATTATCTTATATTATATATTTGGTGGTTTACAAGGTTAAAGGTGTTGAAAGAGTTGTAAACATAGGCAGATAGACTACCCGAGGCCTGATCTAAATAGAGGGGGCTTCACTGACAAAGGAATTAGTGATCTGAATGGCCTCCACGAGCTGTTAGGAAACATGTTAAAAACAACACCATATTAACTATAATAAACTTTTACAACTAAATAAATAATTGCCATTTTTGCATGTCGTGGTAATTATTTTTCTTTTTATGTGTAGGTGCCCTAAGATTGTGAAGCACATGCCAGACTGAACTGATAATTGGTAACGAGATCAAAAACTTTTGGAGTTCAACTATGAAAAAGATTGTTGGCTTTTTACAAAGCTCACGTTATTAATAACTCTGCTCCCCAACTCTCACATAGTCTTCCAATTAGTTCTGGTGCGATCTTTAACACTCCAAACAATAATAACAACAACATAATAATAATGATAATCTGTTCTTCTCAAATGCACCAGTGGCGCCACAAGTGTATATTCCAAATCAAGTACACATGTCGCTTCAATGGTCTTCACCTAGAATTGATACTAAGATTTTCTACAAAACAAATTTAGCCCAACCCCCTATTCAAGTACATAACAGTGATTCAGTACATATACCCGAACTTAATATCCCTTATTGGGCTGATTATTGCTTTTATAACATCCCTCCACAAGGGTGACTTATTAATCAGGGCCAAGTTCTTGTGCAAAGTGATAATAATATGTTTGGTGGCTTTCATTACCTAAACATGAGTAGTAGCTCCATCATGAACTGAAAACCTCAAGTTCAAGCATACCCGATGCAACAAGAACATAAGGTATTGTCAAATGATAATTATGCCATATTGGGATTTTCTAACGAAGAGCCACGCCCCAAATTTTTCCAGAAAGGCAAGGAAAGAGAATTTGATGAGGCGATGCCATTATTATCTACTCTCGAACAACACCAATGTAGTATTGATGATCCATTACTACTTGATGAGGGGTTTACGAGTTTTTTTCCTGGATTGAATGAAATAAGTGTTACCACTCCCCCTGAGTATCCCAACAACACCAACAACATCGAGTTGTACTTCCAATGTACATTGTATGTAAGGTTGTAAACACTTGTTGTTCAACTCTAGTTGGACCTTAAATGTATATTGTATGTAAGGTGGTATACATTTCTTGTGTTGTTTTTGACGTAATTTAACTTTCTACTAATAGAGATTTTAAAATATAGGTAGGATAAATGTTTGAGGTGTAACTAAAAATTCATAAGAATCCTTTATGTTATTTCGTGTTTTATCATACGTTTTACTATTTTATTGTGTTGAAATACGTCATATAATATAACACATTGTAACTAAGTATAGTTAAAACGAGACACATAGAGTATGCCACTATATCATAGAAAACACAACTTGAGAAACTTATGTCATGAGATTATATGGAACCCTTGCAAGTTTATGCATGGTTCACCTCGAGGCGAAGATTCATTCATTTAATGACTCCCAAATAACTCACTATATAACGTCCAATTTCTCCCTTGAAAGGCCACTTCAACTTGTTCACCACATTTTGGTGGAAGGCCCAAATTTTCATCGGGGTGTTAAATAGTTCTATTTTTTTATTTAATTTAATTTAATTTTCATTATTTTCCTCATATCTATATGTTTATGTAGATACAGTGACCTCATTTCTTTGGGTTACAATCGCCATACTTGTTGCATCGAAAAGAAAATATTGTTGCATCGAAAAGAAAATAAAAAAGGGTTTTTGGTCTCGTGATGCAGATGAAAAGTTCAGGAATTACATTACCAAAAATGGTTGGCGTTGTTAGAGTACCGTTCAAAAACAAGCCGGTGTACAGTTCTTCAATTAAATTGATATGTCTTTTATTTTTATTTGTTTAGCAACAAACATACTTGAATCTTTTGATACACAAGAGTTAATTATCTTATATTATATATTTGGTGGTTTACAAGGTTAAAGGTGTTGAAAGAGTTGTAAACATAGGCAGATAGACTACCCGAGGCCTGATCTAAATAGAGGGGGCTTCACTGTCAAAGGAATTAGTGATCTGAATGGCCTCCACGAGCTGTTAGGAAACATGTTAAAAACAACACCATATTAACTATAATAAACTTTTACAACTGAATAAATAATTGCCATTTTTGCATGTCGTGGTAATTATTTTTCTTTTTATGTGTAGGTGCCCTAAGATTGTGAAGCACATGCCAGACTGAACTGATAATTGGTAACGAGATCAAAAACTTTTGGAGTTCAACTATGAAAAAGATTGTTGGCTTTTTACAAAGCTCACGTTATTAATAACTCTGCTCCCCAACTCTCACATAGTCTTCCAATTAGTTCTGGTGCGATCTTTAACACTCCAAACAATAATAACAACAACATAATAATAATGATAATCTGTTCTTCTCAAATGCACCAGTGGCGCCACAAGTGTATATTCCAAATCAAGTACACATGTCGCTTCAATGGTCTTCACCTAGAATTGATACTAAGATTTTCTACAAAACAAATTTAGCCCAACCCCCTATTCAAGTACATAACAGTGATTCAGTACATATACCCGAACTTAATATCCCTTATTGGGCTGATTATTGCTTTTATAACATCCCTCCACAAGGGTGACTTATTAATCAGGGCCAAGTTCTTGTGCAAAGTGATAATAATATGTTTGGTGGCTTTCATTACCTAAACATGAGTAGTAGCTCCATCATGAACTGAAAACCTCAAGTTCAAGCATACCCGATGCAACAAGAACATAAGGTATTGTCAAATGATAATTATGCCATATTGGGATTTTCTAACGAAGAGCCACGCCCCAAATTTTTCCAGAAAGGCAAGGAAAGCGAATTTGATGAGGCGATGCCATTATTATCTACTCTCGAACAACACCAATGTAGTATTGATGATCCATTACTACTTGATGAGGGGTTTACGAGTTTTTTTCCTGGATTGAATGAAATAAGTGTTACCACTCCCCCTGAGTATCCCAACAACACCAACAACATCGAGTTGTACTTCCAATGTACATTGTATGTAAGGTTGTAAACACTTGTTGTTCAACTCTAGTTGGACCTTAAATGTATATTGTATGTAAGGTGGTATACATTTCTTGTGTTGTTTTTGACGTAATTTAACTTTCTACTAATAGAGATTTTAAAATATAGGTAGGATAAATGTTTGAGGTGTAACGAAAAATTCATAAGAATCCTTTATGTTATTTCGTGTTTTATCATACGTTTTACTATTTTATTGTGTTGAAATACGTCATATAATATAACACATTGTAACTAAGTATAGTTAAAACGAGACACATAGAGTATGCCACTATATCATAGAAAACACAACTTGAGAAACTTATGTCATGAGATTATATGGAACCCTTGCAAGTTTATGCATGGTTCACCTCGAGGCGAATATTCATTCATTTAATGACTCCCAAATAACTCACTATATAACGTCCAATTTCTCCCTTGAAAGGCCACTTCAACTTGTTCACCACATTTTGGTGGAAGGCCCAAATTTTCATCGGGGTGTTAAATAGTTCTATTTTTTATTTAATTTAATTTAAATTTCATTATTTTCCTCATATCTATATGTTTATGTAGATACAGTGACCTCATTTCTTTGGGTTACAATCGCCATACTTGTTGCATCGAAAAGAAAATATTGTTGCATCGAAAAGAAAATAAAAAAGGGTTTTTGGTCTCGTGATGCAGATGAAAAGTTTAGGAATTACATTACCAAAAATGGTTGGCGTTGTTAGAGTACCGTTCAAAAACAAGCCGGTGTACAGTTCTTCAATTAAATTGATATGTCTTTTATTTTTATTTGTTTAGCAACAAACATACTTGAATCTTTTGATACACAAGAGTTAATTATCTTATATTATATATTTGGTGGTTTACAAGGTTAAAGGTGTTGAAAGAGTTGTAAACATAGGCAGATAGACTACCCGAGGCCTGATCTAAATAGAGGGGGCTTCACTGACAAAGAAATTAGTGATCTGAATGGCCTCCACGAGCTGTTAGGAAACATGTTAAAAACAACACCATATTAACTATAATAAACTTTTACAACTGAATAAATAATTGCCATTTTTGCATGTCGTGGTAATTATTTTTCTTTTTATGTGTAGGTGCCCTAAGATTGTGAAGCACATGCCAGACTGAACTGATAATTGGTAACGAGATCAAAAACTTTTGGAGTTCAACTATGAAAAAGATTGTTGGCTTTTTACAAAGCTCACGTTATTAATAACTCTGCTCCCCAACTCTCACATAGTCTTCCAATTAGTTCTGGTGCGATCTTTAACACTCCAAACAATAATAACAACAACATAATAATAATGATAATCTGTTCTTCTCAAATGCACCAGTGGCGCCACAAGTGTATAATCCAAATCAAGTACACATGTCGCTTCAATGGTCTTCACCTAGAATTGATACTAAGATTTTCTACAAAACAAATTTAGCCCAACCCCCTATTCAAGTACATAACAGTGATTCAGTACATATACCCGAACTTAATATCCCTTATTGGGCTGATTATTGCTTTTATAACATCCCTCCACAAGGGTGACTTATTAATCAGGGCCAAGTTCTTGTGCAAAGTGATAATAATATGTTTGGTGGCTTTCATTACCTAAACATGAGTAGTAGCTCCATCATGAACTGAAAACCTCAAGTTCAAGCATACCCCATGCAACAAGAAGATAAGGTATTGTCAAATGGTAATTATGCCATATTGGGATTTTCTAAAGAAGAGCCACGCCCCAACTTTTTCCAGAAAGGCAAGGAAAGCGAATTTGATGAGGCGATGCCATTATTATCTACTCTCGAACAACACCAATGTAGTATTGATGATCCATTACTACTTGATGAGGGGTTTACGAGTTTTTTTCCTGGATTGAATGAAATAAGTGTTACCACTCTCCCTGAGTATCCCAACAACACCAACAACATCGAGTTGTACTTCCAATGTACATTTTATGTAAGGTTGTAAACACTTGTTGTTCAACTCTAGTTGGACCTTAAATGTATATTGTATGTAAGGTGGTATACATTTCTTGTGTTGTTTTTGACGTAATTTAACTTTCTACTAATAGAGATTTTAAAATATAGGTAGGATAAATGTTTGAGGTGTAACGAAAAATTCATAAGAATCCTTTATGTTATTTCGTGTTTTATCATACGTTTTACTATTTTATTGTGTTGAAATACGTCATATAATATAACACATTGTAACTAAGTATAGTTAAAACGAGACACATGGAGTATGCCACTATATCATAGAAAACACAACTTGAGAAACTTATGTCATGAGATTATATGGAACCCTTGCAAGTTTATGCATGGTTCACCTGGAGGCGAAGATTCATTCATTTAATGACTCCCAAATAACTCACTATATAACGTCCAATTTCTCCCTTGAAAGGCCACTTCAACTTGTTCACCACATTTTGGTGGAAGGCCCAAATTTTCATCGGGGTGTTAAATAGTTCTATTTTTTTATTTAATTTAATTTAATTTTCATTATTTTCCTCATATCTATATGTTTATGTAGATACAGTGACCTCATTTCTTTGGGTTACAATCGCCATACTTGTTGCATCGAAAAGAAAATATTGTTGCATCGAAAAGAAAATAAAAAAGGGTTTTTGGTCTCGTGATGCAGATGAAAAGTTCAGGAATTACATTACCAAAAATGGTTGGCGTTGTTAGAGTACCGTTCAAAAACAAGCCGGTGTACAGTTCTTCAATTAAATTGATATGTCTTTTATTTTTATTTGTTTAGCAACAAACATACTTGAATCTTTTGATACACAAGAGTTAATTATCTTATATTATATATTTGGTGGTTTACAAGGTTAAAGGTGTTGAAAGAGTTGTAAACATAGGCAGATAGACTACCCGAGGCCTGATCTAAATAGATAGGGCTTCACTGACAAAGGAATTAGTGATCTGAATGGCCTCCACGAGCTGTTAGGAAACATGTTAAAAACAACACCATATTAACTATAATAAACTTTTACAACTAAATAAATAATTGCCATTTTTGCATGTCGTGGTAATTATTTTTCTTTTTATGTGTAGGTGCCCTAAGAATGTGAAGCACATGCCAGACTGAGCTGATAATTGGTAACGAGATCAAAAACTTTTGGAGTTCAACTATGAAAAAGATTGTTGGCTTTTTACAAAGCTCACGTTATTAATAACTCTGCTCCCCAACTCTCACATAATCTTCCAATTAGTTCTAGTGTGATCTTTAACACTCCAAACAATAATAACAACAACATAATAATAATGATAATATGTTCTTCTCAAATGCACCAGTGGCGCCACAAGTGTATATTCCAAATCAAGTACACATGTCGCTTCAAGGGTCTTCACCTAGAATTGATACTAAGATTTTCTACAAAACAAATTTAGCCCAACCCCCTATTCAAGTACATAACAGTGATTCAGTACATATACCCGAACTTAATATCCCTTATTGGGCTGATTATTGCTTTTATAACATCCCTCCACAAGTGTGACTTATTAATCAGGGCCAAGTTCTTGTGCAAAGTGATAATAATATGTTTGGTGGCTTTCATTACCTAAACATGAGTAGTAGCTCCATCATGAACTGAAAACCTCAAGTTCAAGCATACCCGATGCAACAAGAACATAAGGTATTGTCAAATGATAATTATGCCGTATTGGGATTTTCTAACGAAGAGCCACGCCCCAACTTTTTCCAGAAAGGAAAGGAAAGCGAATTTGATGAGGCGATGCCATTATTATCTACTCTCGAACAACACCAATGTAGTATTGATGATCCATTACTACTTGATGAGGGGTTTACGAGTTTTTTTCCTGGATTGAATGAAATAAGTGTTACCACTCTCCCTGAGTATCCCAACAACACCAACAACATCGAGTTGTACTTCCAATGTACATTTTATGTAAGGTTGTAAACACTTGTTGTTCAACTCTAGTTGGACCTTAAATGTATATTGTATGTAAGGTGGTATACATTTCTTGTGTTGTTTTTGACGTAATTTAACTTTCTACTAATAGAGATTTTAAAATATAGGTAGGATAAATGTTTGAGGTGTAACGAAAAATTCATAAGAATCCTTTATGTTATTTCGTGTTTTATCATACGTTTTACTATTTTATTGTGTTGAAATACGTCATATAATATAACACATTGTAACTAAGTATAGTTAAAACGAGACACATGGAGTATGCCACTATATCATAGAAAACACAACTTGAGAAACTTATGTCATGAGATTATATGGAACCCTTGCAAGTTTATGCATGGTTCACCTGGAGGCGAAGATTCATTCATTTAATGACTCCCAAATAACTCACTATATAACGTCCAATTTCTCCCTTGAAAGGCCACTTCAACTTGTTCACCACATTTTGGTGGAAGGCCCAAATTTTCATCGGGGTGTTAAATAGTTCTATTTTTTTATTTTATTTAATTTAATTTTCATTATTTTCCTCATATCTATATGTTTATGTAGATACAGTGACCTCATTTCTTTGGGTTACAATCGCCATACTTGTTGCATCGAAAAGAAAATATTGTTGCATCGAAAAGAAAATAAAAAAGGGTTTTTGGTTTCGTGATGCAGATGAAAAGTTCAGGAATTACATTACCAAAAATGGTTGGCGTTGTTAGAGTACCGTTCAAAAACAAGCCGGTGTACAGTTCTTCAATTAAATTGATATGTCTTTTATTTTTATTTGTTTAGCAACAAACATACTTGAATCTTTTGATACACAAGAGTTAATTATCTTATATTATATATTTGGTGGTTTACAAGGTTAAAGGTGTTGAAAGAGTTGTAAACATAGGCAGATAGACTACCCGAGGCCTGATCTAAATAGAGGGGGCTTCACTGACAAAGGAATTAGTGATCTGAATGGCCTCCACGAGCTGTTAGGAAACATGTTAAAAACAACACCATATTAACTATAATAAACTTTTACAACTAAATAAATAATTGCCATTTTTGCATGTCGTGGTAATTATTTTTCTTTTTATGTGTAGGTGCCCTAAGAATGTGAAGCACATGCCAGACTGAGCTGATAATTGGTAACGAGATCAAAAACTTTTGGAGTTCAACTATGAAAAAGATTGTTGGCTTTTTACAAAGCTCACGTTATTAATAACTCTGCTCCCCAACTCTCACATAATCTTCCAATTAGTTCTAGTGTGATCTTTAACACTCCAAACAATAATAACAACAACATAATAATAATGATAATATGTTCTTCTCAAATGCACCAGTGGCGCCACAAGTGTATATTCCAAATCAAGTACACATGTCGCTTCAAGGGTCTTCACCTAGAATTGATACTAAGATTTTCTACAAAACAAATTTAGCCCAACCCCCTATTCAAGTACATAACAGTGATTCAGTACATATACCCGAACTTAATATCCCTTATTGGGCTGATTATTGCTTTTATAACATCCCTCCACAAGTGTGACTTATTAATCAGGGCCAAGTTCTTGTGCAAAGTGATAATAATATGTTTGGTGGCTTTCATTACCTAAACATGAGTAGTAGCTCCATCATGAACTGAAAACCTCAAGTTCAAGCATACCCGATGCAACAAGAACATAAGGTATTGTCAAATGATAATTATGCCGTATTGGGATTTTCTAACGAAGAGCCACGCCCCAACTTTTTCCAGAAAGGAAAGGAAAGCGAATTTGATGAGGCGATGCCATTATTATCTACTCTCGAACAACACCAATGTAGTATTGATGATCCATTACTACTTGATGAGGGGTTTACGAGTTTTTTTCCTGGATTGAATAAAATAAGTGTTACCACTGTCCCTGAGTATCCCAACAACACCAACAACATCGAGTTGTACTTCCAATGTACATTGTATGTAAGGTTGTAAACACTTGTTGTTCAACTCTAGTTGGACCATAAATGTACATTGTATGTAAGGTGGTATACATTTCTTGTGTTGTTTTTGACGTAATTTAACTTTCTACTAATAGAGATTTTAAAATATAGGTAGGATAAATGTTTGAGGTGTAACGAAAAATTCATAAGAATCCTTTATGTTATTTCGTGTTTTATCATACGTTTTACTATTTTATTGTGTTGAAATACGTCATATAATATAACACATTGTAACTAAGTATAGTTAAAACGAGACACATGGAGTATGCCACAATATCATAGAAAACACAACTTGAGAAACTTATGTCATGAGATTATATGGAACCCTTGCAAGTTTATGCATGGTTCACCTGGAGGCGAAGATTCATTCATTTAATGACTCCCAAATAACTCACTATATAACGTCCAATTTCTCCCTTGAAAGGCCACTTCAACTTGTTCACCACATTTTGGTGGAAGGCCCAAATTTTCATCGGGGTGTTAAATAGTTCTATTTTTTTATTTTATTTAATTTAATTTTCATTATTTTCCTCATATCTATATGTTTATGTAGATACAGTGACCTCATTTCTTTGGGTTACAATCGCCATACTTGTTGCATCGAAAAGAAAATATTGTTGCATCGAAAAGAAAATAAAAAAGGGTTTTTGGTCTCGTGATGCAGATGAAAAGTTCAGGAATTACATTACCAAAAATGGTTGGCGTTGTTAGAGTACCGTTCAAAAACAAGCCGGTGTACAGTTCTTCAATTAAATTGATATGTCTTTTATTTTTATTTGTTTAGCAACAAACATACTTGAATCTTTTGATACACAAGAGTTAATTATCTTATATTATATATTTGGTGGTTTACAAGGTTAAAGGTGTTGAAAGAGTTGTAAACATAGGCAGATAGACTACCCGAGGCCTGATCTAAATAGAGGGGGCTTCACTGACAAAGGAATTAGTGATCTGAATGGCCTCCACGAGCTGTTAGGAAACATGTTAAAAACAACACCATATTAACTATAATAAACTTTTACAACTAAATAAATAATTGCCATTTTTGCATGTCGTGGTAATTATTTTTCTTTTTATGTGTAGGTGCCCTAAGATTGTGAAGCACATGCCAGACTGAACTGATAATTGGTAACGAGATCAAAAACTTTTGGAGTTCAACTATGAAAAAGATTGTTGGCTTTTTACAAAGCTCACGTTATTAATAACTCTGCTCCCCAACTCTCACATAATCTTCCAATTAGTTCTAGTGTGATCTTTAACACTCCAAACAATAATAACAACAACATAATAATAATGATAATATGTTCTTCTCAAATGCACCAGTGGCGCCACAAGTGTATATTCCAAATCAAGTACACATGTCGCTTCAAGGGTCTTCACCTAGAATTGATACTAAGATTTTCTACAAAACAAATTTAGCCCAACCCCCTATTCAAGTACATAACAGTGATTCAGTACATATACCCGAACTTAATCTCCCTTATTGGGCTGATTATTGCTTTTATAACATCCCTCCACAAGTGTGACTTATTAATCAGGGCCAAGTTCTTGTGCAAAGTGATAATAATATGTTTGGTGGCTTTCATTACCTAAACATGAGTAGTAGCTCCATCATGAACTGAAAACCTCAAGTTCAAGCATACCCGAGGCAACAAGAAGATAAGGTATTGTCAAATGATAATTATGCCATATTGGGATTTTCTAACGAAGAGCCACGCCCAAATTTTTCCAGAAAGGCAAGGAAAGCGAATTTGATGAGGCGATGCCATTATTATCTACTCTCGAACAACACCAATGTAGTATTGATGATCCATTACTACTTGATGAGGGGTTTACGAGTTTTTTTCCTGGATTGAATGAAATAAGTGTTACCACTCTCCCTGAGTATCCCAACAACACCAACAACATCGAGTTGTACTTCCAATGTACATTGTATGTAAGGTTGTAAACACTTGTTGTTCAACTCTAGTTGGACCTTAAATGTATATTGTATGTAAGGTGGTATACATTTCTTGTGTTGTTTTTGACGTAATTTAACTTTCTACTAATAGAGATTTTAAAATATAGGTAGGATAAATGTTTGAGGTGTAACTAAAAATTCATAAGAATCCTTTATGTTATTTCGTGTTTTATCATACGTTTTAATATTTTATTGTATTGAAATACGTCATATAATATAACACACTGTAACTAAGTATAGTTAAAACGAGACACATGGAGTATGCCACTATATCATAGAAAACACAACTTGAGAAACTTATGTCATGAGATTATATGGAACCCTTGCAAGTTTATGAATGGTTCACCTGGAGGCGAAGATTCATTCATTTAATGACTCCCAAATAACTCACTATATAACGTCCAATTTCTCCCTTAAAAGGCCACTTCAACTTGTTCACCACATTTTGGTGGAAGGCCCAAATTTTCATCGGGGTGTTAAATAGTTCTATTTTTTTTTTTAATTTAATTTAATTTTCATTATTTTCCTCATATCTATATGTTTATGTAGATACAGTGACCTCATTTCTTTGGTTTACAATCGCCATACTTGTTGCATCGAAAAGAAAATATTGTTGCATCGAAAAGAAAATAAAAAAGGGTTTTTGGTCTCGTGATGCAGATGAAAAGTTCAGGAATTACATTACCAAAAATGGTTGACGTTGTTAGAGTACCGATCAAAAACAAGCCGCTGTACAGTTCTTCAATTAAATTGATATGTCTTTTATTTTTATTTGTTTAGCAACAAACATACTTGAATCTTTTGATACACAATAGTTAATTATCTTATATTATATATTTGGTGGTTTACAAGGTTAAAGGTGTTGAAAGAGTTGTAAACATAGGCAGATAGACTACCCGAGGCCTGATCTAAATAGAGGGGGCTTCACTGACAAAGGAATTATTGATCTGAATGGCCTCCAAGAGCTGTTAGGAAACATGTTAAAAACAACACCATATTAACTATAATAAACTTTTACAACTGAATAAATAATTGCCATTTTTGCATGTCGTAGTAATTATTTTTCTTTTTATGTGTAGGTGCCCTAAGATTGTGAAGCACATGCCAGACTGAATTCAACTATGAAAAAGATTGTTGGCTTTTTACAAAGCTCACGTTATTAATAACTCTGCTCCCCAACTCTCACATAATCTTCCAACTAGTTCTGGTGTGATCTTTAACACTCCAAACAATAATAACAACAACATAATAATAATGATAATATGTTCTTCTCAAATGCACCAGTGGCGCCACAAGTGTATATTCCAAATCAAGTACACATGTCGCTTCAAGGGTCTTCACCTAGAATTGATACTAAGATTTTCTACAAAACAAATTTAGCCCAACCCCCTATTCAAGTACATAACAGTGATTCAGTACATATACCCGAACTTAATCTCCCTTATTGGGCTGATTATTGCTTTTATAACATCCCTCCACAAGTGTGACTTATTAATCAGGGCCAAGTTCTTGTGCAAAGTGATAATAATATGTTTGGTGGCTTTCATTACCTAAACATGAGTAGTAGCTCCATCATGAACTGAAAACCTCAAGTTCAAGCATACCCGAGGCAACAAGAAGATAAGGTATTGTCAAATGATAATTATGCCATATTGGGATTTTCTAACGAAGAGCCACGCCCAAATTTTTCCAGAAAGGCAAGGAAAGCGAATTTGATGAGGCGATGCCATTATTATCTACTCTCGAACAACACCAATGTAGTATTGATGATCCATTACTACTTGATGAGGGGTTTACGAGTTTTTTTCCTGGATTGAATGAAATAAGTGTTACCACTCTCCCTGAGTATCCCAACAACACCAACAACATCGAGTTGTACTTCCAATGTACATTGTATGTAAGGTTGTAAACACTTGTTGTTCAACTCTAGTTGGACCTTAAATGTATATTGTATGTAAGGTGGTATACATTTCTTGTGTTGTTTTTGACGTAATTTAACTTTCTACTAATAGAGATTTTAAAATATAGGTAGGATAAATGTTTGAGGTGTAACTAAAAATTCATAAGAATCCTTTATGTTATTTCGTGTTTTATCATACGTTTTAATATTTTATTGTATTGAAATACGTCATATAATATAACACACTGTAACTAAGTATAGTTAAAACGAGACACATGGAGTATGCCACTATATCATAGAAAACACAACTTGAGAAACTTATGTCATGAGATTATATGGAACCCTTGCAAGTTTATGAATGGTTCACCTGGAGGCGAAGATTCATTCATTTAATGACTCCCAAATAACTCACTATATAACGTCCAATTTCTCCCTTAAAAGGCCACTTCAACTTGTTCACCACATTTTGGTGGAAGGCCCAAATTTTCATCGGGGTGTTAAATAGTTCTATTTTTTTTTTAATTTAATTTAATTTTCATTATTTTCCTCATATCTATATGTTTATGTAGATACAGTGACCTCATTTCTTTGGTTTACAATCGCCATACTTGTTGCATCGAAAAGAAAATATTGTTGCATCGAAAAGAAAATAAAAAAGGGTTTTTGGTCTCGTGATGCAGATGAAAAGTTCAGGAATTACATTACCAAAAATGGTTGACGTTGTTAGAGTACCGATCAAAAACAAGCCGCTGTACAGTTCTTCAATTAAATTGATATGTCTTTTATTTTTATTTGTTTAGCAACAAACATACTTGAATCTTTTGATACACAATAGTTAATTATCTTATATTATATATTTGGTGGTTTACAAGGTTAAAGGTGTTGAAAGAGTTGTAAACATAGGCAGATAGACTACCCGAGGCCTGATCTAAATAGAGGGGGCTTCACTGACAAAGGAATTATTGATCTGAATGGCCTCCAAGAGCTGTTAGGAAACATGTTAAAAACAACACCATATTAACTATAATAAACTTTTACAACTGAATAAATAATTGCCATTTTTGCATGTCGTAGTAATTATTTTTCTTTTTATGTGTAGGTGCCCTAAGATTGTGAAGCACATGCCAGACTGAATTCAACTATGAAAAAGATTGTTGGCTTTTTACAAAGCTCACGTTATTAATAACTCTGCTCCCCAACTCTCACATAATCTTCCAACTAGTTCTGGTGTGATCTTTAACACTCCAAACAATAATAACAACAACATAATAATAATGATAATATGTTCTTCTCAAATGCACCAGTGGCGCCACAAGTGTATATTCCAAATCAAGTACACATGTCGCTTCAAGGGTCTTCACCTAGAATTGATACTAAGATTTTCTACAAAACAAATTTAGCCCAACCCCCTATTCAAGTACATAACAGTGATTCAGTACATATACCCGAACTTAATCTCCCTTATTGGGCTGATTATTGCTTTTATAACATCCCTCCACAAGTGTGACTTATTAATCAGGGCCAAGTTCTTGTGCAAAGTGATAATAATATGTTTGGTGGCTTTCATTACCTAAACATGAGTAGTAGCTCCATCATGAACTGAAAACCTCAAGTTCAAGCATACCCGAGGCAACAAGAAGATAAGGTATTGTCAAATGATAATTATGCCATATTGGGATTTTCTAACGAAGAGCCACGCCCAAATTTTTCCAGAAAGGCAAGGAAAGCGAATTTGATGAGGCGATGCCATTATTATCTACTCTCGAACAACACCAATGTAGTATTGATGATCCATTACTACTTGATGAGGGGTTTACGAGTTTTTTTCCTGGATTGAATGAAATAAGTGTTACCACTCTCCCTGAGTATCCCAACAACACCAACAACATCGAGTTGTACTTCCAATGTACATTGTATGTAAGGTTGTAAACACTTGTTGTTCAACTCTAGTTGGACCTTAAATGTATATTGTATGTAAGGTGGTATACATTTCTTGTGTTGTTTTTGACGTAATTTAACTTTCTACTAATAGAGATTTTAAAATATAGGTAGGATAAATGTTTGAGGTGTAACTAAAAATTCATAAGAATCCTTTATGTTATTTCGTGTTTTATCATACGTTTTAATATTTTATTGTATTGAAATACGTCATATAATATAACACACTGTAACTAAGTATAGTTAAAACGAGACACATGGAGTATGCCACTATATCATAGAAAACACAACTTGAGAAACTTATGTCATGAGATTATATGGAACCCTTGCAAGTTTATGAATGGTTCACCTGGAGGCGAAGATTCATTCATTTAATGACTCCCAAATAACTCACTATATAACGTCCAATTTCTCCCTTAAAAGGCCACTTCAACTTGTTCACCACATTTTGGTGGAAGGCCCAAATTTTCATCGGGGTGTTAAATAGTTCTATTTTTTTTTTAATTTAATTTAATTTTCATTATTTTCCTCATATCTATATGTTTATGTAGATACAGTGACCTCATTTCTTTGGTTTACAATCGCCATACTTGTTGCATCGAAAAGAAAATATTGTTGCATCGAAAAGAAAATAAAAAAGGGTTTTTGGTCTCGTGATGCAGATGAAAAGTTCAGGAATTACATTACCAAAAATGGTTGACGTTGTTAGAGTACCGATCAAAAACAAGCCGCTGTACAGTTCTTCAATTAAATTGATATGTCTTTTATTTTTATTTGTTTAGCAACAAACATACTTGAATCTTTTGATACACAAGAGTTAATTATCTTATATTATATATTTGGTGGTTTACAAGGTTAAAGGTGTTGAAAGAGTTGTAAACATAGGCAGATAGACTACCCGAGGCCTGATCTAAATAGAGGGGGCTTCACTGACAAAGGAATTATTGATCTGAATGGCCTCCAAGAGCTGTTAGGAAACATGTTAAAAACAACACCATATTAACTATAATAAACTTTTACAACTGAATAAATAATTGCCATTTTTGCATGTCGTAGTAATTATTTTTCTTTTTATGTGTAGGTGCCCTAAGATTGTGAAGCACATGCCAGACTGAATTCAACTATGAAAAAGATTGTTGGCTTTTTACAAAGCTCACGTTATTAATAACTCTGCTCCCCAACTCTCACATAATCTTCCAACTAGTTCTGGTGTGATCTTTAACACTCCAAACAATAATAACAACAACATAATAATAATGATAATATGTTCTTCTCAAATGCACCAGTGGCGCCACAAGTGTATATTCCAAATCAAGTACACATGTCGCTTCAAGGGTCTTCACCTAGAATTGATACTAAGATTTTCTACAAAACAAATTTAGCCCAACCCCCTATTCAAGTACATAACAGTGATTCAGTACATATACCCGAACTTAATCTCCCTTATTGGGCTGATTATTGCTTTTATAACATCTCTCCACAAGTGTGACTTATTAATCAGGGCCAAGTTCTTGTGCAAAGTGATAATAATATGTTTGGTGGCTTTCATTACCTAAACATGAGTAGTAGCTCCATCATGAACTGAAAACCTCAAGTTCAAGCATACCCGAGGCAACAAGAAGATAAGGTATTGTCAAATGATAATTATGCCATATTGGGATTTTCTAACGAAGAGCCACGCCCAAATTTTTCCAGAAAGGCAAGGAAAGCGAATTTGATGAGGCGATGCCATTATTATCTACTCTCGAACAACACCAATGTAGTATTGATGATCCATTACTACTTGATGAGGGGTTTACGAGTTTTTTTCCTGGATTGAATGAAATAAGTGTTACCACTCTAAGTGTTACCACTCTCCCTGAGTATCCCAACAACACCAACAACATCGAGTTGTACTTCCAATGTACATTGTATGTAAGGTTGTAAACACTTGTTGTTCAACTCTAGTTGGACCTTAAATGTATATTGTATGTAAGGTGGTATACATTTCTTGTGTTGTTTTTGACGTAATTTAACTTTCTACTAATAGAGATTTTAAAATATAGGTAGGATAAATGTTTGAGGTGTAACTAAAAATTCATAAGAATCCTTTATGTTATTTCGTGTTTTATCATACGTTTTAATATTTTATTGTATTGAAATACGTCATATAATATAACACACTGTAACTAAGTATAGTTAAAACGAGACACATGGAGTATGCCACTATATCATAGAAAACACAACTTGAGAAACTTATGTCATGAGATTATATGAAACCCTTGCAAGTTTATGAATGGTTCACCTGGAGGCGAAGATTCATTCATTTAATGACTCCCAAATAACTCACTATATAACGTCCAATTTCTCCCTTAAAAGGCCACTTCAACTTGCTCACCACATTTTGGTGGAAGGCCCAAATTTTCATCGGGGTGTTAAATAGTTCTATTTTTTTTTTAATTTAATTTAATTTTCATTATTTTCCTCATATCTATATGTTTATGTAGATACAGTGACCTCATTTCTTTGGTTTACAATCGCCATACTTGTTGCATCGAAAAGAAAATATTGTTGCATCGAAAAGAAAATAAAAAAGGGTTTTTGGTCTCGTGATGCAGATGAAAAGTTCAGGAATTACATTACCAAAAATGGTTGACGTTGTTAGAGTACCGATCAAAAACAAGCCGCTGTACAGTTCTTCAATTAAATTGATATGTCTTTTATTTTTATTTGTTTAGCAACAAACATACTTGAATCTTTTGATACACAAGAGTTAATTATCTTATATTATATATTTGGTGGTTTACAAGGTTAAAGGTGTTGAAAGAGTTGTAAACATAGGCAGATAGACTACCCGAGGCCTGATCTAAATAGAGGGGGCTTCACTGACAAAGGAATTAGTGATCTGAATGGCCTCCACGAGCTGTTAGGAAACATGTTAGAAACAACACCATATTAACTATAATAAACTTTTACAACTGAATAAATAATTGCCATTTTTGCATGTCGTGGTAATTATTTTTCTTTTTATGTGTAGGTGCCCTAAGATTGTGAAGCACATGCCAGACTGAACTGATAATTGGTAACGAGATCAAAAACTTTTGGAGTTCAACTATGAAAAAGATTGTTGGCATTTTACAAAGCTCACGTTATTAATAACTCTGCTCCCCAACTCTCACATAATCTTCCAACTAGTTCTGGTGTGATCTTTAACACTCCAAACAATAATAACAACAACATAATAATAATGATAATATGTTCTTCTCAAATGCACCAGTGGCGCCACAAGTGTATATTCCAAATCAAGTACACATGTCGCTTCAAGGGTCTTCACCTAGAATTGATACTAAGATTTTCTACAAAACAAATTTAGCCCAACCCCCTATTCAAGTACATAACAGTGATTCAGTACATATACCCGAACTTAATCTCCCTTATTGGGCTGATTATTGCTTTTATAACATCCCTCCACAAGTGTGACTTATTAATCAGGGCCAAGTTCTTGTGCAAAGTGATAATAATATGTTTGGTGGCTTTCATTACCTAAACATGAGTAGTAGCTCCATCATGAACTGAAAACCTCAAGTTCAAGCATACCCGAGGCAACAAGAAGATAAGGTATTGTCAAATGATAATTATGCCATATTGGGATTTTCTAACGAAGAGCCACGCCCCAAATTTTTCCAGAAAGGCAAGGAAAGCGAATTTGATGAGGCGATGCCATTATTATCTACTCTCGAACAACACCAATGTAGCATTGATGATCCATACTACTTGATAAGGGGTTTACGAGTTTTTTTCCTGGATTGAATGAAATAAGTGTTACCACTCTCCCTGAGTATCCCAACAACACCAACAACATCGAGTTGTACTTCCAATGTACATTGTATGTAAGGTTGTAAACACTTGTTGTTCAACTCTAGTTGGACCTTAAATGTATATTGTATGTAAGGTGGTATACATTTCTTGTGTTGTTTTTGACGTAATTTAACTTTCTACTAATAGAGATTTTAAAATATAGGTAGGATAAATGTTTGAGGTGTAACTAAAAATTCATAAGAATCCTTTATGTTATTTCGTGTTTTATCATACGTTTTAATATTTTATTGTATTGAAATACGTCATATAATATAACACACTGTAACTAAGTATAGTTAAAACGAGACACATGGAGTATGCCACTATATCATAGAAAACACAAATTGAGAAACTTATGTCATGAGATTATATGGAACCCTTGCAAGTTTATGAATGGTTCACCTGGAGGCGAAGATTCATTCATTTAATGACTCCCAAATAACTCACTATATAACGTCCAATTTCTCCCTTAAAAGGCCACTTCAACTTGTTCACCACATTTTGGTGGAAGGCCCAAATTTTCATCGGGGTGTTAAATAGTTATATTTTTTTTTAATTTAATTTAATTTTCATTATTTTCCTCATATCTATATGTTTATGTAGATACAGTGACCTCATTTCTTTGGGTTACAATCGCCATACTTGTTGCATCGAAAAGAAAATATTGTTGCATCGAAAAGAAAATAAAAAAGGGTTTTTGGTCTCGTGATGCAGATGAAAAGTTCAGGAATTACATTACCAAAAATGGTTGACGTTGTTAGAGTACCGATCAAAAACAAGCCGCTGTACAGTTCTTCAATTAAATTGATATGTCTTTTATTTTTATTTGTTTAGCAACAAACATACTTGAATCTTTTGATACACAAGAGTTAATTATCTTATATTATATATTTGGTGGTTTACAAGGTTAAAGGTGTTGAAAGAGTTGTAAACATAGGCAGATAGACTACCCGAGGCCTGATCTAAATAGAGGGGGCTTCACTGACAAAGGAATTAGTGATCTGAATGGCCTCCACGAGCTGTTAGGAAACATGTTAGAAACAACACCATATTAACTATAATAAACTTTTACAACTGAATAAATAATTGCCATTTTTGCATGTCGTGGTAATTATTTTTCTTTTTATGTGTAGGTGCCCTAAGATTGTGAAGCACATGCCAGACTGAACTGATAATTGGTAACGAGATCAAAAACTTTTGGAGTTCAACTATGAAAAAGATTGTTGGCATTTTACAAAGCTCACGTTATTAATAACTCTGCTCCCCAACTCTCACATAATCTTCCAACTAGTTCTGGTGTGATCTTTAACACTCCAAACAATAATAACAACAACATAATAATAATGATAATATGTTCTTCTCAAATGCACCAGTGGCGCCACAAGTGTATATTCCAAATCAAGTACACATGTCGCTTCAAGGGTCTTCACCTAGAATTGATACTAAGATTTTCTACAAAACAAATTTAGCCCAACCCCCTATTCAAGTACATAACAGTGATTCAGTACATATACCCGAACTTAATCTCCCTTATTGGGCTGATTATTGCTTTTATAACATCCCTCCACAAGTGTGACTTATTAATCAGGGCCAATTTCTTGTGCAAAGTGATAATAATATGTTTGGTGGCTTTCATTACCTAAACAGGAGTAGTAGCTCCATCATGAACTGAAAACCTCAAGTTCAAGCATACCCGAGGCAACAAGAAGATAAGGTATTGTCAAATGATAATTATGCCATATTGGGATTTTCTAACGAAGAGCCACGCCCCAAATTTTTCCAGAAAGGCAAGGAAAGCGAATTTGATGAGGCGATGCCATTATTATCTACTCTCGAACAACACCAATGTAGCATTGATGACCCATTACTACTTGATGAGGGGTTTACGAGTTTTTTTCCTGGATTGAATGAAATAAGTGTTACCACTCTCCCTGAGTATCCCAACAACACCAACAACATCGAGTTGTACTTCCAATGTACATTGTATGTAAGGTTGTAAACACTTGTTGTTCAACTCTAGTTGGACCTTAAATGTATATTGTATGTAAGGTGGTATACATTTCTTGTGTTGTTTTTGACGTAATTTAACTTTCTACTAATAGAGATTTTAAAATATAGGTAGGATAAATGTTTGAGGTGTAACTAAAAATTCATAAGAATCCTTTATGTTATTTCGTGTTTTATCATACGTTTTAATATTTTATTGTATTGAAATACGTCATATAATATAACACACTGTAACTAAGTATAGTTAAAACGAGACACATGGAGTATGCCACTATATCATAGAAAACACAAATTGAGAAACTTATGTCATGAGATTATATGGAACCCTTGCAAGTTTATGAATGGTTCACCTGGAGGCGAAGATTCATTCATTTAATGACTCCCAAATAACTCACTATATAACGTCCAATTTCTCCCTTAAAAGGCCACTTCAACTTGTTCACCACATTTTGGTGGAAGGCCCAAATTTTCATCGGGGTGTTAAATAGTTATATTTTTTTTTAATTTAATTTAATTTTCATTATTTTCCTCATATCTATATGTTTATGTAGATACAGTGACCTCATTTCTTTGGGTTACAATCGCCATACTTGTTGCATCGAAAAGAAAATATTGTTGCATCGAAAAGAAAATAAAAAAGGGTTTTTGGTCTCGTGATGCAGATGAAAAGTTCAGGAATTACATTACCAAAAATGGTTGACGTTGTTAGAGTACCGATCAAAAACAAGCCGCTGTACAGTTCTTCAATTAAATTGATATGTCTTTTATTTTTATTTGTTTAGCAACAAACATACTTGAATCTTTTGATACACAAGAGTTAATTATCTTATATTATATATTTGGTGGTTTACAAGGTTAAAGGTGTTGAAAGAGTTGTAAACATAGGCAGATAGACTACCCGAGGCCTGATCTAAATAGAGGGGGCTTCACTGACAAAGGAATTAGTGATTTGAATGGCCTCCACGAGCTGTTAGGAAACATGTTAGAAACAACACCATATTAACTATAATAAACTTTTACAACTGAATAAATAATTGCCATTTTTGCATGTCGTGGTAATTATTTTTCTTTTTATGTGTAGGTGCCCTAAGATTGTGAAGCACATGCCAGACTGAACTGATAATTGGTAACGAGATCAAAAACTTTTGGAGTTCAACTATGAAAAAGATTGTTGGCATTTTACAAAGCTCACGTTATTAATAACTCTGCTCCCCAACTCTCACATAATCTTCCAACTAGTTCTGGTGTGATCTTTAACACTCCAAACAATAATAACAACAACATAATAATAATGATAATATGTTCTTCTCAAATGCACCAGTGGCGCCACAAGTGTATATTCCAAATCAAGTACACATGTCGCTTCAATGGTCTTCACCTAGAATTGATACTAAGATTTTCTACAAAACAAATTTAGCCCAACCCCCTATTCAAGTACATAACAGTGATTCAGTACATATACCCGAACTTAATCTCCCTTATTGGGCTGATTATTGCTTTTATAACATCCCTCCACAAGTGTGACTTATTAATCAGGGCCAAGTTCTTGTGCAAAGTGATAATAATATGTTTGGTGGCTTTCATTACCTAAACATGAGTAGTAGCTCCATCATGAACTGAAAACCTCAAGTTCAAGCATACCCGATGCAACAAGAAGATAAGGTATTGTCAAATGATAATTATGCCATATTGGGATTTTCTAACGAAGAGCCACGCCCCAAATTTTTCCAGAAAGGCAAGGAAAGCAAATTTGATGAGGCGATGCCATTATTATCTACTCTCGAACAACACCAATGTAGCATTGATGATCCATTACTACTTGATAAGGGGTTTACGAGTTTTTTTCCTGGATTGAATGAAATAAGTGTTACCACTCTCCCTGAGTATCCCAACAACACCAACAACATCGAGTTGTACTTCCAATGTACATTGTATGTAAGGTTGTAAACACTTGTTGTTCAACTCTAGTTGGACCTTAAATGTATATTGTATGTAAGGTGGTATACATTTCTTGTGTTGTTTTTGACGTAATTTAACTTTCTACTAATAGAGATTTTAAAATATAGGTAGGATAAATGTTTGAGGTGTAACTAAAAATTCATAAGAATCCTTTATGTTATTTCTTGTTTTATCATACGTTTTAATATTTTATTGTATTGAAATACGTCATATAATATAACACACTGTAACTAAGTATAGTTAAAACGAGACACATGGAGTATGCCACTATATCATAGAAAACACAACTTGAGAAACTTATGTCATGAGATTATATGGAACCCTTGCAAGTTTATGAATGGTTCACCTGGAGGCCAAGATTCATTCATTTAATGACTCCCAATTAACTCACTATATAACGTCCAATTTCTCCCTTAAAAGGCCACTTCAACTTGTTCACCACATTTTGGTGGAAGGCCCAAATTTTCATCGGGGTGTTAAATGGTTCTATTTTTTTATTTAATTTAATTTAATTTTCATTATTTTCCTCATATCTATATGTTTATGTAGATACAGTGACCTAATTTCTTTGGGTTACAATCGCCATACTTGTTGCATCGAAAAGAAAATATTGTTGCATCGAAAAGAAAATAAAAAAGGGTTTTTGGTCTCGTGATGCAGATGAAAAGTTCAGGAATTACATTACCAAAAATGGTTGACGTTGTTAGAGTACCGATCAAAAACAAGCCGCTGTACAGTTCTTCAATTAAATTGATATGTCTTTTATTTTTATTTGTTTAGCAACAAACATACTTGAATCTTTTGATACACAAGAGTTAATTATCTTATATTATATATTTGGTGGTTTACAAGGTTAAAGGTGTTGAAAGAGTTGTAAACATAGGCAGATAGACTACCCGAGGCCTGATCTAAATAGAGGGGGCTTCACTGACAAAGGAATTAGTGATCTGAATGGCCTCCACGAGCTGTTAGGAAACATGTTAGAAACAACACCATATTAACTATAATAAACTTTTACAACTGAATAAATAATTGCCATTTTTGCATGTCGTGGTAATTATTTTTCTTTTTATGTGTAGGTGCCCTAAGATTGTGAAGCACATGCCAGACTGAACTGATAATTGGTAACGAGATCAAAAACTTTTGGAGTTCAACTATGAAAAAGATTGTTGGCTTTTTACAAAGCTCACGTTATTAATAACTCTGCTCCCCAACTCTCACATAATCTTCCAACTAGTTCTGGTGTGATCTTTAACACTCCAAACAATAATAACAACAACATAATAATAATGATAATATGTTCTTCTCAAATGCACCAGTGGCGCCACAAGTGTATATTCCAAATCAAGTACACATGTCGCTTCAAGGGTCTTCACCTAGAATTGATACTAAGATTTTCTACAAAACAAATTTAGCCCAACCCCCTATTCAAGTACATAACAGTGATTCAGTACATATACCCGAACTTAATCTCCCTTATTGGGCTGATTATTGCTTTTATAACATCCCTCCACAAGTGTGACTTATTAATCAGGGCCAATTTCTTGTGCATGATAATAATATGTTTGGTGGCTTTCATTACCTAAACATGAGTAGTAGCTCCATCATGAACTGAAAACCTCAAGTTCAAGCATACCCGAGGCAACAAGAAGATAAGGTATTGTCAAATGATAATTATGCCATATTGGGATTTTCTAACGAAGAGCCACGCCCCAAATTTTTCCAGAAAGGCAAGGAAAGCGAATTTGATGAGGCGATGCCATTATTATCTACTCTCGAACAACACCAATGTAGTATTGATGCTCCATTACTACTTGATGAGGGGTTTACGAGTTTTTTTCCTGGATTGAATGAAATAAGTGTTACCACTCTCCCTGAGTATCCCAACAACACCAACAACATCGAGTTGTACTTCCAATGTACATTGTATGTAAGGTTGTAAACACTTGTTGTTCAACTCTAGTTGGACCTTAAATGTATATTGTATGTAAGGTGGTATACATTTCTTGTGTTGTTTTTGACGTAATTTAACTTTCTACTAATAGAGATTTTAAAATATAGGTAGGATAAATGTTTGAGGTGTAACTAAAAATTCATAAGAATCCTTTATGTTATTTCGTGTTTTATCATACGTTTTACTATTTTATTGTGTTGAAATACGTCTTATGATATAACACATTGTAACTAAGTATAGTTAAAACGAGACACATGGAGTATGCCACTATATCATAGAAAACACAACTTGAGAAACTTATGTCATGAGATTATATGGAACCCTTGCAAGTTTATGCATGGTTCACCTGGAGGCGAAGATTCATTCATTTAATGACTCCCAAATAACTCACTATATAACGTCCAATTTCTCCCTTAAAAGGCCACTTCAACTTGTTCACCACATTTTGGTGGAAGGCCCAAATTTTCATCGGGGTGTTAAATAGTTCTATTTTTTTATTTAATTTAATTTAATTTTCATTATTTTCCTCATATCTATATGTTTATGTAGATACAGTGACCTCATTTCTTTGGGTTACAATCGCCATACTTGTTGCATCGAAAAGAAAATATTGTTGCATCGAAAAGAAAATAAAAAAGGGTTTTTGGTCTCGTGATGCAGATGAAAAGTTCTGGAATTACATTACCAAAAATGGTTGACGTTGTTAGAGTACCGATCAAAAACAAGCCGCTGTACAGTTCTTCAATTAAATTGATATGTCTTTTATTTTTATTTGTTTAGCAACAAACATACTTGAATCTTTTGATACACAAGAGTTAATTATCTTATATTATATATTTGGTGGTTTACAAGGTTAAAGGTGTTGAAAGAGTTGTAAACATAGGCAGATAGACTACCCGAGGCCTGATCTAAATAGAGGGGGCTTCACTGACAAAGGAATTAGTGATCTGAATGGCCTCCACGAGCTGTTAGGAAACATGTTAGAAACAACACCATATTAACTATAATAAACTTTTACAACTGAATAAATAATTGCCATTTTTGCATGTCGTGGTAATTATTTTTCTTTTTATGTGTAGGTGCCCTAAGATTGTGAAGCACATGCCAGACTGAACTGATAATTGGTAACGAGATCAAAAACTTTTGGAGTTCAACTATGAAAAAGATTGTTGGCATTTTACAAAGCTCATGTTATTAATAACTCTGCTCCCCAACTCTCACATAATCTTCCAACTAGTTCTGGTGTGATCTTTAACACTCCAAACAATAATAACAACAACATAATAATAATGATAATATGTTCTTCTCAAATGCACCAGTGGCGCCACAAGTGTATATTCCAAATCAAGTACACATGTCGCTTCAAGGGTCTTCACCTAGAATTGATACTAAGATTTTCTACAAAACAAATTTAGCCCAACCCCCTATTCAAGTACATAACAGTGATTCAGTACATATACCCGAACTTAATCTCCCTTATTGGGCTGATTATTGCTTTTATAACATCCCTCCACAAGTGTGACTTATTAATCAGGGCCAAGTTCTTGTGCAAAGTGATAATAATATGTTTGGTGGCTTTCATTACCTAAACATGAGTAGTAGCTCCATCATGAACTGAAAACCTCAAGTTCAAGCATACCCGAGGCAACAAGAAGATAAGGTATTGTCAAATGATAATTATGCCATATTGGGATTTTCTAACGAAGAGCCACGCCCCAAATTTTTCCAGAAAGGCAAGGAAAGCGAATTTGATGAGGCGGTGCCATTATTATCTACTCTCGAACAACACCAATGTAGCATTGATGATCCATACTACTTGATAAGGGGTTTACGAGTTTTTTTCCTGGATTGAATGAAATAAGTGTTACCACTCTCCCTGAGTATCCCAACAACACCAACAACATCGAGTTGTACTTCCAATGTACATTGTATGTAAGGTTGTAAACACTTGTTGTTCAACTCTAGTTGGACCTTAAATGTATATTGTATGTAAGGTGGTATACATTTCTTGTGTTGTTTTTGACGTAATTTAACTTTCTACTAATAGAGATTTTAAAATATAGGTAGGATAAATGTTTGAGGTGTAACTAAAAATTCATAAGAATCCTTTATGTTATTTCGTGTTTTATCATACGTTTTACTATTTTATTGTGTTGAAATACGTCTTATAATATAACACATTGTAACTAAGTATAGTTAAAACGAGACACATAGAGCATGCCACTATATCATAGAAAACACAACTTGAGAAACTTATGTCATGAGATTATATGGAACCCTTGCA
Source organism: Linaria vulgaris (assembly GCA_948329865.1). Classification (NCBI taxonomy): domain Eukaryota; kingdom Viridiplantae; phylum Streptophyta; class Magnoliopsida; order Lamiales; family Plantaginaceae; genus Linaria; species Linaria vulgaris. The sequence goes on from OX415252.1 coordinate 29,306,670, forward strand.
AGTTTATGCATGGTTCACCTGGAGGCGAAGATTCATTCATTTAATGACTCCCAAATAACTCACTATATAACGTCCAATTTCTCCCTTAAAAGGCCACTTCAACTTGTTCACCACATTTTGGTGGAAGGCCCAAAATTTCATCGGGGTGTTAAATAGTTCTATTTTTTTATTTAATTTAATTTAATTTTCATTATTTTCCTCATATCTATATGTTTATGTAGATACAGTGACCTCATTTCTTTGGGTTACAATCGCCATACTTGTTGCATCGAAAAGAAAATATTGTTGCATCGAAAAGAAAATAAAAAAGGGTTTTTGGTCTCGTGATGCAGATGAAAAGTTCAGGAATTACATTACCAAAAATAGTTGACGTTGTTAGAGTACCGATCAAAAACAAGCCGCTGTACAGTTCTTCAATTAAATTGATATGTCTTTTATTTTTATTTGTTTAGCAACAAACATACTTGAATCTTTTGATACACAAGAGTTAATTATCTTATATTATATATTTGGTGGTTTACAAGGTTAAAGGTGTTGAAAGAGTTGTAAACATAGGCAGATAGACTACCCGAGGCCTGATCTAAATAGAGGGGGCTTCACTGACAAAGGAATTAGTGATCTGAATGGCCTCCACGAGCTGTTAGGAAACATGTTAGAAACAACACCATATTAACTATAATAAACTTTTACAACTGAATAAATAATTGCCATTTTTGCATGTCGTGGTAATTATTTTTCTTTTAATGTGTAGGTGCCCTAAGATTGTGAAGCACATGCCAGACTGAACTGATAATTGGTAACGAGATCAAAAACTTTTGGAGTTCAACTATGAAAAAGATTGTTGGCATTTTACAAAGCTCATGTTATTAATAACTCTGCTCCCCAACTCTCACATAATCTTCCAACTAGTTCTGGTGTGATCTTTAACACTCCAAACAATAATAACAACAACATAATAATAATGATAATATGTTCTTCTCAAATGCACCAGTGGCGCCACAAGTGTATATTCCAAATCAAGTACACATGTCGCTTCAAGGGTCTTCACCTAGAATTGATACTAAGATTTTCTACAAAACAAATTTAGCCCAACCCCCTATTCAAGTACATAACAGTGATTCAGTACATATACCCGAACTTAATCTCCCTTATTGGGCTGATTATTGCTTTTATAACATCCCTCCACAAGTGTGACTTATTAATCAGGGCCAAGTTCTTGTGCAAAGTGATAATAATATGTTTGGTGGCTTTCATTACCTAAACATGAGTAGTAGCTCCATCATGAACTGAAAACCTCAAGTTCAAGCATACCCGAGGCAACAAGAAGATAAGGTATTGTCAAATGATAATTATGCCATATTGGGATTTTCTAACGAAGAGCCACGCCCCAAATTTTTCCAGAAAGGCAAGGAAAGCGAATTTGATGAGGCGATGCCATTATTATCTACTCTCGAACAACACCAATGTAGCATTGATGATCCATACTACTTGATAAGGGGTTTACGAGTTTTTTTCCTGGATTGAATGAAATAAGTGTTACCACTCTCCCTGAGTATCCCAACAACACCAACAACATCGAGTTGTACTTCCAATGTACATTGTATGTAAGGTTGTAAACACTTGTTGTTCAACTCTAGTTGGACCTTAAATGTATATTGTATGTAAGGTGGTATACATTTCTTGTGTTGTTTTTGACGTAATTTAACTTTCTACTAATAGAGATTTTAAAATATAGGTAGGATAAATGTTTGAGGTGTAACTAAAAATTCATAAGAATCCTTTATGTTATTTCGTGTTTTATCATACGTTTTACTATTTTATTGTGTTGAAATACGTCTTATAATATAACACATTGTAACTAAGTATAGTTAAAACGAGACACATGGAGTATGCCACTATATCATAGAAAACACAACTTGAGAAACTTATGTCATGAGATTATATGGAACCCTTGCAAGTTTATGCATGGTTCACCTGGAGGCGAAGATTCATTCATTTAATGACTCCCAAATAACTCACTATATAACGTCCAATTTCTCCCTTAAAAGGCCACTTCAACTTGTTCACCACATTTTGGTGGAAGGCCCAAATTTTCATCGGGGTGTTAAATAGTTCTATTTTTTTATTTAATTTAATTTAATTTTCATTATTTTCCTCATATCTATATGTTTATGTAGATACAGTGACCTCATTTCTTTGGGTTACAATCGCCATACTTGTTGCATCGAAAAGAAAATATTGTTGCATCGAAAAGAAAATAAAAAAGGGTTTTTGGTCTCGTGATGCAGATGAAAAGTTCAGGAATTACATTACAAAAAATGGTTGACGTTGTTAGAGTACCGATCAAAAACAAGCCGCTGTACAGTTCTTCAATTAAATTGATATGTCTTTTATTTTTATTTGTTTAGCAACAAACATACTTGAATCTTTTGATACACAAGAGTTAATTATCTTATATTATATATTTGGTGGTTTACAAGGTTAAAGGTGTTGAAAGAGTTGTAAACATAGCCAGATAGACTACCCGAGGCCTGATCTAAATAGAGGGGGCTTCACTGACAAGGGAATTAGTGATCTGAATGGCCTCCACGAGCTGTTAGGAAACATGTTAAAAACAACACCATATTAACTATAATAAACTTTTACAACTGAATAAATAATTGCCATTTTTGCATGTCGTGGTAATTATTTTTCTTTTTATGTGTAGGTGCCTTAAGATTGTGAAGCACATGCCAGACTGAACTGATAATTGGTAACGAGATCAAAAACTTTTGGAGTTCAACTATGAAAAAGATTGTTGGCTTTTTACAAAGCTCACGTTATTAATAACTCTGCTCCCCAACTCTCACATAATCTTCCAACTAGTTCTGGTGTGATCTTTAACACTCCAAACAATAATAACAACAACATAATAATAATGATAATATGTTCTTCTCAAATGCACCAGTGGCGCCACAAGTGTATATTCCAAATCAAGTACACATGTCGCTTCAAGGGTCTTCACCTAGAATTGATACTAAGATTTTCTACAAAACAAATTTAGCCCAACCCCCTATTCAAGTACATAACAGTGATTCAGTACATATACCCGAACTTAATCTCCCTTATTGGGCTGATTATTGCTTTTATAACATCCCTCCACAAGTGTGACTTATTAATCAGGGCCAATTTCTTGTGCATGATAATAATATGTTTGGTGGCTTTCATTACCTAAACATGAGTAGTAGCTCCATCATGAACTGAAAACCTCAAGTTCAAGCATACCCGAGGCAACAAGAAGATAAGGTATTGTCAAATGATAATTATGCCATATTGGGATTTTCTAACGAAGAGCCACGCCCCAAATTTTTCCAGAAAGGCAAGGAAAGCGAATTTGATGAGGCGATGCCATTATTATCTACTCTCGAACAACACCAATGTAGTATTGATGCTCCATTACTACTTGATGAGGGGTTTACGAGTTTTTTTCCTGGATTGAATGAAATAAGTGTTACCACTCTCCCTGAGTATCCCAACAACACCAACAACATCGAGTTGTACTTCCAATGTACATTGTATGTAAGGTTGTAAACACTTGTTGTTCAACTCTAGTTGGACCTTAAATGTATATTGTATGTAAGGTGGTATACATTTCTTGTGTTGTTTTTGACGTAATTTAACTTTCTACTAATAGAGATTTTAAAATATAGGTAGGATAAATGTTTGAGGTGTAACTAAAAATTCATAAGAATCCTTTATGTTATTTCGTGTTTTATCATACGTTTTACTATTTTATTGTGTTGAAATACGTCTTATAATATAACACATTGTAACTAAGTATAGTTAAAACGAGACACATGGAGTATGCCACTATATCATAGAAAACACAACTTGAGAAACTTATGTCATGAGATTATATGGAACCCTTGCAAGTTTATGCATGGTTCACCTGGAGGCGAAGATTCATTCATTTAATGACTCCCAAATAACTCACTATAGAACGTCCAATTTCTCCCTTAAAAGGCCACTTCAACTTGTTCACCACATTTTGGTGGAAGGCCCAAATTTTCATCGGGGTGTTAAATAGTTCTATTTTTTTATTTAATTTAATTTAATTTTCATTATTTTCCTCATATGTATATGTTTATGTAGATACAGTGACCTCATTTCTTTGGGTTACAATCGCCATACTTGTTGCATCGAAAAGAAAATATTGTTGCATCGAAAAGAAAATAAAAAAGGGTTTTTGGTCTCGTGATGCAGATGAAAAGTTCAGGAATTACATTACCAAAAATGGTTGACGTTGTTAGAGTACCGATCAAAAACAAGCCGCTGTACAGTTCTTCAATTAAATTGATATGTCTTTTATTTTTATTTGTTTAGCAACAAACATACTTGAATCTTTTGATACACAAGAGTTAATTATCTTATATTATATATTTGGTGGTTTACAAGGTTAAAGGTGTTGAAAGAGTTGTAAACATAGGCAGATAGACTACCCGAGGCCTGATCTAAATAGAGGGGGCTTCACTGACAAAGGAATTAGTGATCTGAATGGCCTCCACGAGCTGTTAGGAAACATGTTAAAAACAACACCATATTAACTATAATAAACTTTTACAACTGAATAAATAATTGCCATTTTTGCATGTCGTGGTAATTATTTTTCTTTTTATGTGTAGGTGCCCTAAGATTGTGAAGCACATGCCAGACTGAACTGATAATTGGTAACGAGATCAAAAACTTTTGGAGTTCAACTATGAAAAAGATTGTTGGCTTTTTACAAAGCTCACGTTATTAATAACTCTGCTCCCCAACTCTCACATAATCTTCCAACTAGTTCTGGTGTGATCTTTAACACTCCAAACAATAATAACAACAACATAATAATAATGATAATATGTTCTTCTCAAATGCACCAGTGGCGCCACAAGTGTATATTCCAAATCAAGTACACATGTCGCTTCAAGGGTCTTCACCTAGAATTGATACTAAGATTTTCTACAAAACAAATTTAGCCCAACCCCCTATTCAAGTACATAACAGTGATTCAGTACATATACCCGAACTTAATCTCCCTTATTGGGCTGATTATTGCTTTTATAACATCCCTCCACAAGTGTGACTTATTAATCAGGGCCAATTTCTTGTGCAAAGTGATAATAATATGTTTGGTGGCTTTCATTACCTAAACATGAGTAGTAGCTCCATCATGAACTGAAAACCTCAAGTTCAAGCATACCCGAGGCAACAAGAAGATAAGGTATTGTCAAATGATAATTATGCCATATTGGGATTTTCTAACGAAGAGCCACGCCCCAAATTTTTCCAGAAAGGCAAGGAAAGCGAATTTGATGAGGCGATGCCATTATTATCTACTCTCGAACAACACCAATGTAGCATTGATGATCCATTACTACTTGATAAGGGGTTTACGAGTTTTTTTCCTGGATTGAATGAAATAAGTGTTACCACTCTCCCTGAGTATCCCAACAACACCAACAACATCGAGTTGTACTTCCAATGTACATTGTATGTAAGGTTGTAAACACTTGTTGTTCAACTCTAGTTGGACCTTAAATGTATATTGTATGTAAGGTGGTATACATTTCTTGTGTTGTTTTTGACGTAATTTAACTTTCTACTAATAGAGATTTTAAAATATAGGTAGGATAAATGTTTGAGGTGTAACTAAAAATTCATAAGAATCCTTTATGTTATTTCGTGTTTTATCATACGTTTTAATATTTTATTGTGTTGAAATACGTCATATAATATAACACACTGTAACTAAGTATAGTTAAAACGAGACACATGGAGTATGCCACTATATCATAGAAAACACAACTTGAGAAACTTATGTCATGAGATTATATGGAACCCTTGCAAGTTTATGAATGGTTCACCTGGAGGCGAAGGTTCATTCATTTAATGACTCCCAAATAACTCACTATATAACGTCCAATTTCTCCCTTAAAAGGCCACTTCAACTTGTTCACCACATTTTGGTGGAAGGCCCAAATTTTCATCGGGGTGTTAAATAGTTCTATTTTTTTATTTAATTTAATTTAATTTTCATTATTTTCCTCATATCTATATGTTTATGTAGATACAGTGACCTCATTTCTTTGGGTTACAATCGCCATACTTGTTGCATCGAAAAGAAAATATTGTTGCATCGAAAAGAAAATAAAAAAGGGTTTTTGGTCTCGTGATGCAGATGAAAAGTTCAGGAATTACATTACCAAAAATGGTTGACGTTGTTAGAGTACCGATCAAAAACAAGCCGCTGTACAGTTCTTCAATTAAATTGATATGTCTTTTATTTTTATTTGTTTAGCAACAAACATACTTGAATCTTTTGATACACAAGAGTTAATTATCTTATATTATATATTTGGTGGTTTACAAGGTTAAAGGTGTTGAAAGAGTTGTAAACATAGGCAGATAGACTACCCGAGGCCTGATCTAAATAGAGGGGGCTTCACTGACAAAGGAATTAGTGATCTGAATGGCCTCCACGAGCTGTTAGGAAACATGTTAGAAACAACACCATATTAACTATAATAAACTTTTACAACTGAATAAATAATTGCCATTTTTGCATGTCGTGGTAATTATTTTTCTTTTTATGTGTAGGTGCCCTAAGATTGTGAAGCACATGCCAGACTGAACTGATAATTGGTAACGAGATCAAAAACTTTTGGAGTTCAACTATGAAAAAGATTGTTGGCATTTTACAAAGCTCACGTTATTAATAACTCTGCTCCCCAACTCTCACATAATCTTCCAACTAGTTCTGGTGTGATCTTTAACACTCCAAACAATAATAACAACAACATAATAATAATGATAATATGTTCTTCTCAAATGCACCAGTGGCGCCACAAGTGTATATTCCAAATCAAGTACACATGTCGCTTCAAGGGTCTTCACCTAGAATTGATACTAAGATTTTCTACAAAACAAATTTAGCCCAACCCCCTATTCAAGTACATAACAGTGATTCAGTACATATACCCGAACTTAATCTCCCTTATTGGGCTGATTATTGCTTTTATAACATCCCTCCACAAGTGTGACTTATTAATCAGGGCCAAGTTCTTGTGCAAAGTGATAATAATATGTTTGGTGGCTTTCATTACCTAAACATGAGTAGTAGCTCCATCATGAACTGAAAACCTCAAGTTCAAGCATACCCGAGGCAACAAGAAGATAAGGTATTGTCAAATGATAATTATGCCATATTGGGATTTTCTAACGAAGAGCCACGCCCCAAATTTTTCCAGAAAGGCAAGGAAAGCGAATTTGATGAGGCGATGCCATTATTATCTACTCTCGAACAACACCAATGTAGCATTGATGATCCATACTACTTGATAAGGGGTTTACGAGTTTTTTTCCTGGATTGAATGAAATAAGTGTTACCACTCTCCCTGAGTATCCCAACAACACCAACAACATCGAGTTGTACTTCCAATGTACATTGTATGTAAGGTTGTAAACACTTGTTGTTCAACTCTAGTTGGACCTTAAATGTATATTGTATGTAAGGTGGTATACATTTCTTGTGTTGTTTTTGACGTAATTTAACTTTCTACTAATAGAGATTTTAAAATATAGGTAGGATAAATGTTTGAGGTGTAACTAAAAATTCATAAGAATCCTTTATGTTATTTCGTGTTTTATCATACGTTTTACTATTTTATTGTGTTGAAATACGTCTTATAATATAACACATTGTAACTAAGTATAGTTAAAACGAGACACATAGAGCATGCCACTATATCATAGAAAACACAACTTGAGAAACTTATGTCATGAGATTATATGGAACCCTTGCAAGTTTATGCATGGTTCACCTGGAGGCGAAGATTCATTCATTTAATGACTCCCAAATAACTCACTATATAACGTCCAATTTCTCCCTTAAAAGGCCACTTCAACTTGTTCACCACATTTTGGTGGAAGGCCCAAATTTTCATCGGGGTGTTAAATAGTTCTATTTTTTTATTTAATTTAATTTAATTTTCATTATTTTCCTCATATCTATATGTTTATGTAGATACAGTGACCTCATTTCTTTGGGTTACAATTGCCATACTTGTTGCATCGAAAAGAAAATATTGTTGCATCGAAAAGAAAATAAAAAAGGGTTTTTGGTCTCGTGATGCAGATGAAAAGTTCAGGAATTACATTACAAAAAATGGTTGACGTTGTTAGAGTACCGATCAAAAACAAGCCGCTGTACAGTTCTTCAATTAAATTGATATGTCTTTTATTTTTATTTGTTTAGCAACAAACATACTTGAATCTTTTGATACACAAGAGTTAATTATCTTATATTATATATTTGGTGGTTTACAAGGTTAAAGGTGTTGAAAGAGTTGTAAACATAGGCAGATAGACTACCCGAGGCCTGATCTAAATAGAGGGGGCTTCACTGACAAAGGAATTAGTGATCTGAATGGCCTCCACGAGCTGTTAGGAAACATGTTAAAAACAACACCATATTAACTATAATAAACTTTTACAACTGAATAAATAATTACCATTTTTGCATGTCGTGGTAATTATTTTTCTTTTTATGTGTAGGTGCCCTAAGATTGTGAAGCACATGCCAGACTGAACTGATAATTGGTAACGAGATCAAAAACTTTTGGAGTTCAACTATGAAAAAGATTGTTGGCTTTTTACAAAGCTCACGTTATTAATAACTCTGCTCCCCAACTCTCACATAATCTTCCAACTAGTTCTGGTGTGATCTTTAACACTCCAAACAATAATAACAACAACATAATAATAATGATAATATGTTCTTCTCAAATGCACCAGTGGCGCCACAAGTGTATATTCCAAATCAAGTACACATGTCGCTTCAAGGGTCTTCACCTAGAATTGATACTAAGATTTTCTACAAAACAAATTTAGCCCAACCCCCTATTCAAGTACATAACAGTGATTCAGTACATATACCCGAACTTAATCTCCCTTATTGGGCTGATTATTGCTTTTATAACATCCCTCCACAAGTGTGACTTATTAATCAGGGCCAATTTCTTGTGCAAAGTGATAATAATATGTTTGGTGGCTTTCATTACCTAAACATGAGTAGTAGCTCCATCATGAACTGAAAACCTCAAGTTCAAGCATACCCGAGGCAACAAGACGATAAGGTATTGTCAAATGATAATTATGCCATATTGGGATTTTCTAACGAAGAGCCACGCCCCAAATTTTTCCAGAAAGGCAAGGAAAGCGAATTTGATGAGGCGATGCCATTATTATCTACTCTCGAACAACACCAATGTAGCATTGATGATCCATTACTACTTGATAAGGGGTTTACGAGTTTTTTTCCTGGATTGAATGAAATAAGTGTTACCACTCTCCCTGAGTATCCCAACAACACCAACAACATCGAGTTGTACTTCCAATGTACATTGTATGTAAGGTTGTAAACACTTGTTGTTCAACTCTAGTTGGACCTTAAATGTATATTGTATGTAAGGTGGTATACATTTCTTGTGTTGTTTTTGACGTAATTTAACTTTCTACTAATAGAGATTTTAAAATATAGGTAGGATAAATGTTTGAGGTGTAACTAAAAATTCATAAGAATCCTTTATGTTATTTCGTGTTTTATCATACGTTTTAATATTTTATTGTGTTGAAATACGTCATATAATATAACACACTGTAACTAAGTATAGTTAAAACGAGACACATGGAGTATGCCACTATATCATAGAAAACACAACTTGAGAAACTTATGTCATGAGATTATATGGAACCCTTTCAAGTTTATGAATGGTTCACCTGGAGGCGAAGGTTCATTCATTTAATGACTCCCAAATAACTCACTATATAACGTCCAATTTCTCCCTTAAAAGGCCACTTCAACTTGTTCACCACATTTTGGTGGAAGGCCCAAATTTTCATCGGGGTGTTAAATAGTTCTATTTTTTTATTTAATTTAATTTAATTTTCATTATTTTCCTCATATCTATATGTTTATGTAGATACAGTGACCTCATTTCTTTGGGTTACAATCGCCATACTTGTTGCATCGAAAAGAAAATATTGTTGCATCGAAAAGAAAATAAAAAAGGGTTTTTGGTCTCGTGATGCAGATGAAAAGTTCAGGAATTACATTACCAAAAATGGTTGACGTTGTTAGAGTACCGATCAAAAACAAGCCGCTGTACAGTTCTTCAATTAAATTGATATGTCTTTTATTTTTATTTGTTTAGCAACAAACATACTTGAATCTTTTGATACACAAGAGTTAATTATCTTATATTATATATTTGGTGGTTTACAAGGTTAAAGGTGTTGAAAGAGTTGTAAACATAGGCAGATAGACTACCCGAGGCCTGATCTAAATAGAGGGGGCTTCACTGACAAAGGAATTAGTGATCTGAATGGCCTCCACGAGCTGTTAGGAAACATGTTAGAAACAACACCATATTAACTATAATAAACTTTTACAACTGAATAAATAATTGCCATTTTTGCATGTCGTGGTAATTATTTTTCTTTTTATGTGTAGGTGCCCTAAGATTGTGAAGCACATGCCAGACTGAACTGATAATTGGTAACGAGATCAAAAACTTTTGGAGTTCAACTATGAAAAAGATTGTTGGCATTTTACAAAGCTCACGTTATTAATAACTCTGCTCCCCAACTCTCACATAATCTTCCAACTAGTTCTGGTGTGATCTTTAACACTCCAAACAATAATAACAACAACATAATAATAATGATAATATGTTCTTCTCAAATGCACCAGTGGCGCCACAAGTGTATATTCCAAATCAAGTACACATGTCGCTTCAAGGGTCTTCACCTAGAATTGATACTAAGATTTTCTACAAAACAAATTTAGCCCAACCCCCTATTCAAGTACATAACAGTGATTCAGTACATATACCCGAACTTAATCTCCCTTATTGGGCTGATTATTGCTTTTATAACATCCCTCCACAAGTGTGACTTATTAATCAGGGCCAAGTTCTTGTGCAAAGTGATAATAATATGTTTGGTGGCTTTCATTACCTAAACATGAGTAGTAGCTCCATCATGAACTGAAAACCTCAAGTTCAAGCATACCCGAGGCAACAAGAAGATAAGGTATTGTCAAATGATAATTATGCCATATTGGGATTTTCTAACGAAGAGCCACGCCCCAAATTTTTCCAGAAAGGCAAGGAAAGCGAATTTGATGAGGCGATGCCATTATTATCTACTCTCGAACAACACCAATGTAGCATTGATGATCCATACTACTTGATAAGGGGTTTACGAGTTTTTTTCCTGGATTGAATGAAATAAGTGTTACCACTCTCCCTGAGTATCCCAACAACACCAACAACATCGAGTTGTACTTCCAATGTACATTGTATGTAAGGTTGTAAACACTTGTTGTTCAACTCTAGTTGGACCTTAAATGTATATTGTATGTAAGGTGGTATACATTTCTTGTGTTGTTTTTGACGTAATTTAACTTTCTACTAATAGAGATTTTAAAATATAGGTAGGATAAATGTTTGAGGTGTAACTAAAAATTCATAAGAATCCTTTATGTTATTTCGTGTTTTATCATACGTTTTACTATTTTATTGTGTTGAAATACGTCTTATAATATAACACATTGTAACTAAGTATAGTTAAAACGAGACACATAGAGTATGCCACTATATCATAGAAAACACAACTTGAGAAACTTATGTCATGAGATTATATGGAACCCTTGCAAGTTTATGCATGGTTCACCTGGAGGCGAAGATTCATTCGTTTAATGACTCCCAAATAACTCACTATATAACGTCCAATTTCTCCCTTAAAAGGCCACTTCAACTTGTTCACCACATTTTGGTGGAAGGCCCAAATTTTCATCGGGGTGTTAAATAGTTCTATTTTTTTATTTAATTTAATTTAATTTTCATTATTTTCCTCATATCTATATGTTTATGTAGATACAGTGACCTCATTTCTTTGGGTTACAATTGCCATACTTGTTGCATCGAAAAGAAAATATTGTTGCATCGAAAAGAAAATAAAAAAGGGTTTTTGGTCTCGTGATGCAGATGAAAAGTTCAGGAATTACATTACAAAAAATGGTTGACGTTGTTAGAGTACCGATCAAAAACAAGTCGCTGTACAGTTCTTCAATTAAATTGATATGTCTTTTATTTTTATTTGTTTAGCAACAAACATACTTGAATCTTTTGATACACAAGAGTTAATTATCTTATATTATATATTTGGTGGTTTACAAGGTTAAAGGTGTTGAAAGAGTTGTAAACATAGGCAGATAGACTACCCGAGGCCTGATCTAAATAGAGGGGGCTTCACTGACAAAGGAATTAGTGATCTGAATGGCCTCCACGAGCTGTTAGGAAACATGTTAAAAACAACACCATATTAACTATAATAAACTTTTACAACTGAATAAATAATTACCATTTTTGCATGTCGTGGTAATTATTTTTCTTTTTATGTGTAGGTGCCCTAAGATTGTGAAGCACATGCCAGACTGAACTGATAATTGGTAACGAGATCAAAAACTTTTGGAGTTCAACTATGAAAAAGATTGTTGGCTTTTTACAAAGCTCACGTTATTAATAACTCTGCTCCCCAACTCTCACATAACCTTCCAACTAGTTCTGGTGTGATCTTTAACACTCCAAACAATACTAACAACAACATAATAATAATGATAATATGTTCTTCTCAAATGCACCAGTGGCGCCACAAGTGTATATTCCAAATCAAGTACACATGTCGCTTCAAGGGTCTTCACCTAGAATTGATACTAAGATTTTCTACAAAACAAATTTAGCCCAACCCCCTATTCAAGTACATAACAGTGATTCAGTACATATACCCGAACTTAATCTCCCTTATTGGGCTGATTATTGCTTTTATAACATCCCTCCACAAGTGTGACTTATTAATCAGGGCCAGTTTCTTGTGCATGATAATAATATGTTTGGTGGCTTTCATTACCTAAACATGAGTAGTAGCTCCATCATGAACTGAAAACCTCAAGTTCAAGCATACCCGAGGCAACAAGAAGATAAGGTATTGTCAAATGATAATTATGCCATATTGGGATTTTCTAACGAAGAGCCACGCCCCAAATTTTTCCAGAAAGGCAAGGAAAGCGAATTTGATGAGGCGATGCCATTATTATCTACTCTCGAACAACACCAATGTAGTATTGATGCTCCATTACTACTTGATGAGGGGTTTACGAGTTTTTTTCCTGGATTGAATGAAATAAGTGTTACCACTCTCCCTGAGTATCCCAACAACACCAACAACATCGAGTTGTACTTCCAATGTACATTGTATGTAAGGTTGTAAACACTTGTTGTTCAACTCTAGTTGGACCTTAAATGTATATTGTATGTAAGGTGGTATACATTTCTTGTGTTGTTTTTGACGTAATTTAACTTTCTACTAATAGAGATTTTAAAATATAGGTAGGATAAATGTTTGAGGTGTAACTAAAAATTCATAAGAATCCTTTATGTTATTTCGTGTTTTATCATACGTTTTACTATTTTATTGTGTTGAAATACGTCTTATAATATAACACATTGTAACTAAGTATAGTTAAAACGAGACACATGGAGTATGCCACTATATCATAGAAAACACAACTTGAGAAACTTATGTCATGAGATTATATGGAACCCTTGCAAGTTTATGCATGGTTCACCTGGAGGCGAAGATTCATTCATTTAATGACTCCCAAATAACTGACTATATAACGTCCAATTTCTCCCTTAAAAGGCCACTTCAACTTGTTCACCACATTTTGGTGGAAGGCCCAAATTTTCATCGGGGTGTTAAATAGTTCTATTTTTTTATTTAATTTAATTTAATTTTCATTATTTTCCTCATATCTATATGTTTATGTAGATACAGTGACCTCATTTCTTTGGGTTACAATCGCCATACTTGTTGCATCGAAAAGAAAATATTGTTGCATCGAAAAGAAAATAAAAAAGGGTTTTTGGTCTCGTGATGCAGATGAAAAGTTCAGGAATTACATTACCAAAAATGGTTGACGTTGTTAGAGTACCGATCAAAAACAAGCCGCTGTACAGTTCTTCAATTAAATTGATATGTCTTTTATTTTTATTTGTTTAGCAACAAACATACTTGAATCTTTTGATACACAAGAGTTAATTATCTTATATTATATATTTGGTGGTTTACAAGGTTAAAGGTGTTGAAAGAGTTGTAAACATAGGCAGATAGACTACCCGAGGCCTGATCTAAATAGAGGGGGCTTCACTGACAAAGGAATTAGTGATCTGAATGGCCTCCACGAGCTGTTAGGAAACATGTTAAAAACAACACCATATTAACTATAATAAACTTTTACAACTGAATAAATAATTGCCATTTTTGCATGTCGTGGTAATTATTTTTCTTTTTATGTGTAGGTGCCCTAAGATTGTGAAGCACATGCCAGACTGAACTGATAATTGGTAACGAGATCAAAAACTTTTGGAGTTCAACTATGAAAAAGATTGTTGGCTTTTTACAAAGCTCACGTTATTAATAACTCTGCTCCCCAACTCTCACATAATCTTCCAACTAGTTCTGGTGTGATCTTTAACACTCCAAACAATAATAACAACAACATAATAATAATGATAATATGTTCTTCTCAAATGCACCAGTGGCGCCACAAGTGTATATTCCAAATCAAGTACACATGTCGCTTCAAGGGTCTTCACCTAGAATTGATACTAAGATTTTCTACAAAACAAATTTAGCCCAACCCCCTATTCAAGTACATAACAGTGATTCAGTACATATACCCGAACTTAATCTCCCTTATTGGGCTGATTATTGCTTTTATAACATCCCTCCACAAGTGTGACTTATTAATCAGGGCCAATTTCTTGTGCATGATAATAATATGTTTGGTGGCTTTCATTACCTAAACATGAGTAGTAGCTCCATCATGAACTGAAAACCTCAAGTTCAAGCATACCCGAGGCAACAAGAAGATAAGGTATTGTCAAATGATAATTATGCCATATTGGGATTTTCTAACGAAGAGCCACGCCCCAAATTTTTCCAGAAAGGCAAGGAAAGCGAATTTGATGAGGCGATGCCATTATTATCTACTCTCGAACAACACCAATGTAGTATTGATGCTCCATTACTACTTGATGAGGGGTTTACAAGTTTTTTTCCTGGATTGAATGAAATAAGTGTTACCACTCTCCCTGAGTATCCCAACAACACCAACAACATCGAGTTGTACTTCCAATGTACATTGTATGTAAGGTTGTAAACACTTGTTGTTCAACTCTAGTTGGACCTTAAATGTATATTGTATGTAAGGTGGTATACATTTCTTGTGTTGTTTTTGACGTAATTTAACTTTCTACTAATAGAGATTTTAAAATATAGGTAGGATAAATGTTTGAGGTGTAACTAAAAATTCATAAGAATCCTTTATGTTATTTCGTGTTTTATCATACGTTTTACTATTTTATTGTGTTGAAATACGTCTTATAATATAACACATTGTAACTAAGTATAGTTAAAACGAGACACATGGAGTATGCCACTATATCATAGAAAACACAACTTGAGAAACTTATGTCATGAGATTATATGGAACCCTTGCAAGTTTATGCATGGTTCACCTGGAGGCGAAGATTCATTCATTTAATGACTCCCAAATAACTCACTATATAACGTCCAATTTCTCCCTTAAAAGGCCACTTCAACTTGTTCACCACATTTTGGTGGAAGGCCCAAATTTTCATCGGGGTGTTAAATAGTTCTATTTTTTTATTTAATTTAATTTAATTTTCATTATTTTCCTCATATCTATATGTTTATGTAGATACAGTGACCTCATTTCTTTGGGTTACAATCGCCATACTTGTTGCATCGAAAAGAAAATATTGTTGCATCGAAAAGAAAATAAAAAAGGGTTTTTGGTCTCGTGATGCAGATGAAAAGTTTAGGAATTACATTACCAAAAATGGTTGGCGTTGTTAGAGTACCGTTCAAAAACAAGCCGGTGTAATGTTCTTCAATTAAATTGATATGTCTTTTATTTTTATTTGTTTAGCAACAAACATACTTGAATCTTTTGATACACAAGAGTTAATTATCTTATATTATATATTTGGTGGTTTACAAGGTTAAAGGTGTTGAAAGAGTTGTAAACATAGGCAGATAGACTACCCGAGGCCTGATCTAAATAGAGGGGGCTTCACTGACAAAGGAATTAGTGATCTGAATGGCCTCCACGAGCTGTTAGGAAACATGTTAAAAACAACACCATATTAACTATAATAAACTTTTACAACTGAATAAATAATTGCCATTTTTGCATGTCGTGGTAATTATTTTTCTTTTTATGTGTAGGTGCCCTAAGATTGTGAAGCACATGCCAGACTGAACTGATAATTGGTAACGAGATCAAAAACTTTTGGAGTTCAACTATGAAAAAGATTGTTGGCTTTTTACAAAGCTCACGTTATTAATAACTCTGCTCCCCAACTCTCACATAATCTTCCAACTAGTTCTGGTGTGATCTTTAACACTCCAAACAATAATAACAACAACATAATAATAATGATAATATGTTCTTCTCAAATGCACCAGTGGCGCCACAAGTGTATATTCCAAATCAAGTACACATGTCGCTTCAAGGGTCTTCACCTAGAATTGATACTAAGATTTTCTACAAAACAAATTTAGCCCAACCCCCTATTCAAGTACATAACAGTGATTCAGTACATATACCCGAACTTAATCTCCCTTATTGGGCTGATTATTGCTTTTATAACATCCCTCCACAAGTGTGACTTATTAATCAGGGCCAATTTCTTGTGCAAAGTGATAATAATATGTTTGGTGGCTTTCATTACCTAAACATGAGTAGTAGCTCCATCATGAACTGAAAACCTCAAGTTCAAGCATACCCGAGGCAACAAGAAGATAAGGTATTGTCAAATGATAATTATGCCATATTGGGATTTTCTAACGAAGAGCCACGCCCGAAATTTTTCCAGAAAGGCAAGGAAAGCGAATTTGATGAGGCGATGCCATTATTATCTACTCTCGAACAACACCAATGTAGCATTGATGATCCATTACTACTTGATGAGGGGTTTACGAGTTTTTTTCCTGGATTGAATGAAATAAGTGTTACCACTCTCCCTGAGTATCCCAACAACACCAACAACATCGAGTTGTACTTCCAATGTACATTGTATGTAAGGTTGTAAACACTTGTTGTTCAACTCTAGTTGGACCTTAAATGTATATTGTATGTAAGGTGGTATACATTTCTTGTGTTGTTTTTGACGTAATTTAACTTTCTACTAATAGAGATTTTAAAATATAGGTAGGATAAATGTTTGAGGTGTAACTAAAAATTCATAAGAATCCTTTATGTTATTTCGTGTTTTATCATACGTTTTACTATTTTATTGTGTTGAAATACGTCTTATAATATAACACATTGTAACTAAGTATAGTTAAAACGAGACACATGGAGTATGCCACTATATCATAGAAAACACAACTTGAGAAACTTATGTCATGAGATTATATGGAACCCTTGCAAGTTTATGCATGGTTCACCTGGAGGCGAAGATTCATTCATTTAATGACTCCCAAATAACTCACTATATAACGTCCAATTTCTCCCTTAAAAGGCCACTTCAACTTGTTCACCACATTTTGGTGGAAGGCCCAAATTTTCATCGGGGTGTTAAATAGTTCTATTTTTTTATTTAATTTAATTTAATTTTCATTATTTTCCTCATATCTATATGTTTATGTAGATACAGTGACCTCATTTCTTTGGGTTACAATCGCCATACTTGTTGCATCGAAAATAAAATATTGTTGCATCGAAAAGAAAATAAAAAAGGGTTTTTGGTCTCGTGATGCAGATGAAAAGTTCAGGAATTACATTACCAAAAATGGTTGACGTTGTTAGAGTACCGTTCAAAAACAAGCCGATGTACAGTTCTTCAATTAAATTGATATGTCTTTTATTTTTATTTGTTTAGCAACAAACATACTTGAATCTTTTGATACACAAGAGTTAATTATCTTATATTATATATTTGGTGGTTTACAAGGTTAAAGGTGTTGAAAGAGTTGTAAACATAGGCAGATAGACTACCCGAGGCCTGATCTAAATAGAGGGGGCTTCACTGACAAAGGAATTAGTGATCTGAATGGCCTCCACGAGCTGTTAGAAAACATGTTAAAAACAACACCATATTAACTATAATAAACTTTTACCACTGAATAAATAATTGCCATTTTTGCATGTCGTGGTAATTATTTTTCTTTTTATGTGTAGGTGCCCTAAGATTGTGAAGCACATGCCAGACTGAACTGATAATTGGTAACGAGATCAAAAACTTTTGGAGTTCAACTATGAAAAAGATTGTTGGCTTTTTACACAGCTCACGTTATTAATAACTCTGCTCCCCAACTCTCACATAATCTTCCAACTAGTTCTGGTGTGATCTTTAACACTCCAAACAATAATAACAACAACATAATAATAATGATAATATGTTCTTCTCAAATGCACCAGTGGCGCCACAAGTGTATATTCCAAATCAAGTACACATGTCGCTTCAAGGGTCTTCACCTAGAATTGATACTAAGATTTTCTACAAAACAAATTTAGCCCAACCCCCTATTCAAGTACATAACAGTGATTCAGTACATATACCCGAACTTAATCTCCCTTATTGGGCTGATTATTGCTTTTATAACATCCCTCCACAAGTGTGACTTATTAATCAGGGCCAAGTTCTTGTGCAAAGTGATAATAATATGTTTGGTGGCTTTCATTACCTAAACATGAGTAGTAGCTACATCATGAACTCAAAACCTCAAGTTCAAGCATACCCGAGGCAACAAGAAGATAAGGTATTGTCAAATGATAATTATGCCATATTGGGATTTTCTAACGAAGAGCCACGCCCCAAATTTTTCCAGAAAGGCAAGGAAAGCGAATTTGATGAGGCGATGCCATTATTATCTACTCTCGAACAACACCAATGTAGTATTGATGATCCATTACTACTTGATGAGGGGTTTACGAGTTTTTTTCCTGGATTGAATGAAATAAGTGTTACCACTCTCCCTGAGTATCCCAACAACACCAACAACATCGAGTTGTACTTCCAATGTACATTGTATGTAAGGTTGTAAACACTTGTTGTTCAACTCTAGTTGGACCTTAAATGTATATTGTATGTAAGGTGGTATACATTTCTTGTGTTGTTTTTGACGTAATTTAACTTTCTACTAATAGAGATTTTAAAATATAGGTAGGATAAATGTTTGAGGTGTAACTAAAAATTCATAAGAATCCTTTATGTTATTTCGTGTTTTATCATACGTTTTAATATTTTATTGTATTGAAATACGTCATATAATATAACACACAGTAACTAAGTATAGTTAAAACGAGACACATGGAGTATGCCACTATATCATAGAAAACACAACTTGAGAAACTTATGTCATGAGATTATATGGAACCCTTGCAAGTTTATGAACGGTTCACCTGGAGGCGAAGATTCATTCATTTAATGACTCCCAAATAACTCACTATATAACGTCCAATTTCTCCCTTGAAAGGCCACTTCAACTTGTTCACCACATTTTGGTGGAAGGCCCAAATTTTCATCGGGGTGTTAAATAGTTCTATTTTTTTATTTAATTTAATTTAATTTTCATTATTTTCCTCATATCTATATGTTTATGTAGATACAGTGACCTCATTTCTTTGGGTTACAATCGCCATACTTGTTGCATCGAAAAGAAAATATTGTTGCATCGAAAAGAAAATAAAAAAGGGTTTTTGGTCTCGTGATGCAGATGAAAAGTTCAGGAATTACATTACCAAAAATGGTTGACGTTGTTAGAGTACCGTTCAAAAACAAGCCGATGTACAGTTCTTCAATTAAATTGATATGTCTTTTATTTTTATTTGTTTAGCAACAAACATACTTGAATCTTTTGATACACAAGAGTTAATTATCTTATATTATATATTTGGTGGTTTACAAGGTTAAAGGTGTTCAAAGAGTTGTAAACATAGGCAGATAGACTACCCGAGGCCTGATCTAAATAGAGGGGGCTTCACTGACAAAGGAATTAGTGATCTGAATGGCCTCCACGAGCTGTTAGGAAACATGTTAAAAACAACACCATATTAACTATAATAAACTTTTACAACTGAATAAATAATTGCCATTTTTGCATGTCGTGGTAATTATTTTTCTTTTTATGTGTAGGTGCCCTAAGATTGTGAAGCACATGCCAGACTGAACTGATAATTGGTAACGAGATCAAAAACTTTTGGAGTTCAACTATGAAAAAGATTGTTGGCTTTTTACAAAGCTCACGTTATTAATAACTCTGCTCCCCAACTCTCACATAATCTTCCAACTAGTTCTGGTGTGATCTTTAACACTCCAAACAATAATAACAACAACATAATAATAATGATAATATGTTCTTCTCAAATGCACCAGTGGCGCCACAAGTGTATATTCCAAATCAAGTACACATGTCGCTTCAAGGGTCTTCACCTAGAATTGATACTAAGATTTTCTACAAAACAAATTTAGCCCAACCCCCTATTCAAGTACATAACAGTGATTCAGTACATATACCCGAACTTAATCTCCCTTATTGGGCTGATTATTGCTTTTATAACATCCCTCCACAAGTGTGACTTATTAATCAGGGCCAAGTTCATGTGCAAAGTGATAATAATATGTTTGGTGGCTTTCATTACCTAAACATGAGTAGTAGCTCCATCATGAACTCAAAACCTCAAGTTCAAGCATACCCGATGCAACAAGAACATAAGGTATTGTCAAATGATAATTATGCCATATTGGGATTTTCTAACGAAGAGCCACGCCCCAAATTTTTCCAGAAAGGCAAGGAAAGCGAATTTGATGAGGCGATGCCATTATTATCTACTCTCGAACAACACCAATGTAGTATTGATGATCCATTACTACTTGATGAGGGGTTTACGAGTTTTTTTCCTGGATTGAATGAAATAAGTGTTACCACTCTCCCTGAGTATCCCAACAACACCAACAACATCGAGTTGTACTTCCAAAGTACATTGTATGTAAGGTTGTAAACACTTGTTGTTCAACTCTAGTTGGACCTTAAATGTATATTGTATGTAAGGTGGTATACATTTCTTGTGTTGTTTTTGCCGTAATTTAACTTTCTACTAATAGAGATTTTAAAATATAGGTAGGATAAATGTTTGAGGTGTAACTAAAAATTCATAAGAATCCTTTATGTTATTTCGCGTTTTTATCATACGTTTTAATATTTTATTGTATTGAAATACGTCATATAATATAACACACTGTAACTAAGTATAGTTAAAACGAGACACATGGAGTATGCCACTATATCATAGAAAACACAACTTGAGAAACTTACGTCATGAGATTATATGGAACCCTTGCAAGTTTATGAATGGTTCACCTGGAGGCGAAGATTCATTCATTTAATAACTCCCAAATAACTCACTATATAACGTCCAATTTCTCCCTTGAAAGGCCACTTCAACTTGTTCACCACATTTTGGTGGAAGGCCCAAATTTTCATCGGGGTGTTAAATAGTTCTATTTTTTTATTTAATTTAATTTAATTTTCATTATTTTCCTCATATCTATATGTTTATGTAGATACAGTGACCTCATTTCTTTGGGTTACAATCGCCATACTTGTTGCATCGAAAAGAAAATATTGCTGCATCGAAAAGAAAATAAAAAAGGGTTTTTGGTCTCGTGATGCAGATGAAAAGTTCAGGAATTACATTACCAAAAATGGTTGACGTTGTTAGAGTACCGTTCAAAAACAAGCCGATGTACAGTTCTTCAATTAAATTGATATGTCTTTTATTTTTATTTGTTTAGCAACAAACATACTTGAATCTTTTGATACACAAGAGTTAATTATCTTATATTATATATTTGGTGGTTTACAAGGTTAAAGGTGTTGAAAGAGTTGTAAACATAGGCAGATAGACTACCCGAGGCCTGATCTAAATAGAGGGGGCTTCACTGACAAATGAATTAGTGATATGAATGGCCTCCACGAGCTGTTAGGAAACATGTTAAAAACAACACCATATTAACTATAATAAACTTTTACAACTGAATAAATAATTGCCATTTTTGCATGTCGTGGTAATTATTTTTCTTTTTATGTGTAGGTGCCCTAAGAATGTCAAGCACATGCCAGACTGAACTGATAATTGGTAACGAGATCAAAAACTTTTGGAGTTCAACTATGAAAAAGATTGTTGGCTTTTTACAAAGCTCACGTTATTAACAACTCTGCTCCCCAACTCTCACATAATCTTCCAACTAGTTCTGGTGTGATCTTTAACACTCCAAACAATAATAACAACAACATAATAATAATGATAATATGTTCTTCTCAAATGCACCAGTGGCGCCACAAGTGTATATTCCAAATCAAGTACACATGTCGCTTCAAGGGTCTTCACCTAGAATTGATACTAAGATTTTCTACAAAACAAATTTAGCCCAACCCCCTATTCAAGTACATAACAGTGATTCAGTACATATATCCGAACTTAATCTCCCTTATTGGGCTGATTATTGCTTTTATAACATCCTTCCACAAGTGTGACTTATTAATCAGGGCCAAGTTCTTGTGCAAAGTGATAATAATATGTTTGGTGGCTTTCATTACCTAAACATGAGTAGTAGCTCCATCATGAACTGAAAACCTCAAGTTCAAGCATACCCGAGGCAACAAGAAGATAAGGTATTGTCAAATGATAATTATGCCATATTGGGATTTTCTAACGAAGAGCCACGCCCCAAATTTTTCCAGAAAGGCAAGGAAAGCGAATTTGATGAGGCGATGCCATTATTATCTACTCTCGAACAACACCAATGTAGTATTGATGATCCATTACTACTTGATGAGGGGTTTACGAGGTTTTTTCCTGGATTGAATGAAATAAGTGTTACCACTCTCCCTGAGTATCCCAACAACACCAACAACATCGAGTTGTACTTCCAATGTACATTGTATGTAAGGTTGTAAACACTTGTTGTTCAACTCTAGTTGGACCTTAAATGTATATTGTATGTAAGGTGGTATACATTTCTTGTGTTGTTTTTGACGTAATTTAACTTTCTACTAATAGAGATTTTAAAATATAGGTAGGATAAATGTTTGAGGTGTAACTAAAAATTCATAAGAATCCTTTATGTTATTTCGCGTTTTATCATACGTTTTAATATTTTATTGTATTGAAATACGTCATATAATATAACACACTGTAACTAAGTATAGTTAAAACGAGACACATGGAGTATGCCACTATATCATAGAAAACACAACTTGAGAAACTTATGTCATGAGATTATATGGAACCCTTGCAAGTTTATGAATGGTTCACCTGGAGGCGAAGATTCATTCATTTAATGACTCCCAAATAACTCACTATATAACGTCCAATTTCTCCCTTGAAAGGCCACTTCAACTTGTTCACCACATTTTGGTGGAAGGCCCAAATTTTCATCGGGGTGTTAAATAGTTCTATTTTTTTATTTAATTTAATTTAATTTTCATTATTTTCCTCATATCTATATGTTTATGTAGATACAGTGACCTCATTTCTTTGGGTTACAATCGCCATACTTGTTGCATCGAAAAGAAAATATTGTTGCATCGAAAAGAAAATAAAAAAGGGTTTTTGGTCTCGTGATGCAGATGAAAAGTTCAGGAATTACATTACCAAAAATGGTTGACGTTGTTAGAGTACCGTTCAAAAACAAGCCGATGTACAGTTCTTCAATTAAATTGATATGTCTTTTATTTTTATTTGTTTAGCAACAAACATACTTGAATCTTTTGATACACAAGAGTTAATTATCTTATATTATATATTTGGTGGTTTACAAGGTTAAAGGTGTTGAAAGAGTTGTAAACATAGGCAGATAGACTACCCGAGGCCTGATCTAAATAGAGGGGCCTTCACTGACAAATGAATTAGTGATCTGAATGGCCTCCACGAGCTGTTAGGAAACATGTTAAAAACAACACCATATTAACTATAATAAACTTTTACAACTGAATAAATAATTGCCATTTTTGCATGTCGTGGTAATTATTTTTCTTTTTATGTGTAGGTGCCCTAAGAATGTGAAGCACATGCCAGACTGAACTGATAATTGGTAACGAGATCAAAAACTTTTGGAGTTCAACTATGAAAAAGATTGTTGACTTTTTACAAAGCTCACGTTATTAATAACTCTGCTCCCCAACTCTCACATAATCTTCCAACTAGTTCTGGTGTGATCTTTAACACTCCAAACAATAATAACAACAACATAATAATAATGATAATATGTTCTTCTCAAATGCACCAGTGGCGCCACAAGTGTATATTCCAAATCAAGTACACATGTCGCTTCAAGGGTCTTCACCTAGAATTGATACTAAGATTTTCTACAAAACAAATTTAGCCCAACCCCCTATTCAAGTACATAACAGTGATTCAGTACATATACCCGAACTTAATCTCCCTTATTGGGCTGATTATTGCTTTTATAACATCCCTCCACAAGTGTGACTTATTAATCAGGGCCAAGTTCTTGTGCAAAGTGATAATAATATGTTTGGTGGCTTTCATTACCTAAACATGAGTAGTAGCTCCATCATGAACTAAAAACCTCAAGTTCAAGCATACCCGAGGCAACAAGAAGATAAGGTATTGTCAAATGATAATTATGCCATATTGGGATTTTCTAACGAAGAGCCACGCCCCAAATTTTTCCAGAAAGGCAAGGAAAGCGAATTTGATGAGGCGATGCCATTATTATCTACTCTCGAACAACACCAATGTAGTATTGATGATCCATTACTACTTGATGAGGGGTTTACGAGTTTTTTTCCTGGATTGAATGAAATAAGTGTTACCACTCTCCCTGAGTATCCCAACAACACCAACAACATCGAGTTGTACTTCCAATGTACATTGTATGTAAGGTTGTAAACACTTGTTGTTCAACTCTAGTTGGACCTTAAATGTATATTGTATGTAAGGTGGTATACATTTCTTGTGTTGTTTTTGACGTAATTTAACTTTCTACTAATAGAGATTTTAAAATATAGGTAGGATAAATGTTTGAGGTGTAACTAAAAATTCATAAGAATCCTTTATGTTATTTCGCGTTTTATCATACGTTTTAATATTTTATTGTATTGAAATACGTCATATAATATAACACACTGTAACTAAGTATAGTTAAAACGAGACACATGGAGTATGCCACTATATCATAGAAAACACAACTTGAGAAACTTATGTCATGAGATTATATGGAACCCTTGCAAGTTTATGAATGGTTCACCTGGAGGCGAAGATTCATTCATTTAATGACTCCCAAATAACTCACTATATAACGTCCAATTTCTCCCTTGAAAGGCCACTTCAACTTGTTCACCACATTTTGGTGGAAGGCCCAAATTTTCATCGGGGTGTTAAATAGTTCTATTTTTTTATTTAATTTAATTTAATTTTCATTATTTTCCTCATATCTATATGTTTATGTAGATACAGTGACCTCATTTCTTTGGGTTACAATCGCCATACTTGTTGCATCGAAAAGAAAATATTGTTGCATCGAAAAGAAAATAAAAAAGGGTTTTTGGTCTCGTGATGCAGATGAAAAGTTCAGGAATTACATTACCAAAAATGGTTGACGTTGTTAGAGTACCGTTCAAAAACAAGCCGATGTACAGTTCTTCAATTAAATTGATATGTCTTTTATTTTTATTTGTTTAGCAACAAACATACTTGAATCTTTTGATACACAAGAGTTAATTATCTTATATTATATATCTGGTGGTTTACAAGGTTAAAGGTGTTGAAAGAGTTGTAAACATAGGCAGATAGACTACCCGAGGCCTGATCTAAATAGAGGGGGCTTCACTGACAAAGGAATTAGTGATCTGAATGGCCTCCACGAGCTGTTAGGAAACATGTTAAAAACAACACCATATTAACTATAATAAACTTTTACAACTGAATAAATAATTGCCATTTTTGCATGTCGTGGTAATTATTTTTCTTTTTATGTGTAGGTGCCCTAAGATTGTGAAGCACATGCCAGACTGAACTGATAATTGGTAACGAGATCAAAAACTTTTGGAGTTCAACTATGAAAAAGATTGTTGGCTTTTTACAAAGCTCACGTTATTAATAACTCTGCTCCCCAACTCTCACATAATCTTCCAACTAGTTCTGGTGTGATCTTTAACACTCCAAACAATAATAACAACAACATAATAATAATGATAATATGTTCTTCTCAAATGCACCAGTGGCGCCACAAGTGTATATTCCAAATCAAGTACACATGTCGCTTCAAGGGTCTTCACCTAGAATTGATACTAAGATTTTCTACAAAACAAATTTAGCCCAACCCCCTATTCAAGTACATAACAGTGATTCAGTACATATACCCGAACTTAATCTCCCTTATTGGGCTGATTATTGCTTTTATAACATCCCTCCACAAGTGTGACTTATTAATCAGGGCCAAGTTCTTGTGCAAAGTGATAATAATATGTTTGGTGGCTTTCATTACCTAAACATGAGTAGTAGCTACATCATGAACTCAAAACCTCAAGTTCAGGCATACCCGAGGCAACAAGAAGATAAGGTATTGTCAAATGATAATTATGCCATATTGGGATTTTCTAACGAAGAGCCACGCCCCAAATTTTTCCAGAAAGGCAAGGAAAGCGAATTTGATGAGGCGATGCCATTATTATCTACTCTCGAACAACACCAATGTAGTATTGATGATCCATTACTACTTGATGAGGGGTTTACGAGTTTTTTTCCTGGATTGAATGAAATAAGTGTTACCACTCTCCCTGAGTATCCCAACAACACCAACAACATCGAGTTGTACTTCCAATGTACATTGTATGTAAGGTTGTAAACACTTGTTGTTCAACTCTAGTTGGACCTTAAATGTATATTGTATGTAAGGTGGTATACATTTCTTGTGTTGTTTTTGACGTAATTTAACTTTCTACTAATAGAGATTTTAAAATATAGGTAGGATAAATGTCTGAGGTGTAACTAAAAATTCATAAGAATCCTTTATGTTATTTCGTGTTTTATCATACGTTTTAATATTTTATTGTATTGAAATACGTCATATAATATAACACACTGTAACTAAGTATAGTTAAAACGAGACACATGGAGTATGCCACTATATCATAGAAAACACAACTTGAGAAACTTATGTCATGAGATTATATGGAACCCTTGCAAGTTTATGAATGGTTCACCTGGAGGCGAAGATTCATTCATTTAATGACTCCCAAATAACTCACTATATAACGTCCAATTTCTCCCTTGAAAGGCCACTTCAACTTGTTCACCACATTTTGGTGGAAGGCCCAAATTTTCATCGGGGTGTTAAATAGTTCTATTTTTTTATTTAATTTAATTTAATTTTCATTATTTTCCTCATATCTATATGTTTATGTAGATACAGTGACCTCATTTCTTTGGGTTACAATCGCCATACTTGTTGCATCGAAAAGAAAATATTGTTGCATCGAAAAGAAAATAAAAAAGGGTTTTTGGTCTCGTGATGCAGATGAAAAGTTCAGGAATTACATTACCAAAAATGGTTGACGTTGTTAGAGTACCGTTCAAAAACAAGCCGATGTATAGTTCTTCAATTAAATTGATATGTCTTTTATTTTTATTTGTTTAGCAACAAACATACTTGAATCTTTTGATACACAAGAGTTAATTATCTTATATTATATATTTGGTGGTTTACAAGGTTAAAGGTGTTGAAAGAGTTGTAAACATAGGCAGATAGACTACCCGAGGCCTGATCTAAATAGAGGGGGCTTCACTGACAAAGGAATTAGTGATCTGAATGGCCTCCACGAGCTGTTAGGAAACATGTTAAAAACAACACCATATTAACTATAATAAACTTTTACAACTGAATAAATAATTGCCATTTTTGCATGTCGTGGTAATTATTTTTCTTTTTATGTGTAGGTGCCCTAAGATTGTGAAGCACATGCCAGACTGAACTGATAATTGGTAACGAGATCAAAAACTTTTGGAGTTCAACTATGAAAAAGATTGTTGGCTTTTTACAAAGCTCACGTTATTAATAACTCTGCTCCCCAACTCTCACATAATCTTCCAACTAGTTCTGGTGTGATCTTTAACACTCCAAACAATAATAACAACAACATAATAATAATGATAATATGTTCTTCTCAAATGCACCAGTGGCGCCACAAGTGTATATTCCAAATCAAGTACACATGTCGCTTCAAGGGTCTTCACCTAGAATTGATACTAAGATTTTCTACAAAACAAATTTAGCCCAACCCCCTATTCAAGTACATAACAGTGATTCAGTACATATACCCGAACTTAATCTCCCTTATTGGGCTGATTATTGCTTTTATAACATCCCTCCACAAGTGTGACTTATTAATCAGGGCCAAGTTCTTGTGCAAAGTGATAATAATATGTTTGGTGGCTTTCATTACCTAAACATGAGTAGTAGCTCCATCATGAACTCAAAACCTCAAGTTCAAGCATACCCGATGCAACAAGAAGATAAGGTATTGTCAAATGATAATTATGCCATATTGGGATTTTCTAACGAAGAGCCACGCCCCAAATTTTTCCAGAAAGGCAAGGAAAGCGAATTTGATGAGGCGATGCCATTATTATCTACTCTCGAACAACACCAATGTAGTATTGATGATCCATTACTACTTGATGAGGGGTTTACGAGTTTTTTTCCTGGATTGAATGAAATAAGTGTTACCACTCTCCCTGAGTATCCCAACAACACCAACAACATCGAGTTGTACTTCCAATGTACATTGTATGTAAGGTTGTAAACACTTGTTGTTCAACTCTAGTTGGACCTTAAATGTATATTGTATGTAAGGTGGTATACATTTCTTGTGTTGTTTTTGCCGTAATTTAACTTTCTACTAATAGAGATTTTAAAATATAGGTAGGATAAATGTTTGAGGTGTAACTAAAAATTCATAAGAATCCTTTATGTTATTTCGCGTTTTATCATACGTTTTAATATTTTATTGTATTGAAATACGTCATATAATATAACACACTGTAACTAAGTATAGTTAAAACGAGACACATGGAGTATGCCACTATATCATAGAAAACACAACTTGAGAAACTTATGTCATGAGATTATATGGAACCCTTGCAAGTTTATGAATGGTTCACCTGGAGGCGAAGATTCATTCATTTAATGACTCCCAAATAACTCACTATATAACGTCCAATTTCTCCCTTGAAAGGCCACTTCAACTTGTTCACCACATTTTGGTGGAAGGCCCAAATTTTCATCGGGGTATTAAATAGTTCTATTTTTTTATTTAATTTAATTTAATTTTCATTATTTTCCTCATATCTATATGTTTATGTAGATACAGTGACCTCATTTCTTTGGGTTACAATTGCCATACTTGTTGCATCGAAAAGAAAATATTGTTGCATCGAAAAGAAAATAAAAAAGGGTTTTTGGTCTCGTGATGCAGATGAAAAGTTCAGGAATTACATTACCAAAAATGGTTGACGTTGTTAGAGTACCGTTCAAAAACAAGCCGATGTACAGTTCTTCAATTAAATTGATATGTCTTTTATTTTTATTTGTTTAGCAACAAACATACTTGAATCTTTTGATATACAAGAGTTAATTATCTTATATTATATATTTGGTGGTTTACAAGGTTAAAGGTGTTGAAAGAGTTGTAAACATAGGCAGATAGACTACCCGAGGCCTGATCTAAATAGAGGGGGCTTCACTGACAAATGAATTAGTGATCTGAATGGCCTCCACGAGCTGTTAGGAAACATGTTAAAAACAACACCATATTAACTATAATAAACTTTTACAACTGAATAAATAATTGCCATTTTTGCATGTCGTGGTAATTATTTTTCTTTTTATGTGTAGGTGCCCTAAGAATGTGAAGCACATGCCAGACTGAACTGATAATTGGTAACGAGATCAAAAACTTTTGGAGTTCAACTATGAAAAAGATTGTTGGCTTTTTACAAAGCTCACGTTATTAATAACTCTTCTCCCCAACTCTCACATAATCTTCCAACTAGTTCTGGTGTGATCTTTAACACTCCAAACAATAATAACAACAACATAATAATAATGATAATATGTTCTTCTCAAATGCACCAGTGGCGCCACAAGTGTATATTCCAAATCAAGTACACATGTCGCTTCAAGGGTCTTCACCTAGAATTGATACTAAGATTTTCTACAAAACAAATTTAGCCCAACCCCCTATTCAAGTACATAACAGTGATTCAGTACATATACCCAAACTTAATCTCCCTTATTGGGCTGATTATTGCTTTTATAACATCCCTCCACAAGTGTGACTTATTAATCAGGGCCAAGTTCTTGTGCAAAGTGATAATAATATGTTTGGTGGCTTTCATTACCTAAACATGAGTAGTAGCTCCATCATGAACTCAAAACCTCAAGTTCAAGCATACCCGATGCAACAAGAACATAAGGTATTGTCAAATGATAATTATGCCATATTGGGATTTTCTAACGAAGAGCCACGCCCCAAATTTTTCCAGAAAGGTAAGGAAAGCGATTTTGATGAGGCGATGCCATTATTATCTACTCTCGAACAACACCAATGTAGTATTGATGATCCATTACTACTTGATGAGGGGTTTACGAGTTTTTTTCCTGGATTAAATGAAATAAGTGTTACCACTCTCCCTGAGTATCCCAACAACACCAACAACATCGAGTTGTACTTCCAATGTACATTGTATGTAAGGTTGTAAACACTTGTTGTTCAACTCTAGTTGGACCTTAAATGTATATTGTATGTAAGGTGGTATACATTTCTTGTGTTGTTTTTGACGTAATTTAACTTTCTACTAATAGAGATTTTAAAATATAGGTAGGATAAATGTTTGAGGTGTAACTAAAAATTCATAAGAATCCTTTACGTTATTTCGTGTTTTATCATACGTTTTAATATTTTATTGTATTGAAATACGTCATATAATATAACACACTGTAACTAAGTATAGTTAAAACGAGACACATGGAGTATGCCACTATATCATAGAAAACACAACTTGAGAAACTTATGTCATGAGATTATATGGAACCCTTGCAAGTTTATGAATGGTTCACCTGGAGGCGAAGATTCATTCATTTAATGACTCCCAAATAACTCACTATATAACGTCCAATTTCTCCCTTGAAAGGCCACTTCAACTTGTTCACCACATTTTGGTGGAAGGCCCAAATTTTCATCGGGGTGTTAAATAGTTCTATTTTTTTATTTAATTTAATTTAATTTTCATGATTTTCCTCATATCTATATGTTTATGTAGATACAGTGACCTCATTTCTTTGGGTTACAATCGCCATACTTGTTGCATCGAAAAGAAAATATTGTTGCATCGAAAAGAAAATAAAAAAGGGTTTTTGGTCTCGTGATGCAGATGAAAAGTTCAGGAATTACATTACCAAAAATGGTTGACGTTGTTAGAGTACCGTTCAAAAACAAGCCGATGTACAGTTCTTCAATTAAATTGATATGTCTTTTATTTTTATTTGTTTAGCAACAAACATACTTGAATCTTTTGATACACAAGAGTTAATTATCTTATATTATATATTTGGTGGTTTACAAGGTTAAAGGTGTTGAAAGAGTTGTAAACATAGGCAGATAGACTACCCGAGGCCTGATCTAAATAGAGGGGGCTTCACTGACAAATGAATTAGTGATCTGAATGGCCTCCACGAGCTGTTAGGAAACATGTTAAAAACAACACCATATTAACTATAATAAACTTTTACAACTGAATAAATAATTGCCATTTTTGCATGTCGTGGTAATTATTTTTCTTTTTATGTGTAGGTGCCCTAAGAATGTGAAGCACATGCCAGACTGAACTGATAATTGGTAACGAGATCAAAAACTTTTGGAGTTCAACTATGAAAAAGATTGTTGGCTTTTTACAAAGCTCACGTTATTAATAACTCTGCTCCCCAACTCTCACATAATCTTCCAACTAGTTCTGGTGTGATCTTTAACACTCCAAACAATAATAACAACAACATAATAATAATGATAATATGTTCTTCTCAAATGCACCAGTGGCGCCACAAGTGTATATTCCAAATCAAGTACACATGTCGCTTCAAGGGTCTTCACCTAGAATTGATACTAAGATTTTCTACAAAACAAATTTAGCCCAACCCCCTATTCAAGTACATAACAGTGATTCAGTACATATACCCAAACTTAATCTCCCTTATTGGGCTGATTATTGCTTTTATAACATCCCTCCACAAGTGTGACTTATTAATCAGGGCCAAGTTCTTGTGCAAAGTGATAATAATATGTTTGGTGGCTTTCATTACCTAAAATGAGTAGTAGCTCCATCATGAACTCAAAACCTCAAGTTCAAGCATACCCGATGCAACAAGAACATAAGGTATTGTCAAATGATAATTATGCCATATTGGGATTTTCTAACGAAGAGCCACGCCCCAAATTTTTCCAGAAAGGTAAGGAAAGCGAATTTGATGAGGCGATGCCATTATTATCTACTCTCGAACAACACCAATGTAGTATTGATGATCCATTACTACTTGATGAGGGGTTTACGAGTTTTTTTCCTGGATTGAATGAAATAAGTGTTACCACTCTCCCTGAGTATCCCAACAACACCAACAACATCGAGTTGTACTTCCAATGTACATTGTATGTAAGGTTGTAAACACTTGTTGTTCAACTCTAGTTGGACCTTAAATGTATATTGTATGTAAGGTGGTATACATTTCTTGTGTTGTTTTTGACGTAATTTAACTTTCTACTAATAGAGATTTTAAAATATAGGTAGGATAAATGTTTGAGGTGTAACTAAAAATTCATAAGAATCCTTTATGTTATTTCGTGTTTTATCATACGTTTTAATATTTTATTGTATTGAAATACGTCATATAATATAACACACTGTAACTAAGTATAGTTAAAACGAGACACATGGAGGATGCCACTATATCATAGAAAAGACAACTTGAGAAACTTATGTCATGAGATTATATGGAACCCTTGCAAGTTTATGAATGGTTCACCTGGAGGCGAAGATTCATTCATTTAATGACTCCCAAATAACTCACTATATAACGTCCAATTTCTCCCTTGAAAGGCCACTTCAACTTGTTCACCACATTTTGGTGGAAGGCCCAAATTTTCATCGGGGTGTTAAATAGTTCTATTTTTTTATTTAATTTAATTTAATTTTCATTATTTTCCTCATATCTATATGTTTATGTAGATACAGTGACCTCATTTCTTTGGGTTACAATCGCCATACTTGTTGCATCGAAAAGAAAATATTGTTGCATCGAAAAGAAAATAAAAAAGGGTTTTTGGTCTCGTGATGCAGATGAAAAGTTCAGGAATTACATTACCAAAAATGGTTGACGTTGTTAGAGTACCGTTCAAAAACAAGCCGATGTACAGTTCTTCAATTAAATTGATATGTCTTTTATTTTTATTTGTTTAGCAACAAACATACTTGAATCTTTTGATACACAAGAGTTAATTATCTTATATTATATATTTGGTGGTTTACAAGGTTAAAGGTGTTGAAAGAGTTGTAAACATAGGCAGATAGACTACCCGAGGCCTGATCTAAATAGAGGGGGCTTCACTGACAAATGAATTAGAGATCTGAATGGCCTCCACGAGCTGTTAGGAAACATGTTAAAAACAACACCATATTAACTATAATAAACTTTTACAACTGAATAAATAATTGCCATTTTTGCATGTCGTGGTAATTATTTTTCTTTTTATGTGTAGGTGCCCTAAGAATGTGAAGCACATGCCAGACTGAACTGATAATTGGTAACGAGATCAAAAACTTTTGGAGTTCAACTATGAAAAAGATTGTTGGCTTTTTACAAAGCTCACGTTATTAATAACTCTGCTCCCCAACTCTCACATAATCTTCCAACTAGTTCTGGTGTGATCTTTAACACTCCAAACAATAATAACAACAACATAATAATAATGATAATATGTTCTTCTCAAATGCACCAGTGGCGCCACAAGTGTATATTCCAAATCAAGTACACATGTCGCTTCAAGGGTCTTCACCTAGAATTGATACTAAGATTTTCTACAAAACAAATTTAGCCCAACCCCCTATTCAAGTACATAACAGTGATTCAGTACATATACCCAAACTTAATCTCCCTTATTGGGCTGATTATTGCTTTTATAACATCCCTCCACAAGTGTGACTTATTAATCAGGGCCAAGTTCTTGTGCAAAGTGATAATAATATGTTTGGTGGCTTTCATTACCTAAAATGAGTAGTAGCTCCATCATGAACTCAAAACCTCAAGTTCAAGCATACCCGATGCAACAAGAACATAAGGTATTGTCAAATGATAATTATGCCATATTGGGATTTTCTAACGAAGAGCCACGCCCCAAATTTTTCCAGAAAGGTAAGGAAAGCGAATTTGATGAGGCGATGCCATTATTATCTACTCTCGAACAACACCAATGTAGTATTGATGATCCATTACTACTTGATGAGGGGTTTACGAGTTTTTTTCCTGGATTGAATGAAATAAGTGTTACCACTCTCCCTGAGTATCCCAACAACACCAACAACATCGAGTTGTACTTCCAATGTACATTGTATGTAAGGTTGTAAACACTTGTTGTTCAACTCTAGTTGGACCTTAAATGTATATTGTATGTAAGGTGGTATACATTTCTTGTGTTGTTTTTGACGTAATTTAACTTTCTACTAATAGAGATTTTAAAATATAGGTAGGATAAATGTTTGAGGTGTAACTAAAAATTCATAAGAATCCTTTATGTTATTTCGTGTTTTATCATACGTTTTAATATTTTATTGTATTGAAATACGTCATATAATATAACACACTGTAACTAAGTATAGTTAAAACGAGACACATGGAGGATGCCACTATATCATAGAAAAGACAACTTGAGAAACTTATGTCATGAGATTATATGGAACCCTTGCAAGTTTATGAATGGTTCACCTGGAGGCGAAGATTCATTCATTTAATGACTCCCAAATAACTCACTATATAACGTCCAATTTCTCCCTTGAAAGGCCACTTCAACTTGTTCACCACATTTTGGTGGAAGGCCCAAATTTTCATCGGGGTGTTAAATAGTTCTATTTTTTTATTTAATTTAATTTAATTTTCATTATTTTCCTCATATCTATATGTTTATGTAGATACAGTGACCTCATTTCTTTGGGTTACAATCGCCATACTTGTTGCATCGAAAAGAAAATATTGTTGCATCGAAAAGAAAATAAAAAAGGGTTTTTGGTCTCGTGATGCAGATGAAAAGTTCAGGAATTACATTACCAAAAATGGTTGACGTTGTTAGAGTACCGTTCAAAAACAAGCCGATGTACAGTTCTTCAATTAAATTGATATGTCTTTTATTTTTATTTGTTTAGCAACAAACATACTTGAATCTTTTGATACACAAGAGTTAATTATCTTATATTATATATTTGGTGGTTTACAAGGTTAAAGGTGTTCAAAGAGTTGTAAACATAGGCAGATAGACTACCCGAGGCCTGATCTAAATAGAGGGGGCTTCACTGACAAATGAATTAGTGATCTAAATGGCCTCCACGAGCTGTTAGGAAACATGTTAAAAACAACACCATATTAACTATAATAAACTTTTACAACTGAATAAATAATTGCCATTTTTGCATGTCGTGGTAATTATTTTTCTTTTTATGTGTAGGTGCCCTAAGAATGTGAAGCACATGCCAGACGGAACTGATAATTGGTAACGAGATCAAAAACTTTTGGAGTTCAACTATGAAAAAGATTGTTGGCTTTTTACAAAGCTCACGTTATTAATAACTCTGCTCCCCAACTCTCACATAATCTTCCAACTAGTTCTGGTGTGATCTTTAACACTCCAAACAATAATAACAACAACATAATAATAATGATAATATGTTCTTCTCAAATGCACCAGTGGCGCCACAAGTGTATATTCCAAATCAAGTACACATGTCGCTTCAAGGGTCTTCACCTAGAATTGATACTAAGATTTTCTACAAAACAAATTTAGCCCAACCCCCTATTCAAGTACATAACAGTGATTCAGTACATATACCCAAACTTAATCTCCCTTATTGGGCTGATTATTGCTTTTATAACATCCCTCCACAAGTGTGACTTATTAATCAGGGCCAAGTTCTTGTGCAAAGTGATAATAATATGTTTGGTGGCTTTCATTACCTAAAATGAGTAGTAGCTCCATCATGAACTCAAAACCTCAAGTTCAAGCATACCCGATGCAACAAGAACATAAGGTATTGTCAAATGATAATTATGCCATATTGGGATTTTCTAACGAAGAGCCACGCCCCAAATTTTTCCAGAAAGGTAAGGAAAGCGAATTTGATGAGGCGATGCCATTATTATCTACTCTCGAACAACACCAATGTAGTATTGATGATCCATTACTACTTGATGAGGGGTTTACGAGTTTTTTTCCTGGATTGAATGAAATAAGTGTTACCACTCTCCCTGAGTATCCCAACAACACCAACAACATCGAGTTGTACTTCCAATGTACATTGTATGTAAGGTTGTAAACACTTGTTGTTCAACTCTAGTTGGACCTTAAATGTATATTGTATGTAAGGTGGTATACATTTCTTGTGTTGTTTTTG
The DNA here is from genome assembly GCA_948329865.1 of Linaria vulgaris. Taxonomy (NCBI): domain Eukaryota; kingdom Viridiplantae; phylum Streptophyta; class Magnoliopsida; order Lamiales; family Plantaginaceae; genus Linaria; species Linaria vulgaris. Next base: position 29,343,577 of record OX415252.1, read on the forward strand.
ACGTAATTTAACTTTCTACTAATAGAGATTTTAAAATATAGGTAGGATAAATGTTTGAGGTGTAACTAAAAATTCATAAGAATCCTTTATGTTATTTCGTGTTTTATCATACGTTTTAATATTTTATTGTATTGAAATACGTCATATAATATAACACACTGTAACTAAGTATAGTTAAAACGAGACACATGGAGGATGCCACTATATCATAGAAAAGACAACTTGAGAAACTTATGTCATGAGATTATATGGAACCCTTGCAAGTTTATGAATGGTTCACCTGGAGGCGAAGATTCATTCATTTAATGACTCCCAAATAACTCACTATATAACGTCCAATTTCTCCCTTGAAAGGCCACTTCAACTTGTTCACCACATTTTGGTGGAAGGCCCAAATTTTCATCGGGGTGTTAAATAGTTCTATTTTTTTATTTAATTTAATTTAATTTTCATTATTTTCCTCATATCTATATGTTTATGTAGATACAGTGACCTCATTTCTTTGGGTTACAATCGCCATACTTGTTGCATCGAAAAGAAAATATTGTTGCATCGAAAAGAAAATAAAAAAGGGTTTTTGGTCTCGTGATGCAGATGAAAAGTTCAGGAATTACATTACCAAAAATGGTTGACGTTGTTAGAGTACCGTTCAAAAACAAGCCGATGTACAGTTCTTCAATTAAATTGATATGTCTTTTATTTTTATTTGTTTAGCAACAAACATACTTGAATCTTTTGATACACAAGAGTTAATTATCTTATATTATATATTTGGTGGTTTACAAGGTTAAAGGTGTTCAAAGAGTTGTAAACATAGGCAGATAGACTACCCGAGGCCTGATCTAAATAGAGGGGGCTTCACTGACAAATGAATTAGTGATCTAAATGGCCTCCACGAGCTGTTAGGAAACATGTTAAAAACAACACCATATTAAATATAATAAACTTTTACAACTGAATAAATAATTGCCATTTTTGCATGTCGTGGTAATTATTTTTCTTTTTATGTGTAGGTGCCCTAAGAATGTGAAGCACATGCCAGACTGAACTGATAATTGGTAACGAGATCAAAAACTTTTGGAGTTCAACTATGAAAAAGATTGTTGGCTTTTTACAAAGCTCACGTTATTAATAACTCTGCTCCCCAACTCTCACATAATCTTCCAACTAGTTCTGGTGTGATCTTTAACACTCCAAACAATAATAACAACAACATAATAATAATGATAATATGTTCTTCTCAAATGCACCAGTGGCGCCACAAGTGTATATTCCAAATCAAGTACACATGTCGCTTCAAGGGTCTTCACCTAGAATGATACTAAGATTTTCTACAAAACAAATTTAGCCCAACCCCCTATTCAAGTACATAACAGTGATTCAGTACATATACCCAAACTTAATCTCCCTTATTGGGCTGATTATTGCTTTTATAACATCCCTCCACAAGTGTGACTTATTAATCAGGGCCAAGTTCTTGTGCAAAGTGATAATAATATGTTTGGTGGCTTTCATTACCTAAAATGAGTAGTAGCTCCATCATGAACTCAAAACCTCAAGTTCAAGCATACCCGATGCAACAAGAACATAAGGTATTGTCAAATGATAATTATGCCATATTGGGATTTTCTAACGAAGAGCCACGCCCCAAATTTTTCCAGAAAGGTAAGGAAAGCGAATTTGATGAGGCGATGCCATTATTATCTACTCTCGAACAACACCAATGTAGTATTGATGATCCATTACTACTTGATGAGGGGTTTACGAGTTTTTTTCCTGGATTGAATGAAATAAGTGTTACCACTCTCCCTGAGTATCCTAACAACAACAACAACATCGAGTTGTACTTCCAATGTACATTGTATGTAAGGTTGTAAACACTTGTTGTTCAACTCTAGTTGGACCTTAAATGTATATTGTATGTAAGGTGGTATACATTTCTTGTGTTGTTTTTGACGTAATTTAACTTTCTACTAATAGAGATTTTAAAATATAGGTAGGATAAATGTTTGAGGTGTAACTAAAAATTCATAAGAATCCTTTATGTTATTTCGTGTTTTATCATACGTTTTAATATTTTATTGTATTGAAATACGTCATATAATATAACACACTGTAACTAAGTATAGTTAAAACGAGACACATGGAGGATGCCACTATATCATAGAAAAGACAACTTGAGAAACTTATGTCATGAGATTATATGGAACCCTTGCAAGTTTATGAATGGTTCACCTGGAGGCGAAGATTCATTCATTTAATGACTACCAAATAACTCACTATATAACGTCCAATTTCTCCCTTGAAAGGCCACTTCAACTTGTTCACCACATTTTGGTGGAAGGCCCAAATTTTCATCGGGGTGTTAAATAGTTCTATTTTTTTATTTAATTTAATTAAATTTTCATTATTTTCCTCATATCTATATGTTTATGTAGATACAGTGACCTCATTTCTTTGGGTTACAATCGCCATACTTGTTGCATCGAAAAGAAAATATTGTTGCATCGAAAAGAACATAAAAAAGGGTTTTTGGTCTCGTGATGCAGATGAAAAGTTCAGGAATTACATTACCAAAAATGGTTGACGTTGTTAGAGTACCGTTCAAAAACAAGCCGATGTACAGTTCTTCAATTAAATTGATATGTCTTTTATTTTTATTTGTTTAGCAACAAACATACTTGAATCTTTTGATACACAAGAGTTAATTATCTTATATTATATATTTGGTGGTTTACAAGGTTAAAGGTGTTGAAAGAGTTGTAAACATAGGCAGATAGACTACCCGAGGCCTGATCTAAATAGAGGGGGCGTCACTGACAAATGAATTAGTGATCTAAATGGCCTCCACGAGCTGTTAGGAAACATGTTAAAAACAACACCATATTAACTATAATAAACTTTTACAACTGAATAAATAATTGCCATTTTTGCATGTCGTGGTAATTATTTTTCTTTTTATGTGTAGGTGCCCTAAGATTGTGAAGCACATGCCAGACTGAACTGATAATTGGTAACGAGATCAAAAACTTTTGGAGTTCAACTATGAAAAAGATTGTTGGCTTTTTACAAAGCTCACGTTATTAATAACTCTGCTCCCCAACTCTCACATAATCTTCCAACTAGTTCTGGTGTGATCTTTAACACTCCAAACAATAATAACAACAACATAATAATAATGATAATATGTTCTTCTCAAATGCACCAGTGGCGCCACAAGTGTATATTCCAAATCAAGTACACATGTCGCTTCAAGGGTCTTCACCTAGAATTGATACTAAGATTTTCTACAAAACAAATTTAGCCCAACCCCCTATTCAAGTACATAACAGTGATTCAGTACATATACCCAAACTTAATCTCCCTTATTGGGCTGATTATTGCTTTTATAACATCCCTCCACATGTGTGACTTATTAATCAGGGCCAAGTTCTTGTGCAAAGTGATAATAATATGTTTGGTGGCTTTCATTACCTAAACATGAGTAGTAGCTCCATCATGAACTCAAAACCTCAAGTTCAAGCATACCCGATGCAACAAGAACATAAGGTATTGTCAAATGATAATTATGCCATATTGGGATTTTCTAACGAAGAGCCACGCCCCAAATTTTTCCAGAAAGGTAAGGAAAGCGAATTTGATGAGGCGATGCCATTATTATCTACTCTCGAACAACACCAATGTAGTATTGATGATCCATTACTACTTGATGAGGGGTTTACGAGTTTTTTTCCTGGATTGAATGAAATAAGTGTTACCACTCTCCCTGAGTATCCCAACAACACCAACAACATCGAGTTGTACTTCCAATGTACATTGTATGTAAGGTTGTAAACACTTGTTGTTCAACTCTAGTTGGACCTTAAATGTATATTGTATGTAAGGTGGTATACATTTCTTGTGTTGTTTTTGCCGTAATTTAACTTTCTACTAATAGAGATTTTAAAATATAGGTAGGATAAATGTTTGAGGTGTAACTAAAAATTCATAAGAATCCTTTATGTTATTTCGCGTTTTATCATACGTTTTAATATTTTATTGTATTGAAATACGTCATATAATATAACACACTGTAACTAAGTATAGTTAAAACGAGACACATGGAGGATGCCACTATATCATAGAAAACACAACTTGAGAAACTTATGTCATGAGATTATATGGAACCCTTGCAAGTTTATGAATGGTTCACCTGGAGGCGAAGATTCATTCATTTAATGACTCCCAAATAACTCACTATATAACGTCCAATTTCTCCCTTGAAAGGCCACTTCAACTTGTTCACCACATTTTGGTGGAAGGCCCAAATTTTCATCGGGGTGTTAAATAGTTCTATTTTTTTATTTAATTTAATTTAATTTTCATTATTTTCCTCATATCTATATGTTTATGTAGATACAGTGACCTCATTTCTTTGGGTTACAATCGCCATACTTGTTGCATCGAAAAGAAAATATTGTTGCATCGAAAAGAAAATAAAAAAGGGTTTTTGGTCTCGTGATGCAGATGAAAAGTTCAGGAATTACATTACCAAAAATGGTTGACGTTGTTAGAGTACCGTTCAAAAACAAGCCGATGTACAGTTCTTCAATTAAATTGATATGTCTTTTATTTTTATTTGTTTAGCAACAAACATACTTGAATCTTTTGATACACAAGAGTTAATTATCTTATATTATATATTTGGTGGTTTACAAGGTTAAAGGTGTTGAAAGAGTTGTAAACATAGGCAGATAGACTACCCGAGGCCTGATCTAAATAGAGGGGGCTTCACTGACAAAGGAATTAGTGATCTGAATGGCCTCCACGAGCTGTTAGGAAACATGTTAAAAACAACACCATATTAACTATAATAAACTTTTACAACTGAATAAATAATTGCCATTTTTGCATGTCGTGGTAATTATTTTTCTTTTTATGTGTAGGTGCCCTAAGATTGTGAAGCACATGCCAGACTGAACTGATAATTGGTAACGAGATCAAAAACTTTTGGAGTTCAACTATGAAAAAGATTGTTGGCTTTTTACAAAGCTCACGTTATTAATAACTCTGCTCCCCAACTCTCACATAATCTTCCAACTAGTTCTGGTGTGATCTTTAACACTCCAAACAATAATAACAACAACATAATAATAATGATAATATGTTCTTCTCAAATGCACCAGTGGCGCCACAAGTGTATATTCCAAATCAAGTACACATGTCGCTTCAAGGGTCTTCACCTAGAATTGATACTAAGATTTTCTACAAAACAAATTTAGCCCAACCCCCTATTCAAGTACATAACAGTGATTCAGTACATATACCCGAACTTAATCTCCCTTATTGGGCTGATTATTGCTTTTATAACATCCCTCCACAAGTGTGACTTATTAATCAGGGCCAAGTTCTTGTGCAAAGTGATAATAATATGTTTGGTGGCTTTCATTACCTAAACATGAGTAGTAGCTCCATCATGAACTCAAAACCTCAAGTTCAAGCATACCCGATGCAACAAGAAGATAAGGTATTGTCAAATGATAATTATGCCATATTGGGATTTTCTAACGAAGAGCCACGCCCCAAATTTTTCCAGAAAGGCAAGGAAAGCGAATTTGATGAGGCGATGCCATTATTATCTACTCTCGAACAACACCAATGTAGTATTGATGATCCATTACTACTTGATGAGGGGTTTACGAGTTTTTTTCCTGGATTGAATGAAATAAGTGTTACCACTCTCCCTGAGTATCCCAACAACACCAACAACATCGAGTTGTACTTCCAATGTACATTGTATGTAAGGTTGTAAACACTTGTTGTTCAACTCTAGTTGGACCTTAAATGTATATTGTATGTAAGGTGGTATACATTTCTTGTGTTGTTTTTGCCGTAATTTAACTTTCTACTAATAGAGATTTTAAAATATAGGTAGGATAAATGTTTGAGGTGTAACTAAAAATTCATAAGAATCCTTTATGTTATTTCGCGTTTTATCATACGTTTTAATATTTTATTGTATTGAAATACGTCATATAATATAACACACTGTAACTAAGTATAGTTAAAACGAGACACATGGAAGATGCCACTATATCATAGAAAACACAACTTGAGAAACTTATGTCATGAGATTATATGGAACCCTTGCAAGTTTATGAATGGTTCACCTGGAGGCGAAGATTCATTCATTTAATGACTCCCAAATAACTCACTATATAACGTCCAATTTCTCCCTTGAAAGGCCACTTCAACTTGTTCACCACATTTTGGTGGAAGGCCCAAATTTTCATCGGGGTATTAAATAGTTCTATTTTTTTATTTAATTTAATTTAATTTTCATTATTTTCCTCATATCTATATGTTTATGTAGATACAGTGACCTCATTTCTTTGGGTTACAATTGCCATACTTGTTGCATCGAAAAGAAAATATTGTTGCATCGAAAAGAAAATAAAAAAGGGTTTTTGGTCTCGTGATGCAGATGAAAAGTTCAGGAATTACATTACCAAAAATGGTTGACGTTGTTAGAGTACCGTTCAAAAACAAGCCGATGTACAGTTCTTCAATTAAATTGATATGTCTTTTATTTTTATTTGTTTAGCAACAAACATACTTGAATCTTTTGATACACAAGAGTTAATTATCTTATATTATATATTTGGTGGTTTACAAGGTTAAAGGTGTTGAAAGAGTTGTAAACATAGGCAGATAGACTACCCGAGGCCTGATCTAAATAGAGGGGGCTTCACTGACAAAGGAATTAGTGATCTGAATGGCCTCCACGAGCTGTTAGGAAACATGTTAAAAACAACACCATATTAACTATAATAAACTTTTACAACTGAATAAATAATTGCCATTTTTGCATGTCGTGGTAATTATTTTTCTTTTTATGTGTAGGTGCCCTAAGATTGTGAAGCACATGCCAGACTGAACTGATAATTGGTAACGAGATCAAAAACTTTTGGAGTTCAACTATGAAAAAGATTGTTGGCTTTTTACAAAGCTCACGTTATTAATAACTCTGCTCCCCAACTCTCACATAATCTTCCAACTAGTTCTGGTGTGATCTTTAACACTCCAAACAATAATAACAACAACATAATAATAATGATAATATGTTCTTCTCAAATGCACCAGTGGCGCCACAAGTGTATATTCCAAATCAAGTACACATGTCGCTTCAAGGGTCTTCACCTAGAATTGATACTAAGATTTTCTACAAAACAAATTTAGACCACCCCCCTATTCAAGTACATAACAGTGATTCAGTACATATACCCGAACTTAATCTCCCTTATTGGGCTGATTATTGCTTTTATAACATCCATCCACAAGTGTGACTTATTAATCAGGGCCAAGTTCTTGTGCAAAGTGATAATAATATGTTTGATGGCTTTAATTACCTAAACATGAGTAGTAGCTCCATCATGAACTCAAAACCTCAAGTTCAAGCATACCCGATGCAACAAGAACATAAGGTATTGTCAAATGATAATTATGCCATATTGGGATTTTCTAACGAAGAGCCACGCCCCAAATTTTTCCAGAATGGTAGGGAAAGCGAATTTGATGAGGCGATGCCATTATTATCTACTCTCGAACAACACCAATGTAGTATTGATGATCCATTACTACTTGATGAGGGGTTTACGAGTTTTTTTCCTGGATTGAATGAAATAAGTGTTACCACTCTCCCTGAGTATCCCAACAACACCAACAACATCGAGTTGTACTTCCAATGTACATTGTATGTAAGGTTGTAAACACTTGTTGTTCAACTCTAGTTGGACCTTAAATGTATATTGTATGTAAGGTGGTATACATTTCTTGTGTTGTTTTTGACGTAATTTAACTTTCTACTAATAGAGATTTTAAAATATAGGTAGGATAAATGTTTGAGGTGTAACTAAAAATTCATAAGAATCCTTTATGTTATTTCGTGTTTTATCATACGTTATAATATTTTATTGTATTGAAATACGTCATATAATATAACACACTGTAACTAAGTATAGTTAAAACGAGACACATGGAGTATGCCACTATATCATAGAAAACACAACTTGAGAAACTTATGTCATGAGATTATATGGAACCCTTGCAAGTTTATGAATGGTTCACCTGGAGGCGAAGATTCATTCATTTAATGACTCCCAAATAACTCACTATATAACGTCCAATTTCTCCCTTGAAAGGCCACTTCAACTTGTTCACCACATTTTGGTGGAAGGCCCAAATTTTCATCGGGGTGTTAAATAGTTCTATTTTTTTATTTTATTTAATTTAATTTTCATTATTTTCCTCATATCTATATGTTTATGTAGATACAGTGACCTCATTTCTTTGGGTTACAATCGCCATACTTGTTGCATCGAAAAGAAAATATTGTTGCATCGAAAAGAAAATAAAAAAGGGTTTTTGGTCTCGTGATGCAGATGAAAAGTTCAGGAATTACATTACCAAAAATGGTTGACGTTGTTAGAGTACCGTTCAAAAACAAGCCGATGTACAGTTCTTCAATTAAATTGATATGTCTTTTATTTTTATTTGTTTAGCAACAAACATACTTGAATCTTTTGATACACAAGAGTTAATTATCTTATATTATATATTTGGTGGTTTACAAGGTTAAAGGTGTTGAAAGAGTTGTAAACATAGGCAGATAGACTACCCGAGGCCTGATCTAAATAGAGGGGGCTTCACTGACAAAGGAATTAGTGATCTGAATGGCCTCCACGAGCTGTTAGGAAACATGTTAAAAACAACACCATATTAACTATAATAAACTTTTACAACTGAATAAATAATTGCCATTTTTGCATGTCGTGGTAATTATTTTTCTTTTTATGTGTAGGTGCCCTAAGATTGTGAAGCACATGCCAGACTGAACTGATAATTGGTAACGAGATCAAAAACTTTTGGAGTTCAACTATGAAAAAGATTGTTGGCTTTTTACAAAGCTCACGTTATTAATAACTCTGCTCCCCAACTCTCACATAATCTTCCAACTAGTTCTGGTGTGATCTTTAACACTCCAAACAATAATAACAACAACATAATAATAATGATAATATGTTCTTCTCAAATGCACCAATGGCGCCACAAGTGTATATTCCAAATCAAGTACACATGTCGCTTCAAGGGTCTTCACCTAGAATTGATACTAAGATTTTCTACAAAACAAATTTAGACCACCCCCCTATTCAAGTACATAACAGTGATTCAGTACATATACCCGAACTTAATCTCCCTTATTGGGCTGATTATTGCTTTTATAATATCCATCCACAAGTGTGACTTATTAATCAGGGCCAAGTTCTTGTGCAAAGTGATAATAATATGTTTGATGGCTTTAATTACCTAAACATGAGTAGTAGCTCCATCATGAACTCAAAACCTCAAGTTCAAGCATACCCGATGCAACAAGAACATAAGGTATTGTCAAATGATAATTATGCCATATTGGGATTTTCTAACGAAGAGCCACGCCCCAAATTTTTCCAGAATGGTAGGGAAAGCGAATTTGATGAGGCGATGCCATTATTATCTACTCTCGAACAACACCAATGTAGTATTGATGATCCATTACTACTTGATGAGGGGTTTACGAGTTTTTTTCCTGGATTGAATGAAATAAGTGTTACCACTCTCCCTGAGTATCCCAACAACACCAACAACATCGAGTTGTACTTCCAATGTACATTGTATGTAAGGTTGTAAACACTTGTTGTTCAACTCTAGTTGGACCTTAAATGTATATTGTATGTAAGGTGGTATACATTTCTTGTGTTGTTTTTGACGTAATTTAACTTTCTACTAATAGAGATTTTAAAATATAGGTAGGATAAATGTTTGAGGTGTAACTAAAAATTCATAAGAATCCTTTATGTTATTTCGTGTTTTAACATACGTTATAATATTTTATTGTATTGAAATACGTCATATAATATAACACACTGTAACTAAGTATAGTTAAAACGAGACACATGGAGTATGCCACTATATCATAGAAAACACAACTTGAGAAACTTATGTCATGAGATTATATGGAACCCTTGCAAGTTTATGAATGGTTCACCTGGAGGCGAAGATTCATTCATTTAATGACTCCCAAATAACTCACTATATAACGTCCAATTTCTCCCTTGAAAGGCCACTTCAACTTGTTCACCACATTTTGGTGGAAGGCCCAAATTTTCATCGGGGTGTTAAATAGTTCTATTTTTTTATTTTATTTAATTTAATTTTCATTATTTTCCTCATATCTATATGTTTATGTAGATACAGTGACCTCATTTCTTTGGGTTACAATCGCCATACTTGTTGCATCGAAAAGAAAATATTGTTGCATCGAAAAGAAAATAAAAAAGGGTTTTTGGTCTCGTGATGCAGATGAAAAGTTCAGGAATTACATTACCAAAAATGGTTGACGTTGTTAGAGTACCGTTCAAAAACAAGCCGATGTACAGTTCTTCAATTAAATTGATATGTCTTTTATTTTTATTTGTTTAGCAACAAACATACTTGAATCTTTTGATACACAAGAGTTAATTATCTTATATTATATATTTGGTGGTTTACAAGGTTAAAGGTGTTGAAAGAGTTGTAAACATAGGCAGATAGACTACCCGAGGCCTGATCTAAATAGAGGGGGCTTCACTGACAAAGGAATTAGTGATCTGAATGGCCTCCACGAGCTGTTAGGAAACATGTTAAAAACAACACCATATTAACTATAATAAACTTTTACAACTGAATAAATAATTGCCATTTTTGCATGTCGTGGTAATTATTTTTCTTTTTATGTGTAGGTGCCCTAAGATTGTGAAGCACATGCCAGACTGAACTGATAATTGGTAACGAGATCAAAAACTTTTGGAGTTCAACTATGAAAAAGATTGTTGGCTTTTTACAAAGCTCACGTTATTAATAACTCTGCTCCCCAACTCTCACATAATCTTCCAACTAGTTCTGGTGTGATCTTTAACACTCCAAACAATAATAACAACAACATAATAATAATGATAATATGTTCTTCTCAAATGCACCAATGGCGCCACAAGTGTATATTCCAAATCAAGTACACATGTCGCTTCAAGGGTCTTCACCTAGAATTGATACTAAGATTTTCTACAAAACAAATTTAGACCACCCCCCTATTCAAGTACATAACAGTGATTCAGTACATATACCCGAACTTAATCTCCCTTATTGGGCTGATTATTGCTTTTATAACATCCATCCACAAGTGTGACTTATTAATCAGGGCCAAGTTCTTGTGCAAAGTGATAATAATATGTTTGATGGCTTTAATTACCTAAACATGAGTAGTAGCTCCATCATGAACTCAAAACCTCAAGTTCAAGCATACCCGATGCAACAAGAACATAAGGTATTGTCAAATGATAATTATGCCATATTGGGATTTTCTAACGAAGAGCCACGCCCCAAATTTTTCCAGAATGGTAGGGAAAGCGAATTTGATGAGGCGATGCCATTATTATCTACTCTCGAACAACACCAATGTAGTATTGATGATCCATTACTACTTGATGAGGGGTTTACGAGTTTTTTTCCTGGATTGAATGAAATAAGTGTTACCACTCTCCCTGAGTATCCCAACAACACCAACAACATCGAGTTGTACTTCCAATGTACATTGTATGTAAGGTTGTAAACACTTGTTGTTCAACTCTAGTTGGACCTTAAATGTATATTGTATGTAAGGTGGTATACATTTCTTGTGTTGTTTTTGACGTAATTTAACTTTCTACTAATAGAGATTTTAAAATATAGGTAGGATAAATGTTTGAGGTGTAACTAAAAATTCATAAGAATCCTTTATGTTATTTCGTGTTTTATCATACGTTATAATATTTTATTGTATTGAAATACGTCATATAATATAACACACTGTAACTAAGTATAGTTAAAACGAGACACATGGAGTATGCCACTATATCATAGAAAACACAACTTGAGAAACTTATGTCATGAGATTATATGGAACCCTTGCAAGTTTATGAATGGTTCACCTGGAGGCGAAGATTCATTCATTTAATGACTCCCAAATAACTCACTATATAACGTCCAATTTCTCCCTTGAAAGGCCACTTCAACTTGTTCACCACATTTTGGTGGAAGGCCCAAATTTTCATCGGGGTGTTAAATAGTTCTATTTTTTTATTTTATTTAATTTAATTTTCATTATTTTCCTCATATCTATATGTTTATGTAGATACAGTGACCTCATTTCTTTGGGTTACAATCGCCATACTTGTTGCATCGAAAAGAAAATATTGTTGCATCGAAAAGAAAATAAAAAAGGGTTTTTGGTCTCGTGATGCAGATGAAAAGTTCAGGAATTACATTACCAAAAATGGTTGACGTTGTTAGAGTACCGTTCAAAAACAAGCCGATGTACAGTTCTTCAATTAAATTGATATGTCTTTTATTTTTATTTGTTTAGCAACAAACATACTTGAATCTTTTGATACACAAGAGTAAATTATCTTATATTATATATTTGGTGGTTTACAAGGTTAAAGGTGTTGAAAGAGTTGTAAACATAGGCAGATAGACTACCCGAGGCCTGATCTAAATAGAGGGGGCTTCACTGACAAAGGAATTAGTGATCTGAATGGCCTCCACGAGCTGTTAGGAAACATGTTAAAAACAACACCATATTAACTATAATAAACTTTTACAACTGAATAAATAATTGCCATTTTTGCATGTCGTGGTAATTATTTTTCTTTTTATGTGTAGGTGCCCTAAGATTGTGAAGCACATGCCAGACTGAACTGATAATAGGTAACGAGATCAAAAACTTTTGGAGTTCAACTATGAAAAAGATTGTTGGCTTTTTACAAAGCTCACGTTATTAATAACTCTGCTCCCCAACTCTCACATAATCTTCCAACTAGTTCTGGTGTGATCTTTAACACTCCAAACAATAATAACAACAACATAATAATAATGATAATATGTTCTTCTCAAATGCACCAGTGGCGCCACAAGTGTATATTCCAAATCAAGTACACATGTCGCTTCAAGGGTCTTCACCTAGAATTGATACTAAGATTTTCTACAAAACAAATTTAGACCACCCCCCTATTCAAGTACATAACAGTGATTCAGTACATATACCCGAACTTAATCTCCCTTATTGGGCTGATTATTGCTTTTATAACATCCATCCACAAGTGTGACTTATTAATCAGGGCCAAGTTCTTGTGCAAAGTGATAATAATATGTTTGATGGCTTTAATTACCTAAACATGAGTAGTAGCTCCATCATGAACTCAAAACCTCAAGTTCAAGCATACCCGATGCAACAAGAACATAAGGTATTGTCAAATGATAATTATGCCATATTGGGATTTTCTAACGAAGAGCCACGCCCCAAATTTTTCCAGAAAGGTAGGGAAAGCGAATTTGATGAGGCAATGCCATTGTTATCTACTCTCGAACAACACCAATGTAGTATTGATGATCCATTACTACTTGATGAGGGGTTTACGAGTTTTTTTCCTGGATTGAATGAAATAAGTGTTACCACTCTCCCTGAGTATCCCAACAACACCAACAACATCGAGTTGTACTTCCAATGTACATTGTATGTAAGGTTGTAAACACTTGTTGTTCAACTCTAGTTGGACCTTAAATGTATATTGTATGTAAGGTGGTATACATTTCTTGTGTTGTTTTTGACGTAATTTAACTTTCTACTAATAGAGATTTTAAAATATAGGTAGGATAAATGTTTGAGGTGTAACTAAAAATTCATAAGAATCCTTTATGTTATTTCGTGTTTTATCATACGTTTTAATATTTTATTGTATTGAAATACGTCATATAATATAACACACTGTAACTAAGTATAGTTAAAACGAGACACATAGAGTATGCCACTATATCATAGAAAACACAACTTAAGAAACTTATGTCATGAGATTATATGGAACCCTTGCAAGTTTATGAATGGTTCACCTGGAGGCGAAGATTCATTCATTTAATGACTCCCAAATAACTCACTATATAACGTCCAATTTCTTCCTTGAAAGGCCACTTCAACTTGTTCACCACATTTTGGTGGAAGGCCCAAATTTTCATCGGGGTGTTAAATAGTTCTATTTTTTTATTTAATTTAATTTAATTTTCATTATTTTCCTCATATCTATATGTTTATGTAGATACAGTGACCTCATTTCTTTGGGTTACAATCGCCATACTTGTTGCATCGAAAAGAAAATATTGTTGCATCGAAAAGAAAATAAAAAAGGGTTTTTGGTCTCGTGATGCAGATGAAAAGTTCAGGAATTACATTACCAAAAATGGTTGACGTTGTTAGAGTACCGTTCAAAAACAAGCCGATGTACAGTTCTTCAATTAAATTGATATGTCTTTTATTTTTATTTGTTTAGCAACAAACATACTTGAATCTTTTGATACACAAGAGTTAATTATCTTATATTATATATTTGGTGGTTTACAAGGTTAAAGGTGTTGAAAGAGTTGTAAACATAGGCAGATAGACTACCCGAGGCCTGATCTAAATAGAGGGGGCTTCACTGACAAAGGAATTAGTGATCTGAATGGCCTCCACGAGCTGTTAGGAAACATGTTAAAAACAACACCATATTAACTATAATAAACTTTTACAACTGAATAAATAATTGCCATTTTTGCATGTCGTGGTAATTATTTTTCTTTTTATGTGTAGGTGCCCTAAGATTGTGAAGCACATGCCAGACTGAACTGATAATTGGTAACGAGATCAAAAACTTTTGGAGTTCAACTATGAAAAAGATAGTTGGCTTTTTACAAAGCTCACGTTATTAATAACTCTGCTCCCCAACTCTCACATAATCTTCCAACTAGTTCTGGTGTGATCTTTAACACTCCAAACAATAATAACAACAACATAATAATAATGATAATATGTTCTTCTCAAATGCACCAGTGGCGCCACAAGTGTATATTCCAAATCAAGTACACATGTCGCTTCAAGGGTCTTCACCTAGAATTGATACTAAGATTTTCTACAAAACAAATTTAGACCACCCCCCTATTCAAGTACATAACAGTGATTCAGTACATATACCCGAACTTAATCTCCCTAATTGGGCTGATTATTGCTTTTATAACATCCATCCACAAGTGTGACTTATTAATCAGGGCCAAGTTCTTGTGCAAAGTGATAATAATATGTTTGATGGCTTTAATTACCTAAACATGAGTAGTAGCTCCATCATGAACTCAAAACCTCAAGTTCAAGCATACCTGATGCAACAAGAACATAAGGTATTGTCAAATGATAATTATGCCATATTGGGATTTTCTAACGAAGAGCCACGCCCCAAATTTTTCCAGAAAGGCATGGAAAGCGAATTTGATGAGGCGATGCCATTATTATCTACTCTCGAACAACACCAATGTAGTATTGATGATCCATTACTACTTGATGAGGGGTTTACGAGTTTTTTTCCTGGATTGAATGAAATAAGTGTTACCACTCTCCCTGAGTATCCCAACAACACCAACAACATCGAGTTGTACTTCCAATGTACATTGTATGTAAGGTTGTAAACACTTGTTGTTCAACTCTAGTTGGACCTTAAATGTATATTGTATGTAAGGTGGTATACATTTCTTGTGTTGTTTTTGCCGTAATTTAACTTTCTACTAATAGAGATTTTAAAATATAGGTAGGATAAATGTTTGAGGTGTAACTAAAAATTCATAAGAATCCTTTATGTTATTTCGCGTTTTATCATACGTTTTAATATTTTATTGTATTGAAATACGTCATATAATATAACACACTGTAACTAAGTATAGTTAAAACGAGACACATGGAAGATGCCACTATATCATAGAAAACACAACTTGAGAAACTTATGTCATGAGATTATATGGAACCCTTGCAAGTTTATGAATGGTTCACCTGGAGGCGAAGATTCATTCATTTAATGACTCCCAAATAACTCACTATATAACGTCCAATTTCTCCCTTGAAAGGCCACTTCAACTTGTTCACCACATTTTGGTGGAAGGCCCAAGTTTTCATCGGGGTATTAAATAGTTCTATTTTTTTATTTAATTTAATTTAATTTTCATTATTTTCCTCATATCTATATGTTTATGTAGATACAGTGACCTCATTTCTTTGGGTTACAATTGCCATACTTGTTGCATCGAAAAGAAAATATTGTTGCATCGAAAAGAAAATAAAAAAGGGTTTTTGGTCTCGTGATGCAGATGAAAAGTTCAGGAATTACATTACCAAAAATGGTTGACGTTGTTAGAGTACCGTTCAAAAACAAGCCGATGTACAGTTCTTCAATTAAATTGATATGTCTTTTATTTTTATTTGTTTAGCAACAAACATACTTGAATCTTTTGATACACAAGAGTTAATTATCTTATATTATATATTTGGTGGTTTACAAGGTTAAAGGTGTTGAAAGAGTTGTAAACATAGGCAGATAGACTACCCGAGGCCTGATCTAAATAGAGGGGGCTTCACTGACAAAGGAATTAGTGATCTGAATGGCCTCCACGAGCTGTTAGGAAACATGTTAAAAACAACACCATATTAACTATAATAAACTTTTACAACTGAATAAATAATTGCCATTTTTGCATGTCGTGGTAATTATTTTTCTTTTTATGTGTAGGTGCCCTAAGATTGTGAAGCACATGCCAGACTGAACTGATAATTGGTAACGAGATCAAAAACTTTTGGAGTTCAACTATGAAAAAGATTGTTGGCTTTTTACAAAGCTCACGTTATTAATAACTCTGCTCCCCAACTCTCACATAATCTTCCAACTAGTTCTGGTGTGATCTTTAACACTCCAAACAATAATAACAACAACATAATAATAATGATAATATGTTCTTCTCAAATGCACCAGTGGCGCCACAAGTGTATATTCCAAATCAAGTACACATGTCGCTTCAAGGGTCTTCACCTAGAATTGATACTAAGATTTTCTACAAAACAAATTTAGCCCAACCCCCTATTCAAGTACATAACAGTGATTCAGTACATATACCCGAACTTAATCTCCCTTATTGGGCTGATTATTGCTTTTATAACATCCCTCCACAAGTGTGACTTATTAATCAGGGCCAAGTTCTTGTGCAAAGTGATAATAATATGTTTGGTGGATTTCATTACCTAAACATGAGTAGTAGCTCCATCATGAACTCAAAACCTCAAGTTCAAGCATACCCGATGCAACAAGAAGATAAGGTATTGTCAAATGATAATTATGCCATATTGGGATTTTCTAACGAAGAGCCACGCCCCAAATTTTTCCAGAAAGGCAAGGAAAGCGAATTTGATGAGGCGATGCCATTATTATCTACTCTCGAACAACACCAATGTAGTATTGATGATCCATTACTACTTGATGAGGGGTTTACGAGTTTTTTTCCTGGATTGAATGAAATAAGTGTTACCACTCTCCCTGAGTATCCCAACAACACCAACAACATCGAGTTGTACTTCCAATGTACATTGTATGTAAGGTTGTAAACACTTGTTGTTCAACTCTAGTTGGACCTTAAATGTATATTGTATGTAAGGTGGTATACATTTCTTGTGTTGTTTTTGCCGTAATTTAACTTTCTACTAATAGAGATTTTAAAATATAGGTAGGATAAATGTTTGAGGTGTAACTAAAAATTCATAAGAATCCTTTATGTTATTTCGCGTTTTATCATACGTTTTAATATTTTATTGTATTGAAATACGTCATATAATATAACACACTGTAACTAAGTATAGTTAAAACGAGACACATGGAAGATGCCACTATATCATAGAAAACACAACTTGAGAAACTTATGTCATGAGATTATATGGAACCCTTGCAAGTTTATGAATGGTTCACTTGGAGGCGAAGATTCATTCATTTAATGACTCCCAAATAACTCACTATATAACGTCCAATTTCTCCCTTGAAAGGCCACTTCAACTTGTTCACCACATTTTGGTGGAAGGCCCAAATTTTCATCGGGGTGTTAAATAGTTCTATTTTTTTATTTAATTTAATTTAATTTTCATTATTTTCCTCATATCTATATGTTTATGTAGATACAGTGACCTCATTTCTTTGGGTTACAATCGCCATACTTGTTGCATCGAAAAGAAAATATTGTTGCATCGAAAAGAAAATAAAAAAGGGTTTTTGGTCTCGTGATGCAGATGAAAAGTTCAGGAATTACATTACCAAAAATGGTTCACGTTGTAAGAGTACCGTTCAAAAACAAGCCGGTGTACAGTTCTTCAATTAAATTGATATGTCTTTTATTTTTATTTGTTTAGCAACAAACATACTTGAATCTTTTGATACACAAGAGTTAATTATCTTATATTATATATTTGGTGGTTTACAAGATTAAAGGTGTTGAAAGAGTTGTAAACATAGGCAGATAGACTACCCGAGGCCTGATCTAAATAGAGGGGGCTTCACTGACAAAGGAATTAGTGATCTGAATGGCCTCCACGAGCTGTTAGGAAACATGTTAAAAACAACACCATATTAACTATAATAAACTTTTACAACTGAATAAATAATTGCCAGTTTTGCATGTGGTGGTAATTATTTTTCTTTTTATGTGTAGGTGCCCTAAGATTGTGAAGCACATGCCAGACTGAACTGATAATTGGTAACGAGATCAAAAACTTTTGGAGTTCAACTATGAAAAAGATTGTTGGCTTTTTACAAAGCTCACGTTATTAATAACTCTGCTCCCCAACTCTCACATAATCTTCCAATTAGTTCTGGTGTGATCTTTAACACTCCAAACAATAATAACAACAACATAATAATAATGATAACATGTTCTTCTCAAATGTACCAGGCGCCCGCCACAAGTGTATATTCCAAATCAAGTACACATGTCGCTTCAAGGGTCTTCACCTAGAATTGATACTAAGATTTTCTACAAAACAAATTTAGCCCAACCCCCTATTCAAGTACATAACAGTGATTCAGTACATATACCCGAACTTAATCTCCCTTATTGGGCTGATTATTGCTTTTATAACATCCCTCCACAAGTGTGACTTATTAATCAGGGCGAAGTTTGTAACGACCCGATAATTTCGAGATAATTCAGAACAATATCAGAGCGACTATTACATGTCAAACTTATAAATATCTGAATCAAATATACCGAAAGTACTAATCTAATTACAGAAACAGAAAATCAACTAACTTAATACCCAACTAAACCTTGAACGCTCCCAAAGTCAAATGCTCCTCGGTCCTGACACGGTAGTAACCTAGATCGTCTTAATCTGGAAGGAAGGAAATGAAAAACAAAATTTTACATGAGATAAAAATCTCAGTGAGTGCTCATGCGTGTGTGCAAGTGTAGCGTTTTCTTTCCATAACTTTCTTTTAAAAACAGTTTAATAAATGAACTTTAACGCATACAAATGCCATGCAATAGAATCGTGAATCAAATGTTTTCATGGTTTAACAAAACCCTTTTAACATCTGAACAAAACCATATTTCGATGATCGGTGTCCACGTTATTATGCTGCTGATGCAGCCCCACCTTATCACCTCATAACAGTACTCCTTATCTCCCCGTCCAAGGAGCGACCTTGGAATCAAATAACGTATGCCATGGTACATACAGAAATCTTACGACCCAACAAAGACACAACCTCCTCCTGTTATGTCTGAGAGGGAATAGGCACATGGGAACCAAAAGGTCCTACCGGCAAGCCCGCCGCCGCCCGGCGGTACCCCCTGCACTCCCACGCCAAACACTGGATCCAGTCTAATCAATTACGAATACAACCAACGGGACACCATTCATCATATCGATTCCAATCATTTACGGCAATTAACCAATGTGCGGTTAACTTGCTTTGATAAAACCGAACAGTTTATATACATCAATTTACATAAACTTTCTTTCGATAAATGAGCTGTCGGAAATGACAGTCGGAGTACTTAGTTCCAGAAACAACTTTCTTTGAAAAAGTGACAATTCAATATGCAGAAACAACTTTCTTTGATAAAACTGAACATTTCAAGTACCCAATTTACAAAAACTTTCTTTGAAGAAATAAACATTTTCAGAAACAACTTTCTGTGAAGAAATAAACATTTGCAGAAACAACTTTCTTTGAAAAAGTGTGAGTTCAATATGCAGAGTTCAATATGCAGAGATTCATGAATACATATATATATATAGAGATATAGATATACATGCACACATTCCTTCCAGTTTTGAAAATAATAGAGTTTAGGAACACTCACCTGGAACACGACTATAAAGGATTATGAAGCAATTGCTCAACAACATGTACTTGTAAGCACCTAAGAGGTCAAGAGAATCATCAACAAATGCGACTATAATTTACATTCTAATTCCTGATTCTAACCGTAGCGAGTTTAGTTAGCACCTTTTCAATCTAATAATCATATGAATCAATACACATTAACAATAACTCTAATTATAAAAAAAATTATTCAATTCATTTCCAATAGTGCAGTAGGTGGTAGTCTTCCTAATTGTACTAATTATGATTCATTTACTATCCTAATTATAGTTTAAGATATGGCATGATGGCACAACAGTGAATAGTGAATACTAACTAATTGTCAAGTCTTCAGGAAAAAGAATCGAGACAATGGTCATGTAATAATGTCAAAGCTAAGTAATTAATTTATAAAGAATCTGTAAGTTTGTCATTAAACTATACTTCTAATCCCATTAGCCAATGTTGTAAATGTGAAGTCTTCAATCCACTTAATATTCAATTCCTTCAAGTTAGTAAGCTTAGCCAAAATTAATTTCTACCATTAGTAAGCTCGTATTCGAACGGTAAACAACAATTATGCATGCCATATATTTTTATCTAACCTACCTACTTGATGCCAAAATCAACCTTTTATTCGTAAACTCAATTCCCACAAGGTTTGCTCAGTTTACCCCAAGTGTAAGTCAAATAATAGGGGCCTTAGTTTCTTGCTGGATAACGTTCTAACAAGTTAATTTTGTGTAAATTATACTTGAAGTGGTTTTGGCTGCTTATACAACTCAATGATTTGGTTTCTAGCAAACGGGTATTAAGAACCCATCAAACATTTCATAAAATTTTTAATTGCTAATCCTTGTTACTAATATCGGAAATTATGTTTCTAGTTATTTAACTCACTTTAGGATAAATTAGAGTTCAATCATACAGAACCTTAAACTACAGTTAACGAATAATTAAGCTATCTTCAAGAAATATGTCAATAACAACCTTCGAAGCATGTCCGTTTTGGATTCCTGCTATGCAGCTGCTTATTGCACGCTCTGCTTCCACCTTTACTGCAAATTATGGCTGTTCACTCACTCTCACGCATCTTCTATCCACAATCTTTTCTTCTCTCCTATTCTTTCCTATTTTCTCTCGGAAGCTTGAACATGGAAACTTCACTGTTAGTTTAAAAGGTGCTTGTATGGTGGTTGGTGCAAGTAATAAGACTGATTATAGGTAATTTGGGAAAAGTTTCAAAGAACCCGCGTGTATGTTTGTTTCTTGAGAATCTGTTGAAATATGTTTTCTGTTTCCTTGTCTATAACATATGTATGTAGCCGTCCATATGATTGATCAGATTGAGTATACCTAATGAATTAGCATGAGGTGGTAGAAATGATACGTGTCGTGTTAAGGAGTTCCCAAATCCATAATTGAAATCTCATGTTAATCCTATGCATAAAGTCAGGTCCATGAATAATTAAATAATATTCTTTGGCCTAGTATATACGTAACTACCATGTCTTTGGGGTAATGGATCACTTGAATGCAAATAAAGAAAGTGATGTAATTCTCTTTAATTTTTGAAGCATGAAAAGGATGGACGCATACCAATGTAATTTATGATTAGTTTTAGTATATGCTCTCACTACTATTACGAATTAAAAGAGGCTTGAATATAGTTTTCTATGATATCTCATTTACTATAATACTAGTAGCAATCTTAAATACAATCGACCAATGATTAATCAAAAACTACTCTCAGTTGTTTCCTCGTCAATATATATTATATACACATATGATATTTTAAGTGAAAGGCAGCTAATGAGATGAGATATTACAGGACTTATAGTTTCAGTTAATTACATGACAAGAATCTAGTAAATATCTCTTGATTTATATATATATATATATTTTTTTTTTCGTTAAATTCCGCAAACCATGATTTAGTCTAAATGTGTTACGGTGTGGGGCGTCACAAAGTTCTTGTGCAAAGTGATAATAATATGTTTGGTGGCTTTCATTGCCTAAACATGAGTAGTAGCTCCATCATGAACTCAAAACCTCAAGTTCAAGCATACCCGATGCAACAAGAACATAAGGTATTGTCAAATGATAATTATGCCATATTGGGATTTTCTAACGAAGAGCCACGCCCCAATTTTTTCCAGAAAGGCATGGAAAGCGAATTTGGTGAGGCGATGCCATTATTATCTACTCTCGAACAACACCAATGTAGTATTGATGATCCATTACTACTTGATGAGGGGTTTACGAGTTTTTTTCCTGGATTGAATGAAATAAGTGTTACCACTCTCCCTGAGTATCCCAACAACAACAACAACATCGAGTTGTACTTCCAATGTACATTGTATGTAAGGTTGTAAACACTTGTTGTTCAACTCTAGTTGGACCTTAAATGTATATTGTCTGTAAGGTGGTATACATTTCTTGTGTTGTTTTTGACGTAATTTAACTTTCCACTAATAGAGATTTTAAAATATAGGTAGGATAAATGTTTGAGGTGTAACTAAAAATTCATAAAAATCCTTTATGTTATTTCGTGTTTTATCATACGTTTTACTATTTTATTGTATTGAAATACGTCATATAATATAACACACTGTAACTAAGTATAGTTAAAACGAGACACATGGAGTATGCCACTATATCATAGGAAACACAACTTGAGAAACTTATGTCATGAGATTATATGGAACCCGTGCAAGTTTATGCATGGTTCACCTGGAGGCGAAGATTCATTCATTTAATGACTCCCAAATAACACACTATATAACGTCCAATTTCTCCCTTGAAAGGCCACTTCAACTTGATCACCTCATTTTGGTGGAAGGCCCAAATTTTTATCGGGGTGTTAAATAGTTCTATTTTTTTATTTAATTTAATTTAATTTTCATTATTTTCCTCATATCTATATGTTTATGTAGATACAGTGACCTCATTTCTTTGGGTTACAATCGCCATACTTGTTGCATCGAAAAGAAAATATTGTTGCATCGAAAAGAAAATAAAAAAGGGTTTTTGGTCTCGTGATGCAGATGAAAAGTTCAGGAATTACATTACCAAAAATGGTTCACGTTGTTAGAGTACCGTTCAAAAACAAGTCGGTGTACAGTTCTTCAATTAAATTGATATGTCTTTTATTTTTATTTGTTTAGCAACAAACATACTTGAATCTTTTGATGCACAAGAGTTAATTATCTTATATTATATATTTGGTGGTTTACAAGGTTAAAGGTGTTGAAAGAGTTGTAAACATAGGCAGATAGACTACCCGGGGCCTGATCTAAATAGAGGGGGCTTCACTGACAAACAAATTAGTGATCTGAATGACCTCCACGAACTGTTAGGAAACATGTTAAAAACAACACCATATTAACTATAATAAACTTTTACAACTGAATAAATAATTGCCAGTTTTGCATGTCGTGGTAATTATTTTTCTTTTTATGTGTAGGTGCCCTAAGATTGTGAAGCACATGCCAGACTGAACTGATAATTGGTAACGAGATCAAACACTTTTGGAGTTCAACTATGAAAAAGATTGTTGGCTTTTTACAATGCTCACGTTATTAATAACTCTGCTCTCAACTCTCACATAATCTTCCAATTAGTTCTGGTGTGATCTTTAACACTCCAAACAATAATAACAACAACATAATAATAATGATAATATGTTCTTCTCAAATGCACCAGTGGCGCCACAAGTGTATATTCCAAATCAAGTACACATGTCGCTTCAAGGGTCTTCACCTAGAATTGATACTAAGATTTTCTACAAAACAAATTTAGCCCAACCCCCTATTCAAGTACATAACAGTGATTCAGTACATATACCCGAACTTAATCTCCCTTATTGGGCTGATTATTGCTTTTATAACATCCCTCCACAAGTGTGACTTATTAATCAGGGCCAAGTTCTTGTGCAAAGTGATAATAATATGTTTGGTGGCTTTCATTACCTAAACATGAGTAGTAGCTCCATCATGAACTCAAAACCTCAAGTTCAAGCATACCCGATGCAACAAGAACATAAGGTATTGTCAAAGGATAATTATGCCATATTGGGATTTTCTAACGAAGAGCCACGCCCCAAATTTTTCCAGAAAGGCAAGGAAAGCGAATTTGATGAGGCGATGCCATTATTATCTACTCTCGAACAACACCAATGTAGTATTGATGATCCATTACTACTTGATGAGGGGTTTACGAGTTTTTTTCCTGGATTGAATGAAATAAGTGTTACCACTCTCCCTGAGTATCCCAACAACACCAACAACATCGAGTTGTACTTCCAATGTACATTGTATGTAAGGTTGTAAACACTTGTTGTTCAACTCTAGTTGGACCTTAAATGTATATTGTATGTAAGGTGGTATACATTTCTTGTGTTGTTTTTGACGTAATTTAACTTTCCACTAATAGAGATTTTAAAATATAGGTAGGATAAATGTTTGAGGTGTAACTAAAAATTCATAAAAATCCTTTATGTTATTTCGTGTTTTATCATACGTTTTACTATTTTATTGTATTGAAATACGTCATATAAAATAACACACTGTAACTAAGTATAGTTAAAACGAGACACATGGAGTATGCCACTATATCATAGGAAACACAACTTGAAAAACTTATGTCATGAGATTATATGGAACCCGTGCAAGTTTATGCATGGTTCACCTGGAGGCGAAGATTCATTCATTTAATGACTCCCAAATAACACACTATATAACGTCCAATTTCTCCCTTGAAAGGCCACTTCAACTTGTTCACCTCATTTTGGTGGAAGGCCCAAATTTTCATCGGGGTGTTAAATAGTTCTATTTTTTTATTTAATTTAATTTAATTTTCATTATTTTCTTCATATCTATATGTTTATGTAGATACAGTGACCTCATTTCTTTGGGTTACAATCGCCATACTTGTTGCATCGAAAAGAAAATAAAAAAGGGTTTTTGGTCTCCTGATGCAGATGAAAAGTTCAGGAATTACATTACCAAAAATGGGTGACGTTGTTAGAGTACCGTTCAAAAACAAGTCGGTGTACAGTTCTTCAATAAAATTGATATGTCTTTTATTTTTATTTGTTTAGCAACAAACATACTTGAATCTTTTGATACACAAGAGTTAATTATCTTATATTATATATTTGGTAGTTTACAAGGTTAAAGGTGTTGAAAGAGTTCTAAACATAGGCAGATAGACTACCCGAGGCCTGATCTAAATAGAGGGGGCTTCACTGACAAACAAATTAGTGATCTGAATGGCCTCCACGAGCTGTTAGGAAACATGTTAAAAACAACACCATATTAACTATAATAAACTTTTACAACTGAATAAATAATTGCCAGTTTTGCATGTCGTGGTAATTATTTTTCTTTTTATGTGTAGGTGCCCTAAGATTGTGAAGCACATGCCAGACTGAACTGATAATTGGTAACGAGATCAAAAACTTTTGGAGTTCAACTATGAAAAAGATTGTTGGCTTTTTACAATGCTCACGTTATTAATAACTCAGCTCCCCAACTCTCACATAATCTTCCAATTAGTTCTGGTGTGATCTTTAACACTCCAAACAATAATAACAACAACATAATAATAATGATAATATGTTCTTCTCAAATGCACCAGTGGCGCCACAAGTGTATATTCCAAATCAAGTACACATGTCGCTTCAAGGGTCTTCACCTAGAATTGATACTAAGATTTTCTACAAAACAAATTTAGCCCAACCCCCTATTCAAGTACATAACAGTGATTCAGTACATATACCCGAACTTAATCTCCCTTATTGGGCTGATTATTGCTTTTATAACATCCCTCCACAAGTGTGACTTATTAATCAGGGCCAAGTTCTTGTGCAAAGTGATAATAATATGTTTGGTGGCTTTCATTACCTAAACATGAGTAGTAGCTCCATCATGAACTCAAAACCTCAAGTTCAAGCATACCCGATGCAACAAGAACATAAGGTATTGTCAAATGATAATTATGCCATATTGGGATTTTCTAACGAAGAGCCACGCCCCAAATTTTTCCAGAAAGGCAAGGAAAGCGAATTTGATGAGGCGATGCCATTATTATCTACTCTCGAACAACACCAATGTAGTATTGATGATCCATTACTACTTGATGAGGGGTTTACGAGTTTTTTTCCTGGATTGAATGAAATAAGTGTTACCACTCTCCCTGAGTATCCCAACAACACCAACAACATCGAGTTGTACTTCCAATGTACATTGTATGTAAGGTTGTAAACACTTGTTGTTCAACTCTAGTTGGACCTTAAATGTATATTGTATGTAAGGTGGTATACATTTCTTGTGTTGTTTTTGACGTAATTTAACTTTCCACTAATAGAGATTTTAAAATATAGGTAGGATAAATGTTTGAGGTGTAACTAAAAATTCATAAAAATCCTTTATGTTATTTCGTGTTTTATCATACGTTTTACTATTTTATTGTATTGAAATACGTCATATAAAATAACACACTGTAACTAAGTATAGTTAAAACGAGACACATGGAGTATGCCACTATATCATAGGAAACACAACTTGAGAAAATTATGTCATGAGATTATATGGAACCCGTGCAAGTTTATGCATGGTTCACCTGGAGGCGAAGATTCATTCATTTAATGACTCCCAAATAACACACTATATAACGTCCAATTTCTCCCTTGAAAGGCCACTTCAACTTGTTCACCTCATTTTGGTGGAAGGCCCAAATTTTCATCGGGGTGTTAAATAGTTCTATTTTTTTATTTAATTTAATTTAATTTTCATTATTTTCCTCATATCTATATGTTTATGTAGATACAGTGACCTCATTTCTTTGGGTTACAATCGCCATACTTGTTGCATCGAAAAGAAAATATTGTTGCATCGAAAAGAAAATAAAAAAGGGTTTTTGGTCTCCTGATGCAGATGAAAAGTTCAGGAATTAGATTACCAAAAATGGTTGACGTTGTTAGAGTACCGTTCAAAAACAAGTCGGTGTACAGTTCTTCAATAAAATTGATATGTCTTTTATTTTTATTTGTTTAGCAACGAACATACTTGAATCTTTTGATACACAAGAGTTAATTATCTTATATTATATATTTGGTGGTTTACAAGGTTAAAGGTGTTGAAAGAGTTGTAAACATAGGCAGATAGACTACCCAAGGCCTGATCTAAATAGAGGGGGCTTCACTGACAAAGAAATTAGTGATCTGAATGGCCTCCACGAGCTGTTAGGAAACATGTTAAAAACAACACCATATTAACTATAATAAACTTTTACAACTGAATAAATAATTGTCATTTTTGCATGTCGTGGTAATTATTTTTCTTTTTATGTATGGGTGCCCTAAGATTGTGAAGCACATGCCAGACTGAACTGATAATTGGTAACGAGATCAAAAACTTTTGGAGTTCAACTATGAAAAAGATTGTTGGCTTTTTACAAAGCTCACGTTATTAATAACTCTGCTCCCCAACTCTCACGTAATCTTCCAATTAGTTCTGGTGTGATCTTTAACACTCCAAACAATAATAACAACAACATAATAATAATGATAATATGTTCTTCTCAAATGCACCAGTGGCGCCACAAGTGTATATTCCAAATCAAGTACACATGTCGCTTCAAGGGTCTTCACCTAGAATTGATACTAAGATTTTCTACAAAACAAATTTAGCCCAACCCCCTATTCAAGTACATAACAGTGATTCAGTACATATACCCGAACTTAATCTCCCTTATTGGGCTGATTATTGCTTTTATAACATCCCTCCACAAGTGTGACTTATTAATCAGGGCCAAGTTCTTGTGCAAAGTGATAATAATATGTTTGGTGGCTTTCATTACCTAAACATGAGTAGTAGCTCCATCATGAACTCAAAACCTCAAGTTCAAGCATACCCGATGCAACAAGAACATAAGGTATTGTCAAATGATAATTATGCCATATTGGGATTTTCTAACGAAGAGCCACGCCCCAAATTTTTCCAGAAAGGCAAGGAAAGCGAATTTGATGAGGCGATGCCATTATTATCTACTCTCGAACAACACCAATGTAGTATTGATGATCCATTACTACTTGATGAGGGGTTTACGAGTTTTTTTCCTGGATTGAATGAAATAAGTGTTACCACTCTCCCTGAGTATCCCAACAACACCAACAACATCGAGTTGTACTTCCAATGTACATTGTATGTAAGGTTGTAAACACTTGTTGTTCAACTCTAGTTGGACCTTAAATGTATATTGTATGTAAGGTGGTATACATTTCTTGTGTTGTTTTTGACGTAATTTAACTTTCCACTAATAGAGATTTTAAAATATAGGTAGGATAAATGTTTGAGGTGTAACTAAAAATTCATAAAAATCCTTTATGTTATTTCGTGTTTTATCATACGTTTTACTATTTTATTGTATTGAAATACGTCATATAAAATAACACACTGTAACTAAGTATAGTTAAAACGAGACACATGGAGTATGCCACTATATCATAGGAAACACAACTTGAGAAAATTATGTCATGAGATTATATGGAACCCGTGCAAGTTTATGCATGGTTCACCTGGAGGCGAAGATTCATTCATTTAATGACTCCCAAATAACACACTATATAACGTCCAATTTCTCCCTTGAAAGGCCACTTCAACTTGTTCACCTCATTTTGGTGGAAGGCCCAAATTTTCATCGGGGTGTTAAATAGTTCTATTTTTTTATTTAATTTAATTTAATTTTCATTATTTTCCTCATATCTATATGTTTATGTAGATACAGTGACCTCATTTCTTTGGGTTACAATCGCCATACTTGTTGCATCGAAAAGAAAATATTGTTGCATCGAAAAGAAAATAAAAAAGGGTTTTTGGTCTCCTGATGCAGATGAAAAGTTCAGGAATTAGATTACCAAAAATGGTTGACGTTGTTAGAGTACCGTTCAAAAACAAGTCGGTGTACAGTTCTTCAATAAAATTGATATGTCTTTTATTTTTATTTGTTTAGCAACGAACATACTTGAATCTTTTGATACACAAGAGTTAATTATCTTATATTATATATTTGGTGGTTTACAAGGTTAAAGGTGTTGAAAGAGTTGTAAACATAGGCAGATAGACTACCCAAGGCCTGATCTAAATAGAGGGGGCTTCACTGACAAAGAAATTAGTGATCTGAATGGCCTCCACGAGCTGTTAGGAAACATGTTAAAAACAACACCATATTAACTATAATAAACTTTTACAACTGAATAAATAATTGTCATTTTTGCATGTCGTGGTAATTATTTTTCTTTTTATGTATGGGTGCCCTAAGATTGTGAAGCACATGCCAGACTGAACTGATAATTGGTAACGAGATCAAAAACTTTTGGAGTTCAACTATGAAAAAGATTGTTGGCTTTTTACAAAGCTCACGTTATTAATAACTCTGCTCCCCAACTCTCACGTAATCTTCCAATTAGTTCTGGTGTGATCTTTAACACTCCAAACAATAATAACAACAACATAATAATAATGATAATATGTTCTTCTCAAATGCACCAGCGGCGCCACAAGTGTATATTCCAAATCAAGTACACATGTCGCTTCAAGGGTCTTCACCTAGAATTGATACTAAGATTTTCTACAAAACAAATTTAGCCCAACCCCCTATTCAAGTACATAACAGTGATTCAGTACATATACCCGAACTTAATCTCCCTTATTGGGCTGATTATTGCTTTTATAACATCCCTCCACAAGTGTGACTTATTAATCAGGGCCAAGTTCTTGTGCAAAGTGATAATAATATGTTTGGTGGCTTTCATTACCTAAACATGAGTAGTAGCTCCATCATGAACTCAAAACCTCAAGTTCAAGCATACCCGATGCAACAAGAACATAAGGTATTGTCAAATGATAATTATGCCATATTAGGATTTTCTAACGAAGAGCCACGCCCCAAATTTTTCCAGAAAGGCAAGGAAAGCGAATTTGATGAGACGATGCCATTATTATCTACTCTCGAACAACACCAATGTAGTATTGATGATCCATTACTACTTGATGAGGGGTTTACGAGTTTTTTTCCTGGATTGAATGAAATGAGTGTTACCACTCTCCCTGAGTATCCCAACAACACCAACAACATCGAGTTGTACTTCCAATGTACATTGTATGTAAGGTTGTAAACACTTGTTGTTCAACTCTAGTTGGACCTTAAATGTATATTGTATGTAAGGTGGTATACATTTCTTGTGTTGTTTTTGACGTAATTTAACTTTCCACTAATAGAGATTTTAAAATATAGGTAGGATAAATGTTTGAGGTGTAACTAAAAATTCATAAAAATCCTTTATGTTATTTCGTGTTTTATCATACGTTTTACTATTTTATTGTATTGAAATACGTCATATAATATAACACACTGTAACTAAGTATAGTTAAAACGAGACACATGGAGTATGCCACTATATCATAGGAAACACAACTTGAGAAACTTATGTCATGAGATTATATGGAACCCGTGCAAGTTTATGCATGGTTCACCTGGAGGCGAAGATTCATTCATTTAATGACTCCCAAATAACACACTATATAACGTCCAATTTCTCCCTTGAAAGGCCACTTCAACTTGATCACCTCATTTTGGTGGAAGGCCCAAATTTTTATCGGGGTGTTAAATAGTTCTATTTTTTTATTTAATTTAATTTAATTTTCATTATTTTCCTCATATCTATATGTTTATGTAGATACAGTGACCTCATTTCTTTGGGTTACAATCGCCATACTTGTTGCATCGAAAAGAAAATATTGTTGCATCGAAAAGAAAAAAAAAGGGTTTTTGGTCTCCTGATGCAGATGAAAAGTTCAGGAATTACATTACCAAAAATGGTTGACGTTGTTAGAGTACCGTTCAAAAACAAGTCGGTGTACAGTTCTTCAATAAAATTGATATGTCTTTTATTTTTATTTGTTTAGCAACAAACATACTTGAATCTTTTGATACACAAGAGTTAATTATCTTATATTATATATTTGGTGGTTTACAAGGTTAAAGGTGTTGAAAAAGTTGTAAACATAGGCAGATATACTACCCGAGGCCTGATCTAAATAGAGGGGGCTTCACTGACAAAGAAATTAGTGATCTGAATGGCCTCCACGAGCTGTTAGGAAACATGTTAAAAACAACAGCATATTAACTATAATAAACTTTTACAACTGAATAAATAATTGCCATTTTGCAGGTCGTGGTAATTATTTTTCTTTTTATGCGTAGGTGCCATAAGATTGTGAAGCACATGCCATACTGAACTGATAATTGGTAACGAGATCAAAAACTTTTGGAGTTCAACTATGAAAAAGATTGTTGGCTTTTTACAAAGCTCACGTTATTAATAACTCTGCTCCCCAACTCTCACATAATCTTCCAATTAGTTCTGGTGAGATCTTTAACACTCCAAACAATAATAACAACAACATAATAATAATGATAATCTGTTCTTCTCAAATGCACCAGTGGCGCCACAAGTGTATATTCCAAATCAAGTACACATGTCGCTTCAAGGGTCTTCACCTAGAATTGATACTAAGATTTTCTACAAAACAAATTTAGCCCAACCCCCTATTCAAGTACATAACAGTGATTCAGTACATATACCCGAACTTAATCTCCCTTGTTGGGCTGATTATTGCTTTTATAACATCCCTCCACAAGTGTGACTTATTAATCAGGGCCAAGTTCTTGTGCAAAGTGATAATAATATGTTTGGTGGCTTTCATTACCTAAACATGAGTAGTAGCTCCATCATGAACTCAAAACCTGGAGTTCAAGCATACCCGATGCAACAAGAACATAAGGTATTGTCAAATGATAATTATGCCATATTGGGATTTTCTAACGAAGAGCCACGCCCCAACTTTTTCCAGAAAGGCAAGGAAAGCGAATTTGATGAGGCGATGCCATTATTATCTACTCTCGAACAACACCAATGTAGTATTGATGATCCATTACTACTTGATGAGGGGTTTATGAGTTTTTTTCCTGGATTGAATGAAATAAGTGTTACCACTCTCCCTGAGTATCCCAACAACACCAACAACATCGAGTTGTACTTCCAATGTACATTGTATGTAAGGTTGTAAACACTTGTTGTTCAACTCTAGTTGGACCTTAAATGTATATTGTATGTAAGGTGGTATACATTTCTTGTGTTGTTTTTGACGTAATTTAACTTTCTACTAATAGAGATTTTAAAATATAGGTAGGATAAATGTTTGAGGTGTAACTAAAAATTCATAAGAATCCTTTATGTTATTTCGTGTTTTATCATACGTTTTACTATTTTATTGTATTGAAATATGTCATATAATATAACACATTGTAACTAAGTATAGTTAAAACGAGACACATGGAGTATGCCACTATATCATAGAAAACACAACTTGAGAAACTTATGTCATGAGATTATATGGAACCCTTGCAAGTTTATGCATGGTTCACCTGGAGGCGAAGATTCATTCATTTAATGACTCCCAAATAACTCACTTTATAACGTCCAATTTCTCCCTTGAAAGGCCACTTCAACTTGTTCACCTCATTTTGGTGGAAGGCCCAAATTTTCATCGGGGTGTTAAATAGTTCTATTTTTTATTTAATTTAATATAATTTTCATTATTTTCCTCATATCTATATGTTTATGTAGATACAGTGACCTCATTTCTTTGGGATACAATCGCCATACTTGTTGCATCGAAAAGAAAATATTCTTGCATCGAAAAGAAAATAAAAAAGGGTTTTTGGTCTCCTGATGCAGATGAAAAGTTCAGGAATTACATTACCAAAAATGGTTGACGTTGTTAGAGTACCGTTCAAAAACAAGTCGGTGTACAGTTCTTCAATTAAATTGATATGTCTTTTATTTTTATTTGTTTAGCAACAAACATACTTGAATCTTTTGATACACAAGAGTTAATTATCTTATATTATATATTTGGTGGTTTACAAGGTTAAAGGTGTTGAAAGAGTTGTAAACATAGGCAGATAGACTACCCGAGGCCTGATCTACATAGAGGGGGCTTCACTGACAAATAAATTAGTGATCTGAATGGCCTCCACGAGCTGTTAGGAAACATGTTAAAAACAACAGCATATTAACTATAATAAACTTTTACAACTGAATAACTAATTGCCATTTTTGCATGTCGTGGTAATTATTTTTCTTTTTATGTGTAGGTGCCCTAAGATTGTGAAGCACATGCCAGACTGAACTGATAATTGGTAACGAGATCAAAAACTTTTGGAGTTCAACTATGAAAAAGATTGTTGGCTTTTTACAAAGCTCACGTTATTAATAACTCTGCTCCCCAACTCTCACATAATCTTCCAATGAGTTGTGGTGTGATCTTTAACACTCCAAACAATAATAACAACAACATAATAATAATGATAATCTGTTCTTCTCAAATGCACCAGTGGCGCCACAAGTGTATATTCCAAATCAAGTACACATGTCGCTTCAAGGGTCTTCACCTAGAATTGATACTTAGATTTTCTACAAAACAAATTTAGCCCAACCCCCTATTCAAGTACAAAACAGTGATTCAGTACATATACCCGAACTTAATCTCCCTTATTGGGCTGGTTATTGCTTTTATAACATCCCTCCACAAGTGTGACTTATTAATCAGGGCCAAGTTCTTGTGCAAAGTGATAATAATATGTTTGGTGGCTTTCATTACCTAAACATGAGTAGTAGCTCCATCATAAACTCAAAACCTCAAGTTCAATCATACCCAATGCAACAAGAACATAAGGTATTGTCAAAATGATAATTATGCCATATTGGGATTTTCTAACGAAGAGCCACGCCCCAACTTTTTCCAGAAAGGCAAGGAAAGCGAATTTGATGAGGCGATTCCATTATTATCTACTCTCGAACAACACCAATGTAGTATTGATGATCCATTACTACTTGATGAGGGGTTTACGAGTTTTTTTCCTGGATTGAATGAAATAAGTGTTAACACTCTCCCTGAGTATCCCAACAACACCAAAACATCGAGTTGTACTTCCAATGTACATTGTATGTAAGGTTGTAAACACTTGTTGTTCAACTCTAGTTGGACCTTAAATGCATATTGTATGTAACGTTGTATACATTTCTTGTGTTGTTTATGACATAATATAACTTTCTACTAATAGAGATTTTAAAAAATAGGCAGGATAAATCTTTGAGTTGTAACTAAAAATTCAGGAGAATCCTTTATGTTATTTCGTGTTCTATCATACCTTTTACAAGACACACTGTAACTGAAATGTGTCATATATTATAACACACTGTAACTAAGTATAGTTAAAACGAGACACATGGAGTATGCCACTATATCATAGAAAATACAACTTGAGAAACTTATGTCATGAGATTATATGGAACCCTTGCAAGTTTATGCATGGTTCACCTGGAGGCGAAGATTCATTCATTTAATGACTCCCAAATAACACACTATATAACATCCAATTTCTCCCTTGAAAGGCCAATTCAACTTGTTCACCTCATTTTGGTGGAAGGCCCAAATTTTCATCGGGGTGTTAAATAGTTCTATTTTTTTTATTAAATTTAATTTAATTTTCATTATTTTCCTCGTATCGATATGTTTATGTAGATACAGTGACCTCATTTCTTTGGGTTATAATCGCCATACTTGTTGCATCGAAAAGAAAATATTGTTGCATTTTTGGTCTCCTGATGCAGATGAAAAGTTCAGGAATTACATTACCAAAAATGGTTGACGTTGTTAGAGTACCGTTCAAAAACAAGCCAGTGTACAGTTCTTCAATTAAATTGATATGTCTTTTATTTTTATTTGTTTAGCAACAAACATACTTGAATCTTTTGATACACAAGAGTTAATTATCTTATATTATATATTTGGTGGTTTACAAGGTTAAAGCTGTTGAAAGAGTTGTAAACATAGGCAGATAGACTACCCGAGGCCTGATCTAAATAGAGGGGGCTTCACTGACAAAGAAATTAGTGATCTGAATGGCCTCCACGAGCTGTTAGGAAACATGTTAAAAACAACACCATATTAACTATAATAAACTTTTACAACTGAATAAATAATTGCCATTTTTGCATGTCGTGGTAATTATTTTTCTTTTTATGTATGGGTGCCCTAAGATTGTGAAGCACATGCCAGACTGAACTGATAATTGGTAACGAGATCAAAAACTTTTGGAGTTCAACTATGAAAAAGATTGTTGGCTTTTTACAAAGCTCACGTTATTAATAACTCTGCTTCCCAACTCTCACATAATCTTCCAGGAGAGTTCTGGTGTGATCTTTAACACTCCAAACAATAATAACAACAACATAATAATAATGATAATCTGTTCTTCTCAAATGCACCATTGGCGCCAGAAGTGTATATTCCAAATCAAGTACACATGTCGCTTCAAGGGTCTTCACCTTGAATTGATACTAAGATTTTCTACAAAACAAATTTAGCCCAACCCCCTATTCAAGTACATAACAGTGATTCAGTACATATACCCGAACTTAATCTCCCTTATTGGGCTGATTATTGCTTTTATAACATCCCTCCACAAGTGTGACTAATTAATCAGGGCCAAGTTCTTGTGCAACGTGATAATAATATGTTTGGTGGCTTTCATTACCTAAACATGAGTAGTAGCTCCATCATGTACTCAAAACCTCAAGTTCAACCATACCCGATGCAACAAGAACATAAGGTATTGTCAAATGATAATTATGCCATATTGGGATTTTCTAACGAAAAGCCACGCCCCAACTTTTTCCAGAAAGTTAAGGAAAGCGAATTTGATGAGGCGATGCCATTATTATCTACTCTCGAACAACACCAATGTAGTATTGATGATCCATTACTACTTGATGAGGGGTTTACGAGTTTTTTTCCTGGATTAAATGAAATAAGTGTTACCACTCTCCCTGAGTATCCCAACAACACCAACAACATCGAGTTGTACTTCCAATGTACATTGTATGTAAGGTTGTAAACACTTGTTGTTCAACTCTAGTTGGACCTTAAATGTATATTGTATGTAAGGTGTTATACATTTCTTGTGTTGTTTTTGACGTAATTTAACTTTCTACTAATAGAGATTTTAAAATATAGGTAGGATAAATGTTTGAGGTGTAACTAAAAATTCATAAGAATCCTTTATGTTATTTCGTGTATTATCATACGTTTTACTATTTTATTGTATTGAAATACGTCACATAATATAACACACTGTAACTAAGTATTGTTAAAACGAGACACATGGAGTATGCCACTATATCATAGAAAACACAACTTGAGAAACTTATGTCATGAGATTATATGGAACCCTTGCAAGTTTATGCATGGTTCACCTGGAGGCGAAGATTCATTCATTTAATGACTCCCAAATAACTCACTATATAACGTCCAATTTCTCCCTTGATAGGCCACTTCAACTTGTTCACCTCATTTTGGTGGAAGGCCCAAATTTTCATCGGGGTGTTAAATAGTTCTATTTTTTTTATTTAATTTAATTTAATTTTCATTATTTTCCTCATATGTATATGTTTATGTAGATACAGTGACCTCATTTCTTTGGGTTACAATCGCCATACTTGTTGCATCGAAAAGAAAATATTGTTGCATTTTTGGTCTCCTGATGCAGATGAAAAGTTCAGGAATTACATTACCAAAACTGGTTGACGTTGTTAGAGTACCGTTCAAAAACAAGCCAGTGTACAGTTCTTCAATTAAATTGATATGTCTTTTATTTTTATTTGTTTAGCAACAAACATACTTGAATCTTTTGATACACAAGAGTTAATTATCTTATATTATATATTCGGTGGTTTACAAGGTTAAAGCTGTTGAAAGAGTTGTAAACATAGGCAGATAGACTACCTGAGGCCTGATCTAAATAGAGGGGGCTTCACTGACAAAGAAATTAGTGATCTGAATGGCCTCCACGAGCTGTTAGGAAACATGTTAAAAACAACACCATATTAACTATAATAAACTTTTACTACTGAATAAATAATTGCCATTTTTGCATGTCGTGGTAATTATTTTTCTTTTTATGTGTAGGTGCCCTAAGATTGTGAAGCACATGCCAGACTGAACTGATAATTGGTAACGAGATCAAAAACTTTTGGAGTTCAACTATGAAAAAGATTGTTGGCTTTTTACAAAGCACACGTTATTAATAACTCTGCTCCCCAACTCTCACATAGTCTTCCAATTAGTTCTGGTGTGATCTTTAACACTCCAAACAATAATAACAACAACATAATAATAATGATAATCAGTTCTTCTCAAATGCACCAGTGGCGCCAGAAGTGAATATTCCAAATCAAGTACACATGTCGCTTCAAGGGTCTTCACCTAGAATTGATACTAAGATTTTCTACAAAACAAATTTAGCCCAACCCCCTATTCAAGTACATAACAGTGATTCAGTACATATACCCGAACTTAATCTCCCTTATTGGGCTGATTATTGCTTTTATAACATCCCTCCACAAGTGTGACCTATTAATCAGGGCCAAGTTCTTGTGCAAAGTGATAATAATATGTTTGGTGGCTTTCATTACCTAAACATGAGTAGTGGCTCCATCATGAACTCAAAACCTCAAGTTCAAGCATACCCAATGCAACAAGAACATAAGGTATTGTCAAATGATAATTATGCCATATTGGGATTTTCTAACGAATTTTTCCAGAAAGGCAAGGAAAGCGAATTTGATGAGGCGATGCCATTATTATCTGCTCTCGAACAACACCAATGTAGTATTGATGATCCATTACTACTTGATGAGGGGTTTACGAGTTTTTTTCCTGGATTAAATGAAATAAGTGTTACCACTCTCCCTGAGTATCCCAACAACACCAACAACATCAAGTTGTACTTCCAATGTACATTGTATGTAAGGTTGTAAACACTTGTTGTTCAACTCTAGTTGGACCTTAAATGTATATTGTATGTAAGGTGGTATACATTTCTTGTGTTGTTTTTGACGTAATTTAACTTTCTACTAATAGAGATTTTAAAATATAGGTAGGATAAATGTTTGAGGTGTAACTAAAAATTCATAAGAATCCTTTATGTTATTTCGTATTTTATCATACGTTTTACTATTTTATTGTATTGAAATACGTCATATAATATAACACACTATAACTAAGTATAGTTAAAACGAGACAAATGGAGTATGCCACTATATCATAGAAAACACAACTTGAGAAACTTATGTCATGAGATTATATGGAACCCTTGCAAGTTTATGCACGGTTCACCTGGAGGCGAAGATTCATTCATTTAATGACTCCCAAATAACACACTATATAACGTCCAATTTCTCCCTTGAAAGGCCACTTGAACTTGTTCACCTCATTTTGGTGGAAGGCCCAAATTTTCATCGGGGTGTTAAATAGTTCTATTTTTTTATTAAATTTAATTTAATTTTCATTATTTTCCTCGTATCGATATGTTTATGTAGATACAGTGACCTCATTTCTTTGGGTTACAATCGCCATACTTGTTGCATCGAAAAGAAAATATTGTTGCATCGAAAAGAAAATAAAAAATGGTTTTTGGTCTCCTGATGCAGATGAAAAGTTCAGGAATTACATTTCTAAAAATGGTTGACGTTGTTAGAGTACCGTTCAAAAACAAGCCGATGTACAGTTCTTCAATTAAATTGATATGTCTTTTATTTTTATTTGTTTAGCAACAAACATACTTGAATATTTTGATACACAAGAGTTAATTATCTTATATTATATATTTGGTGGTTTACAAGGTTAAAGGTGTTGAAAGAGTTGTAAACATAGGCAGATAGACTACCCGAGGCCTGATCTAAATAGAGGGGGCTTCACTGACAAAGAAATTAGTGATCTGAATGGCCTCCACGAGCTGTTAGGAAACATGTTAAAAACAACACCATATTAACTATAATAAACTTTTACAACTGAATAAATAATTGCCATTTTTGCATGTCGTGGTAATTATTTTTCTTTTTATGTGTAGGTGCCCTAAGATTGTGAAGCACATGCCAGACTGAACTGATAATTGGTAACGAGATCAAAAACTTTTGGAGTTCAACTATGAAAAAGATTGTTGGCTTTTTACAAAGCTCTCGTTATTAATAACTCTGCTCCCCAACTCTCACATAATCTTCCAATTAGTTCTGGTGTGATCTTTAACACTCCAAACAATAATAACAACAACATAATAATAATGATAATCTGTTATTCTCAAATGCACCAGTGGCGCCAGAAGTGTATATTCCAAATCAAGTACACATGTCGCTTCAAGGGTCTTCACCTAGAATTGATACTAAGATTTTCTAAAAAACAAATTTAGCCCAACCCCCTATTCAAGTACATAACAGTGATTCAGTACATATACCCGAACTTAATCTCCCTTATTGGGCTGATTATTGCTTTTATAACATCCCTCCACAAGTGTGACTTATTAATCAGGGCCAAGTTCTTGTGCAAAGTGATAATAATATGTTTGGTGGCTTTCATTACCTAAACATGAGTAGTGGCTCCATCATGAACTCAAAACCTCAAGTTCAAGCATACCCGATGCAACAAGAACATAAGGTATTGTCAAATGATAATTATGCCATATTGGGATTTTCTAACGAATTTTTCAGAAAGGCAAGGAAAGCGAATTTGATGAGGCGATGCCATTATTATCTGCTCTCGAACAACACCAATGTAGTATTGATGATCCATTACTACTTGATGAGGGGTTTACGAGTTTTTTTCCTGGATTAAATGAAATAAGTGTTACCACTCTCCCTGAGTATCCCAACAACACCAACAACATCGAGTTGTACTTCCAATGTACATTGTATGTAAGGTTGTAAACACTTGTTGTTCAACTCTAGTTGGACCTTAAATGTATATTGTATGTAAGGTGGTATACATTTCTTGTGTTGTTTTTGACGTAATTTAACTTTCTACTAATAGAGATTTTAAAATATATATAGGTAGGATAAATGTTTGAGGTGTAACTAAAAATTCATAAGAATCCTTTATGTTATTTCGTGTTTTATCATACGTTTTACTATTTTATTGTATTGAAATACGTCATATAATATAACACACTGTAACTAAGTATAGTTAAAACGAGACACATGGAGTATGCCACTATATCATAGAAAACACAACTTGAGAAACTTATGTCATGAGATTATATGGAACCCTTGCAAGTTTATGCATGGTTCACCTGGAGGCGAAGATTCATTCATTTAATGACTCCCAAATAACTCACTATATAACGTCCAATTTCTCCCTTGAAAGGCCACTTCAACTTGGTCACCTCATTTTGGTGGAAGGCCCAAATTTTCAATCGGGTGTTAAATAGTTCTATTTTTTTATTTAATTTAATTTAATTTTCATTATTTTACTCCTATCTATATGTTTATGTAGATACAGTGACCTCATTTCTTTGGGTTACAATCGCCATACTTGTTGCATCGAAAAGAAAATATTGTTGCATCGAAAAGAAAATAAAAAATGGTTTTTGGTCTCCTGATGCAGATGAAAAGTTCAGGAATTACATTACCAAAAATGGTTGACGTTGTTAGAGTACCGTTCAAAAACAAGCCGGTGTACAGTTCTTCAACTAAATTGATATGTCTTTTATTTTTATTTATTTAGCAACAAACATACTTGAATCTTTTGATACACAAGAGTTAATTATCTTATATTATACATTTGGTGGTTTACAAGGTTAAAGGTGTTGAAAGAGTTGTAGACATAGGCAGATAGACTACCCGAGGCCTGATCTAAATAGAGGGGGCTTCACTGACAAAGAAACTAGTGATCTGAATGGCCTCCACGAGCTGTTATGAAACATGTTAAAAACAACACCATATTAACTATAATAAACTTTTACAACTGAATAAATAATTGCCATTTTTGCATGTCGTGGTAATTATTTTTCTTTTTATGTGTAGGTGCCCTAAGATTGTGAAGCACATGCCAGACTGAACTGATAATTGGTAACGAGATCAAAAACTTTTGGAGTTCAACTATGAAAAAGATTGTTGGCTTTTTACAAAGCTCTCGTTATTAATAACTCTGCTCCCCAACTCTCACATAATCTTCCAATTAGTTCTGGTGTGATCTTTAACACTCCAAACAATAATAACAAAAACATAATAATAATGATAATCTGTTATTCTCAAATGCACCAGTGGCGCCAGAAGTGTATATTCCAAATCAAGTACACATGTCGCTTCAAGGGTCTTCACCTAGAATTGATACTAAGATTTTCTACAAAACAAATTTAGCCCAACCCCCTATTCAAGTACATAACAGTGATTCAGTACATATACCCGAACTTAATCTCCCTTATTGGGCTGATTATTGCTTTTATAACATCCCTCCACAAGTGTGACTTATTAATCAGGACCAAGTTCTTGTGCAAAGTGATAATAATATGTTTGGTGGCTTTCATTACCTAAACATGAGTAGTGGCTCCATCATGAACTCAAAACCTCAAGTTCAAGCATACCCGATGCAACAAGAACATAAGGTATTGTCAAATGATAATTATGCCATATTGGGATTTTCTAACGAATTTTTCAGAAAGGCAAGGAAAGCGAATTTGATGAGGCGATGCCATTATTATCTGCTCTCGAACAACACCAATGTAGTATTGATGATCCATTACTACTTGATGAGGGGTTTACGAGTTTTTTTCCTGGATTAAATGAAATAAGTGTTACCACTCTCCCTGAGTATCCCAACAACACCAACAACATCGAGTTGTACTTCCAATGTACATTGTATGTAAGGTTGTAAACACTTGTTGTTCAACTCTAGTTGGACCTTAAATGTATATTGTATGTAAGGTGGTATACATTTCTTGTGTTGTTTTTGACGTAATTTAACTTTCTACTAATAGAGATTTTAAAATATATATAGGTAGGATAAATGTTTGAGGTGTAACTAAAAATTCATAAGAATCCTTTATGTTATTTCGTGTTTTATCATACGTTTTACTATTTTATTGTATTGAAATACGTCATATAATATAACACACTGTAACTAAGTATAGTTAAAACGAGACACATGGAGTATGCCACTATATCATAGAAAACACAACTTGAGAAACTTATGTCATGAGATTATATGGAACCCTTGCAAGTTTATGCATGGTTCACCTGGAGGCGAAGATTCATTCATTTAATGACTCCCAAATAACTCACTATATAACGTCCAATTTCTCCCTTGAAAGGCCACTTCAACTTGGTCACCTCATTTTGGTGGAAGGCCCAAATTTTCAATCGGGTGTTAAATAGTTCTATTTTTTTATTTAATTTAATTTAATTTTCATTATTTTACTCCTATCTATATGTTTATGTAGATACAGTGACCTCATTTCTTTGGGTTACAATCGCCATACTTGTTGCATCGAAAAGAAAATATTGTTGCATCGAAAAGAAAATAAAAAATGGTTTTTGGTCTCCTGATGCAGATGAAAAGTTCAGGAATTACATTACCAAAAATGGTTGACGTTGTTAGAGTACCGTTCAAAAACAAGCCGGTGTACAGTTCTTCAACTAAATTGATATGTCTTTTATTTTTATTTATTTAGCAACAAACATACTTGAATCTTTTGATACACAAGAGTTAATTATCTTATATTATACATTTGGTGGTTTACAAGGTTAAAGGTGTTGAAAGAGTTGTAGACATAGGCAGATAGACTACCCGAGGCCTGATCTAAATAGAGGGGGCTTCACTGACAAAGAAACTAGTGATCTGAATGGCCTCCACGAGCTGTTATGAAACATGTTAAAAACAACACCATATTAACTATAATAAACTTTTACAACTGAATAAATAATTGCCATTTTTGCATGTCGTGGTAATTATTTTTCTTTTTATGTGTAGGTGCCCTAAGATTGTGAAGCACATGCCAGACTGAACTGATAATTGGTAACGAGATCAAAAACTTTTGGAGTTCAACTATGAAAAAGATTGTTGGCTTTTTACAAAGCTCTCGTTATTAATAACTCTGCTCCCCAACTCTCACATAATCTTCCAATTAGTTCTGGTGTGATCTTTAACACTCCAAACAATAATAACAAAAACATAATAATAATGATAATCTGTTATTCTCAAATGCACCAGTGGCGCCAGAAGTGTATATTCCAAATCAAGTACACATGTCGCTTCAAGGGTCTTCACCTAGAATTGATACTAAGATTTTCTACAAAACAAATTTAGCCCAACCCCCTATTCAAGTACATAACAGTGATTCAGTACATATACCCGAACTTAATCTCCCTTATTGGGCTGATTATTGCTTTTATAACATCCCTCCAC
This sequence comes from Linaria vulgaris, assembly GCA_948329865.1. NCBI lineage: Eukaryota > Viridiplantae > Streptophyta > Magnoliopsida > Lamiales > Plantaginaceae > Linaria > Linaria vulgaris. The sequence goes on from OX415252.1 coordinate 29,387,225, forward strand.
AAGTGTGACTTATTAATCAGGACCAAGTTCTTGTGCAAAGTGATAATAATATGTTTGGTGGCTTTCATTACCTAAACATGAGTAGTGGCTCCATCATGAACTCAAAACCTCAAGTTCAAGCATACCCGATGCAACAAGAACATAAGGTATTGTCAAATGATAATTATGCCATATTGGGATTTTCTAACGAATTTTTCAGAAAGGCAAGGAAAGCGAATTTGATGAGGCGATGCCATTATTATCTGCTCTCGAACAATACCAATGTAGTATTGATGATCCATTACTACTTGATGAGGGGTTTACGAGTTTTTTTCCTGGATTAAATGAAATAAGTGTTACCACTCTCCCTGAGTATCCCAACAACACCAACAACATCGAGTTGTACTTCCATTGTACATTGTATGTAAGGTTGTAAACACTTGTTGTTCAACTCTAGTTGGACCTTAAATGTATATTGTATGTAAGGTGGTATACATTTCTTGTGTTGTTTTTGACGTAATTTAACTTTCTACTAATAGAGATTTTAAAATATATATAGGTAGGATAAATGTTTGAGGTGTAACTAAAAATTCATAAGAATCCTTTATGTTATTTCGTGTTTTATCATACGTTTTACTTTTTTATTGTATTGAAATACGTCATATAATATAACACACTGTAACTAAGTATAGTTAAAACGAGACACATGGAGTATGCCACTATATCATAGAAAACACAACTTGAGAAACTTATGTCATGAGATTATATGGAACCCTTGCAAGTTTATGCATGGTTCACCTGGAGGCGAAGATTCATTCATTTAATGACTCCCAAATAACTCACTATATAACGTCCAATTTCTCCCTTGAAAGGCCACTTCAACTTGGTCACCTCATTTTGGTGGAAGGCCCAAATTTTCAATCGGGTGTTAAATAGTTCTATTTTTTTATTTAATTTAATTTAATTTTCATTATTTTCCTCCTATCTATATGTTTATGTAGATACAATGACCTCATTTCTTTGGGTTACAATCGCCATACTTGTTGCATCGAAAAGAAAATATTGTTGCATCGAAAAGAAAATAAAAAATGGTTTTTGGTCTCCTGATGCAGATGAAAAGTTCAGGAATTACATTACCGAAAATGGTTGACGTTGTTAGAGTACCGTTCAAAAACAAGCCGGTGTACAGTTCTTCAACTAAATTGATATGTCTTTTATTTTTATTTATTTAGCAACAAACATTTGGTGGTTTACAAGGTTAAAGGTGTTGAAAGAGTTGTAGACATAGGCAGATAGACTACCCGAGGCCTGATCTAAATAGAGGGGGCTTCACTGACAAAGAAACTAGTGATCTGAATGGCCTCCACGAGCTGTTATGAAACATGTTAAAAACAACACCATATTAACTATAATAAACTTTTACAACTGAATAAATAATTGCCATTTTTGCATGTCGTGGTAATTATTTTTCTTTTTATGTGTAGGTGCCCTAAGATTGTCAAGCACATGCCAGACTGAACTGATAATTGGTAACGAGATCAAAAACTTTTGGGGTTCAACTATGAAAAAGATTGTTGGCTTTTTACAAAGCTCACGTTATTAATAACTCTGCTCCCCAACTCTCACATAATCTTCCAATTAGTTCTGGTGTGATCTTTAACACTCCAAACAATAATAACCACAACATAATAATAATGATAATCTGTTCTTCTCAAATGCACCAAAGGTGCGTCTATATTCCTAATCAAGTACATATTTCGATTCAAGGGTCTTCACCTAGAATTGATACTTAGATTTTCTACAAAACAAATTTAGCCCAACCCCCTATTCAAGTACATAACAGTGATTCAGTACATATACCCGAACTTAATCTCCCTTATTGGGCTGATTATTGCTTTTATAATATCCCTCCACAAGTGTGACTTATTAATCAGGGCCAAGTTCTTGTGCAAAGTGATAATAATATGTTTGGTGGCTTTCATTACCTAAACATGAGTAGTAGCTCCATCATAAACTCAAAACCTCAAGTTCAAGCATACCCAATGCAACAAGAACATAAGGTATTGTCAAAATGATAATTATGCCATATTGGGATTTTCTAACGAAGAGCCACGCCCCAACTTTTTTCCAGAAAGGCAATGAAAGCGAATTTGATGAGGCGATTCCATTATTATCTACTCTCGAACAACACCAATGTAGTATTGATGATCCATTACTACTTGATGAGGGGTTTACGAGTTTTTTTCCTGGATTGAATGAAATAAGTGTTAACCCTCTCCCTGAGTATCCCAACAACACCAAAACATCGAGTTGTACTTCCAATGTACATTGTATGTAAGGTTGTAAACACTTGTTGTTCAACTCTAGTTGGACCTTAAATGCATATTGTATGTAACGTTGTATACATTTCTTGTGTTGTTTATGACATAATATAACTTTCTACTAATAGAGATTTTAAAAAATAGGCAGGATAAATCTTTGAGTTGTAACTAAAAATTCAGGAGAATCCTTTATGTTATTTCGTGTTCTATCATACCTTTTACAATTTTGTTGTATTGAAATATGTCACATATTATAACACACTGTAACTAAGTATAGTTAAAACGAGACACATGGAGTATGCCACTATATCATAGAAGACACAACTTAAAAAACTTATGTCATGAGATTATATGGAACCCTTGCAAGTTTATGCATGGTTCACCTGGTGGCGAAGATTCATTCATTTAATGACTCCCAAATAACTCACTATATAACGCCCCATCTCACCCTTGAAAGGCCACTGCAACTTGTTCACCTCATTTTGGTAGAAGGCCCTAATTTTCATCGGGGTGTTAAATAGTTCAATTTTTTTATTTTATTTTATTTAATTTTTATTCTTTTCCTCATATCTATATGTTTATGTAGATACTGTGACCTCGTTTCTTTGGGTTACAATCACCATACTTTTTGCATCGAAAATAAAATATTGTTGCATTGAAAAGAAAATAAAAAAGGGTTTTTGGTCTCCTGATGCAGATGAAAAGCTCAGGAATTACATTACGAAAAATGGTTGACGTTGTTCGAGTACCGTTCAAAAACAAGTCGGTATACATTTCTTCAATTAAATTGATATGTCTTTAATTTTAAAAACAACACCATATTAAATATAATAAATTTTTACAACTGAATACATAATTGTCATTTTTGCATGTCGTAGTAATTATTTATCTTTTTATGTGTAGGTGCTCTAAGATTGTGAAGCACATGCCAGACTGAACTGATAATTGGTAACGAGATCAAAAACTTTTGGAATTCAACTACGAAAAAGATTGTTGGCTTTTTACAAAGCTCACTGATTTGGCAATAGATCGTATTATATATGTATGTGTGTCGGTTACAAGTGTATAATCTAATAATTCAACGAGTCTATCTCAAATCAAGCCTACACTATGTATCTCGCGTAGACTTGGTCCTAAACACCCCAGATAACGCCTCTATGCTTGGATGACAATGGTATATCGGTGACTAGATCGGTTGTATGTCGGTGATCGTCTTCGATATGATATCGAGGAATCCCCTCGATGTGAGATCGGTAATGTGGTGGTATGACGTATCAGAGGAACACAAGGTAGTCTCGATATCGAATGTGATATCGAGAATGAGATCGGGGATGTATTTCGATGTGATGCGCGGTAGCTGAGGGATAATAATTGCTTGCTTTGGGATCCGGGTGAAGCGTATTTATAGACTTCGGGATCTGGGGACCACAGTAACATATCGGTGAATATTACCGATATGACATCGAGAGTGATCCCCGATATGGTATAATATGTGCCTGGTTTGGGCCATGCCCAACATACTGGAAATGGCCATATCATATAGTCCCCCAATTTGGGGATTCTTGTCTTAGAGATAAGAATTTGCAAATTTAATTTTAAATTTCTAGGTTACCTGTACTCTTCGTCCCGCTAGTTCAAATGACGGAGATCAAATATGCGGGGAATGCGCTTTGTGATGAACTTCGATGGTCCCCCTAATGCAGTGGGCGCATAGTTTGAGGTCCTCGTTTGAATATGTGTTCTTTGGAGTTGACTTTCTTAAAAATATGGGAGTTGCACTTCGAGGCTTTTTTGCGTAATATGATAAGATGTCGGGGTTCATCGTCGATATTACGTCGAAATGCATATTCGATATTGTGTCGAAAGTATATTTCGATGTAGTTAAGGCCTCCGTCTATAAGTAGGGCTTGTAAGAGACTTTGAAGGTCATAGTTTTCTGTGTTTTGTCTGTCGTTTAGTGTGACCACATCGGTATGTATATCAGTAATCATATTTGATATATTCCCCGACGTGTATTTCGACCTTGGCATTGTACTTGATTTATTTATTGTTATTTTCTCATGCTAATACTCTGATTATTCTGCAGGTGCATTATCTTTTTCTGAGATACTCCGATAGAATGGGGTTTAAATAATTGATGCGTAAACTTCAAGCCGATCGTGATGCTCAGAAGGCTGCTGAAACGGCAGCAGTCGTGGTGGCGCCTGAAATAGGGTCTGCGTCTAGCTTTGACCTGAATAATGCAGCCGCTGAGTTTCTGGCAGAGGCATCGAGAGTTGAGCAACCTTCCCCTAGCACTGTAGTTCCTGAACATACTAATGAAGAATGTTTTAACAATGTTCCTGCAACTTTCGGGTCCCTTAGCCAGAATATCCTTGATGTGGTGGGAGGCCTGAATGGCGCGACCACACTCTTTGAGGTGTTGACCTCGAAACAGGAGGGTGTGGTTCCTTTGCCTGACAGGGCTGTGTCGACAGAGAGACCAGTTGCGAGGTCTTCTTCTGGTGAATACGTTGCTCCCTGGTCTGAGTCGTTGGCCAACATTCCTTTGACCGAGAAAGTTGAAGGTTCGGAATCGAATACACGTGTCAACTTGGGTGACTCTGTTGATGCGCCTTTTACTGTGGGGTCGGGTTCTTCAAGCCCGAGCCCTATTAGTGGCAAGGGAAAAACGGTTGTTTCAGGTATGACCGACAAGGGTAAAGGGCCACTACAGAAGCCCTCGATGTTGGGGGGCTTTGCCCCTATTTTTCCTGGGATTCTGGTTACGAAGGCTACCGTTGACTTGGCTAAGGTAGCAGGTAATAAAAGGTCTCGTGAGGGGACTGTCCACAGTGTCCCCTTGTCTTCAAGTTCAGGCCCCCGGAAGGCGAGTGCGGACAAACCCTCAAAGCGAGTAGAATTCCCTGAAGCAGATGTTGTACGGGGAATGGTGCGGGCTTTTCCTCCTCCTGGGAATGTGCGGGTGCTCACCGAATTTGAGCGGGCCCAGAATATACGCCGCATCACTCACTTGTTTCAGAGTGTACGTACCTAAACACGACTTCGATTGATTTTATTTGGCTGTTTGGCATAATGTTACGTATTGTCTTGTGTAGACTGCGAAGCTGGCGGTCTCGTGTTTGAAGACAATTCGCGAGTCCAAGGGTGACCTTGACGCTGTTGCTGCCAATCTCGAGGCTGATATCTTGAGGATGGGGGAGTTCAACTCCATGGTGTTAGAGAAGTTGGAGTCTGAAAAGGAGGATGCGCTGAAGACATGTTGGAAGCTCTGAGAGGAGTATGATTTGTTGAAGGGCAACTTCAAAACATTAGTGACCGAGATTGACCAAGGAAAGACGTGTGAACTTGCGGCCAATAGGGAGCTGGAGAAACTGAAAGCTGAGGTGGTGGAGGTGAAGGCTGCTAACGAACGACTCTCGTTGGAGCTCTCCACTGCCAAATTAACTCCATTGGACTTGGTATATATCCTGTTTATGATATCTGCTTTTGCTTTTTCCTGCTGTACTTAATAGAGTTCACTTTGTAGGTGCATCGTCCTGATCTCCCCCGGGTTGGAGCGGATAAGTTTATGGAAAGCTCGAGCTTCCGAGACGTAGTTTTGAAGGTTCGAGAGGCGGCATTCCATGCCTGCGTGGGGCAGGTATTGGAAAATGATGGTTTCAGGGACTCCCTCGAGTTTAGTGGGTTGAACCCAAGGCACGATCATAACGACCTGCCGATTGGTGGATTAGACAAGGCGGAGGGGGGTCTGTCCGGCTCTTTAATCTGGTTATTGTTAACAAGGAATGATTAGAATTTCCTCGGGGTTGGTAGTAACATGGGTAATCTGCTACCACTTATGTGTTTAGGATTGACCCCGTTATCACATGGGATAATGTTCTTGTGGTTAGGGGCCCATCCTTTTATCACAGGGAAACCGCTACCATTCAAATGTTTATGGTCGACCCCGTTATCACAGGGGATGTTTTTCTTGTGGGTAGGGGCGCATCCCGTTATCACAGGGAACCCGCTACCGTTGCAATGTTTATGGTCGACCCCGTTATCATAGGGGATATTTTTCTTGTGGGTAAGGGCGCATCCCGTTATCACAAGGAACTCGCTACCGTTGTAATGTTTATGGTCGACCCCATTATCACAGAGGATATTTTTCTTGTGGGTAGGGGCACATCCGATTATCACAGGGAACCCGTTACCGTTGTAATGTTTATGGTCGACCCCATTATCACAGGGATATTTTTCTTGTGGGTAGGGGCGCATCCCGTTATCACAGGGAACCCGCTACCGTTTCAATGTTTATGATCGACCCCGTTATCACAGGGGATATTCTTCATGTTGTAGGACCCGTTACCACTCATGGGTAGGAGCCCGCCCGTTATCACAGGGGGACCCGTTACCGCTCATGGGTAGGAGCCCGCCCATTATCACAGGGGAACCCGTTACCGCTCATGGGTAGGAGCCTTTTCTTTGTAGATGACGCGTTACTGCTCATAAGTAGTAGCCCGCCCGTTATCACATGGGATGTTTTTCTTTGTAGATGACCCGTTACCGCTCATGGGTAGGAGCCCGCCCATTATCACAGGGGAACCCGTTACCGCTCATGGGTAGGAGCCTTTTCTTTGTAGATTTGTCTATAACCCTTGGTGACTCTGTCGTCGCGGAGTCTATGTGTCATTAAGCCCTGTAAAACATCACAGACCATAAATATTTTTGATATAAAAACTAATATGATGGCACAAATGATATGCATGTGTCATCTGTGGAATGTTCCCTCAATCTGGGAATTTCAGTTTCATGCCAGAAAAGGAGTTTCCATTGTGTTCTAACGTGCCTATTGTACCTATTGTACATGTTCCCCCTGTTGTACGTGTTGTACATGTTGTACCTGTTTAGATGGATAATATTGGATAATCTGGGGCACTGCCCCTGAATACCTCCTGTAAGAGGGCGATGTGCTAAACACATATCCATGGGAATCCTCCCCGATTGTTCGTATAATTCTCTGCACTTCCGTAATGTCCGATTAGGGTATATCCCTGCATGAAATATGAGATTCCACAAAGCAACAAATAAAAAGGGTAATGCCGGATAACGGTTGAAGGCTAGGTAAACCTAGCCCGCCTACGTATCCCGTTGAATGGGGAATCAGACCGGCGTAGTTCCCCCTGTTTTAAGTTACATGCCGACCCACGAAGGGGCAAAATAAGAGATAACGGTCGAAGGCTAGGTAGTCCTAACCCGCCTAAGTATCCTGTTGAATTGGGAATCATACCGGCGTAGTTCCCCCTGTTTTAAGTTTACAGATTAACCCATGATGGGGCAATGTTTCAATTGTTCGAGCATAATTTATAAACTACTGAAATTTAAAATATTGTTTTGTTTACTCCTCATGGTGATCACTCCATGCGCGAAATGTATTCTTGGTGTGGGACTTGTATTTCTTGTCTTCTTCTGATTCTAGGGTGCTTCAGCGAGTTCACATAGCACATCCATTCTTGTATCTGGTCACCTACAATTTTGCCGACTCCCTGAGGTATCGGGAATTTAATCTTCTAGTAATAAGTAGAAACCACTGCCCTGGTCTGGTTGAGCGTCGGTCGGCCAATAATGGCGTGGTAGGGAAATGGGATGTCGACAATTGTATATTTAATCGGCATCACCCGGGTGCCTGGGCTTCTGCCAAACGTTGTGGGCAATATAACTTGTCCGAGTGGAACTACCTCTACTCCGCCGAAGCCGGTCAATGGGGTGGATATCGGGTTTAGCCGGTATGGGGCAATCCTCATCTGCTCGTAGGCTTTTGAGAATATCAGGTTTGCAGAGCTTCCGCTATCCATCAGTACTTTATGCACCTGATATTCATGCACATTAATAGTAATAACCAATGGGCAATCTAGTTTTCCTGCGGTCAAGGCCAACGGACTAAGTTGCTCCAAGTCTCTCCTGGTGAAAGAGATCTCCTGCTCCAAGTCCGCTTCCGGCATGATTGCATTTGTGTACCCAATGTAGGCTCCACCCTGGATTCTTCGTGTTATTGTTTCTCGGCCGTGAACCGTGTTAGCTCCCAAGCCCCCGCCGTTGATCACGTTTATAATGCCTCTGCTCGGGGCATTCACTATGGTCATACCACACTCCTCGGGTGCCTCAATCATCTTCTGCTTTCTTCTCCTGGGTGAGTAATCTCTTATAGGGGATAAAGAATGTTCTGCCCCTCTAGCATCTTCCTTGGCGTTTCTGACAAACTCGACCAATTTTCCTTATTTAATCAATCTTTCAATTTCATTCCTCAGGTGCGTACAATCCTCTGTCCTGTGTCTAGGTTGACGGTGGTACGCGCAATATATGCCCGACGACTTCATCCCGGGAGTCTCATTCAACGGCGTAGGTTCCGTCAACCATCTGTTTCTTTTTGCCACGGCCATCACCTCCAGAATGTCTCTATTTAACGGGGTGTACGTCCTTGGGGGCCTTTCCCTGTTGCGATCTCTGTCCGCGTTCCTGCTGGAAAATGAACCTTGACGGGTTGCCATGATCTCGTCCTCGTAAATCATTTGGTTCGCGAGTATGTTGATCTGTGCTATGGTGGGCTCAGTCAATTTGATTAGCTCGCTGGCGAACCTGCGATGGGTCGTACCCTTGAATAGCATTATCATGACCTGCCCGCTATGTGGCTCATTCACCTTCAACAATTCATCATTGAACCTCTTCATATATTCCCAGAGGTTATCCCTTTCCCTCTGCTGCACCGCGCCGAGGTGCAACAGGTTGGTCTTCATTCTCTTTTGGCTAGAGAACTGGTTCTCAAACTTTTCCCTTAGTTGCTCGTAGTCCGTTATGGATCTGGCCTCCAGCCTAGCGAACCAATCCAGTGCGGCGCCCGTTAAAGTGGTGGATATGATCTTTGCCTTTATGTTTCTTGAGTAGTTGTGCAGGTTCAGAATGTTATCGACCTGATGTAGATGATCCGTAAGATCACTTCTTCCGTCGTATGGCTTGATCACTGGGATCTTGTCCCCTCTTTGCAATACCTCACCCTCTATCTCATCCGAAAACGGGGTCCTGCTGTGACCCTTCCAACGACTCTGAGTCACCTTCCTTGTCAACTCCGCCCTCTCACGGTCTAGTTGTACCATCCTCCTTGATATTACATGCAGTACTTCTGCATCCTCATTCTTTAAATATGCAATCTCAGCGCGGTCATGACCGCGTTCCATTCTGCGGATTACTTCCGCTCTCTCGCGGTTAAGTCATTCCATCTTTCTTGCTATTTCTCGATCCAGGGTCCTAGGGTCCCGTCTCTCCGACCTGTCGTAAGCAGCGGGCGATATCTCTCTGAATGAGTCCCCCGTATCCTCCTGTTCATAATGTCCTTGCCATGCCCTTCTCTCACCCGCTTCGGATTCATGGGGCCTTGCCCGAATGTCCCTTGTCCTCTGTTCCGCTAGTCGTGGAAGCAAATTCTCCAATGTAGTGTCCAGCGCCGCTTTCACAGAGGCGTTGATCTGCGCTTGCATCTCCGGGGTTATGGCGGCAGGATGAAGTGCGCTTTGTCCCACGGCCATCGTCTTCTTCGAGCCGGGAACATCCGCATTCGGCTCGTCGGTCATTGAAACGTCTGCCGCTGGGTTCCCAATGGTCAGGCCCTCAGTCGCGGATTCCGCCATATTTGGTGCGGCAAAGGTTGGTCCTGCGTTCGTGGCTCTCGGCGGTCTTCTGGGCCCGCGCCTTCGTCGCGGCTCATTTTGTGCTGGAGGGAGCTCCGTCTCTGCTTGGGTCACTATCTGTTCTTGGTCGGTCGGCTGTTGAGGGGGTCGCGTGTCCTCCGTCCTCACGTTCCTAGTCACCACTCCGTTGAATTCGAATCAGGTCCTCCTTCCTTGCATCTTGATGTCCTCGCTCGTTAAATGGTGTTCCCACAGACGGCGCCACTGATTTGGCAATAGATCGTATTATATATGTATGTGTGGCGGTTACAAGTGTATAATCTAATAATACAATGAGTCTATCTCAAATCAGGCCTACACCATGTATCTTGCGTAGACTTCGTCCGGAACACCATGAACTAACGTCTCGATGCTTGGGTGGCAATGGTATATCGGTGACTAGATCGGTTGTATGTCGGTGATCGTCTTCGATATGATATCGAGGACTCCCCTTGATGTGAGATCGGTAATGTGGTGGTATGACGTATCAGAGGAACACAAGGTAATCCCGATATCGAATGTGATATCGAGAGTGAGATCGGGGATGTATTTCGATGTAATGCATGGTAGCTGAGGGATAATAATTGCTTGCTTTGGGATCCGGGTGCCGCGTATTTATAGACCTTGGGATCCGGGGACCACAGTAACATATCGGTGAATATTACCGATATGACATCGAGAGTGATCCCCGATATGGTATAATATGGGCCTGGTTTGGGCCAGGCCCAACATACGGGAAATGGCCATATCACTCACGTTATTAATAAGTCTGCTCCCCAACTCTCTCATAATCTTCCAATTAGTTCTGGTGTGATCTTTAACACTCCAAACAACAATAACAACAACAATAATAATAATGATAATCTATTCTTCTCAAATGCACTAGTGGCGCCACAAGTGTATATTCCAAATCAAATACATATGTCGCTCCAAGGGTCTTCACCTAGAATTGATACTAAGATCTTCTACAAAACAAATTTAGCCCAACCCCCTATTCAAGTACAGAACATTGATTCAACACATATACCCGAACTTAATCTCCCTTATTGGGCTGATTAATGCTTTTATAACATCCCTCCATAAGTGTGACTTATTAATCAGGCCCAAGTTCTTGTGCAAAATGATAATAATATGTTTGGTGGCTTTCATGACCTAAACATGATTAGTAGCTCGATCATGAACTCAAACCATCAAGTTCTAGCATACCCGATGCAACAAGAACATAAGGTATTGTCAAATGATAATTATGCCATATTGGGATTTTGTAACGAAGAGCCACGCCCCAACTTTTTCCAGAAAGGCAAGGAAAGTCACTTTGATGAGGCGATGCCATTATTATCTACTCTCGAACAACACCAATGTAGTATTCATGATCCATTACTACTTGATGAGGGGTTTACGAGTTTTTTTCCTGGTTTGAATGATATAAGTGTTACTGCTATCCCTCAGTATCCCAACAACACCAACAACATCGAGTTGTACTTCCAATGTACATTGCATGTAAGGCTGTAAACATGTTAAAAACAACACCATATTAACTATAATAAATTTTTACAACTCAATAAATAATTGCCATTTTAGCATGTCGTAGTAATTATTTATCTTTTTATGTGTAGGTGCTCTAAGATTGTGAAGCACATGCCAGACTGAAGTGATAATTGGCTACGAGATCAAAAAATTTTGGAATTCAACTATGAAAAAGAATGTTGGCTTTTTACAAAGCTCACGTTATTAATAAGTCTGCTCCCCGACTCTCTCATAATCTTCCAATTAGTTCTGGTGTGATCATTAACACTCCAAACTACAATAACAACAACAATAATAATAATGATAATCGGTTTTTCTCAAATGCACTAGTGGTGCCACAATTGTATATTCCAAATCAAATACATATGTCGATTCAAGGGTCTTCACCTAGAATTGATACTAAGATTTTCTACAAAACAAATTTAGCCCACCCCCCTATTCAAGTACGGAACAATGATTCAATATATATACACGAACTTAATCTCCATTATTGGGCTGATTAATGCTTTTATAACGTCCCTCCACGAGTGTGACTTATTAAACAGGCCCAAGTTCTCGTGCAAATAGATAATACTATGTTTGGTGGCTTTCATGACATAAACATGACTAGTAGCTCGATCATGAACTCAAAACCTCAAGTTCAAGCATACTCGATGCAACAAGAACATAAGGTATTGTCAAATGATAATTATGCCATATTGGGATTTTGTAACGAATAGCCACGCCCCAACTTTTTCCAGAAAAGCAAGGAAAGAGACTTTGATGAGGCTATGCCATTATTATCTACTCTTGAACAACACCAATGTAGTATTGATGATCCATTACTACTTGATGAGGCGTTTACGAGTTCTTTTCCTGGTTTGAATAAAATAAGTGTTACTGGTCTCCCTGAGTATCCCCACAACACCAACAACATCGAGTTGTACTTCCAAAGTATATTGTATGTAAGGTTGTAAACATTTATTGTTTAACTCTAGTTGGACCTTAAATGAATAGTGTACGTAAGGTTGTATACATTTATTGTGTTTTTTATGACTTTATTTAACTTTCTACTAATGGAGATTTTAAAAGATAAGTAAGATAAATCTTTGAAGTGAAACTAAAAATTTGTGGGAATCCTTTATGTTATTTCGTGTTTAATCATACGTTTTACTATTTTATTGTATTGAAATACGTCATATATTATAACACACTGTAACAAAGTATAGTTACACGAGACACATGGAGTATGCCACTATATCATAGAAAACACAACTTGAAAAACTTATGTCATGAGATTATATGGAACCCTTGCAAGTTTATGCATGGTTCACCTGGTGGCGAACATTCATTCATTTAATTACTTCCAAATAACTCACTATATAACGCCCCATTTCTCCCGTGAAAGGCCATTACAACTTGTTCCCCTCATTTTGGTGGAAGGCCCTAATTTTCATCGGGGTGTTAAATAGTTCTATTTTTTATTTAATTTAATTTAATTTTTATTATTTTCCTCATATCTAAATGTTTATGTAGATATAGTGACCACATTTCTTTGGGTTACAATCACCATACTTGTTGCATCCAAAAGAAAATATTGTTGCATCGCAAAGAAAATAAAAAAGGGTTTTGGTCTCTTGATGCAGATTAAAAGTTCAGGAATTACATTACGAAAAATGGTTGACGTTGTTAGAGTACCTTTCAAAAACAAGTCGGTATACATTTCCTCAATTACATTGATATGTCTTTTATTTTTATTTGTTTATCAACAAACTTACTTGAATCCTTTGATACACAAGAGTTAATTATCTTATATTATACATTTTGTGGTTTATAAGGTTAAAGTTGTTGAAAGAGTTGTAAACTTAAGAAGATAGACTACCTAAGGCCTGATCTAAAGAGAGGGTGCGTGACTGACGAAGAAATTAGTGGTCTAAATGGCCTCCACGAGCTGTTCGGAAACAAGTTAAACAACACCATCTTAGTTATAAATTATTTTTTACAACTGAATAAATAATTGCCATTTTTGCATGTCGGTAGTAATTATTTATCTTTTCATGCGTTGGTGCTCTAAGATTGTGAAGCACATGCCAGACTGGAGTGATAATTGGTAACGAGATCAAAAACTTTTGGAATTCAACTTTGAAAAAGATTATTGGCTTTTTACAAAGCTCACGTTATTAATAATTCTTCTCCCCAACTCTCTCATAATCTTCCAATTAGTTCTAGTGAGATCTTTAACACTCCAAACAACAATAGCAACAACAATACTAATAATGATAATCTGTTCTTGTCAAATACACCAGTGGCGCCACAAGTGTATATTCCAAATCAAATACATATGTCGCTTCAAGGGTCTTCACCGAGAATTGATACTAAGATTTTCTACAAAACAAATTTAGCCCAACCCCCTATTCAAGTACAGAACAGTGATTCAGTATATATACCCGAACTTAATCTCCCTTATTGGGCTGATGAATGGTTTTATAACATCCCTCCACAAGTGTGACTTGTTAATGTGCAAACTGATAATAATATGTTTGGTGGCTTTCATGACCTAAACATGACTAGTGGCTCGATCATGAACTCAAAACCTCAAGTTCAAGCATACCCAATGCAACAAAAACATAAGGTATTATCAAATGATAATTATTCCATACTGGATTTTGTAACGATGAGCTACGCCCCAACGTTTTCCAGACAGGCAAGGCAAGCGACTTTGATGAGGCTATGCCATTATTATCCACTCTCGAACAACACCAATGTAGTATTGATGATCCATTACTACTAGATGAGGCGTTTATAAGTTCTTTTCCTGGTTTGAATAAAATAAGCGTTACTGCTCTCCCTGGGTATCCCGACAACACCAACAACATTGAATTGTACTTCCAATGTACATTATATGTAAGGTTGTAAACATTTATTGTTCTACTCTAGTTGGACCCTAAATGTATAGTGTACGTAAGGTTGTATACATTTCTTGTGTTTATTGTGACGTTATTTAGCTTTCTACTAATGGATATTTTAAAAAATAAGTAAGATAACTCTTTGAGGTGTAACTAAAAATTTATGGGAATCCGTTATGTTATTTCGAGTTTAATCATACGTTTTACTATTTTATTGTATTAAAACACATCATATATTATAACACAATGTAACTAAGTACAGTTACACGAGAAACAGGGAGTATGCCACTATATCGTAGAAAACACAACTTGAAAAACTTATGTCATGAGATTATATGGAACCCTTGCAAGTTTATGCATGGTTCACCTGGTGGCGAAGATTCATTCATTTAATGACTCCCAAATAACTGACTACATAACGCCCCATTTCTCCCTTGAAAGGCCATTACAACTTGTTCCCCTCATTTTGGTGGAAGGCCCTAATTTTCATCGGGGTGTTAAATTGTTCTATTTCGTTTTTTATTTTATTTAATTTTTATTATTTTCCTCATATCTATATGTTTATGTAGACACAGTGACCTCATTTCTTTGGGTTACAATCACCATACTTGTTGCATCGAAAAGAAAATATTGTTGCATCGCAAAGAAAATAAAAAAGGGTTTTGGTCTCTTGATGCGGATTAAAAGTTCAGGAATTACATTAAGAAAAATGGTTGACGTTGTTAGAGTACCGTTCAAAAACAAGTCGGTATACATTTCTTCAATTAAATTGATATGTCTTTTATTTTTATTTGTTTATAAACAAACTTACTTGAATCCTTTGATACACAAGAGTTAATTATCTTATATTATATATTTCGTGGTTTATAAGGTTAAAGGTGTTGAAAGAGTTGTAAACTTAGGCAGATAGACTACCTAAGGCGTGATCTAAAGAGAGGGGGCTTCACTGACGAAGAAATTAGTGGTCTAAATGGCCTCCATGAGCTGTTTGGAAACAAATTAAAAACAACACTATCTTAATTATAATAATTTTTTACAACTGAATAAATAATTGCCATTTTTGCATGTCGTAGTAATTATTTATCTTTTCATGCGTTGGTGCTCTAAGATTGTGAAGCACATGCCAGACTGGAGTGATAATTGGTAACGAGATCAAAAACTTTTGGAATTCAACTTTGAAAAAGATTATTGGCTTTTTACAAAGCTCACGTTATTAATAATTATGCTCCCCAACTCTCTCATAATCTTCCAATTAGTTCTAGTGACATCTTTAACACTCCAAACAACAATAACAACAACAATACTAATAATGATAATTTGTTCTTGTCAAATACACCAGTGGCGCCACAAGTGTATATTCCAAATCAAATACATATGTCGCTTCAAGGGTCTTCACCGAGAATTGATACTAAGATTTTCTACAAAACAAATTTAGCCCAACCCCCTATTCAAGTAGAGAACAGTGATTCAGTATATATACCCGAACTTAATCTCCCTTATTGGGCTGATGAATGGTTTTATAACATCCCTCCACAAGTGTGACTTGTTAATCAGGCCCAAGTTCTTGTGCAAACTGATAATAATATGTTTGGTGGCTTTCATGACCTAAACATGACTAGTGGCTCGATCATGAACTCAAAACCTCAAGTTCAAGCATACCCAATGCAACAAGAACATAAGGTATTATCAAATGATAATTATTCCATACTGGATTTTGTAACGATGAGCTACGCCCCAACTTTTTCCAGAAAGGCAAGGCAAGCGACTTTGATGAGGCTATGCCATTATTATCCACTCTCGAACAACACCAATGTAGTATTGATGATCCATTACTACTAGATGAGGCGTTTATAAGTTCTTTTCCTGGTTTGAATAAAATAAGCGTTACTGCTCTCCCTGGGTATCCCAACAACACCAACAACATTGAATTGTACTTCCAATGTACATTGTATGTAAGGTTGTAAACATTTATTGTTCTACTCTAGTTGGACCTTAAATGTATAGTGTACGTAAGGTTGTATACGTTTCTTGTGTTTATTGTGACGTTATTTAGCTTTCTACTAATGGAGATTTTAAAAAATAAGTAAGATAACTCTTTGAGGTGTAACTAAAAATTTATGGGAATCCTTTATGTTATTTCGAGTTTAATCATACGTTTTACTATTTTATTGTATTAAAACACGTCATATATTATAACACACTGTAACTAAGTATAGTTACACGAGACACGGGGAGTATGCCACTATATCGTAGAAAACACAACTTGAAAAACTTATGTCATGAGATTATATGGAACCCTTGCAAGTTTATGCATGGTTCACCTGGTGGCGAAGATTCATTCATTTAATGACTCCCAAATAACTCACTACATAACGCCCCATTTCTCCCTTGAAAGGCCATTACAACTTGTTCCCCTCATTTTGGTGGAAGGCCCTAATTTTCATCGGGGTGTTAAATGGTTCTATTTTTTTATTTTATTTAATTTAATTTTTATTATTTTCCTCATATCTACATGTTTATGTAGACACAGTGACCTCATTTCTTTGGGTTACAATCACCATACTTGTTGCATCGAAAAGAAAATATTGTTGCATCGCAAAGAAAATAAAAAAGGGTTTTGGTCTCTTGATGCAGATTAAAAGTTCAGGAATTACATTACGAAAAATGGTTGACGTTGTTAGAGTACCGTTCAAAAACAAGTCGGTATACATTTCTTCAATTAAATTGATATGTCTTTTATTTTTATTTGTTTATAAACAAACTTACTTGAATCCTTTGATACACAAGAGTTAATTATCTTATATTATATATTTCGTGGTTTATAAGGTTAAAGGTGTTGAAAGAGTTGTAAACTTAGGCAGATAGACTACCTAAGGCGTGATCTAAAGAGAGGGGGCTTCACTGACGAAGAAATTAGTGGTCTAAATGGCCTCCATGAGCTGTTTGGAAACAAATTAAAAACAACACTATCTTAATTATAATAATTTTTTACAACTGAATAAATAATTGCCATTTTTGCATGTCGTAGTAATTATTTATCTTTTCATGCGTTGGTGCTCTAAGATTGTGAAGCACATGCCAGACTGGAGTGATAATTGGTAACGAGATCAAAAACTTTTGGAATTCAACTTTGAAAAAGATTATTGGCTTTTTACAAAGCTCACGTTATTAATAATTCTGCTCCCCAACTCTCTCATAATCTTCCAATTAGTTCTAGTGAGATCTTTAACACTCCAAACAACAATAGCAACAACAATACTAATAATGATAATTTGTTCTTGTCAAATACACCAGTGGCGCCACAAGTGTATATTCCAAATCAAATACATATGTCGCTTCAAGGGTCTTCACCGAGAATTGATACTAAGATTTTCTACAAAACAAATTTAGCCCAACCCCCTATTCAAGTAGAGAACAGTGATTCAGTATATATACCCGAACTTAATCTCCCTTATTGGGCTGATGAATGGTTTTATAACATCCCTCCACAAGTGTGACTTGTTAATCAGGCCCAAGTTCTTGTGCAAACTGATAATAATATGTTTGGTGGCTTTCATGACCTAAACATGACTAGTGGCTCGATCATGAACTCAAAACCTCAAGTTCAAGCATACCCAATGCAACAAGAACATAAGGTATTATCAAATGATAATTATTCCATACTGGATTTTGTAACGATGAGCTACGCCCCAACTTTTTCCAGAAAGGCAAGGCAAGCGACTTTGATGAGGGTATGCCATTATTATCCACTCTCGAACAACACCAATGTAGTATTGATGATCCATTACTACTAGATGAGGCGTTTATAAGTTCTTTTCCTGGTTTGAATAAAATAAGCGTTACTGCTCTCCCTGGGTATCCCAACAACACCAACAACATTGAATTGTACTTCCAATGTACATTGTATGTAAGGTTGTAAACATTTATTGTTCTACTCTAGTTGGACCTTAAATGTATAGTGTACGTAAGGTTGTATACGTTTCTTGTGTTTATTGTGACGTTATTTAGCTTTCTACTAATGGAGATTTTAAAAAATAAGTAAGATAACTCTTTGAGGTGTAACTAAAAATTTATGGGAATCCTTTATGTTATTTCGAGTTTAATCATACGTTTTACTATTTTATTGTATTAAAACACGTCATATATTATAACACACTGTAACTAAGTATAGTTACACGAGACACGGGGAGTATGCCACTATATCGTAGAAAACACAACTTGAAAAACTTATGTCATGAGATTATATGGAACCCTTGCAAGTTTATGCATGGTTCACCTGGTGGCGAAGATTCATTCATTTAATGACTCCCAAATAACTCACTACATAACGCCCCATTTCTCCCTTGAAAGGCCATTACAACTTGTTCCCCTCATTTTGGTGGAAGGCCCTAATTTTCATCGGGGTGTTAAATGGTTCTATTTTTTTATTTTATTTAATTTAATTTTTATTATTTTCCTCATATCTATATGTTTATGTAGACACAGTGACCTCATTTCTTTGGGTTACAATCACCATACTTGTTGCATCGAAAAGAAAATATTGTTGCATCGCAAAGAAAATAAAAAAGGGTTTTGGTCTCTTGATGCAGATTAAAAGTTCAGGAATTACATTACGAAAAATGGTTGACGTTGTTAGAGTACCGTTCAAAAACAAGTCGGTATACATTTCTTCAATTAAATTGATATGTCTTTTATTTTTATTTGTTTATAAACAAACTTACTTGAATCCTTTGATACACAAGAGTTAATTATCTTATATTATATATTTCGTGGTTTATAAGGTTAAAGGTGTTGAAAGAGTTGTAAACTTAGGCAGATAGACTACCTAAGGCGTGATCTAAAGAGAGGGGGCTTCACTGACGAAGAAATTAGTGGTCTAAATGGCCTCCATGAGCTGTTTGGAAACAAATTAAAAACAACACTATCTTAATTATAATAATTTTTTACAACTGAATAAATAATTGCCATTTTTGCATGTCGTAGTAATTATTTATCTTTTCATGCGTTGGTGCTCTAAGATTGTGAAGCACATGCCAGACTGGAGTGATAATTGGTAACGAGATCAAAAACTTTTGGAATTCAACTTTGAAAAAGATTATTGGCTTTTTACAAAGCTCACGTTATTAATAATTCTGCTCCCCAACTCTCTCATAATCTTCCAATTAGTTCTAGTGAGATCTTTAACACTCCAAACAACAATAGCAACAACAATACTAATAATGATAATTTGTTCTTGTCAAATACACCAGTGGCGCCACAAGTGTATATTCCAAATCAAATACATATGTCGCTTCAAGGGTCTTCACCGAGAATTGATACTAAGATTTTCTACAAAACAAATTTAGCCCAACCCCCTATTCAAGTAGAGAACAGTGATTCAGTATATATACCCTAACTTAATCTCCCTTATTGGGCTGATGAATGGTTTTATAACATCCCTCCACAAGTGTGACTTGTTAATCAGGCCCAAGTTCTTGTGCAAACTGATAATAATATGTTTGGTGGCTTTCATGACCTAAACATGACTAGTGGCTCGATCATGAACTCAAAACCTCAAGTTCAAGCATACCCAATGCAACAAGAACATAAGGTATTATCAAATGATAATTATTCCATACTGGATTTTGTAACGATGAGCTACGCCCCAACTTTTTCCAGAAAGGCAAGGCAAGCGACTTTGATGAGGGTATGCCATTATTATCCACTCTCGAACAACACCAATGTAGTATTGATGATCCATTACTACTAGATGAGGCGTTTATAAGTTCTTTTCCTGGTTTGAATAAAATAAGCGTTACTGCTCTCCCTGGGTATCCCAACAACACCAACAACATTGAATTGTACTTCCAATGTACATTGTATGTAAGGTTGTAAACATTTATTGTTCTACTCTAGTTGGACCTTAAATGTATAGTGTACGTAAGGTTGTATACGTTTCTTGTGTTTATTGTGACGTTATTTAGCTTTCTACTAATGGAGATTTTAAAAAATAAGTAAGATAACTCTTTGAGGTGTAACTAAAAATTTATGGGAATCCTTTATGTTATTTCGAGTTTAATCATACGTTTTACTATTTTATTGTATTAAAACACGTCATATATTATAACACACTGTAACTAAGTATAGTTACACGAGACACGGGGAGTATGCCACTATATCGTAGAAAACACAACTTGAAAAACTTATGTCATGAGATTATATGGAACCCTTGCAAGTTTATGCATGGTTCACCTGGTGGCGAAGATTCATTCATTTAATGACTCCCAAATAACTCACTACATAACGCCCCATTTCTCCCTTGAAAGGCCATTACAACTTGTTCCCCTCATTTTGGTGGAAGGCCCTAATTTTCATCGGGGTGTTAAATGGTTCTATTTTTTTATTTTATTTAATTTAATTTTTATTATTTTCCTCATATCTATATGTTTATGTAGACACGGTGACCTCATTTCTTTGGGTTACAATCACCATACTTGTTGCATCGAAAAGAAAATATTGTTGCATCGCAAAGAAAATAAAAAAGGGTTTTGGTCTCTTGATGCAGATTAAAAGTTCAGGAATTACATTACGAAAAATGGTTGACGTTGTTAGAGTACCGTTCAAAAACAAGTCGGTATACATTTCTTCAATTAAATTGATATGTCTTTTATTTTTATTTGTTTATAAACAAACTTACTTGAATCCTTTGATACACAAGAGTTAATTATCTTATATTATATATTTCGTGGTTTATAAGGTTAAAGGTGTTGAAAGAGTTGTAAACTTAGGCAGATAGACTACCTAAGGCGTGATCTAAAGAGAGGGGGCTTCACTGACGAAGAAATTAGTGGTCTAAATGGCCTCCATGAGCTGTTTGGAAACAAATTAAAAACAACACTATCTTAATTATAATAATTTTTTACAACTGAATAAATAATTGCCATTTTTGCATGTCGTAGTAATTATTTATCTTTTCATGCGTTGGTGCTCTACGATTGTGAAGCACATGCCAGACTGGAGTGATAATTGGTAACGAGATCAAAAACTTTTGGAATTCAACTTTGAAAAAGATTATTGGCTTTTTACAAAGCTCACGTTATTAATAATTCTGCTCCCCAACTCTCTCATAATCTTCCAATTAGTTCTAGTGAGATCTTTAACACTCCAAACAACAATAACAACAACAATACTAATAATGATAATTTGTTCTTGTCAAATACACCAGTGGCGCCACAAGTGTATATTCCAAATCAAATACATATGTCGCTTCAAGGGTCTTCACCGAGAATTGATACTAAGATTTTCTACAAAACAAATTTAGCCCAACCCCCTATTCAAGTAGAGAACAGTGATTCAGTATATATACCCGAACTTAATCTCCCTTATTGGGCTGATGAATGGTTTTATAACATCCCTCCACAAGTGTGACTTGTTAATCAGGCCCAAGTTCTTGTGCAAACTGATAATAATATGTTTGGTGGCTTTCATGACCTAAACATGACTAGTGGCTCGATCATGAACTCAAAACCTCAAGTTCAAGCATACCCAATGCAACAAGAACATAAGGTATTATCAAATGATAATTATTCCATACTGGATTTTGTAACGATGAGCTACGCCCCAACTTTTTCCAGAAAGGCAAGGCAAGCGACTTTGATGAGGCTATGCCATTATTATCCACTCTCGAACAACACCAATGTAGTATTGATGATCCATTACTACTAGATGAGGCGTTTATAAGTTCTTTTCCTGGTTTGAATAAAATAAGCGTTACTGCTCTCCCTGGGTATCCCAACAACACCAACAACATTGAATTGTACTTCCAATGTACATTGTATGTAAGGTTGTAAACATTTATTGTTCTACTCTAGTTGGACCTTAAATGTATAGTGTACGTAAGGTTGTATACGTTTCTTGTGTTTATTGTGACGTTATTTAGCTTTCTACTAATGGAGATTTTAAAAAATAAGTAAGATAACTCTTTGAGGTGTAACTAAAAATTTATGGGAATCCTTTATGTTATTTCGAGTTTAATCATACGTTTTACTATTTTATTGTATTAAAACACGTCATATATTATAACACACTGTAACTAAGTATAGTTACACGAGACACGGGGAGTATGCCACTATATCGTAGAAAACACAACTTGAAAAACTTATGTCATGAGATTATATGGAACCCTTGCAAGTTTATGCATGGTTCACCTGGTGGCGAAGATTCATTCATTTAATGACTCCCAAATAACTCACTACATAACGCCCCATTTCTCCCTTGAAAGGCCATTACAACTTGTTCCCCTCATTTTGGTGGAAGGCCCTAATTTTCATCGGGGTGTTAAATGGTTCTATTTTTTTATTTTATTTAATTTAATTTTTATTATTTTCCTCATATCTATATGTTTATGTAGACACAGTGACCTCATTTCTTTGGGTTACAATCACCATACTTGTTGCATCGAAAAGAAAATATTGTTGCATCGCAAAGAAAATAAAAAAGGGTTTTGGTCTCTTGATGCAGATTAAAAGTTCAGGAATTACATTACGAAAAATGGTTGACGTTGTTAGAGTACCGTTCAAAAACAAGTCGGTATACATTTCTTCAATTAAATTGATATGTCTTTTATTTTTATTTGTTTATAAACAAACTTACTTGAATCCTTTGATACACAAGAGTTAATTATCTTATATTATATATTTCGTGGTTTATAAGGTTAAAGGTGTTGAAAGAGTTGTAAACTTAGGCAGATAGACTACCTAAGGCGTGATCTAAAGAGAGGGGGCTTCACTGACGAAGAAATTAGTGGTCTAAATGGCCTCCATGAGCTGTTTGGAAACAAATTAAAAACAACACTATCTTAATTATAATAATTTTTTACAACTGAATAAATAATTGCCATTTTTGCATGTCGTAGTAATTATTTATCTTTTCATGCGTTGGTGCTCTAAGATTGTGAAGCACATGCCAGACTGGAGTGATAATTGGTAACGAGATCAAAAACTTTTGGAATTCAACTTTGAAAAAGATTATTGGCTTTTTACTAAGCTCACGTTATTAATAATTCTGCTCCCCAACTCTCTCATAATCTTCCAATTAGTTCTAGTGAGATCTTTAACACTCCAAACAACAATAACAACAACAATACTAATAATGATAATTTGTTCTTGTCAAATACACCAGTGGCGCCACAAGTGTATATTCCAAATCAAATACATATGTCGCTTCAAGGGTCTTCACCGAGAATTGATACTAAGATTTTCTACAAAACAAATTTAGCCCAACCCCCTATTCAAGTAGAGAACAGTGATTCAGTATATATACCCGAACTTAATCTCCCTTATTGGGCTGATGAATGGTTTTATAACATCCCTCCACAAGTGTGACTTGTTAATCAGGCCCAAGTTCTTGTGCAAACTGATAATAATATGTTTGGTGGCTTTCATGACCTAAACATGACTAGTGGCTCGATCATGAACTCAAAACCTCAAGTTCAAGCATACCCAATGCAACAAGAACATAAGGTATTATCAAATGATAATTATTCCATACTGGATTTTGTAACGATGAGCTACGCCCCAACTTTTTCCAGAAAGGCAAGGCAAGCGACTTTGATGAGGCTATGCCATTATTATCCACTCTCGAACAACACCAATGTAGTATTGATGATCCATTACTACTAGATGAGGCGTTTATAAGTTCTTTTCCTGGTTTGAATAAAATAAGCGTTACTGCTCTCCCTGGGTATCCCAACAACACCAACAACATTGAATTGTACTTCCAATGTACATTGTATGTAAGGTTGTAAACATTTATTGTTCTACTCTAGTTGGACCTTAAATGTATAGTGTACGTAAGGTTGTATACGTTTCTTGTGTTTATTGTGACGTTATTTAGCTTTCTACTAATGGAGATTTTAAAAAATAAGTAAGATAACTCTTTGAGGTGTAACTAAAAATTTATGGGAATCCTTTATGTTATTTCGAGTTTAATCATACGTTTTACTATTTTATTGTATTAAAACACGTCATATATTATAACACACTGTAACTAAGTATAGTTACACGAGACACGGGGAGTATGCCACTATATCGTAGAAAACACAACTTGAAAAACTTATGTCATGAGATTATATGGAACCCTTGCAAGTTTATGCATGGTTCACCTGGTGGCGAAGATTCATTCATTTAATGACTCCCAAATAACTCACTACATAACGCCCCATTTCTCCCTTGAAAGGCCATTACAACTTGTTCCCCTCATTTTGGTGGAAGGCCCTAATTTTCATCGGGGTGTTAAATGGTTCTATTTTTTTATTTTATTTAATTTAATTTTTATTATTTTCCTCATATCTATATGTTTATGTAGACACAGTGACCTCATTTCTTTGGGTTACAATCACCATACTTGTTGCATCGAAAAGAAAATATTGTTGCATCGCAAAGAAAATAAAAAAGGGTTTTGGTCTCTTGATGCAGATTAAAAGTTCAGGAATTACATTACGAAAAATGGTTGACGTTGTTAGAGTACCGTTCAAAAACAAGTCGGTATACATTTCTTCAATTAAATTGATATGTCTTTTATTTTTATTTGTTTATAAACAAACTTACTTGAATCCTTTGATACACAAGAGTTAATTATCTTATATTATATATTTCGTGGTTTATAAGGTTAAAGGTGTTGAAAGAGTTGTAAACTTAGGCAGATAGACTACCTAAGGCGTGATCTAAAGAGAGGGGGCTTCACTGACGAAGAAATTAGTGGTCTAAATGGCCTCCATGAGCTGTTTGGAAACAAATTAAAAACAACACTATCTTAATTATAATAATTTTTTACAACTGAATAAATAATTGCCATTTTTGCATGTCGTAGTAATTATTTATCTTTTCATGCGTTGGTGCTCTAAGATTGTGAAGCACATGCCAGACTGGAGTGATAATTGGTAACGAGATCAAAAACTTTTGGAATTCAACTTTGAAAAAGATTATTGGCTTTTTACAAAGCTCACGTTATTAATAATTCTGCTCCCCAACTCTCTCATAATCTTCCAATTAGTTCTAGTGAGATCTTTAACACTCCAAACAACAATAGCAACAACAATACTAATAATGATAATTTGTTCTTGTCAAATACACCAGTGGCGCCACAAGTGTATATTCCAAATCAAATACATATGTCGCTTCAAGGGTCTTCACCGAGAATTGATACTAAGATTTTCTACAAAACAAATTTAGCCCAACCCCCTATTCAAGTAGAGAACAGTGATTCAGTATATATACCCGAACTTAATCTCCCTTATTGGGCTGATGAATGGTTTTATAACATCCCTCCACAAGTGTGACTTGTTAATCAGGCCCAAGTTCTTGTGCAAACTGATAATAATATGTTTGGTGGCTTTCATGACCTAAACATGACTAGTGGCTCGATCATGAACTCAAAACCTCAAGTTCAAGCATACCCAATGCAACAAGAACATAAGGTATTATCAAATGATAATTATTCCATACTGGATTTTGTAACGATGAGCTACGCCCCAACTTTTTCCAGAAAGGCAAGGCAAGCGACTTTGATGAGGCTATGCCATTATTATCCACTCTCGAACAACACCAATGTAGTATTGATGATCCATTACTACTAGATGAGGCGTTTATAAGTTCTTTTCCTGGTTTGAATAAAATAAGCGTTACTGCTCTCCCTGGGTATCCCAACAACACCAACAACATTGAATTGTACTTCCAATGTACATTGTATGTAAGGTTGTAAACATTTATTGTTCTACTCTAGTTGGACCTTAAATGTATAGTGTACGTAAGGTTGTATACGTTTCTTGTGTTTATTGTGACGTTATTTAGCTTTCTACTAATGGAGATTTTAAAAAATAAGTAAGATAACTCTTTGAGGTGTAACTAAAAATTTATGGGAATCCTTTATGTTATTTCGAGTTTAATCATACGTTTTACTATTTTATTGTATTAAAACACGTCATATATTATAACACACTGTAACTAAGTATAGTTACACGAGACACGGGGAGTATGCCACTATATCGTAGAAAACACAACTTGAAAAACTTATGTCATGAGATTATATGGAACCCTTGCAAGCTTATGCATGGTTCACCTGGTGGCGAAGATTCATTCATTTAATGACTCCCAAATAACTCACTACATAACGCCCCATTTCTCCCTTGAAAGGCCATTACAACTTGTTCCCCTCATTTTGGTGGAAGGCCCTAATTTTCATCGGGGTGTTAAATGGTTCTATTTTTTTATTTTATTTAATTTAATTTTTATTATTTTCCTCATATCTATATGTTTATGTAGACACAGTGACCTCATTTCTTTGGGTTACAATCACCATACTTGTTGCATCGAAAAGAAAATATTGTTGCATCGCAAAGAAAATAAAAAAGGGTTTTGGTCTCTTGATGCAGATTAAAAGTTCAGGAATTACATTACGAAAAATGGTTGACGTTGTTAGAGTACCGTTCAAAAACAAGTCGGTATACATTTCTTCAATTAAATTGATATGTCTTTTATTTTTATTTGTTTATAAACAAACTTACTTGAATCCTTTGATACACAAGAGTTAATTATCTTATATTATATATTTCGTGGTTTATAAGGTTAAAGGTGTTGAAAGAGTTGTAAACTTAGGCAGATAGACTACCTAAGGCGTGATCTAAAGAGAGGGGGCTTCACTGACGAAGAAATTAGTGGTCTAAATGGCCTCCATGAGCTGTTTGGAAACAAATTAAAAACAACACTATCTTAATTATAATAATTTTTTACAACTGAATAAATAATTGCCATTTTTGCATGTCGTAGTAATTATTTATCTTTTCATGCGTTGGTGCTCTAAGATTGTGAAGCACATGCCAGACTGGAGTGATAATTGGTAACGAGATCAAAAACTTTTGGAATTCAACTTTGAAAAAGATTATTGGCTTTTTACAAAGCTCACGTTATTAATAATTCTGCTCCCCAACTCTCTCATAATCTTCCAATTAGTTCTAGTGAGATCTTTAACACTCCAAACAACAATAGCAACAACAATACTAATAATGATAATTTGTTCTTGTCAAATACACCAGTGGCGCCACAAGTGTATATTCCAAATCAAATACATATGTCGCTTCAAGGGTCTTCACCGAGAATTGATACTAAGATTTTCTACAAAACAAATTTAGCCCAACCCCCTATTCAAGTAGAGAACAGTGATTCAGTATATATACCCGAACTTAATCTCCCTTATTGGGCTGATGAATGGTTTTATAACATCCCTCCACAAGTGTGACTTGTTAATCAGGCCCAAGTTCTTGTGCAAACTGATAATAATATGTTTGGTGGCTTTCATGACCTAAACATGACTAGTGGCTCGATCATGAACTCAAAACCTCAAGTTCAAGCATACCCAATGCAACAAGAACATAAGGTATTATCAAATGATAATTATTCCATACTGGATTTTGTAACGATGAGCTACGCCCCAACTTTTTCCAGAAAGGCAAGGCAAGCGACTTTGATGAGGCTATGCCATTATTATCCACTCTCGAACAACACCAATGTAGTATTGATGATCCATTACTACTAGATGAGGCGTTTATAAGTTCTTTTCCTGGTTTGAATAAAATAAGCGTTACTGCTCTCCCTGGGTATCCCAACAACACCAACAACATTGAATTGTACTTCCAATGTACATTGTATGTAAGGTTGTAAACATTTATTGTTCTACTCTAGTTGGACCTTAAATGTATAGTGTACGTAAGGTTGTATACGTTTCTTGTGTTTATTGTGACGTTATTTAGCTTTCTACTAATGGAGATTTTAAAAAATAAGTAAGATAACTCTTTGAGGTGTAACTAAAAATTTATGGGAATCCTTTATGTTATTTCGAGTTTAATCATACGTTTTACTATTTTATTGTATTAAAACACGTCATATATTATAACACACTGTAACTAAGTATAGTTACACGAGACACGGGGAGTATGCCACTATATCGTAGAAAACACAACTTGAAAAACTTATGTCATGAGATTATATGGAACCCTTGCAAGTTTATGCATGGTTCACCTGGTGGCGAAGATTCATTCATTTAATGACTCCCAAATAACTCACTACATAACGCCCCATTTCTCCCTTGAAAGGCCATTACAACTTGTTCCCCTCATTTTGGTGGAAGGCCCTAATTTTCATCGGGGTGTTAAATGGTTCTATTTTTTTATTTTATTTAATTTAATTTTTATTATTTTCCTCATATCTATATGTTTATGTAGACACAGTGACCTCATTTCTTTGGGTTACAATCACCATACTTGTTGCATCGAAAAGAAAATATTGTTGCATCGCAAAGAAAATAAAAAAGGGTTTTGGTCTCTTGATGCAGATTAAAAGTTCAGGAATTACATTACGAAAAATGGTTGACGTTGTTAGAGTACCGTTCAAAAACAAGTCGGTATACATTTCTTCAATTAAATTGATATGTCTTTTATTTTTATTTGTTTATAAACAAACTTACTTGAATCCTTTGATACACAAGAGTTAATTATCTTATATTATATATTTCGTGGTTTATAAGGTTAAAGGTGTTGAAAGAGTTGTAAACTTAGGCAGATAGACTACCTAAGGCGTGATCTAAAGAGAGGGGGCTTCACTGACGAAGAAATTAGTGGTCTAAATGGCCTCCATGAGCTGTTTGGAAACAAATTAAAAACAACACTATCTTAATTATAATAATTTTTTACAACTGAATAAATAATTGCCATTTTTGCATGTCGTAGTAATTATTTATCTTTTCATGCGTTGGTGCTCTAAGATTGTGAAGCACATGCCAGACTGGAGTGATAATTGGTAACGAGATCAAAAACTTTTGGAATTCAACTTTGAAAAAGATTATTGGCTTTTTACAAAGCTCACGTTATTAATAATTCTGCTCCCCAACTCTCTCATAATCTTCCAATTAGTTCTAGTGAGATCTTTAACACTCCAAACAACAATAGCAACAACAATACTAATAATGATAATTTGTTCTTGTCAAATACACCAGTGGCGCCACAAGTGTATATTCCAAATCAAATACATATGTCGCTTCAAGGGTCTTCACCGAGAATTGATACTAAGATTTTCTACAAAACAAATTTAGCCCAACCCCCTATTCAAGTAGAGAACAGTGATTCAGTATATATACCCGAACTTAATCTCCCTTATTGGGCTGATGAATGGTTTTATAACATCCCTCCACAAGTGTGACTTGTTAATCAGGCCCAAGTTCTTGTGCAAACTGATAATAATATGTTTGGTGGCTTTCATGACCTAAACATGACTAGTGGCTCGATCATGAACTCAAAACCTCAAGTTCAAGCATACCCAATGCAACAAGAACATAAGGTATTATCAAATGATAATTATTCCATACTGGATTTTGTAACGATGAGCTACGCCCCAACTTTTTCCAGAAAGGCAAGGCAAGCGACTTTGATGAGGGTATGCCATTATTATCCACTCTCGAACAACACCAATGTAGTATTGATGATCCATTACTACTAGATGAGGCGTTTATAAGTTCTTTTCCTGGTTTGAATAAAATAAGCGTTACTGCTCTCCCTGGGTATCCCAACAACACCAACAACATTGAATTGTACTTCCAATGTACATTGTATGTAAGGTTGTAAACATTTATTGTTCTACTCTAGTTGGACCTTAAATGTATAGTGTACGTAAGGTTGTATACGTTTCTTGTGTTTATTGTGACGTTATTTAGCTTTCTACTAATGGAGATTTTAAAAAATAAGTAAGATAACTCTTTGAGGTGTAACTAAAAATTTATGGGAATCCTTTATGTTATTTCGAGTTTAATCATACGTTTTACTATTTTATTGTATTAAAACACGTCATATATTATAACACACTGTAACTAAGTATAGTTACACGAGACACGGGGAGTATGCCACTATATCGTAGAAAACACAACTTGAAAAACTTATGTCATGAGATTATATGGAACCCTTGCAAGTTTATGCATGGTTCACCTGGTGGCGAAGATTCATTCATTTAATGACTCCCAAATAACTCACTACATAACGCCCCATTTCTCCCTTGAAAGGCCATTACAACTTGTTCCCCTCATTTTGGTGGAAGGCCCTAATTTTCATCGGGGTGTTAAATGGTTCTATTTTTTTATTTTATTTAATTTAATTTTTATTATTTTCCTCATATCTATATGTTTATGTAGACACAGTGACCTCATTTCTTTGGGTTACAATCACCATACTTGTTGCATCGAAAAGAAAATATTGTTGCATCGCAAAGAAAATAAAAAAGGGTTTTGGTCTCTTGATGCAGATTAAAAGTTCAGGAATTACATTACGAAAAATGGTTGACGTTGTTAGAGTACCGTTCAAAAACAAGTCGGTATACATTTCTTCAATTAAATTGATATGTCTTTTATTTTTATTTGTTTATAAACAAACTTACTTGAATCCTTTGATACACAAGAGTTAATTATCTTATATTATATATTTCGTGGTTTATAAGGTTAAAGGTGTTGAAAGAGTTGTAAACTTAGGCAGATAGACTACCTAAGGCGTGATCTAAAGAGAGGGGGCTTCACTGACGAAGAAATTAGTGGTCTAAATGGCCTCCATGAGCTGTTTGGAAACAAATTAAAAACAACACTATCTTAATTATAATAATTTTTTACAACTGAATAAATAATTGCCATTTTTGCATGTCGTAGTAATTATTTATCTTTTCATGCGTTGGTGCTCTAAGATTGTGAAGCACATGCCAGACTGGAGTGATAATTGGTAACGAGATCAAAAACTTTTGGAATTCAACTTTGAAAAAGATTATTGGCTTTTTACTAAGCTCACGTTATTAATAATTCTGCAACCCAAATCTCTCATAATCTTCCAATTAGTTCTAGTGAGATCTTTAACACTCCAAACAACAATAACAACAACAATACTAATAATGATAATTTGTTCTTGTCAAATACACCAGTGGCGCCACAAGTGTATATTCCAAATCAAATACATATGTCGCTTCAAGGGTCTTCACCGAGAATTGATACTAAGATTTTCTACAAAACAAATTTAGCCCAACCCCCTATTCAAGTAGAGAACAGTGATTCAGTATATATACCCGAACTTAATCTCCCTTATTGGGCTGATGAATGGTTTTATAACATCCCTCCACAAGTGTGACTTGTTAATCAGGCCCAAGTTCTTGTGCAAACTGATAATAATATGTTTGGTGGCTTTCATGACCTAAACATGACTAGTGGCTCGATCATGAACTCAAAACCTCAAGTTCAAGCATACCCAATGCAACAAGAACATAAGGTATTATCAAATGATAATTATTCCATACTGGATTTTGTAACGATGAGCTACGCCCCAACTTTTTCCAGAAAGGCAAGGCAAGCGACTTTGATGAGGCTATGCCATTATTATCCACTCTCGAACAACACCAATGTAGTATTGATGATCCATTACTACTAGATGAGGCGTTTATAAGTTCTTTTCCTGGTTTGAATAAAATAAGCGTTACTGCTCTCCCTGGGTATCCCAACAACACCAACAACATTGAATTGTACTTCCAATGTACATTGTATGTAAGGTTGTAAACATTTATTGTTCTACTCTAGTTGGACCTTAAATGTATAGTGTACGTAAGGTTGTATACGTTTCTTGTGTTTATTGTGACGTTATTTAGCTTTCTACTAATGGAGATTTTAAAAAATAAGTAAGATAACTCTTTGAGGTGTAACTAAAAATTTATGGGAATCCTTTATGTTATTTCGAGTTTAATCATACGTTTTACTATTTTATTGTATTAAAACACGTCATATATTATAACACACTGTAACTAAGTATAGTTACACGAGACACGGGGAGTATGCCACTATATCGTAGAAAACACAACTTGAAAAACTTATGTCATGAGATTATATGGAACCCTTGCAAGTTTATGCATGGTTCACCTGGTGGCGAAGATTCATTCATTTAATGACTCCCAAATAACTCACTACATAACGCCCCATTTCTCCCTTGAAAGGCCATTACAACTTGTTCCCCTCATTTTGGTGGAAGGCCCTAATTTTCATCGGGGTGTTAAATGGTTCTATTTTTTTATTTTATTTAATTTAATTTTTATTATTTTCCTCATATCTATATGTTTATGTAGACACAGTGACCTCATTTCTTTGGGTTACAATCACCATACTTGTTGCATCGAAAAGAAAATATTGTTGCATCGCAAAGAAAATAAAAAAGGGTTTTGGTCTCTTGATGCAGATTAAAAGTTCAGGAATTACATTACGAAAAATGGTTGACGTTGTTAGAGTACCGTTCAAAAACAAGTCGGTATACATTTCTTCAATTAAATTGATATGTCTTTTATTTTTATTTGTTTATAAACAAACTTACTTGAATCCTTTGATACACAAGAGTTAATTATCTTATATTATATATTTCGTGGTTTATAAGGTTAAAGGTGTTGAAAGAGTTGTAAACTTAGGCAGATAGACTACCTAAGGCGTGATCTAAAGAGAGGGGGCTTCACTGACGAAGAAATTAGTGGTCTAAATGGCCTCCATGAGCTGTTTGGAAACAAATTAAAAACAACACTATCTTAATTATAATAATTTTTTACAACTGAATAAATAATTGCCATTTTTGCATGTCGTAGTAATTATTTATCTTTTCATGCGTTGGTGCTCTAAGATTGTGAAGCACATGCCAGACTGGAGTGATAATTGGTAACGAGATCAAAAACTTTTGGAATTCAACTTTGAAAAAGATTATTGGCTTTTTACTAAGCTCACGTTATTAATAATTCTGCAACCCAAATCTCTCATAATCTTCCAATTAGTTCTAGTGAGATCTTTAACACTCCAAACAACAATAACAACAACAATACTAATGATGATAATTTGTTCTTGTCAAATACACCAGTGGCGCCACAAGTGTATATTCCAAATCAAATACATATGTCGCTTCAAGGGTCTTCACCGAGAATTGATACTAAGATTTTCTACAAAACAAATTTAGCCCAACCCCCTATTCAAGTAGAGAACAGTGATTCAGTATATATACCCGAACTTAATCTCCCTTATTGGGCTGATGAATGGTTTTATAACATCCCTCCACAAGTGTGACTTGTTAATCAGGCCCAAGTTCTTGTGCAAACTGATAATAATATGTTTGGTGGCTTTCATGACCTAAACATGACTAGTGGCTCGATCATGAACTCAAAACCTCAAGTTCAAGCATACCCAATGCAACAAGAACATAAGGTATTATCAAATGATAATTATTCCATACTGGATTTTGTAACGATGAGCTACGCCCCAACTTTTTCCAGAAAGGCAAGGCAAGCGACTTTGATGAGGCTATGCCATTATTATCCACTCTCGAACAACACCAATGTAGTATTGATGATCCATTACTACTAGATGAGGCGTTTATAAGTTCTTTTCCTGGTTTGAATAAAATAAGCGTTACTGCTCTCCCTGGGTATCCCAACAACACCAACAACATTGAATTGTACTTCCAATGTACATTGTATGTAAGGTTGTAAACATTTATTGTTCTACTCTAGTTGGACCTTAAATGTATAGTGTACGTAAGGTTGTATACGTTTCTTGTGTTTATTGTGACGTTATTTAGCTTTCTACTAATGGAGATTTTAAAAAATAAGTAAGATAACTCTTTGAGGTGTAACTAAAAATTTATGGGAATCCTTTATGTTATTTCGAGTTTAATCATACGTTTTACTATTTTATTGTATTAAAACACGTCATATATTATAACACACTGTAACTAAGTATAGTTACACGAGACACGGGGAGTATGCCACTATATCGTAGAAAACACAACTTGAAAAACTTATGTCATGAGATTATATGGAACCCTTGCAAGTTTATGCATGGTTCACCTGGTGGCGAAGATTCATTCATTTAATGACTCCCAAATAACTCACTACATAACGCCCCATTTCTCCCTTGAAAGGCCATTACAACTTGTTCCCCTCATTTTGGTGGAAGGCCCTAATTTTCATCGGGGTGTTAAATGGTTCTATTTTTTTATTTTATTTAATTTAATTTTTATTATTTTCCTCATATCTATATGTTTATGTAGACACAGTGACCTCATTTCTTTGGGTTACAATCACCATACTTGTTGCATCGAAAAGAAAATATTGTTGCATCGCAAAGAAAATAAAAAAGGGTTTTGGTCTCTTGATGCAGATTAAAAGTTCAGGAATTACATTACGAAAAATGGTTGACGTTGTTAGAGTACCGTTCAAAAACAAGTCGGTATACATTTCTTCAATTAAATTGATATGTCTTTTATTTTTATTTGTTTATAAACAAACTTACTTGAATCCTTTGATACACAAGAGTTAATTATCTTATATTATATATTTCGTGGTTTATAAGGTTAAAGGTGTTGAAAGAGTTGTAAACTTAGGCAGATAGACTACCTAAGGCGTGATCTAAAGAGAGGGGGCTTCACTGACGAAGAAATTAGTGGTCTAAATGGCCTCCATGAGCTGTTTGGAAACAAATTAAAAACAACACTATCTTAATTATAATAATTTTTTACAACTGAATAAATAATTGCCATTTTTGCATGTCGTAGTAATTATTTATCTTTTCATGCGTTGGTGCTCTAAGATTGTGAAGCACATGCCAGACTGGAGTGATAATTGGTAACGAGATCAAAAACTTTTGGAATTCAACTTTGAAAAAGATTATTGGCTTTTTACTAAGCTCACGTTATTAATAATTCTGCAACCCAAATCTCTCATAATCTTCCAATTAGTTCTAGTGAGATCTTTAACACTCCAAACAACAATAACAACAACAATACTAATGATGATAATTTGTTCTTGTCAAATACACCAGTGGCGCCACAAGTGTATATTCCAAATCAAATACATATGTCGCTTCAAGGGTCTTCACCGAGAATTGATACTAAGATTTTCTACAAAACAAATTTAGCCCAACCCCCTATTCAAGTAGAGAACAGTGATTCAGTATATATACCCGAACTTAATCTCCCTTATTGGGCTGATGAATGGTTTTATAACATCCCTCCACAAGTGTGACTTGTTAATCAGGCCCAAGTTCTTGTGCAAACTGATAATAATATGTTTGGTGGCTTTCATGACCTAAACATGACTAGTGGCTCGATCATACTCAAAACCTCAAGTTCAAGCATACCCAATGCAACAAGAACATAAGGTATTATCAAATGATAATTATTCCATACTGGATTTTGTAACGATGAGCTACGCCCCAACTTTTTCCAGAAAGGCAAGGCAAGCGACTTTGATGAGGCTATGCCATTATTATCCACTCTCGAACAACACCAATGTAGTATTGATGATCCATTACTACTAGATGAGGCGTTTATAAGTTCTTTTCCTGTTTTGAATAAAATAAGCGTTACTGCTCTCCCTGGGTATCCCAACAACACCAACAACATTGAATTGTACTTCCAATGTACATTGTATGTAAGGTTGTAAACATTTATTGTTCTACTCTAGTTGGACCTTAAATGTATAGTGTACGTAAGGTTGTATACGTTTCTTGTGTTTATTGTGACGTTATTTAGCTTTCTACTAATGGAGATTTTAAAAAATAAGTAAGATAACTCTTTGAGGTGTAACTAAAAATTTATGGGAATCCTTTATGTTATTTCGAGTTTAATCATACGTTTTACTATTTTATTGTATTAAAACACGTCATATATTATAACACACTGTAACTAAGTATAGTTACACGAGACACAGGGAGTATGCCACTATATCGTAGAAAACACAACTTGAAAAACTTATGTCATTAGATTATATGGAACCCTTGCAAGTTTATGCATGGTTCACCTGGTGGCGAAGATTCATTCATTTAATGACTCCCAAATAACTCACTACATAACGCCCCATTTCTCCCTTGAATGGCCATTACAACTTGTTCCCCTCATTTTGGTGGAAGGCCCTAATTTTCATCGGGGTGTTAAATGGTTCTATTTTTTTATTTTATTTTATTTAATTTTTATTATTTTCCTCATATCTATATGTTTATGTAGACACAGTGACCTCATTTCTTTGGGTTACAATCACCATACTTGTTGCATCGAAAAGAAAATATTGTTGCATCGCAAAGAAAATAAAAAAGGGTTTTGGTCTCTTGATGCAGATTAAAAGTTCAGGAATTACATTACGAAAAATGGTTGACGTTGTTAGAGTACCGTTCAAAAACAAGCCGGTATACATTTCTTCTATTAAATTGATATGTCTTTTATTTTTATTTGTTTATCAACAAACTTACTTGAATCCTTTGATACACAAGAGTTAATTATCTTATATTATATATTTCGTAGTTTATAAGGTTAAAGGTGTTGAACGAGTTGTAAACTTAGGCAGATAGACTACCTAAGGCGTGATCTAAAGAGAGGGGGCTTCACTGACGAAGAAATTAGTGGTCTAAATGGCCTCCACGAGCTGTTTGGAAACAAATTAAAAAAAACACCATCTTAATTATAATAATTTTTTACAACTGAATAAATAATTGTCATTTTTGCATGTCGTAGTAATTATTTATCTTTTCATGCGTTGGTGCTCTAAGATTGTGAAGCACATGCCAGACTGGAGTGATAATTGGTAACGAGATCAAAAACTTTTGGAATTCAACTTTGAAAAATATTATTGGCTTTTTACAAAGCTCACGTTATTAATAATTCTGCTCCACAACTCTCTCATAATCTTCCAATTAGTTCTAGTGAGATCTTTAACACTCCAAACAACAATAACAACAACAATACTAATAATGATAATCTGTTCTTGTCAAATACACCAGTGGCGCCACAAGTGTATATTCCAAATCAAATACATATGTCGCTTCAAGGGTCTTCACCGACAATTGATACTAAGATTTTCTACAAAACAAATTTAGCCCAACCCCCTATTCAAGTACAGAACGGTGATTCAGTATATATACCCGAACTTAATCTCCCTTATTGGGCTGATGAATGGTTTTATAACATCCCTCCACAAGTGTGACTTGTTAATCAGGCCCAAGTTCTTGTGCAAACTGATAATAATATGTTTGGTGGCTTTCATGACCTAAACATGACTAGTGGCTCGATCATGAACTCAAAACCTCAAGTTCAAGCATACCCAATGCAACAAGAACATAAAGTATTATCAAATGATAATTATTCCATACTAGATTTTGTAACGATGAGCTACGCCCCAACTTTTTCCAGAAAGGCAAGGCAAGCGACTTTGATGAGGCTACGCCATTATTATCCACTCTCGAACAACACCAATGTAGTATTGATGATCCATTACTACTAGATGAGGCGTTTATAAGTTCTTTTCCTGGTTTGAATAAAATAAGCGTTACTGCTCTCCCTGGGTATCCCAACAACACCAACAACTTCCAATGTACATTGTATGTAAGGTTGTAAACATTTATTCTCCTACTCTAGTTGGACCTTAATTGTATAGTGTACGTAAGGTTGTATACATTTCTTGTGTTTATTGTGACGTTATTTAGCTTTCTACTAATGGAGATTTTAAAAAATAAGTAAGATAACTCTTTGAGGTGTAACTAAAAATTTATGGGAATCATTTATGTTATTTCGAGTTTAATCATACGTTTTACTATTTTATTGTATTGAAACACGTCATATATTATAACACACTGTAACTAAGTATAGTTACACGAGACACAGGGAGTATGCCACTATATCGTAGAAAACACAACTTGAAAAACTTATGTCATGAGATTATATGGAACCCTTGCAAGTTTATGCATGGTTCACCTGGTGGCGAAGATTCATTCATTTAATGACTCCCAAATAACTCACTACATAACGCCCCATTTCTCCCTTGAAAGGCCATTACAACTGGTTCCCCTCATTTTGGTGGAAGGCCCTAATTTTCATCGGGGTGTTAAATGGTTCTATTTTTTTTATTTTATTTAATTTAATTTTTATTATTTTCCTCATATCTATATGTTTATGTAGACACAGTGACCTCATTTCTTTGGGTTACAATCACCATACTTGTTGCATCGAAAAGAAAATATTGTTGCATCGCAAAGAAAATAAAAAAGGGTTTTGGTCTCTTGATGCAGATTAAAAGTTCAGGAATTACATTACGAAAAATGGTTGACGTTGTTAGAGTACCGTTCAAAAACAAGCCGGTATACATTTCTTCAATTAAATTGATATGTCTTTTATTTTTATTTGTTTATCAACAAACTTACTTGAATCCTTTGATACACAAGAGTTAATTATCTTATATTATATATTTCGTGGTTTATAAGGTTAAAGGTGTTGAAAGAGTTGTAAACTTAGGCAGATAGACTACCTAAGGCGTGATCTAAAGAGAGGGGGCTTCACTGACGAAGAAATTAGTGGTCTAAATGGCCTCCACGAGCTGTTTGGAAACAAATTAAAAACAACACCATCTTAATTATAATAATTTTTTACAACTGAATAAATAATTGCCATTTTTGCATGTCGTAGTAATTATTTATCTTTTCATGCGTTGGTGCTCTAAGATTGTGAAGCACATGCCAGACTGGAGTGATAATTGGTAACGAGATCAAAAACTTTTGGAATTCAACATTCAAAAAGATTATTGGCTTTTTACAAAGCTCACGTTATTAATAATTCTACTCCACAACTCTCTCATAATCTTCCAATTAGTTCTAGTGAGATCTTTAACACTCCAAACAACAATAACAACAACAATACTAATAATGATAATCTGTTCTTGTCAAATACACCTGTGGCGCCACAAGTGTATATTCCAAATCAAATACATATGTCGCTTCAAGGGTCTTCACCGAGAATTGATACTAAGATTTTCTACAAAACAAATTTAGCCCAACCCCCTATTCAAGTACAGAACGGTAATTCAGTATATATACCCGAACTTAATCTCCCTTATTGGGCTGGTGAATGGTTTTATAACATCCCTCCACAAGTGTGACTTGTTAATCAGGCCCAAGTTCTTGTGCAAACTGATAATAATATGTTTGGTGGCTTTCATGACCTAAACATGACTAGTGGCTCGATCATGAACTCAAAACCTCAAGTTGAAGCATACCCAATGCAACAAGAACATAAGGTATTATCAAATGATAATTATTCCATACTGGATTTTGTAACGATGAGCTACGCCCCCAACCTTTTCCAGGAAGGCAAGGCAAGCGACTTTGATGAGGCTATGCCATTATTATCCACTCTCGAACAACACCAATGTAGTATTGATGATCCATTACTACTAGATGAGGCGTTTATAAGTTCTTTTCCTGGTTTGAATAAAATAAGCGTTACTGCTCTCCCTGGGTATCCCAACAACACCAACAACTTCCAATGTACATTGTATGTAAGGTTGTAAACATTTATTCTCCTACTCTAGTTGGACCTTAATTGTATAGTGTACGTAAGGTTGTATACATTTCTTGTGTTTATTGTGACGTTATTTAGCTTTCTACTAATGGAGATTTTAAAAAATAAGTAAGATAACTCTTTGAGGTGTAACTAAAAATTTATGGGAATCATTTATGTTATTTCGAGTTTAATCATACGTTTTACTATTTTATTGTATTGAAACACGTCATATATTATAACACACTGTAACTAAGTATAGTTACACGAGACACAGGGAGTATGCCACTATATCGTAGAAAACACAACTTGAAAAACTTATGTCATGAGATTATATGGAACCCTTGCAAGTTTATGCATGGTTCACCTGGTGGCGAAGATTCATTCATTTAATGACTCCCAAATAACTCACTACATAACGCCCCATTTCTCCCTTGAAAGGCCATTACAACTGGTTCCCCTCATTTTGGTGGAAGGCCCTAATTTTCATCGGGGTGTTAAATGGTTCTATTTTTTTTATTTTATTTAATTTAATTTTTATTATTTTCCTCATATCTATATGTTTATGTAGACACAGTGACCTCATTTCTTTGGGTTACAATCACCATACTTGTTGCATCGAAAAGAAAATATTGTTGCATCGCAAAGAAAATAAAAAAGGGTTTTGGTCTCTTGATGCAGATTAAAAGTTCAGGAATTACATTACGAAAAATGGTTGACGTTGTTAGAGTACCGTTCAAAAACAAGTCGGTATACATTTCTTCAATTAAATTGATATGTCTTTTATTTTTATTTGTTTATCAACAAACTTACTTGAATCCTTTGATACACAAGAGTTAATTATCTTATATTATATATTTCGTGGTTTATAAGGTTAAAGGTGTTGAAAGAGTTGTAAACTTAGGCAGATAGACTACCTAAGGCGTGATCTAAAGAGAGGGGGCTTCACTGACGAAGAAATTAGTGGTCTAAATGGCCTCCACGAGCTGTTTGGAAACAAATTAAAAACAACACCATCTTAATTATAATAATTTTTTACAACTGAATAAATAATTGCCATTTTTGCATGTCGTAGTAATTATTTATCTTTTCATGCGTTGGTGCTCTAAGATTGTGAAGCACATGCCAGACTGGAGTGATAATTGGTAACGAGATCAAAAACTTTTGGAATTCAACATTCAAAAAGATTATTGGCTTTTTACAAAGCTCACGTTATTAATAATTCTACTCCACAACTCTCTCATAATCTTCCAATTAGTTCTAGTGAGATCTTTAACACTCCAAACAACAATAACAACAACAATACTAATAATGATAATCTGTTCTTGTCAAATACACCTGTGGCGCCACAAGTGTATATTCCAAATCAAATACATATGTCGCTTCAAGGGTCTTCACCGAGAATTGATACTAAGATTTTCTACAAAACAAATTTAGCCCAACCCCCTATTCAAGTACAGAACGGTAATTCAGTATATATACCCGAACTTAATCTCCCTTATTGGGCTGGTGAATGGTTTTATAACATCCCTCCACAAGTGTGACTTGTTAATCAGGCCCAAGTTCTTGTGCAAACTGATAATAATATGTTTGGTGGCTTTCATGACCTAAACATGACTAGTGGCTCGATCATGAACTCAAAACCTCAAGTTGAAGCATACCCAATGCAACAAGAACATAAGGTATTATCAAATGATAATTATTCCATACTGGATTTTGTAACGATGAGCTACGCCCCCAACCTTTTCCAGGAAGGCAAGGCAAGCGACTTTGATGAGGCTATGCCATTATTATCCACTCTCGAACAACACCAATGTAGTATTGATGATCCATTACTACTAGATGAGGCGTTTATAAGTTCTTTTCCTGGTTTGAATAAAATAAGCGTTACTGCTCTCCCTGGGTATCCCAACAACACCAACAACATTGAATTGTACTTCCAATGTACATTGTATGTAAGGTTGTAAACATTTATTGTTCTACTCTAGTTGGACCTTAAATTTATAGTGTACGTAAGGTTGTATACATTTCTTGTGTTTATTGTGACGTTATTTAGCTTTCTACTAATGGAGATTTTAAAAAATAAGTAAGATAACTCTTTGAGGTGTAACTAAAAATTTATGGGAATCCTTTATGTTATTTCGAGTTTAATCATACGTTTTACTATTTTATTGTATTAAAACACGTCATATATTATTACACACTGTAACTAAGTATAGTTACACGAGACACAGGGAGTATGCCACTATATCGTAGAAAACACAACTTGAAAAATTTATGTCATGAGATTATATGGAACCCTTGCAAGTTTATGCATGGTTCACCTGGTGGCGAGGATTCATTCATTTAATGACTCCCAGATAACTCACTATATAACGCCCCATTTCTCCCTTGAAAGGCCATTGCAACTAGTTCACCTCATTTTGGTGGAAGGTCCTAATTTTCATCGGGGTGTTAAATAGTTCTATTTTTTGATTTAATTTAATTTAATTTTTATTATTTTCCTCATATCAATATGTTTATGTTGATACAATGACCTCATTTGTTTGGGTTACAATCACCATACTTGTTGCATTGAAAAGAAAATATTGTTGCATCGAAAAGAAAAGAAAAAAGGGTTTTTGGTCTCTTGATGCAGATAAAAAGTTCACGAATTACATTACGAAAAATTGTTGACGTTGTTAGAGTACCGTTCAAAAACAAGCTGGTATACATTTCTTCAATTAAATTGATATGTCTTTTATTTTTATTTGTTTATCAACAAACTTACTTGAATCCTTTGATACACAAGAGTTAATTATCTTATATTATATATTTGGTGGTTTATAAGGTTAAAGGTGTTGAAAGAGTTGTAAACTTAGGCAGATAGACTACCTGAGGCCTGATCTAAACAGAGGGGGCTTCACTGGCAAATAAATTAGTGATCTGAATGGCCTCCACGAATGTTATGAAACAAGTTAAAAACAACACCATCTTAATTATAATAATTTTTTATAACCGAATAAATAATTGCACTTTTTGCATGTCGTAGTAATTATTTATCTTTTCATGGGTAGGTGCTCTAAGATTGTGAAGCACATGCCAGACTGAACTGATAATAAGTATCGAGATCAAAAACTTTTGGATTTCAACTATGAAAAAGATTATTGGCTTTTTACAAAGCTCACATTATTAATAAGTCTGCTCCCCAACTCTCTCATAATCTTCCAATTACTTCTTGTGTGATCTTTAACACTACAAACAACAATAATAATAATGATAATCTGTTCTTCTCAAATGCACCAGTGGCGCCACAAGTGTATATTCCAAATCAAATACATATGTCGCTTCAAGGGTCTTCACCTAGAATTTATACTGAGATTTTCTACAAAACAAATTTAGCCCAACCCCATATTCAAGTACAGAACAGTGATTCAGTATATATGCCCGAACTTAATCTCCCTTATTGGGCTGATTAATGCTTTTATAACATGACTAGTAGCTCGATCATGAACTCAAAACCTCAAGGTCAACAATACCCGATGCAACAAGAGCATAAGGTATTGTCAAATGATAATTATTCCATATTGGGATTTTGTAACGAAGAGCCACGCCCCAACTTTTTCCAGAAAGACAAGGAAAGCGACTTTGATGTGGCGATGCCATTATTATGTACTGTCGAACAACACCAATGTAGTATTGATGATCCACTACTACTTGATAATGGGTTTACGAGTTTTTTTTCTGGTTTGAATGAAATAAGTGTTACAGCTCTCCCTCAGTATCCCAACAACACCAACAACATCGAGTTGTACTTCCAATGTACATTGCATGTAAGGTTGTAAACATTTATTGTTCAACTCTAGTTGGACCTTAAATGTATATTGTATGTAAGGTTGTATATATTTCTCGTGTTGTTTATGACGTAATATAACTTTCTACTAATAGAGATTTTAAAAAATAGGTAGGATAAATCTTTGAGGTGTAACTAAAAATTCATGAGAATCCTTTATGTTATTTCGTGTTTTATTGTATTGAAATACGTCATATATTATAACACACTGCAACTAAGTATAGTTACACGAGACACAGGGACTATGCCACTATATCGTAGAAAACACAACTTGATAAACTTATATAATGAGATTATATGGAACCTTTGCAAGTTTATGCATGGTTCACCTGGTGGCGAAGACTCATTCATTTAATGACTCCCAAATAACTCAATATATAACGCTCCATTTCTCCCTTGAAAGGCCACTGGAACTTGTTCACCTCATTTTGGTGGATGGCCCTAATTTTCATCGGGGTGTTAAAAAATTCTTTTTTTTATTTAATTTAATTAAATATTTATTATTTTCCTCATATATATATATATATATGTTTATGTAGATACAATGACCTCATTTCTTTGGGTTACAATCACCATACTTCTTGTATCGAAAAGAAAATATTGTTGCATCAAAAAGAAAATAAAAAAGGGTTTTCGGTCTCTTGATGCAGATGAAAAGTTCAGAAATTACATTACGAAGAATGGTTGACGTTGTTAGAGTACAGTTCAAAAACAAGCAGGTATACATTTCTTCAATTAAATTGATATGTATTTTATTTTTATTTGTTTATCAACAAACTTAATTGAATCCTTTGATACACAAGAGTTAATTATCTTATATTATATATTTAGTGGTTTATAAGGTTAAAGGTGTTAAAAGAGTTGTAAACTTAGGCAGATAGACTACCTAAGGCCTGATCTAAAGAGAGGGGGCTTCACTGACAAAGAAATTAGTGATCTGAATGGCCTCCACGAGCTGTTAGGAAACATGTTAAAAACAACACCATCTTAA
Organism: Linaria vulgaris; assembly: GCA_948329865.1. Classification (NCBI taxonomy): domain Eukaryota; kingdom Viridiplantae; phylum Streptophyta; class Magnoliopsida; order Lamiales; family Plantaginaceae; genus Linaria; species Linaria vulgaris. The sequence goes on from OX415252.1 coordinate 29,431,853, forward strand.
TTATAATATTTTTTTACAACTGAATAAATAATTGCCATTTTTGCATGTCGTAGTAATTTTTTATCTTTTTATGTGTAGGTGCTCTGAGATTGTGAAGCACATGCCAGATTGAACTGATAATTGATTACGAGATCAAAAACTATTGGAATCCAACTATTAAAAAGATTATTGGCTTTTTACAAAGCTCATGTTATTCATAAGTCTGCTCCCCAACTCTCTCATAATCTTCCAATTAGTTCTGGTGTGATCCTTAACACTCCAAACAACAACAACAACAACAACAACAGTAATAATAATGGTGATAATATCTTATTCTCAAATGCACCAGTGGCACCACAAGTGTATATTCCAAATCAAATACGTGTGTCGCTTCAAGGGTCTTCACCTAGAATTGATCCTAAGATTTTCTACAAAACAAATTTAGCTCAACCCCCTATTTAAGTACAGAACAATGATTCAGTATATATACCCGAAATTAATCTCCTTTATTGGGCTGATCAATGCTTTTATAACATCCCTCCACATATGTGACTTATTAATCAGGCCCAAGTTCTTGTGCAAACTGATAATAATATATTTGGTGGCTTTCATGACCTAAACATGACTAGTAGCTCGATCATGAACTCAAATCCTCAAGTTCAAGCCTACCCGGTGCAACAAGAACATAAGTTTTTGTCAAATGATAATTATGCCATATTAGGATTTTGTAACGAAGAGCCACGCCCCAACTTTTTCCAGAAAAAGCAAGGAAAGCGACTTTGAAGAGAAGATGCTATTATTATCTACTCTCGAACAACACCAATGTAGTATTGATGATCCATTACTACTTGATGAGGGTTTTACTAGTTTTTTCCATGGTTTGAATGAAATAAGTATTACTGCTCTCCCTGAGTATCGCAACAACACCAACAACGTCGAGTTGTACATTGTATGTAAGGTTGTAAACATTTATTGTTCAACTCTAGTTGGACCTTAAATGTATAGTGTATGTAAGGTTGTATACACTTCTTGTGTTGTTTATGACGTATTTTAACTTTCTACTAATAGAGATTATAAAAAATAGGTCAGATAAATCTTTGAGGTGTAACTAAAAATTTATGAGAATTCTTTATGTTATTTCGTGTTTTATCATAAGTTTTACTATTTAATTGTATTGAAATACGTTATATATTATAACACACTGTAACTAAGTATAGTTACACGAGACACAGGAAGTATGCCACTATATCATAGAAAACACAACTTGAAAAACTTATGTCATGAGATTATATGGAACCCTTGCAAGTTTATGTATTGTACACCTAGTGGCGTAGATTCATTTATTTAATGACTCCCAAATAACTCACAATATAACGCCTCATTTCCCCCTTGAAGGGCCACTGCAACTTGTTCACCCCATTTTTGTGGAAGGCCCTACTTTTCATCGTGGTGTTAAATAATTCTATTTTTTTATTTAATTTAATTTTTATTATTTTCCTCTTATCTCTATGTCTATATAGATACAGTGACCTCATTTCTTTGGTTACAATCACCATACTTGTTGCATCGAAAAGAAAATATTGTTGCATCGAAAAGAAAATAAAAAAGGGTTTTTGGTCTCCTGATGCATATGAAAAGTTCATGAATTACATTACCTAAAATGGTTGATGTCGTTAGAGTACCGTTCAAAAACAAGCCGGTATACATTTTGCTTTGACAATAGATCGTATTATATATATATATATATATATATATATATATATATCCGTGTCGGTTACAAGTGAATAGTTTGACAATACAATGAGTCTATCTCAAAACAGGCCTACGCTCAATATCACGCGTAGACTTGGTTCGGAACCTGTTGCTCGAGATCGGGGAGGAGTCTCGATATAACGTCAGGGATGAGGCTCGATATGATGTCGGGTATGAGGCTCGATATGACGTCGGGGATGAGGCTCGATATGACGTCGGGGATGAGGCTCGATTTGACGTCGGGGATGAGGTCGTTATAGGAGGCTGAATGATGACGTAGGAAAGGTTGTATCGGATATATCTATATTGGGTATAACGTCGAATATTTCTATTCGATATGATGCGGGATGTCCGAGGCAAATAATTAATTGCCTTTCTCGGTGCGCGGGGTGGGATTTTTATAGGCACGGCTGGCCTATATCGAATCCCATATTCGATATCACATCGGGGTTGATCACCGATATGGTCGTTCATGGGCCGTAGCTCAGAATTGGCCCAAATGCTAGAAACCTCCATATCATGTAGTCCCCCAATTTGGGGATTATTATCCTAGGGACAATAATTCGCAAATTTAGTTTTGAATTTCTGGGCTATCTGTACCCCACGTCCCCTAGTTCAAATGATGGAAATCGAAAATGGGGGAAGTGCACTTGGAACTAGTTTCGTGCGGTTCCCCAGTGCGGTTACCGCATTGTATGAGGTCCTCGTTTGAACTCTAAGTTGTTTAAAACACGTGATCTTGCAAATACGGGTATAAGAACTTTTTGAAGCGTATGATAGTCCTCAATTTTCTGTAGCGCTAAGTTTGGGTCGCGCCCTCTGTCACGTGTAGTGGCATTTTTTGCCTGTATGGTGAACTCATGTCGAAAGTCGTATCGAATATCAGTTTCGATGTAATCCTCGATATGATGCATTTAATTCTGTGGACCCCAGCTTTTGTCTGTTTATAAAGTTCGGTCTTTGCCGTGTCATCCTTCACTTATTTTATTCCCCCGTGTTGTCACTGTCGGGACTACGTCGAATTTGATATCGATAACTTTCCCCGATATCTTCTTCGATATAGATTTCGATATATTTTTCGACATTGCTTTCGATATTCTGCGCGTTTTTTGCAATAAATCGCCTCAGTTGTTTTGCCTAAGGATGGTTCGTGGTAAGAAATCTCCGAAGAAGAAAAAACGCGTTGTATCGCTGCAGTATTATGAAGCTGGCCCTGCTAGGCGAAATGCTTTCGTCGTGTCAGACGACGAATCCTCTGATTCTAAAACTTCTACGAGGGATGCGTCTTTAGATGACGGTTTGGTGCAAGTCTCCGAAATTTCTGCCAATCTAAGGTTATCCCGAGTCCGTCTTCATGAACGGAACTCTCGGTTCCCTGATAAGTATCTCGTAATGCAGTCAAATATTTATGGTGGGAGTGTTATTGTTGGAGATCGCACTGCCATAGCGGAAGGTATTCAGCTAGAAGAGGATAGAATTAATGCTATGACGGCGGATCATGCTTCCCATCAACGCATGGCTGCTAACCCTCCTCGGGTCAAAGTGACTCTGCCGCCTGAAGGCGCACTGACTAATTATTGGCATCCCCGGGATCGGGCTCGCTTTGAGGCGTCGGAACGGGGGCTTAGGGAAAGTTCTCATTCTGCTCCGCATCATTTTGCGGTGTCTCCCGGTGCCGGGAGTGGGGAGCTTGATCCGGATGAAGAAATTTTTGATGAGGTTCCTCCTATACCGGCCGTTCCGAGCCCGTCTACTTCGGCCGCAAAACGTACTGTGGCATCCCCTGGCAGTACTGATCCTGAGAAGCCATCTGAAAGTAGAGCACCAATGAGGGAATATTACTCTTTTCTCTGTGATCCTCTTTCAGAACGGTTAATTATGCGGATTGGGAATAGTAATATCCGTGAAGAGGATGCTGTCCGATGCTTGGAAACTATTTATGGGAATTTTGATCCTTCTGAGTTATGCCAAGATCTGTGGGTGGAATTAGCACCACGCATATGTCTGATGCTGCTATATACAGTAAGGAGTATGCCCTGTTGTTTGTCGGTTGTTTCCAATGTGCACACCTTTTTATTCTTTACTAATGATTATTCGGTTCCTTGGCAGTTTGGTCACACGTTCCACAAACTGTGCAGAGATTACATGCTTCTCGGGGAGGTACAGACTCATCACGATGCTCTGGTGAAAGAGTTGTGCACGATGATTGCGCGGAGTGAGATTAGTCGTGATCGTGCTAACAGCCGGGCTCGTGCTGCTGAGACTCAGAAGTGCATTGCCTGTGGCGAAGCATGGAAGGCATTAGTCGCTGAATAGGAGATGAAAAAGGAACTGGCTAGAAGTCGGGCTGAGACCCAATGTTTACGTGCCAATAACCTTAGGTTGGTGCATGAGCGCAATGCGTATCGAGAGTCCCTCGAAAACCTGGAAATTCAGAATGCGAAATTAACCGAAACTTTGTGTCGCAACGGGGTAATGATACAAGATAGTGATTTTAACTTCGTAGGCTCTCCCCCATCATATGGTGGTACCCCCGTCGGGGCTGATGTGAGTGGGACTATCGAGCGTTATGGCGGAAGTGTGCCCGTCTGGGATGTCGCAGGACCGTACGTTAAGGAACATTACAGAGTCCCCCGTGCGATGCGGTACTCCAGGTTGTCACCTGATCCAGAAAGTGGTAGTCCGAAATGGAGTAAATACCCGGAGGTTTTGTCTCCCCGGGGAATGGATGAACTTGCTGATGATATTTGTGCCGAGCCTTGGAAATTCCCCGAATTTGAAATGAATGTTTCCGGGCTTGGGCCCTTTCATCGGGATGATATTCGGACTGAGTTATTCACGGATCTCGCGAGTAACGAGTTTCTTTACGATATGTAGTTGTGTTGTCGGGTGGTGACATTTTTTGAAATTGTAGCAGTTATTTTCTCTGGACAATTTTTCCATGTAAAGTGTGCCCCATGCTATTGACTGAGATCCGCTTTCATGATGTTTAATGAAATGCAGAAATCCTATCTTGTGCAATTCTTTCTGTGATCGTTAATATTCTATCTTTGTGGTATAGTAGTTGTGATAGCCTGATGAATGTCTGGTGTTATGGGCATGAGATTGCCTAATCTTTGGTAGGTGAGTTGTTACCGCTTATGAGTGAGAACCATCCACTTATGACAGGGTATGTCTTCTTGCGGGTAGGGGTTCATCCCGTTATCACAGGATATATTCTTCCTGTGGGTAGGGGCGCATCCTGTTATCACAGGGAACCCACTACCGTTGAAGTGTTTATGATCGACCCTGTTATCACATGGGATATTTTTCTTGTTGTAGGTGAGCTTTTTCTTCGTCTTTTTGACTATGTCTCTTGGTGCCTCTGTCGTCGTTGACTTTGTAGGTCATTAAGCCCTGTAAAACAGCACAGACAAGAAATTTTTTTGACGTAAAAGCTAATATGAAAACACGAAATGATGTGCATGTGTTATCTGCGGAATGTTCCCTCAACCTGGGAATATCAGTTTTATACGAGAAACAGTGTTTCCATTGTGCTCTATCGTGCCTGTTGTACCTGTTTGTACCGTTTTATGATCGACCTCGTTGTCACAGGGAATATTTTTTGTGGGTAAGGGTGTATCCCGTTATCACAGGGAACCCACTACCGTTGAATTGTTTTTGATCCACCCTGTTATCACAGGGGATTTTTCTTGGACTGGCCCCGTTATCACAGGGAATTTCTTTTTAGATCGACCCCGTTATCACAGGGAATTTTTTGTGATCGACCCCGTTATCATAGGGGATGTTTTTTGATCGACCCCGTTATCACAGGGGATATTGTTTGATCGACCCCGTTATCACAAGGGATATTTTTTATCGACCCCGTTATCACATGGGATATTTTTTGATCGACTCCGTTATCACAGGGGATATTTTTGATCGACCCCGTTATCACAGGGGATATTTTTTGATCGACCCCGTTATCACAGGGGATTTTTCTTGGACTGGCCCCGTTATCACAGAGAATTTTTTTTTTTTGGGTGGGGGGGGGGGGGGGTAGGGGCGCATCCCGTTATCACATGGAACCCACTACCATTGAATGGACGGCCCTGTATCACAGGGGATTGTCTTCTCGTTGTAGGTGACCCGTTACCGCTCCTGAGTAGGAGCCTTCCCCCTTATCATGCTAGTTTTAACGATAGATTGGTGCTGAACCGTATCCAGTTGCCTACGTATCCCGTGCAGGGAATCAAGCCTCGCGTAGTTCTTTACATTGCTAATAGTGATTGAAATGCTTAATCTATTAAGAATAAAAATGCCTGAGGTGTTGCACGTTCCATGGCCTGGGAAGGGGCTCGCTGTGCATGTCCTCGAGATAATAATAGCCTTTCGCGTTGGCGTGGGTGACCCTATAGCGTCCATCCCAATTAGCTTGTAGATTCCCCACGTGTTTACTTGCTTTCACACTTTTCAACACCAAGTCACCCACTTGAAAGCTTCGAAGGTGTACTCGTTTTACCGAAGCTTTTGGCCATCGCTGCTTTGAAGGCCACCGTTCGTTGGTAAGCTTGCTCTCTTGTGGAACCAATCATTTCTAAGTCCATTTTTCGCAGTCGTGCAGCGTGTTGCGGGTCATACTCCGCAATTCTGTATGTTGGCATGCCAATCTCAAATGGGAGTACTGCCTCGGACCCGTATACTAGAGTAAATGGTGCCTCTCCTGTAGATGTTCTAGGTGTAGTCCTATATGCCCATAGAATACCTGGTAGTTCGTCGATCCAACTCCTTCTAGTGGCGTGTAGTAGTCGTTCCAAATATTGTTTAAGAGTCTGGTTGGTGGACTCCACTTGTCCATTTGCCTGTGGGTGGGATACCGTGGCAAAATGCTGGGATAATTTTAATTCTTTGCACCATGCAACCATTGTCTTCCCACTGAACTGGGTACCGTTGTCCGATACAAAAACTCGGAGTAGTCCAAAGCGACATATGATGTTCTTCCAGACAAAGTCTATCATATTTTTCTCCGTGATGTGCATTAAAGCTTCGGCCTCCACCCATTTCGTAAAGTATTCCACCGCTAGTAAGACAAATTTCTTCTGACCTCTGGCCATTGGTAGGGGACCAACTATATCAATTCCCCATTGATCTAATGGGCAAGTGATCTCTAGGGGCTGCATCAGTACCGCTGGCCCGTGTACCAGTTTGGCGTGGTACTGGCAACTCTCACAATTGCGGCAGTACAGGGTGGCGTCTTGTCGTATCGTTGGCCAAAAATATCCCTGTCTTAATATTTTCTGGGCTCACACTCTCACTCCTGAGTGATTTCCGCAACTACCTGCGTGTATCTCTCTCAGTATGTACTGGGCGTCCATTGGTGATACGCATCTCATCAGCGGGCCTTCAAAAGATCTCTTATAGAGTTCGCCCTGGTAAATGGTAAACCTGTATGCCTTGTGCTATAGTCGTCTTTGGGCGTTAAGGTCGACCGAGAGGGTTCCGTTTGTGAGGTAATCATATATCTCATCCTTCCAACACGGCGTACTTGCGATAGGAAAAATAAACTCCACGTCGGCCCATTTTTTGTTGGCCTTTGTCACTCCGATTGCAGGCCTTGAAGTGGTTAGCATAGTCACACACTTTTCCACAAAGATGTCTTAGGAACTAGCGAATTTCGATAAGGCATCGGCCTTTGCATTTTCTGACCGAGGTATTTGTGTTAGATTGAATGTAGTGAACTCGGCCGCCAATTCTTTCAACGTTGCCAAGTATGAAACCATGGTTTCTTGCTTTGCTTCAAAGATTCCCGATAAATGGTTAGCCACTAACTACGAATCCGTGAAAACTTCCAGATGTTCCGAACAGAGGGTTTTAGCCATTCCGATTCCTGCCAGAACTGCCTCATACTCCGCCTCGTTGTTTGTTATAGGAAAGTTCAGACTGATAGAAAAATCAAATTCCCTACGATCTGGGGACACCAGGTGAATTCCTGTTCCCCCGCCGTTTGCCGTAGAGGAGCCATCCACATGAAGTAGCCACGCTGCGGGTTTCGAATTAGGACCAGGGTCTTGGCTTACATGAAATATATGGTGGCAAGAATGGTCTAAGGTGTTACCTAGCGCCTCCACCATAAAGTCGGCTAGCACCTGTGCTTTAATGGCCCTACGGGGGCGGTACTCGATCCCAAATTCGCCCAATTCTATGGCCCATTTTACCAATCTCCCCGAGGTATCAGGATTGGTCATGATCTGGCAGAGTGGTTTGTCTATCATGACCACTACTGGGTGCGCATGGAAATAAGGTTTCAACTTACGAGCCGTCATGACGACGGCCAAGGCAAATAGTTCAATTTGCAGATAATTCTTTTCTGCTCCGTGAAGAACACGGCTGACGTAATGAACTGGATATTGCTTTCCGTTTGCTTCTTTCACTAATATTGTGCTAATGGCGTTGGCGGAGACCGCCAGATATAGATAAAGCGTCTCCCCTGGATCTGGTTTTGCCAAGAGTGGTGGTGCCACCAGATACTTCTTGAACTGCTGAAACGCTCTTTCGCATTCTTCGGTCCATTGGAAGTCCTTGGCCTTCTTCAATATTTTGAAGAAAGGAAGACTCCGCTCTGCTAAGGTAGCAATAAAACGTCCCAAGGCTGTTATTCGTCCCAAAAGGCATTGCACATCCCGTACCGAGCTTGGGGAAGCAAGATTCAACACGGCCTCTATCTTGTCTGGGTTGGCTTCAATTCCGCGCTCGTTGACCATGTATCCCAGAAATTTTCCTCCTGCCACTCTGAAGGTACACTTCTTGGGGTTGAGCTTCATCCCATAGTTTCTCATAATGGCAAACGACTTCTCCAAGTGCTCTATCATCCACGTATACCTCCATCGACTTTCCTATTAGGTTGTAAAACATCTTCGCCACCAACCTCTGGAACGTCGCTCCGGCGTTCCTCAGACCGAAAGGCATTACACGATAACAGTATACACCCGTGTCCGTAACAAAGGCTGTTTTCGGTTGATCCTCCGTTGCCATAAAAATCTGGTGGAACCCGCTCTTGGCTGCCATGAAACTAAACAGGGCGCACCCGGCTTTTGAATCTACTAGACGGTCAATCCTCGGCAACGGAAAAGGATCCCGCGGGCAATGCTTGTTCAAGTTTTTGTAATCCACACACATTCTCCACTCTTTTGCTTTCTTCAGAACTAGGACGATATTGCTGAGCCACTGCGAATAGCGCAATTTGTAAATATGCCATGCTTTAAGCTTTTCCACAACCTCTTTCTCTGCTGCCTCGCTATTCTCCTTGCTAAAGTTCCTTTTCTTCTGTCATATTGGTTTGGCCCATGGATCAACATTCAGCTTATGCTCTATAATCTTTGGGTCGATCCCGATCAAGTCAGAATCGCTCCAGGCAAATATATCGAGATTTCTTTTTAAGCATTCAATCAATGTCTTCCGAATATCGGGCGGCATTGTAGCTCCTATCCTCAACGTGTGCTACGGTTGTCTCAGGTCGATCTATATCGTGACGAAATCTCCTGCCGGCTCCATTCTCGGTTCATTCTGATAAGGAATAACCGCCATTTCCATCTCGGCGCCTTGCCCCTTATGATCAAGCCTCGACCTCTTGTCACTTTTCGCCATATTGGTATCCGTCTTGTTCAGTTCTTGCCCCTCCACACTTCGCTGCCTTTTTCCTGACATCTCGTATGATGAGCTCACGATCTAAACCTTGGTTCCCACAGACGGCGCCACTCTTTTGACAATAGATCGTATTATATATATATATATATATATATCCGTGTCGGTTACAAGTGAATAGTTTGGCAATACAACGAGTCTATCTCAAAACAGGCCTACACTAAGTATCACATGTAGACTTGGTCCGGAACCTGTTGCTCGAGATTGGGGATGAGTCTCGATATGACGTCGGGAATGAGGTTCGATATGATGTCATGGATGAGGCTCGATATGACGTCGGGGATGAGGCTCGATATGACGTCGGGGATGATGCTCGATATGACGTTGGGGATGAGGTCGTTATATGAGGCTGTATGATGACGTAGAAAAGGTTGTATCGGATATCTATATCGGGTATAATGTCGAATATTTATATTCGATATGATGCGGGATGTCCGAGGCAAAGAATTAACTGCCTTTCTCGGTGCGCGGGGTGGGATATTTATAGGCGCGGCTGGCCTATATCGAATCCCATATTCGATATCACATTGGGGTTGATCACCGATATGGTCGTTCATGGGCCGTGGCCCAAAATTGGCCCAAATGCTAGAAACCTCCATATCACATTTCTTCAATTAAATTTTTATTTGTTTATCAACAAACTTACATGAATCTTTTGATACATAATAGTTAATTATCTTATATAATATATTTGATGGTTTATAAGGTTAAAGGTGTTGAAAGACTTGTAAACTTAGGCAGATAGACTACCAGAGGCCTGATCGAAAGAGAGGGGGCTTCACTGACAAATAAATTTGTGATCTGAATGGCCTCCACGAGCTGTTTGGAAACATGTAAAAAACAACACCATCTTAATTATAATAGATTTTTACAATACAATAAATAATTGCCATTATTGCGTGTCGTAGTAATTATTTATCTTTTTATGTGTAGGTGCTCTAAGATTATGAAGCACATGCCATACTTAACTGATAATGGATTACGAGATCAAAAACTATTGGAATCCAACAATTAAAAAGATTATTGGCTTTTTACAAAGCTCACATTATTAATAAGTCTGTTCCCCAACACTCTCATAATCCTCCAATTGATTCTTGTGTGATCTTTAACACTCCAAACACAACAACAACAACACTAATAATAATGATGATAATATGTTCTTCTCAAATGCACCTGTGTCACCACAAGTGTATATTCCAAATAAAATACATATGTCGCTTCAATGGTCTTCACCTAGAATTGATCCTAAGATTTTCTACAAAACAAATTTAGCCCAACCCCCTATTCAAGTTAAGAACAGAGATTCAGTATATATACCCGGAATTAATCTCTCTTATTGGGTTGATCAGTGCTTTTATAACATCCCTCCACAAATGTGACTTATTAATCAGGCCCATGTTCTTGTGCAAAATGATAATAATATGTTTGGTGGCTTTCATGACCTAAACATGACTAGTAGATCGATCATGAACTCAAATCCTCAAGTTCAAGCCTACCCGATGCAACAAGAACATAAGTTATGTCAAATGATAATTATGCCATATTAGGATTTCGTAACGAGGAGCCACGCCCCAACTTTTTCCAGAAAGGCAAGGAAAGCGACTTTGATGAGGCGATGCTATTATTATCTACTCTCGAACAACACCAATGTAGTATTGATGATACATTACTACTTGATGAGGGTTTTACGAGTGTTTTTCATGGTTTGAAGGAAATAAGTATTACTACTCTCCCTGAGTTTCCCAACAACACCAACAACATCGAGTTGTACTTCCAATGTACATTGTCTGTAAGGTTGTAAACATTTATTGTTCAACTCTAGTTGGAACTTAAATGTATATTGAATGTAAGGTTGTAAATATTTCTTGTGTTGTTTATGACGTATTTTAACTTTCTACTAATAGAGATTTTAAAAAATAAGTAGGATAAATCTTTGAGGTGTAACTAAAAATTTATGAGAATCATTAATGTTATTACGTGCTTTATTATACGTTTTACTATCTTATTGTGTTGAAATATGTCATATTATAACACGCTGTAACTAAGTATAGTTACACGAGACACGGGGAGTATGCCACTATATCATAGAAAACACAACATAAGAAACTTATGTCATGAGATTATATGGAACCCTTGCAAGTTTATACATGGTTCACCTGGTGGCGAAGATTCATTGATTTAATGACTCCCAAATAACTCACTATATAACACCCCATTTCTCCCTTGAAAGGCCACTGCAACTTGTTCACCTCATTTTGGTGGAAGGCCCTAATTTTCATCGGGGTGTTAACTAATTCTATTTTTTTATTTAATTTAATTTAATTATTATTATTTTCCTCATATCTCTATGTTTATATAGATACAATGACCTCATTTCTTTGGGTTACAATCACCATACTTGTTGCATCGAAAAGAAAATATTGGTGCATTGAAAAAAAAATAAAAAGGGTTTTTGGTCTCCTGATGCAGATGAAAAGTTCAGGTATTACATTATGAAAACTGGTTGAAGTTGTTAGAGTATCGTTCGAACACTTAAATTGATATATCTTTTATTTTTATTTGTTTATCAACAAACTTACATGAATCTTTTGATACACAAGAGTTAATTATCTTATATTATATATTTGGTGGTTTATAAGGTTAAAGGTGTTGAAAGAGTTGTAAACTTAGGCAGATAGACTACCAGAGGCCTGATCTAAAGAGAGGGGGCTTCACTGACAAAGAAATTTGTGGTCTGAATAGCCTCCACGAGCGGTTAGGAAACATGTTAAAAACAACACCATCTTAATTATAATAAATTTTTACAACAGAATAAATAATTGCCATTTTTGCATGTCGTAGTAATTATTTATCTTTTTATGTGTAGGTGCTCTGAGATTGTGAAGCACAAGCCAGACTGAACTGATAATTGATAACGAGATCAAAAACATTTGGAATTCAACTATGAAAAGGATTATTGGCTTTTTACAAAGCTCACGTTATTAATAAGTCTGTTCCCCAACTCTCTATTAATCTTCCAATTAGTTCTATTGGATCTTTAACTCTCCAAACAACAACAACAACAACAATAATAATAATAATGATAATCTGTTCTTCTCAAATGCACCAGTGGCACCACAAGTGTATATTCCAAACCAAATACATATGTCGCTTCAAGCGTCTTCACCTAGAATTGATCCTAAGATCTTCTACAAAACAAATTTAGCCCAACACCCTATTCAAGTACAGAACACTGATATAGTATATATACCCAAAATTAATCTCCCTTATTGGGCTGATCAATGCTTTTATAACATCCCTCAACAAATGTGACTTGTTAATCAGGCCCAAGTTCTTGTGCAAAATGGTAATAATATGTTTGGTGTCTTTCATGACCTAAACATGGCTAGTAGCTCGATCATGAACTCAAATCCTCAAGTTCAAGCCTATCCAATGCAACATGAACATACGGTATTGTCAAGTGATAATTATGACATATTGGGATTATGTAACGAAGATCCACACCCCAACTTTTTCCAGAAAGGCAAGGAAAGTGACTTTGATGAGGCGATGCCATTATTATCTACTCTCGAACAACAGGAATGTAGTATTGATGATCCATTACTACTTGATGAGGGTATTATGAGTATTTTTCCTGGTTTGAATGAAATAAGTATTACTGCTCTCCCAGAGTATCCCAACAACACCAACAAGATCGTGTATGTCATGGAGTGGTTCGAATCTTTAATACCAAAGAAACAAAATCTTACGAGTGTCTCCACCTTGCCATTCCCAGTTGACTTAGACGTATCTCAAATGTTGTGCAGCCTTGGGACCTGTTATCCTCCTGAAAGTTGGGGTTATGAATAGTTGGAATAAAAGAAGAATTGTTGTTTAATAGTCATGCATATTTTATGTTTCTCTTTTTGAATATGTACTTTCTTATTTCAAGGTTATGTTTGTTGAAGCAGTGTTGTTTGTGTGTGATGTCAATCCTTAATTTTGTAGTCTTATATTTTCTGATGGTCGTTAATGTAATGTACTTTTTGTAATCGTGTAAGGCAATCTTTTATGGAACCATATATTTATTCTTTTGTACGCCACTATAACATAGAAAACACAACCTGCAAAACGTATGTCATGAGATTAGATAGGACCCTTGCAAGTTTATGCATATTTCACTTGCTGGCGAAGATTCATTCATTTAATAACTCCCAAATAACTCACTATATAATACCCCATTTCTGCCTTAAAAGGCCACTGCATCTTGTTCACCTAAATTTGGTGGAAAGCACTCATTTTCATGATGGTGTTAACTAATTCAAGTTTATTATTTTATTTAATTTGATGTTTTTGTTACTTTTCTCATATCTATATGTTATTATATAGATACATAGACTTGATTGTTATAGGTTACAATCAACATACATCTTGCCCCGTAAGGGAAGTAAAGTAGGGTTTTAGGTCTCCTGATGCGGATGAAAAGCTCAGGTTTTACATTAGGAAAACTCGTTGTGGTTGTTAGAGTACCATTCCAAAAGTAGGTGGTATATATTTCCTCAATTAATTTGATATAACTTTTATTTTTATATTTTATCAACAAACTTAGGTGAATCTTTTGATACACACGAGTTAATTATATTATGTCATATTTTGGGTGGTTTATAAGGTTAAATGTGTAGAAAGAGTTGTAAGCTTAGGTGGATAGACTACATGAGGCTTGATCTAAAGAGTGGGGGTTTCAGTGACATATAAATTTGTGATCTGATTGGTCTCCACAAGCTCTTAGGAAACATGTTAAAAACAACACCAATTTAATTATAATAAATTTTCTACAACGGAATAAATAATTGCCATTTTGCATGTCTTAGTAATTATTTATTTTTTCTAGGTAGATGCTCCTAGATTGTGAAGGTCCTAGATTGTGAAGCACATGCCAGGCTGAACTGATAATTGATAACGAGATCAAAAACTTTTTAAATTCAACTATGAAAAAGATTATTGGATTTTTACAAAGCTTATGTTATTAATAAGTCTGCTCCCATGTCTCTCCTAATCTTCCAATTAGTTATGGTGTGATCTTTAACAATCCAAAGAACAACAACAATAATAATAATGATGATAATCTGTCTTTTCAAATGCACCAGTGGCGCCACAAGTGTATAATCCAAATCAAATACATATGATGCTTTAATGGTCTTCACCCAGAATTGATCCAAAGATTTTCTACAACACAAATTTAGCCTCACCCTCTATAATATTATTCACCTGCATATTCAAGTGCCAATCAAGATAAGTCATATTAATTACATTATATTATTCACTTGCATATTCTGCATTATTATTATTCGCCTACATATCGAGCATATTTTCGATATCGAAATCTCTTTTCGATGTTAATCCTATTTTTGATATCGAAGTCTCTTTTCGATGCCGAGCCTATTTGCAATGCCAAGCCTATATGATCCAAGATTCGATATTGCCTGGTTTAAATATAATCTTAAATTCTATATAATTTCATATTCGATATAATCCTAAATTCGATATAACTCTTGATGTGATATAATGCCAGATTCTGTATTATCTCAGATTCAATATCCCTCATATTCGATATAACCCCAGATTTTATATTATCCTAGATTCATCAAATGCTCAGGAATTATATTATGAAAAATGATTGTGGTTGTTAGAGTACCATTCCAAAACTAGCCGGTATGCATTTCTTCAATTAATTTGATATATCTTTTATTTTTATTTTCTTACCAACAAGCTTACATGAATCTTTTGATACACACGAGTTAAATATATTTTATTATATTTTTGGTGGTTTATACGGTTTGCAAGGGTATGGAAAGAGTATTAAGCTTAGGAGGATAAACTATCTGAGGCGTGATATAAAGAGAGGGGGTTTCACTGACAAAGAAATTTGTGATCTGATTGGCCTCCACGAGCTCTTAGGAAACATCTTAAAAAGAACACCATCTTAATTATAATAAATTTCTACAAATGAATAAATAATTGCCATTTTTACATGTCGTGTTTATAAATTATTTTTCTATGTAGATGCTCTGAGATTGTGAAGCACATGCCAGGCTGAACTGATAATTGACAAAGATATCAAAAACTTCTGGAATTCAAATGTGAAAAACATTATTGACTTGTTACAAAGCTTATGTTATTAATATGCCTGTCCCCAACTCTCTCCTAATCTTCCAATTAGTTCTGGTGTGATCTTTAACAATCAAAAAAACAACAACAACAATAATAATAATGATAATTTGTTCTTTTCAAATGCACCAGTGGCGCCACAAAGGTATATTCCAAATCAAATACATATGTCTCTTGAAGGGTCTTCACCTAGAATTGATCCATTGATTCTATACAACACAAATTTTGCCCCACCCTTTATTCAAGTACCCAACCTTGATTCGTTGTATATACCCAATATTAATCTCCTAGATTGGGTTGATCAATGCTTTTATAACATCCCTCCAAAAATGTAACTTATTAATCAAGCCCAAGTTCTTGTGCGAAATGATAATAATATGTTTGGTGGCTTTCGTGACCTGAACATGACTAGTAGCTCGATCATGAGCTCAAATCCTCAAGTTCAAGCCTACCCAATGTAACAAGCACATATGGTATTGTCAAATGACAATTATGCCATATTGGGATATAGTCGCGATGAGCCACGCCCCAACTTTTTCCAGAAAGGTAAGGAAAGTGACTTTGATGAGGAGATGCCATTGGTATCTACTCTCGAACAAAACCAATGTAGTATTGATGAGCCATTACTACTTGATGAGGGTTTGCGAGTTTTTTTCCTGGTTTGAATGAAATAAGTATTATTGCTCTGCCTGAGTATCCTAACAACTCCAACAACATCAAGTATGTCATGGAGTGGTTCGAATCTTTAATTCCAAAGAAACAAAATCTTGCGAGCATCTCCACCTTGCCATCTACAGTTGACTTAGGCGTAACTCCTTTGTTGTGTAATCGTACGTGGTGACAGTTATCCTCTTGAGAGTTGAGGTTATGATTAGCTGGAATAAAATAAGAATTATTGCTTATTTGTAATGCATATTTTATGTTTCTGTTTATGAATATGTACTTTATTATTTCAAGGTTATATTTTCTGAAGCAGTGTAGATTGTATGAGAGGTCACTCTTTAATTTTATAGTTTTATACTTTATATGGGTCGTTAACGTAATGTACTTTTTGCAATCGCCCAAGGCGATCTTTTATGGAACCATATATTTAATCTTTTGTTAGTTGTGTTCTTGATGATGACTTCAATTTTAAACGTCTAAACATTAATATGGGAACAATCAGTAAATTATTACTTATATATCTATAATTTCAGATTCTTACGTGAGATTTCATACTCAACTGTGCTATTTTTTTCGAACTAGCATCATTTTTATCCTGTAATTTTTGCATGTTAAGGAGATTTGTGGCGGGGGGGGGGGGGGGGGTGAGGAAGAAGACCCATTTTATTTTTTCATTTTTCTTTTTTTTTTAAAGTTTTTTAATTCTTAAAAAATTAAGTTATTGAAATTAGATTTATATATAAAGTTTTTATAATTTAAATGAATAAAGTTTAATAAAAGAATATATTATAGAGTAAATTTTTAAAATTTAAATAATAAAGTTAATTATAAAGATTTAACTTTTTATATTTTACTGTTTTTTAAAAAAAAATAGTTATTAAAAATTTTAAATTTTAAAATAGAATTATAAATGAGTTTTTGACAAAGATAGTGGGCATTTTCGGCAAAGATAGTGGACATTTTTGGCAAAGATAGTGGGCATTTTCGGCAGCTTAAAAATATAACGGCCAAAAAGTAAAGTTGGCAAAAGATAATGGGCATTTTTGACATTTCTGCCATAATTATATGCACATAAAATTATATGCAACA
The DNA here is from genome assembly GCA_948329865.1 of Linaria vulgaris. Classification (NCBI taxonomy): domain Eukaryota; kingdom Viridiplantae; phylum Streptophyta; class Magnoliopsida; order Lamiales; family Plantaginaceae; genus Linaria; species Linaria vulgaris. The sequence continues at coordinate 29,449,163 of OX415252.1, forward strand.
GAGGATATCTTTCTCCACATTATTTGGAGACAGATTATATATCTTTAGTTATAATCTTAATATATCGTAAAGAAACAACGCTAGCCAATAGTCACTGTATCATATAATTTGACACAATGTGTAGGTTTTTATATGACTTTTCAATAATAGAACCAAAAATATTAGTAATTAATTTCACATTAACTTGAAACATGATTGTCTAATTCATATTATAACCAGAGTGTGACTACCATTTCGTGGAAATTTTTTGATTCCAACAGGACATGGTTTAAATGCACGTACAAACTCTCCACGCTGAAACGACGTCCTTATGCATTGTAACTTGTAGAAATTACATGGATTTTGTTTGAGATAAAAAGTTTTTGAGGTTTTTATAGAGCCCTATGATTAGTTTAAAAGGTGTTAAACTAGATTTTACGGGTAACATAGACAGTGTAGTATATTCATTTTCTTGCAAAAGCCTCAAACACTACAAGAATAATCCGCATAGGGAACGAAAATATGGGCACCAAAATCCGTTCCTACCTACTTGGAACGACATTTCCGTTCCCATTGCCTGTTATCCATATTATATATTAAAGCACTATATGCACATATTAAAGGGGACTAGTATTTGGTTCCCACTGAGTCACTACAAGAAAACGGGGCTTTTCCCGACCGCAGCTCGGGTCGGGAAAAGCCCTCCTGCGGTCGGGAAAAGCCCATTCCCGACCGCAGGGCGGTCGCGAAGCTGCGGTCGGATAAAGTCTGGTCGGAAATACATTCCCGACCGCAATCGGTCGGCAATACTTTTCCCGACCACAAAATATCGACCGGAGCCTGGTCATAACATTCCCGACCGCAATTTGGTCGAGAAACCATTCCCGACCGCAGGTTGGTCGGGATAATACCCGTCCGCCACGCGGTCGGGAGATTATTCCCGACCAGAATCTGGTCGGGTTGTAGCCCGGTTGCAAAACCGGGCTACGGGCCAGCGTCCGACCACATGGCGGTCGGGAGTAATATTCCCGACTGCAATTTGGTCGAGAAACCATCCCGTATATATTTTAAATAATTTGCATTTCCCGGCCAACACGTGGTCGGGAACTACAAGAAATCTCGACCGCCGATTGGTCAAAAATAATATTCAAAGATTCCCGACCACTTTGTGGTCGGAAGTAATATTCATACTTTCTCGACCGGTGTGCGGTCGGGAGTAATATTCATACTCTCCCGACCGGTGTGCGGTCGGGAGTAATATTCATAGAATTAAAAAAAATAATATTCCGGTAAAAATTACCGGAATATTATATTTTATATGTAGCACAATCTATATGCTCAATATAATTTAATGTTTCTTTATTATATATATTGTTTCAAAGAAAAATAGAATAAAATTGTTTGAAAGAAAAATGAAATAAAAGTGTTTGAAAGAAAAATGAAATAAAAGTGTTTGAAAGAAAAATGAAATAAAAGTGTTTGAAGAAATGAAATAAAAGTGTTTGAAGAAAATGAAATAAAAGTGTTTTAATAAATGAAATAAAAGTCTATGAAGAAAAAGAAAGAAAGGAAAGAAAAGTGTTTGAAGAAAAAGAAAGAAAGGTGTTTGAAGGAAAAGAAAGAAAAAAGTGTTTGAAGAAAAAGAAAGAAAAGTGTTTGAAGAAATAAAAGAAAAAGTGTTTGGAGAAAAAGAAAGATAGGTGTTTCAACAAATAAATGAAAAAGTGTTTGGTGAAAAAATTGTGTGGAGTGATGGCAATGGGGTATGGTTTATTTATAAGGTTTGTGGGATTGGTTTTGATTGGTGGGATGTGAGTGGCGCGGATCATGGTTTGAGTCGTTGGATTGTTTTGGTTAATGAACGGATGAGATTGGATTTTGTTTTGTTGAAAAATTTAAATTTTTGGCGGCCCCGCCAAAACTTTTAACGGTTCCGACCGGCCTGCGGTCGGGACAATTATTTTGCCCAGAAACACACCGATGAATATTATTCCCGACCGCAGGGTGGTCGAGAATCATATGAATATTACTCCCGACCGAACGCCGGTCGGGAATGATAAATTTTTTATTTTTTAAAAATTATTATTGAGCTATAATAATACTAGTTTAATGTTTATTTGAGTTAAAAAATTAATAATTATTTGTTAAATAATATTATGTCGGGGTAACTTTGAGTTTTACGTGTATATCTATGTATATATATCTATATATATTAATTAGTCGTGTGTATATCTATCTATCTATATATATCTATCTATCTATATATCTATCTACCTATATATAGGAATCAACAATTGTTGTAATCGTTAGTGATAAGTAAAGATAAGCCACTTGTGTTATTGAACACATTTGTTAATTAGAGGTATACACATATATATATAACTAAATTATGAGATGATGATTAGTTACGTTACTGAATTATTAGTGTTACGTAAATATATATGACAAGATCAATCGATTCATGATTCTTTGGATAACAAAATATAATATTTTTATTGCACTTATAAAATTTCACCAATGTTTAAAACACTAGATGAATACTAATCAAATAATAATTGAGAAAATATGAATACTAATCGTTACTGAATAGCGGTAAACCCTAAACCCTAAACCCTAAACCCTATACCCTAACATTCCCGACCGCAATTTGGTCGGTAAGTTATTTTCCCGACCGCGGCTACAAAGTTTCCCGACCGCAGGGCGGTCGGGAGATGTAACGGCTAGTAACGGTAACAAAGTTTCCCGACCGCCCGGCGGTCGGGAGATGTAACGTCTAGTAACGGTAACAAAGTTTCCCGAACGCCTTGCGGTCGGGACTCTTTATTACCGTTGGTTTTTCCGACCACCGTGCGGTCGGGAATACTCTGCGAATCTCCTATAAATACCCTCTCCTATTCCCTTTAGAAATCATTCCAACATTCATCATTTTTTAAGGTATGCACGATTTTCCCTTGTTATATCCCAATTTTCCTATTTTATAACCATTAAGCTCATGTTTATTTAGAAACTAATGTTTTTATTGATTTGTTTTAGATATTGCGGTAATTAAATGCAACGAGGGGCGTATGTGTGTGCAACAAATACTTGATCTAAGTATTTTTCTACGCTACAACAAGTAAGCATTTTTTTCCTACGCTATTTAATTTTATAAGATCAAGCTAAATTCTTAGAAGTGTAACAAATTCTTTTTAATTTCCGTAGATTATAAATGGATTATCGTCCCGATAGATTATAACAATTGTTGTGCCCGTTAGTGACACCTCATCGCAATGGGAACCAAAATGTTGTTCCCATTGATTAAAAAAAACAAAAAAATAATAACTTTTGGAACAACTTTGTGGTGGTGGTTTATTTTATACTGTTTGGATAAATAATGATTGTTAATTGGTAGTATTATGATTTAATCTCTTTTAGTTGGACTCATATTTAATAAATACCTTATGTTTTTTTTATCTTGTAAAGGGTAATTACTACAATTGAAACTTTTGTATATTTTATTTCACAAATCAATCACTTATTTAAAATACGTAATGTTTAACGAAATACGATAAATAAATAAACGGGAAGAATATATAATTATAGAAAACTTAAAGAAATATCCGAATTAAGTTTTTTCTTTTACCAATCATTTGAAAACACTAACTAAGCGTGTCATTCCAAATCTCGTCCAAAACGAAATAACGAAATACGATAAACAAATAAACGGGGGGTTTATGTAATTATAGAAAAGTTAAAGAAATATCCGAATTCAGTTTTTTCTTTTACCAATCATTTGAAAACACAAATTAAGCGTGTCATAACTCTTCTAGTACAAAACGAAGTAACGAAATACGATAAACAAAGAAACGGGTGGTTTATGTAATTATAGAAAAGTTAAAGAAATATACAAATTAAGTTTTTTCTTTTACCAATCCTTTAAGAACACTAATTAAGCGTGTCATTCCAAATCTCGTCCAAAACAAAGTAACGAAATACCTTAAACAAAGAAACGGGAGGAATATGTAATTATAAAAAAGTTAAAGAAAAATATCCGAATTAAGTTTTTTCTTTTACCGATCCTTTAAAAATACTAATTAAGCGTGTCATTCCAAATCTTGTGCAAAACGAAGTAACGAAATACGATAAACAAAGAAACGGGTGGTTTATGTAATTATAGAAAAGTTAAAGAAATATCTGAATTAAGTTTTTTCTTTTACCAATCATTTGAAAACAGAAATTAAGCCTGTCATTCCAAATCTCGTCCAGAACGAAGTAACGAAATACGATAAACAAAGAAACAGGTGGTTTAAGTAATTATAGAAAAGTTAAAGAAATATCCAAATTAAGTTTTTTCTTTTACCAATCCTTTAAGAACACTAATTAAGCGTGTCATTCCAAATCTCGTCCAAAACGAAGTAACGAAATACCTTAAACAAAGAAACGGGAGGAATATGTAATTATAAAAAAGTTAAAGAAATATCCGAATTAAGTTTTTTCTTTTACTGATCCTTTGAAAATACTAATTAAGCGTGTCATTCCAAATCTTGTGCAAAACGAAGTAACGAAATACGATAAACAAAGAAACGGGTGGTTTATGTAAATATAGAAAAGTTAAAGAAATATCCAAATTAAGTTTTTTCTTTTACCAATCCTTTAAGAACACTAATTAAGCGTGTCATTCCAAATCTCGTCCAAAACGAAGTAACGAAATACCTTAAACAAAGAAACGGGAGGAATATATAATTATAAAAAAGTTAAAGAAATATCCAAATTAAGTTTTTTCTTTTACCGATCCTTTGAAAAATACTAATTAAGCGTGTCATTCCAAATCTTGTGCAAAACGAAGTTACGAAATACGATAAACAAAGAAAATGGGGGTTTATGTAATTATAGAAAAGTTAAAGAAAATATCTGAATTACGTTTTTTCTTTTACCAATCATTTGAAAACACAAATTAAGCGTGTCATTCCAAATCTCGTGCAAAACGAAGTAACGAAATACGTTAAACAAAGAAACGGGAGGAATATGTAATTATAAAAAAGTTAAAAAAAATATCCGAATTAAGTTTTTTCTTTTACCGATCCTTTGGAAATACTAATTAAGCGTGTCATTCCAAATCTCGTGCAAAACGAAGTAACGAAATACAATAAACAAATAAACGGGGGATTTATGTAATTATAGAAAAGTTAAAGAAATATCGGAATTTAGTTTTTTCTTTTACCAATCATTTGAAAACACAAATTAAGCGTGTCATTCCAAATCTCGTCCAGAACGAAGTAACGAAATACGTTAAACAAAGCAACGGGAGGAATATGTAATTATAAAAAAGTTAAAGAAATATCCGAATTAAGTTTTTTCTTTTACCGATCCTTTGAAAACACAAATTAAGCGTGTCATTCCAAATCTCGTGCAAAACGAAGTAACGAAATACGATAAACAAAGAAACAGGAGGAATATGTAATTATAGAAAAGTTAAAGAAATATCCGAATTAAGTTTTTTCTTTTACCAATCATTTGAAAACACAAATTAAGCGTGTCATTCCAAATCTCGTCCAAAACGAAGTAACGAAATACCTTAAACAAAGAAACGGGAGGAATATGTAATTATAAAAAAGTTAAAGAAATATCCAAATTATGTTTTTTCTTTACCAATCATTTGAAAACACAAATTAAGCGTGTCATTCCAAATCTCGTGCAAAACGAAGTAACGAAATACAATAAACAAATAAACGGGGGGTTTATGTAATTATAGAAAAGTTAAAGAAATATCCGAATTTAGTTTTTTCTTTTACCAATCGTTTGAAAACACAAATTAAGTATGTCATTTCAAATCTCGTCCAAAACATTAAGTAAGCGTGTCATTCCAAAACATTAAGTAAGCGTGGGTCACCTTTAGGATAATTTTAATTATTTTTATTCTCTTTAATAATAATGTTGGTCAATTGTAGAATTTTGATTTTGTTTCTCTTATTTGGTCAATTGTAGAATTTTGATTTTGTTTAAATTTGGGGAAGGAAATAAAAATATGGAAAAGTTAAAAAACATCTCCGAATTCCAGTTTTTTAAAACCGGTGCATTCTAAACGCTAAGTAGGTGTGTCGTTTCAAATCTCGGCCAAATCGGAGTAACGAAACACGATCAATAAACATTCAGGAAGAAACTTTAAATATAGAAAAGTTATTAAACATCTTCGAATTCATTTTTTTTTTCACCGGTGCATTCTATACGCTAAGTATGTGTGTAATTTCAAATATCGGCCAAATCGGAGTAACGAAATACGTTAAACAAACATAATAATACAAATACTATATATCTCTTCAATCCTAAACCCTAAACCCTAAACCCTTAACCCTAAACCCTAAACCCTACACAACACACTTTACATGTCTAAATTGTATTTTCTTACATAGAGGTTGTTACACACCTTCGATCCTAATTTTTTTTTTCATCCTACAATATCTTATGGAAAATTAGTGTGTCCTCCTAAATTTTGTTAAAAACGGAGTTACGAAAGTCCTTCGAAAAAGTTTTGGGGAAGAAAGTGTAATTATGCAAAAGATGCAAAACAACTTCAAATTCTAATTTTTTTTAACCATTATTTTCACAACACTAATGAGACGTGCACATTTAAATTTTATCAAAAAATGGACTAACGAAACACGTTTAAAATTTATTTGTGGTCGAAAATGTAATTATAAAAATTAATAAGTTGGTGGACCAATTTGCAAAGAAAACCAATATTTCTGGCAATGGGAACTAAAACTTCGTTCCTATTGCTGGTGAGCGGGCGGGTCGCGGGTTACCCGGTTTACCCGCCCGACCCGCCTGCCACTTAATATAAAAGGAAAAAAAAGGTGACCCCCTTCATTTAGGGTTTTTTTTCAGCCGCCCACCACCACTCTTCTTTAGTTCTTTCATCTCTCTTTTCTCCTCTCTCAAAAAACAACTCCTCACAGCAGCTGCGCCTAGGTCACCCCACCCAACCTCTCTCACGCCACCGCCGCCGCCGCTAACCGCCGCTTCCTTCACCACGCTCGACGCCACCATCACGAAGCCATAGTACCACGCTCAATCGCGCTCGACGCCACGCCACCACCACGCTCGACGCCTCGCTACACCACGCTCGACACCACGCCACCTCACCGCGAAACCACCAGCCCCCTCCACCACGCTCGACGCGACGCCACGTCACCGCACAACCAGGTACTCTCTCGAACTTCACAACTTGGAATCTCTTTTTTGATACAAGACTCCATCGCCTGCAGGTTTGGTAAGTGACAAATTGAGCCGCTAATTCAATTATCGATTTACTAATTTCTGTTGGCTACGTACTTCGTGGTTCGTGCTTCTGTTAATGAATTTAGAATTTTAGATTAGGCATAATCAATTCGTGCTTCAAAGCTAATGAATTAAGCCTCTACCCGGTATTGGATCAGAGCTAGTGACTTAGATGTGCATTGGTATTGGATCAGACAATGAAGTCTGTTAATTAATTTAGATTAGCCTCTGAATGAAGTCTGTTGTGTTGTAATTAAGTTAATGAATTTGGATCTTTTACTGCTACAGCTTTTGCTTCTGAATGTAGTCTTATTCAGACATCCGAACAAGATGAAGAAGAAGAAGAAGAAATCCGAAGAAGAAGAAGAAGAAGAAGAAGAAGAAGAAGAAGAAGAAGAAACAAAATAATTAATTTTCATTATGTCGTTTAAATCCATTTATTTTGTTATTTTTTATTAAAATTTGTGTTGTATTGTTGTATCCTAAATTTTCTTAACTACAAATTTGTGTTGTATAGTGGTATTGTTTAATTTATAATATTACACATTTTACCTATTACAATATAAGTGATATTCAAAAAATACAATAATTTAAATATTATACAACAATGTTATAACATAAAACAAAATTAAGCATATTACCATGAAAATGATAATTTCAGATTATACAACAACAACAATAATCAAATCAAAATGGTGCCAATATGAAAAATTCGAAAATTGTACTATTTTGAAAACAATTCAAATTTCCCCCCTATTGTTTTTAACAAAATTCTAAATTTCCGCCATTTTTTTTTTATATTTTGAATTTAGCAATAGGAACGAAGATTTCGTTCCCGTAATTTGGACAAGTTGGTTCCCGTTGGCAGAATAATGTGTATCTCATGTCAGCATTGGGGGTCCCAGTCCTAAAGCAATGGGAACCAAACGGAAACCAAACACGTTCGTTCCTATTAGCAATGGGAGCCATTTAATTCGTTCCCAAGGCAATCGCCACGGGGGTAACGGAGACAAAGCCTTTGGTGCCCATAAGTGGTTCCCATATGGTCTACGGGAACCAAAAAAGGGGCAATTGGAACCTAATTAATGGTTCCAATTGTGCAGTTTTCTTGTAGTGAAAAACATTGGTATAACTTTTATATTGAGACCATAATTGATTATGTTACAACTGTCTTTCCACTAAAACGACAACCTTATGCATTGTAACTTGTAGGAATTACATGGATTTTATTTGAAATAACTTTTTTTTTTTGAGTTTTATATCAAGCTTGATTAGTTTAAAAGGTGTTTAACTGGAGTTTACGCATAATATAAAATGTGTAGTATCTCCCGTTTTATGGGAAAAGCCTTAAAGACATTGGTAGAACATTTATTTTCTTCATACTGAGACCATAATTTGCTATGTTATAACTTCCTTATCACGGAAGTTTGTCGGAACAATAAGCCTTGGTCAAGTAATGCATACTATTGTGTACTATCGGTGATCGACATGGTGAAAATCCGAACGTGGACTTGGATTAAAGCTAAGAATCGTTCTCTCTTTTTACAGTCAGTAAAATGTGGACATGTGCAGTATCTAAGGATTTTATTTCAAATCTAGTTGTACTTTAAATGTGCATTTTATGTAAGGTTGTACACATTTCTTATTTCAACTCTAGTTGGACCATAAATGTACAATGTATGTAAGGTTGTATACATTTCTTGTGTTGTTTATGACGTAATTTAACCTTCTATTGTTAGAGATTTTAAAAAATATGTAGTTTAAAACTTTGAAGTGTAACTAAAAATTTATGAGAATCATTTATCTTATTTTGTTTTACCACTCTCTTGTAACCTACTGTTTTGGGAGTATGTCTCATACTCCTTTTTAATAAAATTCTTTTTTCGCCGATCAAAAAAAAAAAAAACACACTGTAAGTAAGTATAGTTACACGAGACACAGGGAGTATGCCTCTATAACACAGAAACATATGAAACATGTCATATATTCATTTAATGACTCACAAACACACTCACTATATTAAAGGCCACTAAAATTTGTTCACGACAATTTTGTTGAATGCTCTAATTTTCATGGTGGTGTTAACTAATTCTAGTTTTTTATTTTATTTTATTTTATATTTTTGTGATTTTTCTCATACCTATATTATATTTTCACTACAAGAAAAAGCATAATTTGTAACGAAACTCTTTGTTACAAATGGTGCTCTATTTTGTCACTAAAGACAATTGTAACAAATTTTTGTTACTAAAGATTTGTCGTTGATACCTCGTCGCCAATAGTTCAATAGTAACAAAATTCAAAAGATTCGTTACTAATACTATAGTAACAAAACATAAAATCGTTACAATTTTTAACTATTTGTAACATATATCATTGTAACTAAAAATTGCCTAATTGCCAAATGTTCTATTTGTTACTTATATTTTGTTACCAATAAGTGTTTCTATTTTGTGGGAAAAAAGTATATTTGTTACCATAATTTTGAACTTTTTTTTAAATCGCTATAATTTTGTAAATAATTACAGTATACCAATATATAAATGATAATGGCACAAAAAATTGAAAACAAATATATATATATATATATATATATATATAAGTAATCATGTATCTTCACTACATATGGCTAATCCAGACAAAAATAATTCAAAACACACACACTATCATCTAGTTAGTTCATCAATCTTGCAAGCATGCAAATAAAAGTAAAATAGATGTGTTTGATGCGTGGTAATATCTCTCAACAGAAAATAAATATCTACAAAAAATTGTTATACAATTGAGCTTTCTTGCTCCTTGCTCAATCCGGGATAGTTGGTTGAATAACCTGTCATAAGATATACATATGGATATATCTTCTGTAACATAAACACTATAGTAAAATTTTAAGCAAAATGATAGGGCACATGAATCAAAATTCCATCAAATAAAAAAATGGCTCTCATAAAGGAACAAAAAGCACTTGATAGAATGCATGGCAAGCTTTCATTGTACAAGCATTTACAACTCTAAGCACTTCCCAGCTGAATCATAAAAAAGAAGGGAACCACCCTATCAATAACTTGTGTAGAACTACACAAATATAAACTAACCAACGAAGGGAACTGCATCAGCAACATGAGTTACAACAGCATGCGCACAACGTACCTTCAAGACTAAAAAATAACAATAAATGCTATACAACTAGCAATATATCTTTTTATACACCATTTCATCTATATCTTCCTCAAGTTCACTATTTCGTACAAGGAGATAAAACTAAGAAACTAATGACTTTCATTTAATTTGAAATGATATCCAAAAATATATTACATCATAGAAGATACTTGTGTAAGCATACCATATATTTAGGTTTCTTCTATACAATTAGCCTTAATCAAAAAATACGCAATTCATCAAAATCTCATGAAATTTGAGTCAAAAAGAGTAAAAGCTTTGTAGGTGGCCAAAGGAAAACGTACATACTGAAAATACCAAGTGAATACTGCACTCACCAACTCCGCTAATTGAGCTGATATTCAAATAATTGAGATTCACCCAGTCCGATAACGAGAACATGAAGTAGAATAAAAACAACCCAGAGTCAAAGAACAAAAAATGAACAAGAAAATTGTAAGACAGGGTTTACTACCTCGTTCTTTCCTAGAACGAGAACATAGTATATTTTGATAAAATCGATTTTCTTAATTTGTAATGTGATGAATGTCGGATTCAAAACCATCAATTCAGAATGTAGAGTTTTTGGCGCCTCTTCTATCTTAATTACTCGATATAAATCCTTTTTCAATACGTATTTCTTGTCATATGTCTAAAATAAATAAAGGTAACTGAACTAAAAGCATCGTCAACACTTACATTTTTCAGATTTCTTGCTTGATTGACTTTCTCGTACTTGCTCCTCATCCTTTTTTTTTGTTCTCTGATTAAGGATTAGTTATATATTAAAAAAACTTACAAGAACATAAAAATTAATATATTTAGTAAAGCATAACCACTTACTGTACATAAAAAGGTGTTCACAAGATGATATTGTAAGTAAAAATGACAATCTGAAATATTCATTCAAGCTACAACTAGCATCTTAAGGCTACACACAAAAAAAAAAAAAAAAAATCGCAAGTGTTCTGTGGATCTTAACTAAAGTTGAGCAAAATTTCGGAAAATATTTAACCAAAGTTCAGTAAATATTCAGCAAAAGTTAAGCACAAAGTTCAGTAAGTATTCAGCAAAAGTTCAAAACATAATAAATATACAATGAAAGTTCAATAAATTATAAAATGAAGTTCAGTAAATATTTAACAGAAGTCAAGGAGTTCAGCAAAAGTTCAGCAAAATTTCACTAGAAGTTGAATAAATTTTCATCAAAAGTTCAACAAAGTTCAATTAAAGTTAGGTTCATCAAATTTAGAAATTAAACTTCACAAGGTGGAACTAATACAAATAGCTTTGATAAACAATAAAAGTTTAAGGATAAAGTTATTTCCAACTAGAAAGCATGATTTTCACAATGCACCATATTCAATATAGCATCCAAAAAGCATAAATAACAAAATATATGCGCCAAGTTATTTTCTTTACTTGCATTAGAGGGAAGAAGTATGGTAGTCAATTACTATATTGTTGGCTTTCAAATTAACACTTCTCAAAATCAATAACATAAGGAAGCCAGTAGAATCAATCAAGTATATTTAAAACAATAAAGCATAAGTTTCTTTAGATCCATATTTCAGATTTGGAAGTAGATGGATTGAGTTATATAAACATGACCAAAAACCAACTTGGTTATGTCCTTAACGTAAGATCTTGCTAGATCATGGTAGAACCAATTAACCAAACAAATCTGGATCCCAACACGTTTCCATCAAGATAAGCATTTAATGGTTATGTTCAAAATGAAAAACATGCTTGCATAGTGTTCACTGATTGATTAAACAACTCATTCAACAATACGAATTTACTAGTTGACATAAAAAGGTAACATAACAATATTCAAACGACACTAAAATCAACAAAACTAAAAGTGCCAAAATAAAGGTGTGAGGGTAAAGAGTACCAAAGCCACACAAAAACACATGAGTATGAAAAGAGATAACTGTTATACTCGCAAATCAACAAATACAAGGAAACAACCCAAAACTAATCAACAATAACTACCAAACAAATAAAGACATCAACAGTAACCACCACTGAATCAAAAGATCGAACTATAACCCAGTCTCAGTAAATAATCATATTACGAAATTTGAAGAATAAACCATACCCTAATGAAAAATCGAGCAACATACTGAAAAATCAAACGAGCCCATCATCAATTTCAGAGGGGGAAAGAGTGGTACCAACCTTAAGGGGAAAGAGTGGTACCAACCTTCGCGCTGGCTACTTCCTGCTTCACACCAAAGTGTTGTAACATAATGAAATTGAGTTTCTTAGATCTCTACAATATATAAAATAGAAAGGCTAAACTTCAAGGGAAAAAGATGTGAAATCAATCTTACCACAATAGCTCGCTCACTCCGCTCGGCGTGCCCTAATTTTCTGATTTTGGGAAACTTCTTGAATGTCTCCTTTTGTTAATTGGCGCCCCCAATTTTTTTTGTTTTGGCGCGGCAAAATTTGCCCAAAAAAGAAAGCTCCGAGAGTTGGCGGTCTACTAAATAATAATGTGATTTTTTTTTTGAACATTCTAATGTGATTCTTTTTATTCACACTAGAAATTTGACACACGCGGAGACCGCGTGCTCCGTGTAAATTATATTAATATTTAAAGAAATAAAATTTAAAAGATAGATGCACGAAAATATGAATTGCTATTTTATAGGGTAGATAGTTGAGCAAAATATGAAATGATAATATTGCTTGACATGCTTTTATTTAAGAGAGAGAAAGAGGGGTATATTAAGAAACTCAAAAGTTGGTATCTCAACTGCCATTCTGTGAGAGGGAGTGCTTTGCTTTTAATATAGTAATAGATGAATGGTCTAATTTATGAGTTTAATATAGGTTAATTAAGTTTTGTAAAGTATGATGAGTAGATACCTTGTTTTAATTTTTTTTTTTTTGTTTATTTTTTAAAGGATACTTAATTTTGTTTATTAAATAAAATAAAGTAAAAAATTATTATCCAATAAGTCTAGACCTCATTGTAATTCGTGAAATTTGGTATCCTTTAGATCCATTAAAATATTCCACAATCCTTCAAATTATTCCTCATGAACATATTTATACTTTCTGATATCACACCTTCGTTCTGCATCTATTTCTCTGCATCTAATATCAATAAATTTATTTCTAGGTTGATTGTTAATTTACGAATTAAAAATAGTTATTAATATACTTCTTATATGCTGAAACACTTTTGACACCTTTTGTGAGCAATATTAATTTCTTAGATAAGTTTGACATGGTAACAATGCAATAGATATTATTTGTAACTAAATATACTTTGAAACTATGGATGAATTGTTTAGTAACAAATTATCATTTTTCTATAACAATTATCTGTTTGTTACTAGATATAAATTCTTTCTGTAACAAAAGTATACTTTTAAGTAACAAAATTCATGTCTTGTTACAAAAAATGCTACGTTCGGTAACAAAATTATTATTTTGTTACAATTACCTTAGAACCAGTAACAAATTCCTCTTTTGTTACTCTTATTTTGTTACATGAAATGCATTTTGTTGTAGTGTTTGTTGATACGGTGACTTGATTGCTATGGGTTACAATCACCATACTTGTTGCACCGGAAAGGATGTAATGAAAGGTTTTTGGTCTCCTGATGAGGACAAAAAGCTCAGAAATTACATCATGAAAAATGGTTGTGGTTGTTAGAGTACCGTTCGAAAACTAGCTGGTATACATTTCTTCAGTTAATTTGATATATCTTTTTTTTTTCTTATCAACAAATTTACATGAATCTTTTGATACAAACAAGTTAATTATATTATATTATATTTTTGGTGGTTTATAAGGTTTGCAAAGGTATGGAAAGAGTAGTAAGCTTAGGCGGATAAACTACTTGAGGCCTAATCTACAGAGAGGGGGTTTCACGACAAAGAAATTTGTGATCTGATTGGCCTCCACAAAATCTTAAGAAATGTATTAAAAACGCCACCATCTTAATTATAATAAATTTCTACAATTGAATAAATAATTGCCATTTTTTCATGTCGTAGTAATTATTTATTTTTTTCTGTTATGTGCTCTCAGATTGTGAAGCACATGCCAGACATAACTGATCATTGATAACGAGATCAAAACCTTCTAGAATTCAACTATAAAAAAGATTATTGGCTTATTACAAAGCTCATGTTATTAATAAGTCTGCTCCCCAACTCTCCCCTAGTCTTCCAATAAGTTCTGGTGTGATCTTTAACAATCAAAACAACAACAACAATAATAATAATAATGATAATTTGTTCTTTTCAAATGCACCAGTGGCGCCGCAAAGGTATATTCCAAATCAAATACATATGTCTCTTGGAGGGTCTTCACCTAGAATTGATCCAATGATTCTATACAACACAAATATAGCACCCTCTATTCAAGTGCCGAACCTTGATTCATTATATATACCCAATATTAATCTCCCATATTAAGTTGATCAATGCTTTTATAAGATCCCTCCACAAATGTAGCTTATTAATCAGGCCCAAGTTCTTGGGGAAAATGATAAGAATATGTTTGATGGCTTTCATGACTTGAACATGACTTGTAGCTCGATCATGAGCTCAAATCCTCAAGTTCAAGCCTGGCCGATGCAACAAGAACATGTGGTATTGTCAAATGACAATTATTCCATATTTGGATGTAGTCACGATGAGCCAACTTTTGCAGAACGGTAAGGAAAGCGACTTTGATGAGGCGGTGCCATTTTTATGTACTCTCGAACAACACCTAAAATTCTTGGATTTGGACTCTTGA
The DNA here is from genome assembly GCA_948329865.1 of Linaria vulgaris. NCBI lineage: Eukaryota > Viridiplantae > Streptophyta > Magnoliopsida > Lamiales > Plantaginaceae > Linaria > Linaria vulgaris. The sequence goes on from OX415252.1 coordinate 29,464,326, forward strand.
CGTATTCTTAACATCCATTTAACAGCAGTTAACGTTAGCACAAATCTATTTGATATAGAATATAACGTAGCGGAAAAGTAAAGAACACAATTAGATAATTTTAAGAAGATTATATATCAATATGATTTTTCGAGCCTTGACAAAATAACCACTACTGAAATAATGATTTTAACAAAAGTGTTTCTCTCAACTCTCAAGTTGATCAAACTCAACAAAGCATACAAAGACTCTCTCCTTAAACCTATGACTAGATTTAACTCGTTAATCTACAAACTTTGCAAAGCAAGACAAAGACACTCGACTATAATAATTTCCTCACGGAATATTTTTGCTCTTGTCTACGTGTCTTTTTCTTGATGCCCAACATGTCTATTTATAATGCAGTATTTCTTGATGGCCAAGACATGTTTTGCAAGTTTTTGGTTGCTATTAGATCTCCTTGTATGACTTTAGTTTCGTTCATGGCTAGTCTTCTTCAATAGGAAAAGGTTTTCTTGTCCAATTTAAAGTCTTCAATGGAAAGGTTTCTTTGTTTGACTTGAAGTCTTCTATGAAAAGAATCATTCTCTATCTTGTAGTCTTCTATGGAAAGAATCATTCTCCATCATGTAGTCTCTATGGAAAGAATCCTACTGCACTTAATCTTCTTTCATTTTTGCAATTCACCCGCCTTAATCTTTCCATTGCCGTGCACAAATTTTTCTTTCTTTAGTTATAGAAAGTTCTTCTTTGGAAACTTCTCATTGATCGGCAACTTCTGTTTAAGGAAATAGATCCATCCTTGAAGTCTTTTGACCTGGAACACATACAAAATACCAACTACAACTCGTGGAACTAATTTAGTAAGTGAATAAAGGCAAAACACAATTATAACAATAAGTCCCGAATGTGAAGTGTTCATGTGTTCAATGTTATCCTAACATTGCAATTAAAATGTTGATCTAACATTGAACAAACACTTTGCACTTTCAATCTCCCCCCACCCCCTTTTTGCCTTTCTTCACAAAACTAAACATGTTCTCAATTCATTTCATGCACAGTGCTCCAGCAACACAACATCCTTAATATCTTTAGCTACTCTCCCTTAATATGACACTATTAATCAGCTAACTTTAAAATACTAATAAGAAAACAAAATACGTTAAATATCGCATTCATATGCATAACTAAGAAAACATTAGCTATATAAGAATTGCAGAACCAGTAGAATAAACATGAAGATAAAATGGCTTAGTTTCGCCCCTTTTTGTGAGGAAAGCAAAACCTTGACGAATCACTTCATAGGATAAAGTCCCTATAGCTCTTCTTTAGCATAAATTTTCATTTTTCTTTCTAAGAACTCTATCATCCAGTGTTTCTTAAAATCCTCCATAGGCACAATCTCATCTCCCCAAAAGGAAATTAAATTTTACTTTTTTGTATATATAACCTTAGGTGTTATCTCTGATGTTGAGTCAACATTGTTCTCAAGCGATGCTGTTGTAACATCCAACCCAGACTCAGCATCATTAGACTTCTCAAAACCTTTTTCTTTATCCTCTTGATTTACAAGGTTTTATCACTATCACCACTCTCAGTTTCCTCGTCTTTTTCCTCAGAACCATCTTTTTCTTCTTCACCACTTCATCTTTATTCTTAACCTCTTTGTCCTCCTTATCTTTCTCATTCTCCTCATCACCTTATAATTACCAGCATCATCAACATCTTTTTTTAGTTATCAGCACTAGTGGCAAAACACCGCTCCTCTTTAATGCAACCTATCGAGCTCAATGTTGTCATAACATCAGACTTTATCAATGTTAACATACCATTGAATCCAGAATATTGTTCTAACATTAACGTTTATCAATGTTGTGATGTAGCGAGCGAATGCCATAAGAGAAGATGAAATAACAAAAAAATAATGAAAGGCTCGTTGATTCCGCTGAATACCAAGAAATTGACAAAAACTAAGAAAACTCTTAGGTTAGGTTTTTTTTATTCATTCAAAAACTGACTACAATGACTCAAAGATGACTAACATATAAATTGAAAACCTTAACTAAGAAAAATGCCAAAATTACAAATGACTCTTAAAATAACTAATTATATCATAAAAATTCTGCAGGAAATTATAAACTGTAAATTTGACCCTCTAAACCTTCGAATTTGCCTAAAATCACGTGGGCTTAAAGAATTTTGTCTTTATGTTTTGCTCAAGAGGTCGTTTCCACTTGAAGAAATGTTATCTTTTGTCAAAAATGAGTTCCATTGACTTTCTGGTCAAACCTCGACTCCCTTGAACCTTGAGTTTGTTATTTTATGATTTGCATCATGTCTTCTTAACATTGAAACTATAATGTACCTGCACAGGAATTTACACAAACTAACAACAAAACCACCATTATCACCCACATTAGTCTCTCTAGCAACTAAAGCGTTATCCTCCTCAATCAATTCATTCTTCTCATCAAAATGTTCCTCAAGCACTATCTCCTCAACTGTGTTTGAAGCTAAAAAAAAAAACCCAGCAAAATGTTCCTCAGCTTTACCTTGTTTAGTTTCAGCAACAATGTCTAGAACGAGTGTTGTACCTATAAGAAATAACTATAGAAGTATGGGTGGGATTATCTCCTTGGTTCTCCAAACCAAGAGCCACATAATCAAGATCAGAGATAGATGTCATAGATTTCAAAAAACAATTGCAAGTGGAAATTCTTAGTGTTTGAGAGCGTTAAGAGCAAACAAAGTATAGAATTCAAAATCATAAGTGACACGAAGTATGGGCGGTTTCTTAGAATAAATCATGCATAATCCACGCCTATTGAAGAAACATATGACATTCAGTGTACTTTGCACATGACCATAGCAGTTAACGAAAAACTTATAAGTCATAAACTTAAACCTGGATGTCGAGACAACACGCTTACAGACTGGTGTTGGCACAATATTGACACCTCTTCAGAATCAATATTGGTTCTTGTGAATGTAGAGGTATTGAGTTTACCCTCAAGATATTTTCAATTAAAAGCATGAACTAGACCTCAAGATATTTTCAATTAAAAGCATGAGCTAGACCTGAAAACATATATATGAATAGGCTATTTGGGATTGCGAGGGATCTAAGATCCCGGGACCGGATGGCTATAATCCAATTTCTTCAAAAGATTCTGGAACATCCTCAAAGACGATGTTTGCAAATTCATTTCAGATTTTCAATCAAACGGTAGACTGGTGCGAGGTATTAAATCATATTTTATTGCCTTCATTCCAAAGAAGATCAACCCGCAGACCCTATCAGATTATCGACCCATCTCACTGATCGGCAGTCTTTATAAAATTTTGGCAAAAGTTTTAGCTACGAGACTTGGGAAAGTGATTGACTCTCTTATTTCTCCATAGCAATCTGCCTTTATTATATGGAGACATATTTTGGACAGCATGGTGTCGCTGAACGAAATTATTCATGACATAAAGAGAAACAAAAGACCATGTCTTATATTTCAAGCAGATTTTGAGAAGGCCTTTGATTCAGTCAACTGGAAGTTTCTCGACCGAATGATGAATCTCATGGGGTTTTCTACAACTTGGAGGAAATGGATCTCAGAATGTCTTCGATCAACAGCAGTCTCAATCCTTGTTAACGTTCTCCGACGGATCAATTTCAGACTTCCCGAGGACTGACACAAGGGGACCCTCTCTCCCCCCTCCTTTTTTTGATTGTCATTGAAGGTCTTAGCGGGCTCATCAAGAATACTAAAAAGGAATCTCTCCTTAAGGGTCTCACGGTGCGTAACGGTGACCTGGAAATTACCCATCTCCAAGTTGTCGATGACACGGTCTTTTGTGTGAGTATACGATCAACAACGTATTGGTTATCAAGTCTGTAAGATCTTAGATTTATATTACTTGTAATCAAATACAGTTGCACTTGGAAGTAGTTGCAACTGCACTCGTAAGTAAGACATATTACAGTTCTTTAACGTTTAAAAGTTGTTTTACTGTTGCAATTAGAAGAAGACAGTTAAACATAAAAACATTAAAGAACACATAGAGTTTTAACATGGTTCGGACCTAGTCCGCTGGTGATTTGGCGATAGATCGTTATATATATATATATATGCGAGTGTCGATTACAAATGAGTAGTCTGGCAATACAACGAGCCTATCTCCAATCAGACCTACACTATGTGTCTCGTGTAGGCTTGGTCCGGAACACCTCGGACCAAGGCTTTGATGCTTGGATGGGAGCGGAATATCGGTGAATAGATCGAACGGACGTCGGTGATCGCCTTCGATGTGATGTCGGGGATGACCCCCGATGTGAGATCGGTGATGAGGTGGTATGACGTGTCACAGGCGTGTGTTGTAGTCACGATATCGAATGAGACATCGAAAGTAACATCGGTGATTTATTTCGATATGACGAGTGGTAGCTGAGGGATAATAATTGCTTACTTTGGGATCCGGGCACCGTGTATTTATAGACCTCGGGATCCGGGGACCACAGTAACATATCGGTGATTATTATCGATATTGCATCGAATATGATCCCCGATATGGTCCAAAATGGGCCTGGTTTGGATCTGGCCCAATGTTCGGGAAATGCCCATATGAACGGGGTTTGCACCCAAATCTTGACTCAAACAATACCCTACTTAAGAATCACAATGTAGGTTTTACATCAACTCAAATCTTAGACTCCCTCTAATATTTGCAGTTGCAATACATATCCCTTAACTTATTTTCGATGTACTCGATTGAGTCGAAGAATACATCAAGCTATTCCAGAGTTCCTCTGACTTGATGCTCTTCTCTAAAAGACTTTGACTCGATACAGGACTGAATTCACAAACTGTCCTTTTCAAAGTGTCCTTCAATTGTGTTGAGTCTTCTCCTTATATAGGCATGAGCAGAATCTCTGTAGATCTTCAGTTGCAACCTCGCAGATCTTCTTTCCTTAACAGATAAGATATGCGTATCTTTAGTTGCAATCCACGTGGATCTTCTTTCCTTATATGATAAGCACCCCAATAATTATGTTGCAACCCGAATATATCTGCTTGCCTTATCCAATAGATTACACATGATCATAAAACATATCCAACGAATATGCCTATTAAATATGTCTAGATACATAATAAGGAGATAGTATTAAACAAAGATAATCTTGGAAGATCTTAGCAATCTATCTTAAAAAGATAAGAATAAAAGATCAGATCAAACAAAGATAATCTTGGAAGATATTGAATGTCTATCTTTAAAAGATAAGGAAAATATCTAAAATATATTCTCTAAAAATATTTGTCTTTCTATATCTCAACAAAAGTTATTTGACGAAAATTCTTCTCTTAACGATCAGATATCAAATTATACTTTTAAAGAAAAACGAAATATTTTCCTTTTAAATATAATTTCCATAATTTAGATCGAGGGAATATTCCTTTTTGCCAAAACGCTGATTTACGTTGTTGTAACTGAGCTATCTAGATGACGTTGCAACTGACAGATTCACTGTCCGAAAATAGCGTAACTTTCCTGCATAAAAGAATATTGAATACTTTCCAACATTTAATCAATCAAAATAATTTATGAAACATATGCAATACAACAAGGAAAGTCAATTACATCACAATCCAAAGGACAAGTCAAATAAAATGAAAGTTTTCCTTTTAAAGATTATCACAATAATAAACATGGAAAAATTTGACCTACAAAAAGGATAATATTCCATAAATTGATTTCCTAAATAGAGCAATCAAATATTTCATTCAATTAATGGAAAATATATCTCACTTAATTTCTTTTATTAAATCAATTGACATTGATTTAAATAATTTCCAAAACGGTGTCAACATAATCTCCATTTTATTTATGGTGAAATAACATTGGTCCTAACAATCTTTCCATTTGACTCGTTTTAGCAAAACCATGTATGTCCAAAGAAATTAAGTAAAACTGTTGCAATCAACAAAAGGAACTTTGCTAGTGATTAAATAATGAGATGAGTAAAAACACAAATCACTGCAATTGTTGCAACAGACATAAAACTGGAACTGCCGTGAGGGCACCAGTCAAACTTTCTCTCCCCCTCGGTTCATGCATACCTTTATTCTACCATTTAGGTTGAGCTTGGCATATTTCATTTCTTGGCTAACTTCTCCCCCTTTTTGACATAACGAGTCAACGAGTGTAAATCTGCAAAATGCAAAGAAAAAACTCTCTAAACAAGCATTACCAAGATAATAGTAATAATCATCGAGGTTGTAGTAGCAAGTTATAAGCCCTGAATCCAAGTTGAAGAATGGCAAAGAAAAAAAAACAAGGGTCATATGCTCTTTCGCTTTGTGATGATTAGACGACACCTCCAGTTGCAACAATGCAACAACAAAACGATTTGAGCTAGGACTCTAAGATTTGTCCCATAAACTCAACTCCTTATTTGATTTCTTGACAAAAGCAATGCCCTGCATGAAGCGATTAGACACCAAGCACAAGATATAATAATATATCTAAAAGTTGCAACTGAATGATGTATGCCATATGTGGCATATGTCACCTCTTAACTTGATCTCCCCTTTTTTGCCATAGAAAATCAAAGACCCTGACAATGAGATGGAGTTTCAATATCCCGGAGCATATCACATGTATATTTGTTGTAACTAATGGCAAAAGAATTTTTCTCCCCCTTAAATGAAGCATAGCTTCAACAACCACTATGCCCCAAACACAATCATCGCACCAAATTACAGTTAACTATATAAAAATAATTAACTAAGTGATTTAGAAATTCACCCATTGATATGTTGCAAACAAAGTTACAACATGAACTTTAGTACCAAAAGACAATTACTTGAATCACCCTGTGAAACAGTCATGATACCATGAGACACACATGTATCAATCTCACATAGAAGATGTTCCTCAGATATGTACTCACAAATTGAGATATGATTGATGCAGCTTTGCCATGATGATGCAAGCAGAAGTCTGAGTCCATAAAAGTTCCACAAAAACATGACATGTCATCTCAACAAGTTCTTTTATAAATGAATACAATGACAAAAGATAGAGAGAATTTTGAGTACTAAAAAGTACATAATGATTTGTCAATAGAACATTTTATATATATATATGAGTGTCGGTTACAAGTGTATAGTCTAGCAATACAACGAGTCTATCTCAAATCAGGCCTACACTACGTATCTCGTGTAGACTTGGTCCAGAACACCTCGAACCAATGCCTCGATGCTTGGATGGGAGTGGAATACCGGTATTAGATCGAACGTAGGTCGGTGATGGTCTTCGATGCGATATCGAGGATGACCCCCGACGTGATACCGGAGATGTTGTGGTGTGACGTGTCAGAGGTGGTGTGACTGTCCCGATATCGAATGAGATATCGAAAGTTATATCGGGGATGTCTTTCGATCTGATGCGTGGTAGCTAAGGGATAATTATTGCTTGCTTTGGGATCCGGGCACCGCGTATTTATAGACCTAGGGATCCGGGGACCACAGTAACATATCGGTGATTATTGCCAATATGATATCGAAAGCGATCCCCGATATGGCCTAATATGGGCCTGATTTAGGCGAGGCCCAATATGCGAGAAATGCCCATATCATGTAGTCCCCCAATTTGGGGATTCTAGTCTTAAAGATAAGAATTCGCAAATTTAATTTTAAATTTCTGGGTTACCTGTACCCTTCGTCCCGCCAGTTCAAATGACATAGATCAAATATGCCCTAATGCAGTGGCCGCATAGTTTGATGTCCTCGTTTTAATTATGTGTTCTCTGGAGTTGAATTTATGGGGATTGCCTTTGAGAATTGTGATGGGGTTGTCGGGGCAGTTGTTATATTCTCGCGGCTCTTCGCGTAGTTGGGTAGGATGTCGGGTTTCATCTTTGATAGTATGTCGAGACTCATATTCGATATCATATCGAAAGTATCTTTTGATGTGGTGAAAGCGTCTGTCTGTAGGTAGGGTGATCTCCCATGTGCGCCTGTCCGTCCCCAAGTCATTTATCTATATTGAATATTAATACCGATATGAGATCGAAATTGTGTTTCGATCTAGTATCTCCGATATCTATAAGTAGGCTGTCAGGAAGGTGAAAGCCCACTTTGGCTTTTAGCGAAACTTAGTTGTCCCTTTAAAAAACACGTCGAATTTGACTTTCGATATAGAATTCGACCTCAGTTTCAATATCTACCTTTGATTTTAATTTTTGCTATCGAATTCGATACCTTCTCTGATATCACGTTCGATCTTGACTTTCATGCTTTTGTGCGTTAATATGTCGTTTGCCGGGGACAATGTTAGCGCAGGTTTGCCTGAGATGAATTTCGAAGAGGGTGGAACCGTATACTCCGAAAACGAGATGTTTGGACCTGAACAACTGACTGGCGAACAGGGCGGTGCTGAATTTTCTGCTCCGCCCGAAGCTGTCGGCCCTAATGTGGACGAATGGGGCTTTGAGGTCAGCCCCCCGAAATATAAGACCTCTGAAAAGTACGAGGACGTGACGTCTCATGTCCCTCATCATGCTGGTTATTACTCAGATGAGTATAACATTCTCGAGGGGTATAAGGTCATATTCCCCAGTGTCGATCAACGAATGCATACCCCACCACACGGCTGCATTACTGTCAATGCCAAGCACTTCAAGAATGGGCTGAGCTTCCCGATTGATCCTGCGGTTAGTGCTATCATAGCAAGCATCGGGGTCTGCTTGGGACAGCTATCCCCCAATTCTCCGGGGTACATTGTAGCTTTCATTTGTGTTATGAGGGCATTGGGTGCCCCTTGTGGAGCTAACGAGTTCTGGGAGCTCTTTAGTGTCATGGTCAACAAGAAGGGTGGTGATAGACGGTTCTTCTGTGTGCGAGCCCATGCGGGGCTTAAGTTCGTGCAATATACTCAATCTAGCTATGTATTTGGAAATAAGTGCGAGTATATGTACATCCAGGAGAGGACGGCTGGTGAGTTTGATGCGCTTCCTAGCGTGTGGTGTGAAGACACCAAATATGAGAGACAAGCCGTTGTCGGGCCTACTACACATAGCCTCGAGTTTCTGAGGAAGTTGATTAACCATCCATATAACGGTACCCTGCTTTGTAGTGACGTAGTTTTGCGAGCAAGTGGGATATCTCCCGTGCGGTATAACAGTCCCTCTATGCTCGGTAAGTGTTATATCTTTGTAAATTGATATTTTTCCCTCGATTCATCTCTTGATCCTCTATTTTGTGTGTTTCGCAGCCAAGCTGGTGGAGTATTGTAGTCTGGATGCGATAGCGGGACGTAGACAGCTGGGGGCCAAACCCGCTACAGATGACGCACCTCCGCTCGTCAAGAAGAGGGGTCGTGAGGGCGTACGCAAGAATGCGAAGAAATATGTTCCCTCCTCGAGTGAAAATACTACCCGGGTGGGTAGTGCTTCGCAATCTCAATTTGACGTTGATGTTGGGACGTCCATGGGGCGAAAGAGAAGGAAAGAAGAGGGTAGTTCAAGTGGGGATCATAGTGGTCTCTTCCGCTCTGTAAGTAGTCTTTGTGCCCTTGAATGTGTATTTCCTTTGGGTTTTCATTTGACTGAGCGATCGACTCCTTATTGTGGACGTGTTGGTAGCGGGTTTTTTGAAAGGTTTCTTGACGATGGCCGTTAAGGTCCAATCGGATCACGCCGAGTCGCTCCGAGTTACCAATGGTTTGCTTGAGAAATTGGGCGAATACGATACTGTTGCTGCCGTACAGCTCCAGCATGAGAGAGATGAGGCCATGAATATTTTGAAGGTCAGCGAGAGTAATGTGGGAGGCTAGTTAAATGATAATAAAAGGTTGATGGCAGAGCTCAATGAGTCTCGACTTATCGTTGGTCAAGAGGCATCTCGTCGGGAGGCACTTGAAGCTGATGTCTCAATTCTGAAGGACCAATTAGCCCAGGCTGAAAGGCATATGCGGTGCATGACGCTGAGAAAAAGCCAATTGACTAGTGCGGCCAAACAGTTCCTTCTGAGTCGATCGTATAAGATGATGTGTGCTGAGCGGGGCTTGCTCGAGCGGGAGGAAGCCAAGGCCTCTGTCATAGGCCAAATTCAACTGGAAGGTGGTTTCAAGGACGGTTACGATCCTTCAGCCATAAATCCGTTGAAGGGGCTGGACGGGAAATTTCCTGAGGACTCCGACGATGATGACGAAGATTTGGAACCAGAAACGGAATACCGCGAGATTATCGAGCAGAAGAGTTTGGCGTTAGTCCACATTAAAGGGGCCCCTCGTTATCTCGGTTGAGAGTTTTAGGATTCTATATCTTTTCTTTCGGCGCAGTTGCCTCTGTAATATGACTCATTGTGTTGCTCGTTAATTCAATAGATCTTTTCTGCGTGTCCTAATATATACGTGTTCATACATATCCCATGGTATGATTGCTTGTGTTATTGTTACTCCTCTTTGCTGTGTCACCTATCGGTTATACCGGATTGTGTTGACTAATCAGCCTAGTCGCATGAAGCTGCTTATGTTTCCGTGCTTTAGAGTGCGATCCCGTTATCATAGGGAATTTTTTCTTGGGTCAACTCCGTTATCACAGGGGATTTTTTCTTGATCGACCCCGTTATCACAGGATCGGCCCCGTTATCACTAGGAATTTTTTCTTGGTCGACCCCGTTATCACAGGGGATTTTTTCTTGATCGACCTCGTTATCACTTGGGATATTTTTCTTGTGTCGGCCCCGTTATCACAAGGAATTTTTTCTTGGTCGACCCCATTATCACTGGGGATATTTTTCTTGTGTCAGCCCCATTATCACAGGGAATTTTTTCTTGGTCGGCCCCGTTATCACAGGCGATTTTTTCTTGATCGACCCTTTATCACAGGGGATTTTTTCTTGGTCGACCCCGTTATCACAGGGGATTTTTTCTTGATCGACCCCGTTATCACAGGGGATATTTTTGTGGGTAGGGGCGCATCCCGTTATCACAGGGAACCCACTACCGTTGAATTGTTTTTGATCGACCCCGTTATCACAGGGGATATTTTTGTGGGTAGGGGTGCATCTCGTTATCACAGGGAACCCACTACCGTTGAATTGTTTTTGATCGACCCCGTTATCACAGGGGATATTTTTAAGGGTAGGGGTGCATCCCGTTATCACAGGGAACCCACTACCGTTGAATTGTTTTTGATCGACCCCGTTATCACAGGGGATATTCTTGTGGGTAGGCTAGCCTTTTCGTTGTCTTTTTGACTATGTCTCTTGGTGACTATGTCGTCGTCGAATCTGTAGGTCATTAAGCCCTGTAAAACAGCACAGACAAGAAAACTTTTTTACGTAAAAGTTAATACGAAAGTAAGAGATGATGTGCATGTATTGTATGCGAGAGGGTCCCTTAATTTGGGAATATAAGTTTTATACAAGAAACAACGTTTCCATTGTGCTCTATCGTACATGTTGTACCTGTTTGAATAGATAATATTGAATAATATGGGGCAATGCCCCCCTGAATCACCCTTTTAATATTCTCTATGTCCTTTTCGGATATATAGTAATGTGCGATCCTTTGAGCTATGTACCTGTGAGAGGGCGATGTGCTTAAACATATATTTAGGGGAACATTCCCCAATTCTTTGTGTCATTCTCTACACTTCCGTAATGTCCGCTTAGGACATATCCCTGCATGAAATATGAGATTCCAAAAAGCAACAAATAAAAGGGTAATGACGGATAACGGTCGAAGGCTAGGTAACCCTAACCCGCCTACGTATCCCGTTGAATGGGGAATCAGACCGGCGTAGTTCCCCCTATTTTAAGTTACATGCCGACCCACAAAGGGGCAAAATAAGAGATAACGGTCGAGGGCTAGGTAAACCTAATCCGCCTACGTATCCCGTTGAGTGGGGAATGAGACCGGCGTAGTTCCCCATGTTTTAAGTTTACAGACCAACCCACGATGGGGCAATGTTTCAAATGTTCAAGCATAATTTTAAAAAATTACTGTAATCTAAAATATTGTCATATTGTTAATCATGGTGATCACTCCATAGCTTGCCGATCCTGATTTGGTTCGATTGCTTCTTCCTCCGCTTCTCTAACTCTTGGCAACGTAAGAGAGGTGATGTAGCAGAACCAAGCTTCCTCCTGGTTAGCGACCACTTCTCCGACCCCTCCTCCTGCTGGGAATTTCATCTTCTGATGGAATGTGGATACCACCACTCTCATCGTGTTCAGGGCCGGCCTGCCGATTATGACATTTTATGTAAATGGTTGGTCCACGATTGTGTATTGAACATTACTAGTTCGCCTGTGCGGTTCTTGTCCAAATGATGTGGGAAGGTTCACTTGCCCTAGGGGAATTGTCTCTGCTCCAACAAATCCTACCAGTGGCGTCCAGACCTGTTCAACTACGTGGTGGCCGAGTGCCATCTTCTCCACAGCATGCGCAATCATAATGTTAGTGGAACTACAGTTGTCTATAAGTACCTTGTGTACAGCGTAGTTAGCGATGTCAAGCTAAACCACGAGGGGGCAATCGAGCTCGCCTGCCTGGATGGCCTCGGGGTTGAGATCTAAGAGGTCCCTGCCGGAAAACGTGATAACCTCGTCTGGGAGCTCCTCAATCAACATTGTGAATCCAACGAATCGGTCCTCGTTCAATCCACGAGTTATCTTCTTCCTTTGGTTGGTGGAATCCGCTTCTGCGGTCCCACCGCTTATCACATTGATGACCCTCCTTGAAGGCGCATTATTTATCATATCGCGTCCTTGTCCACTCTCAATTGCCTTTAGGCCCTCCCTTATTGGGGATTGGGACCGTTCTCTTGATTCAGCATACTGCCTGCTCGCCTTAACGAACTCTGTTAATCTTCCATCCTTAATCAGTCTCTCGATCTCATCCTTCAGGTCATAGTAGTCCTTCGTGTCATGGCCTTTTTGGCGGTGATACTCGCAGTAGCGTCTAGATTTCTTGGTGAAATCTGTCTCCTTGATTTTTCGAGGAGCACTTAGCCAATTCCTACTTTGCGCGACGGCAAAGATAGTGCGAATGTCCCGATTAAGGGGGGTATATCTCTTCGGGGACCTGTCTCTACCTCCCCTGCTCTTGTTCCATAGCTCTCTACCCCTTTCCCGGCCGAATTCCTGGGGTCTGAACTTAGCTGCCATCATCGCGTCCTCGTAGATCACAGTATGCGCCAACTCGTTTATCCGATTGATGGTAGGTTCTGCGAGCTTGATCAACTCTTTGGCGAATCTGTTGTGTGTCGTTGACCTGAATAGGGTCTGCAACACTTGTTCCCCGTAGGGGTTGTCCACCTTCAGTAGCTCCTCATTGAATCTGCTCATGAATTCGCCGAGAGTTTCTCTCTCTTTCTGTTTCAACGCTTCCAGATGGTACATGCTAGTCTTCATTCGTTTCTGAATGGAAAAGTGGTTCTCCAACCTCTCCTTCATCTGCTCGAAACTTGAAATAGATCCTACTTTGATTCTGTTAAACCAGTCTAATGCTGCTCCTATCAGTGTTGTCGCCATTATTTTTGCCTTAATTCTCTCGGAAAAATCTTGTAGGTTCATGAGACTCTCCACGGCGTGGATGTGATCCCTCGGGTCACTCTTCCCATCATATGGTTTTAAGGTTGGAATTTTGTCTCCTCTGTGCAGTACCTCTGCCTCTATCTCATCCCAGAATGGGGTCCTACTGCGACCCTTCCCATGACTCTGAGTCACCTTCCTCGTTAGCTCCCCTCTCTCGCGGTCTAGCTGTTCGATCCTCCTTGAAATTACCCGCAATATTTCTGCATCCTCATTTTTCGAACAATTAATCCCGGCGCGGTCACGGCCGCATTCCATTCTCCGGATTATTTCCGCCCTCTCGTGGTCAAGCCGTTCTATCTTTCTCGCTACCTCTCGATCCAGGGTTTCGGGGTCCCGTCTCTCCGCCCGGTCGTAAGCTGCGGGCGATATCTCTCTGAAAGAGTCCTCTGTATCCTCTTGTTCGTTACATCCTTGCCTTGCCTTTCCCTCATCTGCTCCGGATTCATGGGGCCTTGCCCGAACGTCCTTTGTCCTTTGCTCCGCCAGTCGTGGAAGCAAAGTCTCCAATGTAGAGTCCAGCGCCGCTTTTACAGAAGCGTTCATCTGTGCTTGCATCTCTGGGGTTATGGCGGCGGAGTGAAAGGCACTTGGTCCCGCGGGCACTGTCTCCTCCGGGCTGGGAAAATCCGCATTTGGCGCCTCGGTCATTGGAACGTCTGCTGCGGGGTTCTCAGTGGGCGTGCCTTCAGTATCGGGTTCCGTCGTACTTGGTACAACAATGGTAGGACCTGCATTCGCGGCTCGCGGTGGCCTCTCGGGCCCGCGCCTTCGTTGCGGCTCATTTTGTGGTGGATGTTGAGGGAGTTGCGTACCCTCCATCCTTGAGCTCCTAGTCACAATTCCGCTAAACTCGGATTGGGTCCTCCTTCCTTGCATCTCGGCGTCCTTGTCCGGGAACTGGTGTTCCCACAAACGGCGCCACTGATTTGTCAATAGATCGTTATATATATATATATATATATATATATATATATATATATATATATATGAGTGTCGGTTACAAGTGTATAGTCTAGCAATACAACGAGTCTATCTCAAATCAGGCCTACACCACGTATCTCGTGTAGACTTGGTCCGGAACACCTCGAACCAACGCCTCGATGCTTGGATGGGAGTGGAATACCGGTATTAGATCGAACGTACGTCGGTGATGGTCTTCGATGCGATATCGAGGATGACCCACGACGTGATATCGGTGATGATGTGGTGTGACGTGTCAGAGGTGGTGTGACTGTCCCGATATCGAATGAGATATCGAAAGTTATATCGGGGATGTCTTTCGATATGATGCGTGGTAGCTGAGGGATAATTATTGCTTGCTTCGGGATCCGGGCACCGCGTATTTATAGACCTCGGGATCCGGGGACCACAGTAACATATCGGTGATTATTACCGATATGATATCGAAAGCGATCCCCGATATGGCCTAATATGGGCCTGCTTTGGGCCAGGCCCAATATGCGGGAAATGCCCATATCACATAAGAACCACAGAAAACAACAAGTACATTCCATAAGTACCAAAGTTGCAACAAGCAACACAGTGAAAAGACATTTCAAAAAATCAGGCAGAGAATGCCAAAAAATGTGGAAGCTCCAATGGCATGATGCACTTGGATGATATTAGATGCTAGAGTACGCATTCACGGTTCAAGTCACACAAAATGTTTAAAATGGTCAAGTCCGGAGATGTGACACATGGGCATAATGACCAAAACTTGACTAAGTAAAATACCATCACCAAAAAAACTTCGTACTTATCCACTTGAACTGGTAGCTTTCACTCTAACTCATTTTTGGTATGGGTAGCTCTTTTCAATGAGTAGGCGTGTGAAATATAAATTGATAGCTTTCACTCCTATTCCTTTTAGGTCAGGTAGCTTTTTCCAGTCATCACTCAAACATATTATTCTCTTTAAATAATAAAAGAGTACATTTCTTTCTTTCTTTCTTCCTTTCTTTTTCTTTTTTTTTTAAAGAATTTAGTACTTGAAGAATGGTGAGGTAAACCATAAAAAATCAGTTTTGAACTCATCTTATGCACCCAGTGATCATATTCAGAACGAGACAATGAAAAACAATTTGGACATACCTATGAAATGAATTCAATAGTATACAGATCATCCTAGTTGGAACACGGCCACTGTTGCATCTTACATAAGGCAGTTTCTGAGAGACTTTCTTAGGGTCTCAACTGTAACTGCATGCAGTACATTAGTAAATGTAACAACAAGTTATCTCTTCATGCATGAGTAAAATCAACAAGTTGGAAAAACTCATGTTTGTGAAATCTTTTACGCATACAGAGATCATATGCATATCCGGACAAACAGAAAAAATAACTTAGATAGACTGTATGAGATAAGAAAATTGGCATTAAATCATCATAGTTGCAACTAGTCACTTATGCAACAACAACATGCACATGTCAAATAACAAGGTCTCAAACATGCAACAACTCATGATTAGTATGAGAACATGTCCAAGGAAAGATAAAACATATTAGAAAAAAATATTCACAAAAGTCAACAAAAAGTAACAACACAACTTGCCCTATTTCTTTATCAATAAGCACAAATAGGGAACTCATACAGGCCATTATACCAATCAGTCATAACTTCATCAAAAGATTCAGATCTAGATAATGAACTTATCTTGATTCGTTCAATCTTGTTCTGCTTTGTTGCAACAGACTCTACTCGATTACCTAATGCAATCGCATTGAGTTATGTCAACTTTGCAATTGCAACAGCAAATACAGTAGAAGTTCCAACATCATCTATCTTCAGAATTCCAGTCCATTTGTGACTATGAGTCTCTTCGTTCGCAGATGCGTATACAAGTTCCAACAACACATGCGGTGCAGCTTTTGAAGCAGCATTCTGTTGCAACAGAATATGGCTGCTCATTTGGTTCTTACATCGTTGGCATCATCACAAGACCCAAGTTGCTTCCTCCATTTGGTAAAAGCTTCCCAACATATTCCTACAAAAGGCTTTTAGTTAGTTTAACATTAACTAACCTTTTGAGCAACAAAATAATTTCATTAAAACAATGTGAGTGACATGTCAATCGGTGCAACGCATTATGCAAATGAGAGAGTTTATCACACTTTCCCACCAGTCTATACTCTCGCAAATCATGGAGAGTATTTGGATCAATCACTTTACACAAATTCACACACAAATTGACATTGACTTTATCTAAGAAGATGGGTACACGTGATTCACAAATTTTAATCAAGTTAGCAAAACGTTCATCCATGTGGAGCACATCCTTGATTCGTGAAATCTCGTCAACATTTAAAATTCTTATACTGAGAATTCATTCATTCTTTCCATTTCCATCCATAATCTCTCTTTTTGATTCTTTCACACATTTTGACAATGAGTTACTAGTTTTATTCATATTTCTAAAGCCTCCTTTATTAAAATAAAATAATTTAGGTGAACACTCATAAACACGTGAATTAGTAGAAAAGCACAAGTGACTACAAGTCGTCAACCAAACTTGTTTATCCAGTAAAGTTACAACACTTTGTGTGAATGTAGGCTTAAACTGATCAATGCAAGTTGCAACGCAAGACATAGCCACGGTGATTAAAACAGGAATATGAAAATAAAGATTCTTCCAGAAGTTAAAACAACTTGATGTATTGTGACCTTTTGTACTACAATGGAAGATCAACATAGACTTACCAATATCCTTTGGAGAAAATACACCTTTAAAAATATGACAAGGGTGGGAAACATTACCATGACACCCTCGTATTAGAGAGATAAAACCACCTTGTGTACCTTTCACAAGAATGCACTTTTCTTGTGATTTCCCATCTACAACAAGTCTCACTTGATTTTGGGAAAGATTCTCTTGGACCTCTGGATTTGACTTATCATCTTGCTCAGAATCATCTTCATATTCTGCCCGGACATTTGTGGTACCTGGTGATGTTGAAACAGGTATAGTTGCAACTGGTATTGTTGCATCAGATGATAAAACATAAGTTTTCCTGCATATAATACCTTTTGATACTATAATCATTAGCAACGGAAACAAAATCAGAGTCGGAAGGGATAAGATTCTTACATTTGTATTTCCATGATTTATGCATTTCTTGGAGTTTTATCAAAAGATGTGTTAATGATTGGACATATCCATCATTCTTATTTGATTTTGAGTCCTTCTTGACTTCATCTTGAAACACCATACTCTTCGTTGATGACTTAATTTCTTCTTTCTCAAGTGATGTTTCTTCATTAGCTAACCTAAGAATATTACACATCTCTTTAGTTGCAACACAATTATATATTAATTTGAAATTATTAATATCAACACAAAATAAAATAATATCCATGGCGCTGGAGTTTTGGCTAGCCATAAGATATTCATCATCGGTCCAATCTAAGACATCTTTGACAATTTCATTCTCGTAAGACGGCGTAGACCATCCTCTAAGTATGCTTTTCCATGCCTTGAAATCTATGGACTTGATAAAAACTTCTAATTGGTATTCCCAAAATAAATAGTTTGAATTGTTAAGCGGTGGTGGCCATAACACCAATGCTTCTTTCTTAATATTGTCCATACCTGCAAAAAATATCTTAAATCCAGAATCTCACTAAATAATGGGTTAGTGACCGGCTCTTGATACCAATTGTAAGATCTTAGATCTATATTACTTGTAATCGAATATAGTTGCACTTGGAAGTAGTTGCAACTGCACTCGTAAGTAAGACAGATTACAGTTCTTTAACGTTTAAAAGTTGTTTTACTGTTGCAACTAGAAGAAGACGGTTAAACATAAAAACAGTAAAGAACACATAGAGTATTAACATGGTTCGATCCAAATGGTCCTAGTCCACGGGGTTTGCACCCAAATGTTGACTCAAACAATACCCTACCTAAGAATCACAATGTAGGCTTTACATCAACCCAAATCTTAGACTCCCTCTAATATTTGCAGTTGCAATACCTATCCATTAACTTATTTTCGGTGTACTCGATTGAGTCAAAGAACACATCAAGATACACCAAAGTTCCTCAGACTTGATGCTCTTCTCCAAAAGACTTTGACTCGATACATGACTGAATTCACAAACTGTCCTTTTTAAAGTGTCCTTCAGTTGTGTCGAGTCTTCTCCTTATATAGGCATGAGCAGAATCTCTGCAGATCTTCAGTTGCAACCCTCACAGATCTTCTTTCCTTAACAGATAAGATATGCGTATCTCTAGTTGCAATCCACGCGGATTTTCTTTCCTTATATGATAAGCACCCCAATAATTTTGTTGCAACCCGAATATATCTTATTTCCTTATCCAATAGATTCTGCATGATCATAAAAGATATCCAACGAATATGCCTATTAAATATGTCTAGATACATAATAAGGAGATAATATTAAACAAAGATAATCTTGGAAGATCTTCAAAATCTATCTTAAAAAGATAAGAATAAAAGATCAGATCAAACAAAGATAATCTTGGAAGATATTGAAAGTCTATCTTTAAAAGATAAGGAAAATATCTAAAATATATGCCCTAAAAATATTTGACTTTCTATATCTCAACTGTTAGGGCCGTTTTTCTATCCGACTTGGGCTCAATTCGGATCGGCCCAACTAGGATTTAAATTGATATTGTTTTGTTAAATCATTAGGATAAGTTAATCTTTTAGATGGTAATTATCTTAATATTATTTCATTATCTTTATAAGATATCATTCTATCTTTAAGATTATCCTACTAGATATTAACCATATCTCATATCTATGTATCTAGACATAATATTAGGCATGTACGTTGGATATCTTCTATGATCATGCAGAATCCATCAAACAAGGAAAGGTGATCGGATCGGATTGCAACTAGATTATCAGCGTGCTTATCAGATAAGGAAAGAAGATATTTCGTGGTTGCAACTAGAGATCTGATGAAGATTCTGTCCATGCCTATATAAGGAGGACTCGACACAATTAGAGGACAAGCTTTGAAAATGATAGTTCGTGATTTTAGTCCTGTATCGAGTCAAAATCTTCTTGTGAGAACTTCTTGTCAAAGGAGCTTTGAGTTAATCTTGAAGTTCTCCGACTCAAAGGAGTATACCGAAAATAGTTAAGGGTTAGGTGTTGCAACGGTAAATTAGAGGGAGTCTAGATTTACGTTGGAGTAATTCCTATCATTGTAATTCTTAAGTAGGTATATTATTTGAGTCAACAATTCGGGTGCAAACCCCGTGGACTAGGACCATTTGGACCGAACCACGTTAAAACTCTTTGTGTTCTTTACTGTTTTATGTTTAACTATCTTCTCTTAGTTGCAACAGTAAAACTATTTTTAAACATTAAAGTACAGTTGTCTGTCTTACTTACGAGTGCAGTTGCAACTACTGTCAAGTGCAACTGCATCTAATAACGAGTAACATAGACCTGATCTTTCCATTGGCATCAAGAGCGGGTCACTATATTCTATTGTGTAGATTCTGGTTTAAAAGATCTTTTTTTTTTCTCTTTCATTGATGGAAGAAATGAGGGTAGGTCTTTCGATCACAAGGCCACCAATGCTAACTACAACTAAGTACTCCTACTGGAAAAATCGCATGCAAAATTTCATTAAACAGCAGGATCAAAAGGCGTGGAAAAGCATTCTTAAAGGGTGGAGCCCTCCAGTAGATGACAAGGGCAGACTAAAATCTGAACTTGAGTGGACCAATGCAGAGGAACTCCTCGCAAAACATAATTCTACTGCTTTAAATATCATTCTTCTTTCTGTCGATTATGATCAATATAAAAGTATTGCTAACTTTGAAATTGCTAAGGATGCGTGGGAGACCATCACGAATGCTCATGAAGGAAACTCCAAAGTTCGTGCATCTAAGTTGCAACTTCTGAATGATCAATTCGAATTCATGTTGATGGGAGAATTGGAAACGATTGCTCAATTTCACTCAAAACTCAGGCATATTGCAAGTGAGGCTACCATGCTTGGAGCAGACTTTCCAGATTCACGTATTGTTCAGAAGATGTTGAGATCTCTACCCGGGAGGTTCGTAATGAAGGTTGCAGCCATTGAAGAAGCCATGGATATTGAAACCCTTTCTATTGGGGAACTGATGGGATCACTGACGGCATGGGAAATGAAGCTGGAACGAGAAGATGACAGATTTTCCAAAGGAGTTGCGTTTCAAGAAAGTCTTGTGCAAAACACTCCAAACATGGAACTCACACAATCCATGTCTCTCCTTGCAAATCGGTTCAGCAAAATGAATAAAGGTAAAAATTCCCATATTGTTACAAGTCCCTCTGATTCATTTAAAAAACCTTCCGCTACTAATAGACTTGAAAGCAAAAGATATGGGAAAGGTATTCAATGCAGTGAATGTCAAGGATTTGGTCACATCAGTGCTGATTGTGGAAACTTGATAGAGAAAAACAAAAGCCGAGCACTGCTAACATCATTGAGCAACGATGAAACTGATAGCAGTGATGAAGAAACCGAGGAAATGGGCGATGTTGCATTTACATCTATCTTCTCACCAAGAGAAAATATTGCTGTTGCAACTGACATTCTGACTGAATTCGATAATGATGAGTCAGAGTCAAATCACAAGGTAATTGAGGTTGTCTTCACAAAGTATAAAGCCATGTGCCAACGAAATATTGAACTTGAAGCTCAGTTCAAGACTCTGCAATCACATGGTAGTCCAGTTCAAATGAAGAAAAAATGTCTGGAACTTGAAAGAAAAGTGCTCACCCTTTCAATGGAAAAAGATCACATCTCTCAAGATCTTGATAAAGCACTTGCAGCTCAAAAGGCACTAAATGAAGTCCTAATTCTCACCCAAAAAGAATTAGAATCATTCATGAAGAGTGTGAAGCCACTGACTCCTGGAACTGAGAAGTTGGGGAAAGTTCTTGACACCAAGCAAGTTGCAACTGGAAAAACTGGAGTTGAATTTGTTATTATAGGTGAACCAAAGTTTCTTCAAAACGCAAAAGTTACAATGTCAAAGAAGAAATGAATACCTAAAGGAGTGGAAACTCCACTGAATTACTCAAACATTCACCAACAGAATTCTCAGGTAAATCCTAGTTGCAACTTGAACAATGCTAAATATTTACCGTTTTCTGTTGACATTTCACAGAGAAGCAGATTTGTTCCAACATGTCATCATTGTGGAGTGAAAGGACATATTAAACCATACTGCTACCAGCTTTGGGAATCACAATTTCCTACACCTTGCGAACGTACCTCAATGGTTCAAAAGAAAAGGAAGAAGAATAAAAGAAAGAAGGGAAAGAAAAGTGCACCCACTGTTGCAACTTTAAAATCTGTAAAGAAAATACGGGTTGAAAAAACTGCCAAAACAATTAATTGCCCTGTTACTTGCAACTCTGCTTCTAAAAAATCTATTAACTCATGGTTCCTTGATAGTGGTTGCTCCGGGCACATGAAGGGAGACAAAAGCATCCTAAGTAAGCTCATGGATGACAAGGGAGATGTCATCTTTGGTGATGGTAAATGTGGAGACAGCCTGGGAGGAAAACAAAAGAAGACTAGTCATACAGAGTTGCAACACACACCTTCTGAAAGGATCCTGGAACTACTTCACATGGATTTAGTCGGACCAACTCAAATGGTCAAACAAGATCACATTGGAATCTTCATTTCACAGGCAAAATATGCAGGGAATCTTGTGAAAACATTTGTTCTTGACCATATTATACCAATGAAGACTCCCATGAGATCGACTGATCGGCTTAGCAAAGATGATAGTTGCAACTCCATTGATCCAAGTCTTTACAGAAGCATGATCGGAAGTTTGCTTTATCTCACTACAAGCAGTCCCATTATTTGTTTCAATGTTTTAGTGAAGCAGGTTGTGTTGATGATAGGAAAAGCACCACTGGAGGGTGTTTTTATTTAGGAAGCAACAGTCCATTACACTTTCCACAGTTGAGGATGAATACATCGCCGCTGGAAGGTGTTGTACTCAAGTAATTTGGATAAAACAAATGCTCAAGGATTACGGTATTATACAACATGAACTTACTGTGTTTTGTGATATTACTTGTGCCATTCATATCTCCAACAATCTCGTTCAACATTCTCGCACTACGCATATTGATATAAGATATCACTACATCAGAGAATTGGTAGAAGCCAAGACTGTTGAGTTACACCATGTGTGTACTGACCTTCAACTTGCAGACATCTTTACAAAGGCTCTCGATGTTACACGATGTGAGCACCTTTGTAAGTCATTGGGCCTCTGCCTTATGTGAATTGCAACAGGGACACTGTTGCAACCAACGGTGACTTTTCTGGACTTAATTATTTATTCCTCTGAGATTTGTAGTCCCGTGTTTTGATTTGGTATACATGTTTTTCTCCTCAGTGAATCTTTGTTGACACAAAAAAAGAAGAAAAACAGTGATTGTCTCAAAATTACATTCAAAATGAAGGAGACAAACACCAAAAGGTGATTTAGTTTTGAGCTAGTCACACCGGCTTTCAGTTGCAACTGGAAAAAGCTACCTGACCTACAAGAAACAAGTGTGAAAGCTATCAATTTATACCCCATGCGTCTACTCATTGAAAAGATCTACCTTGTTCACAAATGTGTCTGAGTGAAAGCTATCAGTTGCATGTGTGGTCGTATGCAAAGTTGTAACTGAGGAGATTACGTGATATCGGTCTTTTCTTGGACTGTATTTCTTGATGGAATTTTTATTTATCTTCGGTTAATTTCTTTCCTTTGGGACAATGTGTCGTTGGTTTCAATTTTACGTAAT
Organism: Linaria vulgaris; assembly: GCA_948329865.1. Lineage (NCBI taxonomy): Eukaryota > Viridiplantae > Streptophyta > Magnoliopsida > Lamiales > Plantaginaceae > Linaria > Linaria vulgaris. Next base: position 29,487,689 of record OX415252.1, read on the forward strand.
TTGTGGTGTTCTAATTTTCTCTCGATTGTGCTCTCTTTCGTGTGACCTTAGGAGATTCTTTTTGGATGTTTGTTAAGATAAGATGGTGTTGCCGTATGATTATTTCAATAGGAATTGTGCCTATCTGTCTCTTCTCTGGATATATCTCACGATTTATGCTTATTAGGAAAGATTGGATTGGATTAGGTTAGGAGATTGCATTTTGATGGGAAAGTTTCCCTCTTGATGGAATCCAAGCTGGATCGTCTGTTGCAACAATCGGGCACCCCTTGATTTCTTCTGTCAAAAAGGGGGAGAATTGGATTGGATTAGGTTAAGAGATTGCAATTTGATGGGAAAGTTTCCCTCATGATGGAATCCAAGCTGGATCGTCTGTTGCAATAATCGGGCACCCCTTGATTTCTTCTGTCAAAAATGGGGAGAACTGGTGTTGCAACTGCTACTTTTCCTGCACTTCGCTTTATTATGAACTTTTGAAAGTTTGTTATTTGCTAACCACTTGTGCAGATGGGTCAATGATTTTGACAAAACAAATCAAAGGGGGAGATTGTTAGGGCCGTTTTTCTATCCGACTTGGGCTCAATTCGGATCGGCTCAACTAGGATTTAAATTGATATTGTTTTGTTAAATCATTAGGATAAGTTAATCTTTTAGATGGTAATTATCCTAATATTATTTCCTTATTTTTATAAGATATCATTCTATCTTTAAGATTATCCTACTAGATATTAACCATATCTCCTATCTATGTATCTAAACATAATATTAGGCATGTACGTTAGATATCTTCTATGATCATGCAGAATCCATCAAACAAGGCAAGGAGATCGGATCGGATTGCAACTGGATTATCAGCGTGCTTATCAGATAAGGAAAGAAGATATTTTAGAGTTTGCAACTAGAGATCTGATGAAGATTCTGTCCATGCCTATATAAGGAGGACTCGACACAATTAGAGGACAAGCTTTGAAAAGGATAGTTCGTGATTTCAGTTCTGTATCAAGTCAAAGTCTTCTTGTGAGAACTTCTTGTTAAAGGAGCTTTGAGTTAATCTTGAAGTTCTCCGACTCAAAGGAGTATACCGAAAATAGTTAAGGGTTAGGTGTTGCAACGGTAAATTAGAGGGAGTCTAGATTTACGTTGGAGTAATTCCTATCATTGTAATTCTTAAATAGGTATATTATTTAAGTCAATAATTCGGGTGCAAACCCCGTGGACTAGGACCATTTGGACCGAACCACGTTAAAACTCTTTGTGTTCTTTACTGTTTTATGTTTAACTGTCTTCTCTTAGTTGCAATAGTAAAATTGTTTTTAAACATTAAAGTACAGTTGTCTGTCTTACTTACGAGTGCAGTTGCAACTACTGTCAAGTGCAACTGCATCTAATAACGAGTAACATAGACCTAAGATATTTCATCAACAAAAGATATTTGACGAAGAGTCTTCCCTTAACGATCAGATATCAAATTATACTTTTAAAGAAAAACAAAAGGTTTTCCTTTTAAATGTAATTTTCGTAATATAGATCGAGGGAATATTCCTTTTCGCCAAAACGCTGATTTACATTGTTCCAATTGAGCTGTCTAGATGGCGTTGCAACTGATAGATTCACTGTCCGAAAATAGCGTAACATTCCTGCATAAAAGAACATTGAATACTTTCCAACATTTAATCAATCAACATGATTTAGGAAAGATATGCAACACAACAAGGAAAGTCAATTACATCACAATCCAAAGGGCAAGTCAAATAAAATGAAAGTTTTCCTTTTTAAGATTATCACAATAATAAACATGGAAACATTTGACCTGCAAAAATAATAATATTCTATAAATTGATTTCCTAAATAAAGCAATCAAATATTTCATTAATTAATGAAAACTTTATCTCACTTAATTTCTTTTGTTAAATCAATTGACATTGATTTAAATAATTTCCAAAACGGTGTCAACATAATCTCCAATTTATTTATGGTGAAATAACATTGGTCCTAACAAAGTCTATTCTCGGACTCTTTGAACCTCTTTCGAGGTTAAAAATTAACTTCCTAAAAAGCCACATCGTCGGTATCAACATTAATAATAAAGCAATTGGAAACTACACTGCCGTGCTCAATTGCAAAGCAGAAAAACTGCCCTTTGTCTATCTTGGCTTGTCAGTTGGAGTCTCTACGAATTTTTCCTCAACCTGGAAATCAGTGATTGACAAACTCAAGAAAAGGCTCTTGCCTTCGGAAAACAAGAACATTTTTTTGGGGGCAGAGTGGTTATCCTTAACTCGATCTTTGTTGGCTCACCACTCTACTCTTTGTCTTGTTACAGGGCGCCTAAGAAGATAATAAAGACCATTATCAAGATTCAAAAGCAGTTTTTATGGGGAGGGAAAGAAAACGTGTTCAAAATCCCATGGGTCAAGTGGGACACCGTATGCAAGCCAAAAGAACAAGGAGGCCTTGGCGTGAAAGATATGGACATATTCAACAAGGCATTGTTATCTAAGTGGAAATGGCAGATCCTGTGCGGGAGCAGTTCATTGTGGTTCAATATTGTCACCGCCAAATATGGACGAATTCACAAGCCTCAAGATTTCTACTCTATAAGATCCTGTGGCTATCACTTATCTAAATGGTGGCGTGACATTATGAATATAGACAGGGGTCTCAATAATCGAAGCTGGTTTAGTAATGGTATTATGAGCGTCGTCAGAAACGGTGTCAATACCAAGTTCTGGACCGACACTTGATTGGGACAAGAACCATTCTTCGTGAAATATGACAGATTATTTAGAGTTGCAAACGACAAGGATTCCTATATCTTTTGCAAAGGAGAAAGGACAAATTACGGCTGGAATTGGGTCTGGAGTTGGCGCAGAAATCTGTTTACATGGGAACTTCAGACCCTTGAGGAGTTGCCCGAGGAAATTAATAACTTCTCTCCCTTTGGAGGATACAGACTACTGGAAATGGACCCGGGACAGCAGTGGATTTTCACAGTTCGCTCAGCATACCACCATCTAACGCCAGAAATCGCCGAACCTCCTGGTGAAATTTTCAAATCATTATGGAAGACTAAGGTTCCTCTTAAAATTTCTACCCTTTGCTGGAAAGTCGTCATCAACAGAATCCCTACAAAGCATAATCTTGTTAAGAGAAGAATCAATCAAGATGGCGATGCCTCATGTCCTTTTTGCAGTAGCAGCGATGAAGAAACTTGCCATTTATTTTGCAAATGCCCTTTCTCCTATGCAGTATGGATGAATATTTTTGGATGGCTCGGTGTTGAGTCTGTTCTTGTTTGTGAACCTGGAGCTATCTTACTTCAGTTTAAAGGGCTTGTCCGAAGGGGAAATGGAGAACCGGACCTCGGAAACGTTTGGTACTTTGTAATTTGGCCAATTTGGATAGTTAGAAACCAACGTATCTTTCAAGGTCTGAACATTGACCTTCAGGATGTGGTCGACACCATTAAACTTTGTTCCTGGAGTTGGATAAAATCACGCATGCCGTTATTTTCTTACTCTTTTGTCGATTGGTGTAATTACCCTTGTAGTTGTATTTTGTGAACTCGAGTTGAGTATTCCTTGTACTCACTCTTCCTAATAAAAAAATTTCTTTGCGGATCAAAAAAAAACAAATTTAAGGATAAACATTCTTTTGAATGAAATTGGTTGCGAGAAAGTAATGGGGCTAAACAATTGCATCGACAAGATTGGGCAATTATAGTGTAGAGGATTGTTCAACAAGTGAGGTAAGAAATTATTTTTATGAAATGAGAAATGATTTTAATGCCATTCCATTGACTTGTTTGGAGAAGATGATAACTACTCTCAGCATTAGCGGCCATCTAATGTATGATAATCCAAGTTGTCAAAGACTGAGATTAAGCTTGAAAATATTTTTTCAAACAAATGCATAACTATGTGAATACTCTAAAAGAGACATCTGAAACTACATGTTGCAGTATCTTGTTAGATGGTTGGATAGATTTAATGGATCAATGGTTTGTCAATATTTTAGTTAGTTGCCTAAAATGTGTGATATATCTAAAATCATCTGATAATTCAACTTAACATGGAAATCTTGATGCTATGATAGATTTCTTTGAAGAAGTTATTCAGGAAGTTTGGGGTGAAGAATGTGTTCAGATTCAACTTTAGATATAATGGAGGGAAGGGGGATTTAGAATAATGGAAACAATATTCACATATATTTTGGACCATGAGTGCATCGAGTTGCATTAAACAAGTGCTGGAGAAATTCAGAACGATGCAACTATTTAGAAGAGTGTTGGAGAAGACAAAGTTATCTTTAACTTTACTAACACGATCATGGTGCTACTCTGAAAATAGTTAATACATGGAATTCGCTACATAACTTGGTAAAGACTTTAAAGATATTTAAGATATTGGTGTCATATCTAACACTTGAGAATATGGTGGAAAAGAAGTACATCTTGACAAATCTATCTGATTCGTATAAATTGTTGCGCAATGGAAAATATTAGAACAAATAAATGCAACAAACCCAAGAACGATAAATTCACAACACACGAAAAGCGATAAAACAATGAAAGAACACAAGATACAATTTGTTTAACCAGCACGTTTATGACTACATCTGCAGGCAATTCAAGCCAATATTTTCACTATGATGATGATTGATTACAAAATAAGATATATTTGTATCACGGATCAAGAACAATATCTCACAATGTCCTCTCCAATCTAACAAGTGTATTCTCTCTTATTTTTAATTTTTCATACACTCTTTTTTGGAGGCTAGTCAATCACAGACTATTCCTGCGCTCCAAACTGCATATAAATAGTATCTACTGCAAATTAGAACATCACAGTGAAGTTGGGCCAAAACTCGGGAAAAACAAACTCGCACGACATATCATGTAGCATAGAGCGTGTAGCGCCCCTCACCAAGCATCTTGCTCGGCTCGAAGCGCTATCGCAACAAAATTGCACTTCGCTTCTCTTTTGAAAGCTACAACTGATCCAAAATAACATAGAGCGGAAGCTAGTACCCAACAAGTTGCATCTCAACACTTTCAGGAATCAATTACCTCACATCGACATTAAGCTAGGTTTGTCTCACGCAATGAGCTCTAAGCTTTTTCCAGTAAATCTGGAATGAAGATATGAAAAATATCTTTATAAGTCAAAAGGACTCAATGAGATTTAATACATAAGGATTTATTTGCATAAAACCGATTTTTTTCGCAAACTTGATTTCACAAGAATGCTTTTCAAAAGAAATGTATGCTTCCACGCCAAATCATAACACTTGTTAGATCAATCATGTCATAACAATCCAACCTTGTATCTTTTGTCCTTATACCTCCAATCCAGGAGCGACCAGAAAAGCGACAAGGACGTGCCGAAGTACACGCCTCAACCCTAATTCATCCCGCTAAGACGTCCCGTCCCAGACGTAGAATAGAGTTTGCTCAAAGCGGCGCTAGACTGCGAAAGCTACACTGATAGCCCAATGCTATCCAGGAGAATTTCACAAATTCATGCCATGGCCCAGATAATAGCCATCAAGTGGCAATAATTTAGCCATCAAAATGGCTTCAATAATTGATCAATCATGAAGCTAATTTCGCGAACAATATTGGCATGCTTTTAAATCAGAAAGCTGAGTACATAGATCAAGAATTCTCAAAGGATAATTTTGTACCACACGATAGTATGATTGCCATAATATTAACGACAATTTCATAATAATTATTGTACTTGAGCATTCCTCGAATCCATAAGATTTGTAAATAATTATTGTTTGAAATATCATGCTTGCATAATTTCCATGATAAAACACTTTTGTGCATAATATATATAATTTCCATTCTAGCGAGAAAAATATATAATTTTACTCTCACCTCAATGTCGAACAAATGAATCTCGACCTTATTAGGGGTCCAATTGTCCAAATCGAATACTGGGTATACATCACCTACAAGTAATTGTCGCACTTTAAAAGGAATTCAAAATAATATAACATGTACAACAACCCTAACCGTACTAGCTCACATTTATCATATCTAATGGCATTGAAGTTTGTTTTTTGGTGAACAATAGAAAATCAGAGGCTTTACGCTACATCGTTTCGTAAAATAAAATCTACGCTGGGGGGGATTAAGTATGAAACTCGTTCCACTATCTAGCTCGATTGGGGCCTTCACAAGAGCATCGGCGAGGGTGTTTTGTAATCTGGGAATCCATCGGAATTGGTGTGACCACGGCATATGCAATAGCTTGCGACACTCTTCAATTTGGTGTTGGTGTATGTGGCCTTCAATAGTTGTGTCTGAAATTAAATCATATACCTCTCGACAGTCCATTTCAACCTCTATGTTATGGACTCGTCTTTCCCAAGCAAGCGTGAGTCCCATGCGCAGCGCTTCAATCTCAGCCTCCAACACCGTTGGACAAGGGATTTTCCTTAAGAATCCCCATAATCATATACTTTCTCATCCCTCAAGATCCCTCCAGCTTTCCTACAATTCAAGCTCGCAATGACCCTGTCGTCGACGTTTAACTTGCACCACTTCGGTTTTGGTTTCTCCAATTTCTTCTTTTGTTGCTTCGCTTAAGGTCCACCACCATTTGTTTAATTGCAACAGCCCGCAAACGTGCTTTCGTTCGTGCTTCTGGAAACACGGTTGTTCCTCGCTTTCCATATGAACCATAAACCAGTCACAAAAATAATTCCCCACGGTGCTGTAATGGCCTTGACAAGTACTAGAGTTTTGGCTTTTAAATTTTTCCGCAGCCACGTCGCATCCTCCAGGCATTGAAAGGTGTTCCAAAGATTTTGTGGAACTAAACACTTCCAAACTTTTGTAGCGTGCGGGCAATATCTCAAGATATGAAGCACCATTTTGTTTTTCTCGTCACAGCGCGCACACTCCGAGCTTTCTATCAATTTACATTCCTTGCGCATATGATTTGTTGCCAAACAATCTTGAAATGCTAGCCAAACAAAATATTTAAGTTTGTTGCTTAAAGGCAGCCCCCAAACCCAGTTCAAACTCTTGCAATTTCTTGGCTTCTCGGAGTAGTCACGATGGAGCACTTTATACGCACTTTGACACGTAAACATGTCATTCCCTGTCTCACTCCAAATCAACCTATCCTCCTCCGCAGATAATCATATGGTGAACTCTTTAATGCGTGCAATCAAACCATCCCGGAGTTGCGTAGATATTGCCTCGATTTTCCAATTTCCGAGGTTGTCGACCGCATCCGTCAATTTCAAATCGATTTCCCCTTCCTTTATCTCATCAGTTTCATCACACAATCTTATGTTGCCCAGCCACCTATCGAACCAAAAGGAGATCGTTTTGCCATCACCAATTTTCCAACGAAAATACTTCTTTATTCGGTTCATACCTCGGATTATACTTCCATGTCGCACTATCATTTTGTTTGATTTCATAATCAAACAAGCTCGCCCCTTTGAGATACTTTGCGCCGATAATATCCATCCAAAGACACTTTTTTCCGTAAAATACTCCAACAAAATTTTGACAAAAGTGCAATGTCATTCAATTGAGCCGTGCGCAAGTTCAAGCCTCCTTCGTTTTAGTACGTGTCACCCGATTCCAGCCTACCAAGTGCAACTTTCTCACGCTAATGTCATTCGACCATAGATAGTCGCAGTTAATTCGATCCAATTTATTGCACACACTTTCCGGGAGCCAACTCGATTGCATAATATGTATTGGGATGGCGGTAGAGACTGATTGGATGAGGACGGCGCGCCCCGCTAGTGATCAAGTTTTACTCTTTCATGAAGCCAACCTCGCAAGTAATTTATCCAAAACTTCATTAAATTGTTCTCGACTCACGCGGCCATGAACCAAGTACGGCCCTAAGTACTTACCCAAATTGTTTGTTTGAGCGAATCCCAAAGTTGCACAAATATTTCTTTTAAGCCGCGCACCACCAGCAGTTGAGAAAAAATTCTTGACTTGTTTGCATTTAATTTAAGCCCCGAGGGCGCGCAAAAGGTATCAAGAGTTCTTTTTATTTCCCTCATGGATTTCGCCGTCGCCTTGCTCATAAATATAAGATCATCGCAAAAAATATATGTAAGATACTAGGTCCACCACGACACGAGATAATTGGGTCCCAATGCTTCCCATCCACCGCCTCATAAATCATATATGATAGGCGTTCTACACAAAGTACAAAGAGATAAGGAGAAAGCGGATCTCCTTGTCGCAAACCGCACCCATTTTTAAATTCCTCAAGCAGTTCTCCATTCCAAAGAATTTTTGTGGTCGTCTTCCTCACACAAAACATAATAAGCTCGACAATGTTAGTCGGAAAATTAAACGCCACAAAAGTATCCTAAAGATAATCCCAACTAATTTTGTCGTAAGCTTTCTCGAGATCAAGCTTAAGGATCATGCATCATGTAGTATTTTTCCTTTTAGAACGGAGAGAATACAAAAACAACACATCTAGTTATATGTTTTGTTAACTAAGACTGTAAGAGGATGTTTAATTATATTTTTCTGTATAAGTCTTCAAAGATCTGGTATAGAATCCATAATAATGTTAAAAGGTATCTGTTAACAGGTTTGATATTACTACCTAATTAACGGGTTTATTTAGGGTTGGAACGCCCTGCCCGTGGTTCAGAAACTTGCAATATTATGAAAATATCCCTCTTTGTATTCACTGAATTTCACTCCGAATTCTCTTGTATCTTGGTGTATATGTGTGTGTGTGTTTCTGAATCGGTCTCCTTTTTTTCTCAATGTGTCCCTTCCCCTTTTATAGAGGATTTTTATGCACATGTGTCGTTATGCATGTTCTAATGAAGTACATATGTTACAATATGCGTGAAAGGATAAAATAAACTTCATATTTGTTGACTAGGTGCTGACTGGGACAAAATTTTATCTGTTCACTGGCTTCAGAGGATTCCGACAAGTTGGCTCTTCTAACTTCTTCTCTCCGATAAGCTGGGTCTCTTAGGAAGGCTTAATAAGTGACACAGGGTATTCGTCCGATGCGGTTGTTGTTTCGACAGCGGTCAGTTTTTATGTTGTTTTCTTCTTGATATGTGCTCCGATAGGTAGATCTGCACGTTTTCTCGTACGGCGTGGGCTCTGATGGCTCTTTTACATTAGTAGTGTAATGTCCTTGTGTTTAGGTCTTTAGGATGTGTGATCCAAGGGTTTTTAGACTTCAATAGGGCCTTGTTCTCTTGTTTTGACCTTCGGGCTGAGTGTTCTGATGGCTTTTTAGACTTTGGAGTGTTTGGTGAGAAGATGTTCTGGCATTTTTTGGGACTCGGGGTCCATTGTGGTCCCTCATGGAGCATTGATGGATATCGGAGTCGCGCGGGTCCATCGGGGTTTACTCTTTTTCCGATGCCGCGTTGATATCTTTTTTTTATTCATCGTGACTTTCCAAGGGACGCTTTGGTACCTCGTCGGGTGCCACTACTTACCGCTTTGGGTTTGTGACACTCGGTGGGCCTCTTCATCGGGAGTGATGTGACGATAGTATCGTCCTGGGTTTAATCCCCATTTTGAGGGTTTAACATTTTGGTTAATCCCTATATTTGTTTTTTAGGGTTAACACTAGCCTCCCCAAATTTCGATCCATATCGTAGAGGCAAGAGGACTTTTTATTCCTTTTTTTGTCTTCGGTAAGGAGATGGGCCTTTTCTTATTTTTTTGAGGGGCGCAGGTATATATTATATATAAAAACCACTAAGGGAGTTACGCTGCCGTACGCCAGGCTATAGGGAGTCTCGACTGTGGTCGTCCTTTGAATGATCCAATAGGCCCACAGGATGCCAGGTATCTCCTCAACCCATTTGGCGTTGTGCCAATCCAGTCTAGCCTTTATACTTATTAGGAGGGTTTGGTTAGTCCTTTCCACTTGGCCATTTGCTTGGGGATATCCCATCGAAGCGAAACGATGCTTGACTTCCCAATGGCTACACCAATCTTCTAACTCTTTACTTGTAAATTGGAGTTCGTTATCACTCACAAGACTCCGGGGAATGCCAAGTCGGCACATGATATTCCTCAATAGGAAGTTAATGACTGCACCTGCTGTGACTCGGGCTAGAGGTTCTGCCTCTATCCATTTGGTGAAGTAGTCGACCGCCACCAGTAGAAATTTATTTTGGCCAGCATGAGGGATGAAGGGTCCTACTATATCGATGCCCCATTTGGCAAAGTGGCATAGTGTGAGGTTAGGCTCCCATGGAGCCGCTGGTTGGTAGGTCCTTAGGGCATTGGCCTGGCACGATTTGCACTTTTCGGCGTGTTTCTTTCAATCTCTAGCCATCGTGGGCCAGTAGTAGCCTTGCCTAATCAAGCGCCCGGCCATGCTTTCGCCCCCGGTATGGCTCCCACAAGTTCCATCGTGAATTTCCGATAGGACATGTTGTGCCTCTTCCTCACTTAGGCATCGGGCATGTGGGCAAGAGTAAGTTCTCCAAAATAGTACCCCGTCCTTAAGAAAGTATCATATGGTTTTCTAGACATAATCCGTTGTATAGATTTGTCCTCAGAGTAAACTTCGGGATCTTGTAGATAAGTCTTGATGGAGGTTATCCCACTGATCGGAGAGTTTGCCGCGCTTTCACTCCTTTGCTTTCTGTTTTTTCCGACTCGCCTACATGGAGGACAGTGATTCTTCGGGTGTGGATGGTGGTTTTTTGGGTGGCCATCTTGGACAAGGCATCCGATTCTTGGTTTTCCTCTCGTGGAATCTGGATGACCCTGTACTCATCAAACCATTCTTGCCTCTGGTGGACTCCCCGAAAGTAATCTCGCATTCTTTCTTCTTTGGTCTCGTAAGAGCCGTTGACTTGCTGAACGATTAGCTGGGAATCGCTATGGATGAGTATCCTTTTTATCCCGCCTTCTTGCGCGAGTCTCATTTCAATGAGAAGGGCTTCATATTCAGCCTCGTTATTTGATAGAAGATAATCAATCCTAACCGCGAAGTGGAGTATTTCCTCTTCAACTTCCTTGTTTATTAGGACTACTCCCGCTCCCCCGTGGGTACTTACAGAGGAGCCATCCACGTAGGCGTGCCATAGGGGTGCCCGATCTTCAGCTCCGATGCCCGCTAGTTCCGTCACAAAGTCTTCCAGGACTTTTGGTTTGATAGAGGGCCTCAGGGCATTGGAGATATCGTACTCCGTAAGCTCTATTGCCCACTTTATCAATCTCCCTGCCGTCTCGAGTTTATTGAGAATCACACGCAATGGATGCTTGGTCAGGACAGTAATTGAATGGGAAAGAAAATATGGGCGCAATTTTTTGTGCCGTAGTAATCAAGGTCAAGACAAGTTTCTCAGTTAAGGTGTACCCGGTTTCGGCTCCGAGGAGAGTCTTAATAACATAGTACACAGGATGATGCTTCTTGTCCTGTTCTTTGACTAATATGACACCGACGGCCTCTTCTTCGATGGATAAGTAGACGAAGAGTTCTTCTTGGGGTGATGGTTTTACCAAATAGGGCGGTTTCACCATGTAATGTTTTGGCTCCGTCAGAGCCTCTTCGCACTGTGTCGTCCATTGGAACTCTTTGATGATTCGGAGTACCTTAAAAAAGGGGAGTTCCTTTTCTGCAGTTTTAGAAACAAGTCGGTTCAAGGAGGCCATTCGGCCAGTCAGTTTTTGGACATCTTTTATTGTCCTCGGAGTAAGTAACCCTACGATGGCCTCTGCCTTTTCGGGGTTAACTTCTATTCATTTTTCTATGACCACGAAACCCAAGAATTTTCCTCCTCGTATTCCAAAGGAGCACTTTCTTGGGTTAACCTTCATGCCGAAGTTGTTCATGATGACTAGCGCCTTTCGCAGATCTTCGGGGTGATCTTCGGCGGGTGGCTTTTGGCAACCGTATTGTCCACATAGACTTCAACTGACTTTTCGATGAGTGCGGCAAACGTGAGGCCCCGACATTTTTGAGTCCGAAAGGCATTACTAAATAGCAGAAGGTACTTACATCGATGATGAAGTTAGTTTTATCTTGGTCAACCGCTGCCATTGGTATTTTGTTGTATCTCTGATCTCTGTCTAGGGTTGATAGGAGCGCACAGCTAGCGGTGGAGTCAACCAGCTGAGTAATGCTAGGCAGGGGATAGCAATCCTTCGGACAGGTTTCATTAAGATTTATAAAGTACACGCACATCCGCCATCTTCCTCCGTGTGTGGGGAGTAGGACTACATTAGCTAGCCATTCGGGGTATACTACCTCCCTAGTTTGCTTTAGGCTAAGGAGGTGTTGTCTCTCTGACCGAATAATCTTATTGCGCTTAGGTCCCATTTTTCTTTTCTTTTACTGGATGGGTTTAACCCTAGACTTTACGTTAAAAAAATGTTGGCATACCTTATTGCTGATTCGCCCGGGCAGTCCTCCTTCACATGCGAAGAGATGGTGAAATTATTTGACGACGGCAGTTAGTCGGGCTTCTAATTCAGGTTCCATTTTTGTGCCCATCTTGATCATCTTCTCTGGCTCTCCTTCCACAAGTTCTCTCATCTTGAGTTCCTCCACAGGTTGAACCCGTATTTCTTAAGTTTTACGCTTTTTGCTATTGTCGATAGTGGGTTTGTCCTCTTCCAGAGGGATGGCGTTCATGCGTCACTCCCTGGCTTTAGCTTGGCTTCCTCAGACTTCTCTGATACCTAAGCAGGTGGGGAATTTTACCTTAAGGTGAAGGGTAGAGGGAATCACTTCGAAGGTCCGAATGGAGGGCCGTCCATATATGGCGTTGTACGTCCGGGACGAGGCCTCCTTCACCCAAAATTTGGTGGGTTCCGTCCTTCGAAGGGCCCCCTCTCCTCATGACATGGGAATAGTTATGGTCCCGAGGGTATTACATGCTTCTCCTGAAAAGCCTACGAGGGGGACTTCGGCCGCCTCTAGTTGTTCCCTTTTCAATCCCATAGCTAGGTAAGTAAGTAGGAATAGGACGTCCACGGAACTGCCCGTATCTGTTAGGATTCGTTGGATCCCAAACCCGTGGATGGTAGCTTCGATTACCAAGAGGTCCTCGTGGGGATATATTATCCCTTTTAGGTCCTCGGGTCTGAAAACTATGCTAGGCAGCCTTGCTCCTTGAACGGAGCACACAGGGAGTTCTTTTTCCACTCGCCTTGCTTCCTTTATATATTTCTTCTTCTTCCCTTGGGGCGTCATCGAAATGTCTTCCCCCTCTATCATGTGAATTGTTTGCCCTGACGGGGCGTTATCTTCGTAAGATTCCGGGGAGGAGGTAGACACCGATGCTCCGTGGTCTTCTCTCAGGAACGTCGGCTAGGGGTCATTTCCTCTTCTTTTTGCTCCTCTCGAAGTCTTTTCTATACATTCGGCTTAGATTCCTCGTGATTATTCTCTTTCAGATAATTCTTCAGGTACCCTGCCTCTAAGAGGCGGAGCACTTACTTCTTTAAAGTGGTGCACTCCTTGGTAGTATGTCCATAGGTTTTATGGTACTTACAATATTTCCCCGAGTCTTTATCCCTGTAAGGAAACCTTGCTGGTGTGGGCCAATGTAATTCTTTATTACCTCTCATCAAGTTGAGCACTTCTTCGGGGGCTATAGTCATCCGAGGCAAGGGTACGGGACGAAGGAACTTCTTGACCGCTCCACCGTCGTTCTTGCATTGGGAGGGTTTCTCTTCTTTACCCTTTCCTTTGGTTTTTATTTCTCGTTCAGCACGTTCGTGGTGCTTGTTGTCCTCGTCCTCCTTACGCCTCTTCGTGCCTTCTGCTTCTTTCATAAGGATGTAAGTTTCTGCCTTTTGCATAAGCTCATTCATGTCTGTAACAAGATTCCCCATAAGGTATCGGAAGAAGTCTCCTGCTCAGAGTCCTTGAGTCAGGATGTCACCCAAAATGGTTGGGCTAACATTCGGGACATCTAACGCTTCATTGGAGAAGCGTTTATGTACCGTTGCAAAGGTTTGTTCCTTTGTTGCTTAACAGTGAAGAGGTGTGTAGCGGATTTAGGGTATCGCCGATTACAAGCAAACTGTCGTACAAATAGGTTGGCCAACCAGTCAAATATAACTATAGAGTTAGGTGGGAGGTGGGTGAACCAGGCCTGAGCACGTCCTCCGAGAGTAACAGGGAATACTCGGCATAGGGCGTGGTCAGGGGCGGAGGATAGGTCCATCCCTGCCAGGTATTGGTGGATGTGATCATGTGGATCTCTTCCATCGGTATCCCTGTATATAAGGGGACATTGATGGGCCACATACCCGAAGGAATGGATGCCAGAGCAATCTCAGGAACGAAGGGAGAGGTTTTAAATGTTGGCTCCTCCTTGGGGGCCATGGTATTCTTTATGTCACCCATCTCCTTTCGTAAACCATCGAGTACTCCCCATATGGTATTATCTCCGTCAATCGGGTAATCCCAGGGGTATGGTATTTCTTCCTTCTGTCCTGTCCTTGGGGTCTCTTTGTAATTATAGTACATCTGTGACTCCCGTAGGGGTTCGCGGTGGCAAGATGCGGGCATAGGGCTCCATCCTACACGGGGTTCGCATTCTTTCGAATGGTTATTTCTCCGATAAGGTGATTTGGAGGGTATGTTATGGGGATTCTCCGACCTCCGTTAAGCCATTTGGGTGGTGGCCTCCACGAGCCTTTCGAAGACGGATCGAGGGATTGACAAAATCTCTGTTTTTGGATCGATGAACTGAGGGGGTAGTTTCCGAGTTTTCTTGGTGGGTCCAGTGACTCTCGCTGTCAAATAAATCGTCCATAATATACAACACTTGTTGAACACGCTCAAGGACAGATCTTATGGCGTTCCCATACACGGTGCCATTTTGTTAACAGGTTTGATATTACTACCTAATTAACGTGTTTATTTAGGGTTAAAACGCCCTGCCTGTGGTTCAGAAGCTTGCAATATTATGAAAATACCCCTCTTTGTATTCACTGAATTTCACTCCGAATTCTCTTGTATCTTGGTGTATATGTGTGTATGTTTCTGAATTTGTCTCCTTTTTTCCTCAACTTGTCCCTTCCCATCTTATTGAGGTTTTTTAGGGACAGGTGTCGTTATGCATTGTTTAATGAAGTACATGTGTTACAATATGCGTGGAAGGATAAGATAAACTTCATATTTGTTGACTAGGTGCTGACTGGGAGAAAATTTTATCTCTTTCGATGGCTTCAGAGGATTCCGACGAGTTGGCTCTTCCAACTTCTTCTCTCCGATAAGATGGGTCTCTTAGGAAGGCTTAATAAGTGACACAGGTTATTCGTCCGATGCGGTTGTTGTTTCGATAGCGGTCTATTTTTATGTGTTTTTCTTCTAGATATGTGCTCCAATGGCTCTTTTACTTTAGTAGTGTAATGTTCTTGTGTTTAGGTCTTTAGGATGTGTGCACCGAGGGTTTTTAGACTTCAATAGGGCCTTGTTCTCGTGTTTTGACCTACACACTGAGTGTTCTGATGGCTTTTTAGACTTCAGAGTGTTTGGTGAGGGGATGTTCTCGCGTTTTCTGGGACTCGGGGTTCGTTGTGGTCCCTCTTCGCATATTGATGGATATCGGAGTCGTGCGGGTCCATCGGGGTTTACTCTTTTTCCGATGCCGCGTTGATATATTTTCTTTATTCATCGTGACTTTCCAAGGGACGCTTTGATGCCTCTTCTAGTACCACTTCTTATCACTTTGGGTTTGTGACACTCGGTGGGCCTCGTCATCGGGAGTGATGTGACGATAGTATAGTCCTGGGGTTAATCCCTGTTTTTAGGGTTTAACGATTTGGTTAATCTCTATATTTATTTTTTAGGGTTAACAATATCAATTTCAAGGAGTTCGTAAAGTGATGCTCTATTTTATTCAGAAACTCAATTAGTAAATATTGTACATGAAATACGCGCTACATTTAATATTTAGACCTTTCAAGTAATTAGGCTTAGATCAAAGAATCGATCTCTGGTCTCTGATGGGGGTATTTTAGGAACGGCCCAATAATTATACTGGGCCGGCCCATGGAAAAAGACCCGTTTAAATGGTACATCGAATGAGAGAAATTCGATGTTGGAGGAGCATTGAATGGGTTAGATTCGATCTACGAGATCAATCGAATCGCCCCAAGTCGATGCTCGTTCCCCAACTGCCACTGGGGCCCATGGGACGGGGGTTATAAATACCCCATCTTCTGACATTCTAGGGAGACATTGAATACGTGATATCACATGCTCAATATCGAACTAATAGCATTTGATATCCAACACAAGATCCAAGTCCCACAATTCGATATTCGATGAATTAACTCAACCCAACATCGAGGGACCCAGATTCGATACACTCAAGATCGATGTCCCACGATTCGATATTCAGCGAATTAACACAACCTAACATCGAGGGACCCGAATTCGATACACTCAAGATCGAAGTCCCACGATTTGATACTCAGTAAATTAACTCAACCCTACATCGTGGCACATAGATTAGATATTGTATCACTCACCTCTCACTGTATCCAGCATACTCGTTTCGATACCCCTTAGATTGAATTTCCCTCAATCCGATATACTATTGACATTGTAAATGTACTTGTTTTACCTAGTCAGCTTTTTGAAGGTGTTCCATACCAAGATAGTCCAATTTTGTTTTGGCAATTGATAAGCTCTTTGTAATGATTCACGATGTTTTGTTACCCAGACGAAATAAGACCAAAATATTGGCGTCGTCTGTAAACTCAAAAAAAAATGGAAAATTAAGAAAGAATTATTTTCGAGTTCAAATGTTTATTAGGCATGACATCTATAAGGACAAGATCGCGTAGTAGAGCAGTAGAAAGCAACAATGCTGAAGTTGAACGAGCAACCACAACTCAGACAGTCCCAGAGGCTGCAGAACCAACGACGTTACCCACTGGGGTACCAACACGTGCAAGGCGAGAGATGTCATGCCTACAGGTAGAGGGCGTACCTACGCCCGACGCATGCCCAACTGGGGCAACATCAACCATAGCTTCGTTCCCGAACAACTTGAGGGATATAATCGTGGCCATGGTCAAATCTGTGGTGGTTGTGGCATTAGTCCCCGCACCACCGATGCAAACACCGCCACCGGTGGGTCGAGTTGAGGCCTTGAGGGGACAAAGTTCCGCGGCCAGAGGTCCAAATGGGGAAAACAAGGAAAAGTCGCATGTGGATGACCAAAGAGGTAGACCTAGTTCGGCGGAGGTATAGTCGAGAAGGCACCACGATGTAAGAAGAAGAGATGAAAATCGGAAAGATGATCCAAGAAGACGAGGACAGTAATGAAAAGAGACGCGAGGAAAGTCGCAACTTCATGAGGGAACATGACGAGGTGTCAATAATGTTAGAAAGGCTTGAATGGGAGAAAACAGTGCTCGAAGGCCGAACGGAATGCATGGGATGTGCCCTCCGAAGCACCCCATTTTGTGAGGAAAAAGAAGTAGAGATTCTGGGGCACGGGGAGAAGATCCCCGATTTGAACACTTATGACGCAAAGACAGATCCCCACGATCACGTTTTCCATTTCGACAGCAAACTGACCTTGTACGGGTTTAAGGAGAATGTACATGCCAGAATATTTGCCACTTCCTTGGCCGGAGTAGCGATGGACTGGTTCGCTCGACTTGCTCTAGGGTCAATCAAAACCTACAAACATTTGAGGAATATGTTCGAGGATCAATTCGCGAGTCAGGCAATATTGGTTCTGGACCATTCTCATCTATACTCTTATAAGTAGGAAACCAAAGAAAGTCTGAAGGACTTCATGAGGCGTTTCAACGCAGAAGTGCTTAGGATAGACTGCCCCAAGGGGGAAATGGTCATGAGTATACTCTTCCGTGCAACAAACAACGTTGTTTTCAGCGAGGATTTGCTTAGGCTCAACCCCAGGAGTATTAAAGAGTCAAAGGTGTATTGAGGAGATAACAGGATAGCACAGCAAGTTGTGCACCGAGAAGAAATGATGGAGACCAAGGCAGTCATTATCCCACCGCCAAAAGAGAAGGAGAAAGAAAGAGAGGGCCAGAACCACAACGACAACAACAACAGAAACAGGAACAACAGATACAGAGACACGTCGCCGAGGCAATACACGCCCCTTAATGCTAGCATCATGACAGTGTTCAGGACGGCCAAAAAGAAGGGTTGGTTGAAGGAGCCGAGACAGATGAGGGACTCAAAGGCAACAAGGTTCTCAAACCATTTCCGCAAATACCACAAGCAAAACATACATGAGACCGAATATTGCAAGGATCTCAAGGATGAAGTCGAGAGATTGATCAAGGATGGTAAACTTGTGGAATTTGTCAAAAGAATGAAGGAGCAGAAGGGCAATGATGATAGGGACAGATCCCGCTCACCTAGGAAGAACAAGCAAAAGGTAGTCGACCATCCTCATGTGATGGACTATCCCCAAATTGCGAATAGCAATGTAAGGAGAGGCATGATAAATAGGATATCGGGTGGCACAGTGGGGACGAATTCCTTGAATGGCAGGAAGAAGATCTCCAGGCTCATTGAATCGGACCATTTTGTCGTTTTTGTTGACCTGTTGAGGATAGAGGAAATGCCGTACGAAGAGGTTAACTTCTCAACGGCCGATATGCTCAAGTTGAGCGCCCAAGCCCTTCAAACAGCAAATCTAAACTCTCCGCTGGTGATAACAGTGGACATATCCAATTTTGGCGTAAGGAAAGTATTGGCGGATCAAGGTAGCTCTGTTAATGTGCTATTCAATTCAATGTGGGAGCAAATGGGCTTGAGTAACGAGATGATGCTAGTACCGGTCAGAACATCTCTTCGCGGCATTAGAAGCTTAAAAATAAGGGCCCATGGAATGGTTTCGCTCCCTACCTCATTGGGAACCGAGCCCCGAATGAGGACACTGCTAGCTGATTATGATGTGATCGATATGCAATTCCCATACTATGCCATACTGGGAAGGCCAGCGTTGAACGCGTTGCGGGCATTGCCGTCAACCTACCATCAAATGGTAAAATTCCCGACTCTGGCTGGAATAGGTGACGTTATCGCAGACCACATTGTGGTCTGGAAATGCTATGTGTTGTCGCTTCGATCGCAACCACATAAGGAGCAAGAAGTAGTGGGAGTGTTGGGACCCATGGAGATGGAGCAGATCGATTGAATTTCTCTTATCTAGAAGTTTTGCAAGTATTTGGTTTCCTGAATATTTTGAACAACTTTTATTCGTCCCCTCTGCCCTGATGAGCATGAGGGGCAAAGATGTATTAACCTAAAACAGGGACATCGAAGACTTAAGTCCTGAGGATAGACTCGGGAACATAGCAGAACAGGCTTTCAAACAATCTCTAACAATATTTATTATTATGATTCTATCTCCACGTGAGACATTTTTGAATTGCCAGTTATATTAATGTCTTAAAATTTGCAAGTTGTGAAATACCTTGTTGTGCGGTGACATGCATGACCAAATAAGGTTCGGCTAGAAATGAGGTGGAGACAAACACTCTATCCCAAGCGACAAGTGCAAAATGTCAATCCCTAAAGATGACGAATGGGACGGACACTCTGTCCCAAGCGACAAGTGCTAACCGTAAATCCCTAAAGATGAAGAATGGGATGGACACTCTGTCCCAAGCGACAAGTGCTATCCATAAATCCCTAAACATGAAGAATAGGGCAGACACTTTGTCCCGAGTGACAAGTGATAACCGCGAATCTCTATAGATGAAGAATGGGATAGACACTCTGTCCCAAGTGATAAGTGATAATCGCAAATCCCTACAGATGTAGATTGGGACGGACACTCTGTCCAAATTCACAAATTATAACCGCAAACCCCAAAAAATAAAGAATGGACAGAACACTTTGCCTAAGAATGACGAGTGCTAATCGTAAAACCCATGTTAAAAATTGAGATGGATAAACTCTCTATCTAAAAATGACAAATGGAAAGCCATAATGATCGCCCGAAAGCAATTGGCTAAACGAAAAGGCATGCGACGCTTCAGAAATGTGGAATTGCATTTGAATTGTCAAAATAAAAGTAAACTGCGCCAATAGCAATTGAAACAACTTCAGAGGATATAAGCTAAACAAGCATGCAAAGCATCGCATAATTTAACGAATATAGTATGACAGCAAGATGATTATCCAAATTGTTCAACATAAAAGGGAGACGCAGCGCCTAAACAAATTAAAACTGTTCATAAAAATAGAAAGTTAAAACCGAAGCCTTTGGGCTTCGGCATCATCCTCATCCTCAGAAGAGGAATAAGGAGGAGGCAGAGACATTCCCTAGAACACGAGATTCTCGCTCTCAAGTAGAACCGCAAATTCATCCGAAATAACATCTTGATCATCAGCAGCGGGTGGAAGAACTTCTCTGTTAGGCCCCAACGAGAGGTCCAGCCACTGAGGGGTTAAAATTGCCGCAAAGATATTTTTGTACTATGAATCTGCTGGACAGTAACCATTTGGGCTTTCTTGGCATCCCGAGCACCCCTCCAAGCACTGATCACTTGGAAGGTGTTTCTTCGGAGAAACTCCTCGGCGATCTCCACTCGTTGTTTCGTTGAAGGAACCTGCTCAAATGACAAAATGAGATTAACAATGAAGAATAGAAAGATACGAACTTAAAGTTGTATTAAACTCCATTACCTCGCTGATACCACGAGAGTATCTAGTCGCCTCAGCACGGTCATTCTTCTCCTTTTCGGTTGCAAGCTCTTTCTCAAGCTCAGCAACACGCTTCTCCAGCGCACCTTTACTGGTCGAAAGATTAGTGACCTGTAATTCGAGCCGATCAATGGCCTCCTCTACAAGCTCTGCCACTTCTGTGTCAGCGGCTCGAGTGGCATAATCCCTCACTAATTGCATGTCCTTCTCCTCCTCATCCAATGCGGCCCTCAAAGCATCGGGATCAATATCCCAGAATTCAGCCCTCGATGGCTGCTGCCCAATAATCCTCTCCTAGTGAGCCTAGACCAACCCCGTGATCATGGCGTCCACAACTCCACCACCCTAAAGGAAAAACATAAGAGATTTACAAAAATGATTAAACTACGAATTATGCATACAAAATTGTATCCGGTGATTCAAATATTACCGCGGTAATAATGTGAAGAGCATTCCGCTCCACCATCTTTCTTTCCTCGGCGAAAGTCGCATAAGGAACCACAATATTTGGAAGAAGGACTTTTAAGGAATTGATCGCATCCTCTTCGAAGATATCGTAATCCCCAACGTGGACCCGCATACCATGACTTGGCGCCGTCCTAACACTTGGCCCCTCCACAGGCACCGAACCACTAGCAGCCGCAGGACTAGCAGTACGCGGCATAGGGGGGTAACACCCTCGATTTGAGAACGGGTCTGCAGTACTCTCTTTCGTTTGGCACGATTTGCAGCCTTAGTATGCACGAGATCCTCACCCTCATCGTCTCCAGCGCCATCGAACCCCCCTGCTTGACTATGTTCAGCAGGAGGGGGAGCAGGAGCCTGGCCCTAGCCCATAATGTCGTCGAAAGGATCAGACAAGGCCTCAACGCGTGCAGAGGCGGAGGCCTCAGCTGCGGTTTTCTTACCCTTATTCTTCCTCTTCCTAGGGGGTGGTATTGGGGGAGCAACGGTACTTTGAGAACCTTCATTCTCTGTGGCGAGGACTCGAGTGATCCGAGTGTGACGGTTCATGATGAATTCGCCTAAAAACATAGCATACATTAGTAACGTCATAAGGATGAGACTAGAATATGAACTCAACTAAAGACACGTAATCAATACAAAGCGTATATCTTTCATTATAACAAACAGGGGACAACCCCGCTATAGACATCACACGATTCCCTACCAATTTTTTAACATTAAACTGGTAGTCACGGACTAAGATCGGGACAAAGTTACAATCCCACGAAGGAGGGCACACACTCTGTGGAATTGCAACTCTCGGACCATGGAACCAATCACGGCGATACGTATCAAACTCGCCCTCATAGCTCTCCTCATTGTAAAAGTACTATCTTTTCCATTCCATTCCATAACTAGAGACCCTACCACTCAGAAACTTACGCCACCTTAATGCTCTAACTTAATAAAAGCCTATTTCTCTCTTGCAAACCTCAAAAAGAGCCGAAAATTCATTGGGACTTTGCGGTTCGTCTAAGGCCTTCATCAATATAATGAAGCCAGTAATGTTCCCAAACGAGTCCGGTGTCATCTGGCGTGGCACGACACCGATGGACCTAAGTATGAATTTTAACTTGCATTGTATGGGAAATCGCAGCATGTTAGCCAGCTGACCCACGAACACTGTTATGTGCTCAGGGGGCGGCGGTGTATCCATACGGTCATCTGGATCAGGGATGACTAACTTATACTTATTTGATACGTCATATGTCTCGCGCAAGTAATGTCGACTATGTTGCAACCACGATACATAAGAATTATACGCCTTCCCTAGCACCTCGACAAACTCATCCATCTCCCTATTCATGAGTTGAATATCTTTGCCCGCTTCACTGGGGTCACGATTATCCTCTGTAGAAGATGATTGCGAATCCTCTTGCCCAGTATACGGGGGACGGTTGCCCAGCGTTACGACCATAGAGTTGACTGAACTAGAGCTTGAGCCGCTACTAAACTCACCCCCCCGACGTTGATTCAAAATTCACGATCTTGATCGACACGAACTTAAAAAAAAAGAGTTGACTACGCGTGAATACGTCACTCTCGACACTTATGACAATTGCGCCATATGTTAAACACCGTTATCTACATAAGAATAAAACGACACACAAAGTAAGCAATAATCATTTACCTTGATTATAGCTGGAAAATCAACCAACGATCGCGAAATAAATTGCCTGGAAAAAGAAATGCAATGTTACATGGAGCTAGAGGCAAAATATCTACACTTGGAAAAAGAAATGCAATTTTTTTCTAAGGCATTAGATCAAATGATCCCCGTTCGATACAACCAGCATTGAATCAATCGCATTCGATGCGCGGTGTATCGAACCGTGCCCGTTCGATGTTGCTCACATTTGAGCCTGAATTCTGCGAAAGGAAGAATACGCCTTTCAGGCTTCTCTCCCGTTTATATAGAAGCGAAAAAAGCCCACTAGGCCCATTAGAATGAACATCGAATTGGGCAAATTCGATATTGGTTCCCACATCGAACAGCAACAATTTAATCAGCGTGCGAAAGGGGAGAAATATAGATCTAACCATTGTCATTCGATATAGAACCAAATCGCAAGAGAGCCTATTCCATCAGTAGCCCCAACATTAAAATGTATACATTTGATATACTTGGGATCCATGTCTTCCAGGCCCCGCATCCCAATTGGGGGCATGATAATCAACACAAATGAGATTCGGTCTTTAAAGCTTGGAACCCTATCTATGTTCGAAATCGTCTCCCAATCAGGAGCGTGATTTTCATCCGTTATCAGAATATTAAGTATGAAGAAGCATAACGAAGGCGAGTTTTATAAGTTTGGCACCCGCTCTCTGATCGACACCGACTAAAAAACTGGGGGGACTATATGATTGGGGTATTTTAGGAACAGCCTAATAACTATATTGGGTCGGCCCATGGAGAAAGACTTGTTTAAGTGGTACATCGAACGAGAGAAATTATATGTTGGAGAAGCACCGGATGGGTTAGATTAGATCTATGAGATCAATTGAATCGCCCCAATTCGATGCTCGTTCCCCAACTGCCACTGGGGCCCGCGGGACGAAGGTTATAAATACCCCGTCCTCTGACATTCTAGAGAGACATTGATTACCTGCTATCCCATGCTCAATATCGAACCCATAGCATTCGATATCCAGCACAAGATCGAAGTCCCACGATTAGATATTCAACGAATTAACTCAACCGAACATCGAGGGACCCAAATTTGATACACTCAAGGTCGAAGTCCCACGACTCGATATTCAGCGCATTAACTAAACCCAACATCGAGGGACCCAGATTCGATAGACTCAAGATCGAAGTCCCACGATTCGATACTTAGCAAATTAACTCAACCCTACATCGAGGCACATAGATTCGATATTGTATCACTGAGCTCTCACTGTATCGAACATACCCGATTTGATATCCCCTAGATCGAATTTCTCTCAATTCGATACACTATTGATATATTGTATATTTACTTGTTTTGCCTAGTGAGCTTGTTATAGGTGTTACGGACCAACCTAGTCTGATTTCTATTTGATTACCATTATTTTGGCAATTGATAAGACCTTTGTAACGATCCACGGTGGTTTGTTACCCAGACGGAATTAAACCAAAATTTCTCCTTTATTTAATATTTATTAAAACAACTGCATTCTTCTATTCAAAACTCTTACTTATGGCAAACTTAACTTTATCCATATATATTGCTATAGACTAATTAGTATTTTATCATGGCTAGCAATCGAATTCGAGACACAAATGTTCGGTCCAATGTAACAATCTGTTTATTTTTGTTTTTCAAACTCCGATCATCCACTACAACAAAAAAGGTCTATTGGGACATTTTGTTTGGAACATTTTTTTGAAAACGTCTCAACTATATTCTTTAGGGACACATAGTTAAATATATGGTAATAGTTTCTATATATGGGGACATTTTGGAAAAAGCCCATCAAAATTAGCGAAACCAAAATTTGTTAATTAAGTTTATTGGCGCTCTTACGCCTATAATACAAATTTTGTGGACTTGAACTGTTGTACAGAACCCCCAAGTCGATCGATTTGGCAACTAAAATTCGCCGGCAGCAGCGGCGATGCACAAATAGTGGCGGAAGTGATCGCAAGCGGCAGCGTTGGCGGAACACAGAAACCAAAAAGTGGGAAACAACCCAGGTATACAGAAATGGCAATTGTACAGAACCCCCGTGGTGGGAAGACTGGCTGATAGTGGATGCCTTTGGATTTCAACAATTTTTTTTTTTTGGAAATTAACAGGGGAGAGGGCGAACTAAAGGGAAAAAAATCTGAACTTTGAGTAGCCACCGAGGCGAGTTGAAGGTGGCGGCGCCAAAGTTTTCCCTCTCATTCTCTCCACCAATTCAACATTCACATTAACCTAGACACTGAAAACTAGGTTTCCCCTTTCTGGTAATTCTAATCAATTCTGCTTTTTCATGATGCTCAAAAGGTTGACTATTTGTTTGTTTAAGGTTTTCAATTTACCATATTATTTTCTCTCTTATCATTAAATTTTGTTAAAGATTTTTCTCTTCAAGAATTCTTGTGACTGTAAAGAATCGAATCTATTCAATTGTTTGCGAAGAGGTCGTACGCCATTAACTTGGTGAAGGCAAATTTGTTATATCCTCCAAATTTATGTTGCTTTCCTTTCCTCTTTTTAATTTCAGTGTCTTCACAATTAATTTTTTGATCACTAGCAGATGAAGTTCTTTATTCTTCTATTATTAACTCCTTTATCTTACTCTCAATCGTAAATTAGTTTCTTAATTTTCGTGAGAATATATGTTGATATTTTCTAAATTTAAGGCTTACGTATGTTGGGTATCACATGTTCGAGGAAATGCCTTATAGAACCACGATTTTTCCTTCAATATGTTTGATCTTTACACGTTCTTAGATAAGGGCTGATGCTTCTCATGTCAGAGTTTTCCATGTTCCTTGGCAAGGTCCCTTTAAAAGGCCAAAGCTTTGTTAGATGCAGTGGGATTACACTAGTCTGCGACTCAACTTAAATTTATGTTCTCTACGTATAATTTCATATTCTTTCCTACTGGGTGTCGTCAAGGTTTTGTAGGAAATATTTGCGTAGGTGTATTGTTTTCAAATTTAAACATAGGTCAAATGTGCTAAACTGGAATGTGCTATGTTATTATGTATCATTGACTTGTCATCATGTCATGATTTCTGCTATAAACTTATTACATGTTGTATCCACTTGATTTAATTTGTTCTATCAATCCTCTTAACTAATCTAGTTTTAATTTGAATGCCCTTAATGGAGAATTTAAAGTATGGCTTACATGTTAGGTTTTTTTGTTGCTATGGTGGATAAGGGCTTAAGTTTGTGTCACATGGCAAATTTCAAATGAGAATCTTGTATCTTCATGTGAAGCACACCTAGTTTTGTAAGTGCATTTCTGTACGCATTAACACATGGCATACAAATTGTGACTTGAAGTAGAGTGTCGCCTACAGTTTCATGCTACTGGGGGAATGAGATTCTCCACTAATAAAACATGACCATTTGAACTTACATAAACTATCCTTAGTTTATTGATAGAATTACTCTTTTCTAGGCATTTTCAGGCCATGAACGCAGATAAGTTATCCATCTGAACCTGTCTAGCTTTCACTTTTTACCTTGTTCTTAGTTAGATGATGAATCCATTGATTATTGTTGTGCCCTTGTATAGTTTTGTTCAAAGTTTGATAGATTGATTCCTAGGAAGGACTGATCTTCAATATGATAAGGTTGGTAGTACAAGAGTAGAGCTTCTCATTACATAGATACATCGAAAGCTTACCGGTGTGGAACAATGGTATGTATGTTAGAAATAGATAATTCCATTAATAAATGCTCTCGTCATGTCTACTCCTCAAGCTCAGGTAATATTTGACACCATTGATATGATCTATCAGACGTGCACTTGTATCTAGCGTTAGAGACATCTCTTTACATTTCTCTTCTATCAACATAATTTATTTTAAATAAGTATTAACAATTGTGTTGTTATCTGTTATGTCGACTTAATTGGATACTTGATTACTACACTAACCTTGCTGTAGACAGACACCAGAACATAACAAGATGTAACTGAGACTTGAAACTATATTTCTCATGCTGGCACTTTAAAGGGATGTGCCATTTATAATTATTTAAAATTTAAAAGAACTTCTAAGAGTGTAAAGAAAAGAGATATGAGATTTTATTAGACTTGATTATAAACTTGTACAAAAACCTAAGACCCACATTTGTAACTATGAAGTACTATGACTAGAACTTTCTTGTTAAGGATTTGGTTCTTGGTTCAAGTCAAGAAGTAATTTCATGGAGGATGGTACTGCTTAAGGATTTACTGATCTTTTTTGCATGTAGAATTAAGAGGCCAATGACATCTTTAAAGTGTTAATCAGAGTTTGGATTTTGATATTTTTTTGCACGAAAAGTAAATATATTGAACCCCGAAAGAGTGTTTGTACAAGATACGAGGGGCATACCCCAAGTGGAAGCAATTTAAGCGAGAGCACTCAACCAATCTAGTGCTCGGGTTAGTGCACAATCAAGCTAAGATTACCTCAGGCTCTGGTCCAGGACCATGACCCTCAGTAACCTCCTGCCATACCTACTCTACAATAGACCCTCCTAGTCATTACATCCTAAGGAGTTCCCCCTTCGTTCCAGCTCCAGGCTCGGCCTGTGACTGTACTCTCCTAGAATCTCCTCGCAGGTCATGGTTGCTCAATGATTGTTGCTCCCACACTAATCCATCACTCTTTCAGGGGAGAGTGGGGAGAGGGAAGAAGCAATTATACCTTTGTCCACCATGCGTGCCATCCTTGTGCCCGTGTTTTGTCCCTGGTAACAACCTGTTGGCCAAATCAAGTGTCATACCTTTCCTTTCACCCAAACAGTATAACCATAGGGTAACAATGAGACCGGATCATCTAAATTCTGCATATGTTAGCCAGAATACATTTAATGAAACGGTTTTGCTTCTTACCAGTTTTATGTGCAATTCTCACCTGCATCTCTTGTACAATTTCTTTGCATATATTCTGAACAGGTATAAGTGTCTTCTCAAAGATCATGTGATTCCTCCATCTCTAGACTCCTGCCAGAATGCTACCAAACATAGCAGCCCGAACCTGAAAAACAATCCTTTTTTTCCTGGTAGCCTGACTGAACAGTTCTATCCATTCTTCTAAGTTCTCCTCTCTGGCATACACCCCAACCACCTTCATCATGGTTCTCAGTACTAGTTTCACCTTTTCACACTGAAAAAACAAATGCTCAAGAGACTCATCAACATTATTACATAAACTACATTATTTTTCATTAATCAATTTGAATCAAACTAGTTTATCCCTGGTCGCCAGGCCTTTATGCAATACCAGCCAGTTTAAGAAAGCTACTCTAGGAGGAGAGTATTCATTCCATACCTGTGCGTTCCATGTGACCTCAGTATTTTCTTTATGGTAGATATGGTAACATATATCTATTACCTGTCTTTGATCAGTCTTTTTCCAGTCCCCTGGTGTCATAGTGGTCTGATTTCAACATATCATCTCTCAATCTCAGAAGGGATTTCCACCATGGAGAATCCCCCTGCCTCATTTGCACCCTCAATATCCCCTCCATCTTCAGCTTGTATTCCTCTAGCCACTTCTTCCATATTGTTGGTCTTCCTTGCTCTCTTGTCAGGTTTACTATTTGAGCATGCATTAAGGCTTTATTCCAGCTCAACACTTCCTTTATCTGTAGACCCCCCTTGTTCTCCTCCTGGCACACCTTAGCCCAGGCTACAAGATTTCTTTTACCTTTCTCATTTCCAGTCCACAAGAAGTTTCTCCATAGCCCCTCTATTCTTTTCACCACTCCCACTGGAATAGGGAAGAAGACACTCCAGAATCTTTGTATTGCCCTTAGCACTGCTCTTACTAACTGTAGTCTTCCAGCGTAACTTAGTTGCTTTGCATTCCAGCTTAGTATCCTAGCACTTATCTTCTTGACTAAAGGGTCATACTCTGCTTTCTGCAGCTTTCTTGGACTGAGGGGTATTCCCAGGTATCTAACTGGGAATTTTCCTTCTAGGAATTCCCATACTTCCATCAACTCTGGTTTCTCACTTTCCTTTATCCCAGCCAAGAATATAGAGCTTTTGTCCTTATTAACTTGTAGGCCTGATTGTGCTGAAAATTCCTCCAGTGCCTTCTTTAAGATCTCCATTGATATTTTGTCTCCCCTGCAAAATAGTAGCAGGTCAAAAATATGGAGCTTTTGTCTTTATTAACTTGTAGGCCTGATTGTGCTGAAAATTCCTCCAGTGCCTTCTTTAAGATTTCCATTGATATTTTGTCTCCCCTGCAAAATAGTAGCAGGTCATCAACAAAGCACATATGAGTAATTCCAATCTTCTCAGTTTTAGCATGGAAGTTATTGTGGCATATATATCTGATGATAATGGGAGTCTAGAGCAAAACAACACTCCATGGATTTTCAATGTTTACAGTAAGTAACCTTTATTCTTTAAAAAAAAAATCTTCTCTTCATATAACATTTTGAAATCATGTAACATCCTTCAATTCTTGCTTCTTTAATGATTTTTCTTGCTTTCGACAAGCTTAACCTTTATGTAATCTCACCTATGAAGTCTGAAGAGTCCTTTTTTTTCCTTTTCATTTGAATTATCAAATAAATGTGCAGAGTTCACCCTATAACCAGGATTGTTATTTATTATTTTTATGCATTTGGTTAAGCTCGATTTGGAAACTTGTCTTTCTTTTATTAGGTTCAAATTTTCTTGATGAGTCATTCTTTCAATGATTTACAATGCAACTTGAGTCTTGACATAGATTTATGATTCTTTACTTAAAATCTGACAACTGAGATGAATCCATTTGGTTTTGACAGAATCTTCTTAGATAAGAAACAGGTTGGGAATAGACATCTCTAACCCAAGTAGCCAACCATCTATTAAATCTCTTCAAATAGGTTTAGTTTAGATCAATGTAATACGCATCTCCATCCGAGTATTTTACCATGTCACTTTCCTAATTTTCCTGCTTGTGTATAAATATAAGTTTCATGCCCTTTTACTAAGCAGGTCCTATACCATTTTGGAATTAATTCTAACAGAAGTTGATGTGTACGTGTGTAGATTTTGTTAAGTGTTGCATATACATTCTATATGTTGAATGGGTAAAATATTTCCTCGAGCCCAAATTGCATTTGGATGATTGTAATCATGATGTTTTAAGAGTTTGGTGAGTTATTTCTCAATTATACTTTTTGTGGTTGTCCATTGTCAGGTTTTATTGATGGAGCTCAAAAATGGTGAGTGAGTCAAATTCTTCGAAAGGTGGTGCCCTTTCATGCACTTATATCAATTTCTTACACATTTACTCATGTAATGCATAAGAATCGTGTTAATATTGCATGCCGGATGAAATGAAGGCCAAGTGTATTTTTTTCTATATTTCAGATTTGCCTTCTGAGGTACAATTTATTGCTGCATTTGTTTTTGTAGTTTTGGCTTGCCTCGTGATGTTATCTTACCTTCTTTGATATCTTTTTCAGATGTCAACTTTTGTTATCGCTATATCGTCCTCTTCTGGGATATTGTAAACTTTGGTTATTTGATGAAAATGTTATTCTGATCTTGAATCTTTCTTGGTTTAGCCCCACTCATTTTAGTGTATAATAAGCTCTCATCAAAACTGAAGAAATCTTAATTGAATTGTGAATCTGTCAAAGTTTCCCTTTGATTGTACCAGTAACTGGTGAGTTTGTTAGATATAGCATTGTACAAAACAACCATATTGCAAAAATTACAAAACGTAGTGAATATCTCAAACTTGTGTCCACTTCAAATGTGGATTTTAAATGTTGTTTGATTTATCTTTTGACTCATATCCTCATAAAGTTGGTGTAATTTTGTAAAGACATAGTTGATAGTTGTCATTAAGGTTATTTAAGCTTCTGAAATTATAGTACGTGTGTAGTATCTTGGCGTAAAGCTTGTTATTCTTTAATAGATAGATTAGTGTTTTGTATTTAGTTGATCCTCTTAAAATTTAGCACACATAGAGTAAGTTACAGATGCAGGTCCTGGTGACTTATGGTTAGTTTTCTTTCATTAAGTCTGATATACTCCGTTTCTGTGTTCAATTAATTTTTATCAAGCGGTAAAAGATTTGTGGACTTCTATATTTGTTACTTTCGTACTTGATGATGCATTGTTGTCTTAATTTCGTTATCTTTCTTTTACTTGCTAGATTATGACAAACATCTAGTTTAATTTATACTCATTACTAACTTTGTCAGTAGTAGGTTGCATTGGCTGAGGATGGAAGCTAATAGAGCTTGGAGCATGTTAAAGAAATAATATTCTCAAGTCCTAATAATGGTGTCTTTGTGGATTGTTTTAATTTCAATATACTCTAGTTAGAAGTTAATTTAAAGTAATTATATTACTTTGTTCCTGGTTTTATTTCTTGTTTCATTGTAACAAATGATTAACAGAAATATTCGATGACTTGATTAGAATAAAAACAATCATATTTTTGTGAATCTTATGTTTGATGTTATGGAAAAAGTTTATGGTGTTGCTTCATTCCATTTAGTTCAAACATGGAAAAGCTTCATATGCATAAAATGATTTATATTGGTCGTATATTTGAGATTTTGGGACATAAATTAGTGTTTATTTCTATGTCTATTACGAGTTGGGACACTCATTTGTGTCTCATAAGGTGTAATTATCAAAATTTGAGTTTTTAACAACACTTAATTGTGTTTCAAGGATTATGATATTTAACATTCATAGGAACATGACTATGAAATGTTTCAAGAACTCACTTAGTTCTCAAAAGTTAAAAATGTTGCAAAAGGGTGGATATAGGAACATATTTCTGTGTCCCTATAGGCTTTTTTTGTTGTAGTGATCTAGCACATGCTTTCAACATAATCTAACTTCCAAGAAATGGGATAATTGGTTATAAGTAGTTCAAGGTACAATTGTATTTATTTAAAATATTTGCCTCTGTTTCAAGTGAATAATTAATTACTTCCAGGTAGTTGCTTTAAGAGTTTGAGCATGAATATATTTCTGATGAGTCTCAATTAACGATCGGTATAATTGCCCAGCAATTAAAATCAATGCTTAATATAATATAAGGGTCTAATTTAGGATATATCAAGACTCTAATGATTTTCTTTAACTAATTTTGAATTGGCTTTTATAACCTGAACTTATTATCTCAGAGGTATTAATTACTTAGTACTAAGTTAATTGATAATATTCAAGGATTATGATATTTCGAAACTTAAAGACTTTTGTAATTTAAGTTAATTACCTGAATTTTCTATCGCATCCCACATCATAATATCTTATTTCGTATGAGCCATGTTGTTATACTCCATGTCATGCATGTACTTGGCCATATTTTATTTAAGGAAATTCGTTTACACTCCAAGGCAGTAAATCTGCAAAACCTGAAGCTTTGTATTACTTCAGAAGCAGCAAGTTATTCAAAATGATGGCTAATGCTTCCACATGTTAAGGTTATTCATGGTATCTGAAACATTAATCATTCAAGAAATAACATTAAAGTATATAAGTTTCGCTTTACCGAAAGTGAATGCAGAGTTCCATCGCTAATCCCATTGTTCTTTGTCCCTTGAGTATTTTACATTTTGAGCTATTGGTTTGAGGTAGGCTACCGAATGGATTTGTCAAATGAATAAAGTTGGATGAGATCCTTTTGTTCATAAGCTGAATAAGCATTGTTGTATGCCTTCGATCTGCCGCGTGTGTGAGTGGTGAGTTAACAAAATGGAGATAAGTGGCTAAAATTACAAAACTAAGGCCCTGTACTTTGCTTGTAATTGATGATCCGATTGATAAGAAATTGTTACCTTTTACTTCAAGTTTGTAAATACAAATGCTGAAATAAATGTAAATAGATTGTCTTATTTAATATGTGAATTTGTATGTATATACATATATATATATATATATATATATATATATATATATCTTAATTTAAAGATGGGGTGTTATAGCACGGCTATGTAGCGTAGCTACCTGTGCAAGCAGTGCCACTTTTTGGCACTGTAATGCCACTTCTTGGACGACCTGCGCGATTAGTGGTGCGAGCGGCGCCACTCTCAGCGACGAATCATGTATCGCGGCTCTTATAGCGCCACTCTCTAGACGAGCTGCATGACCAGCTGTGTGACACGTCTTGTAGCAGATCTTCTTGATATGCTCTTTTTCCACTGTTCTTTCTCTTCACCGTCGTTGTTCAGGCTCCACAATCCCAAGAATCTCCACTTGGAGACTGAACCCAGAACCAAAGCCCTTCTTCCACTCCAATACCGAAACAGCTATCATAGTCATATTCTATCCATCAAACTCTGGAATCCCCAATCCTCGAACTTCTTCAAGAATCAACGTTCGTTGAAGCCATGCATAACTTCAATTCCACTAAGGCAACAATCATATTCAGCAAAAACTTCAAACTCCCGCTAGCTTGAGTCATCCCTCATGTGACAATGTTCTCATTGCCACAAACTTGCATCACTTTCACCACCACGATTGATGCTATCATGCTGGACTTTCACACCACCAAGATTTGATAACATTGGTCAAGTACAGAGTTCTCTCCTTGAACCCTTGAGCACAAACCACGCCTCTTGTGGTTTTCTCCCAAACACCCAAGTCAAAACATAAATGACAAACCTCATCATCCAACTGCGTTAAATAAATAAGATTTCTTTTCAAACCCAGAATATGTCTCAATCCATGCAACAACCATACAAACCCGTTCATCATTCACATTCTAACTTCTCCTTTTCCTACAATTTTCAAAGACTCATCAATAGCAAGACGAATCTCTCCAAAATCACCAGAGATATGATTATCCATTATATCACGATCAAGACAAGAATGATACGATGTGGTAGAATCCAATACCCAAGACTCCAATGGACTACATACACTCAAGATTAGTACATCGCCAATATTCTCCAAAGCCACATTTCCTGAGTTGACACCATCCCCTTTCTTCTTCAGTGCTTTACAATGCTTCCTTTAATGACCAAACTTTCAACAATTCCAATACTTTATGGAGTTCCTGGCCTTCCTTGATTTTAATATGCCTTAATCTCCCATACTCAAAATTGATCCAGAAGTGCTACTCGGGATACGTGATTCTATCCGCCAAGTCTCTTTGCTGATTATCAATTCCCTGACTTCATCAAATTTCACCTTCACCTTTCCCGCATATGCCCTAACATCAGCTATTGTACAACTCCAAATATCAGGTAAAGAAGACAACAAATTAGGGCTCTTACCTCACCATCAAAATCAATATCCATCAAGCTTAATTGAGATGCGATCACATTGAACTCATTATGAGAACCAAAAACTACCAAATTTTCCAACATCTTCAAATGAAACATGTGTCGCATCAGATGAACCTTGTTCACTGCAGATGGCTTCTCGAACATGCTAGCCAACACCTTCAGCACCTTCTTCGTGGTTGTCTATTTTGCAACTTGAAATGCCACATTTTGCGATAAAGTCAAATGAACAACGCTCAATGCCTTCCTATCTAAATAACCTATTCTCTATCTTTCATATATATATATATATATATATATATATATGTCTTATCTTCCAAAGGACTCGACAAATTTTGATCGTAGAGGTAATCTTCTATTTGCATTCTCCAAAACCCATAAACCGACCCATCAAACTTCTAGATCAAAAATTTATCATTGTTCATCGTGGAAACTCCCACTCTACATAAGGCTCTTAATACCACTTTTTGCACATTGGAAAACATACGAACAACAAATAACATCAACAAACCCACGAATAGATAAATTCACAGCACATGAAGAGCGATAAAAAAATAAAAGAACAGAAGACACAATTTGTTTACTCAGTTCATCTACGACTACCGCTCGGAGCCATCCAAGCCAAGACTTTCACTATGGTGATGATCGATCACAGAATAAGATACAATAATTGTCTATCACGGATCAAGAACAGTTAGTCACAATGTTCTCTCAAGTCTCAAAAGTGTATTCTCTCTTATTTTTAATCTCTCACACTCTTTCTTTTTGGAGGCTATTCAAACTTACACTATTAGTTGCACAAAACTACATATAAATAATATCAGCTGCAAATTAAGGCATCACGACAAAGTTGGGCCAAAACAGAGATGCGCGATATGTCATATATCGCGGCTATGTATTACAGCTGCCTGCGCGAGCATCACAGATTTTTGGCACTGTAGCACCACTTCCTGGACGACCTGCGTGACCAGTGGTGCGAGGAGCACCACTCTCTGAGCTGCTCAACCAGTCATGTATCGCAGCTCCTGTAGCGCCACTCTTTGGATGGCTACGCGACCAGCTTGCTCGACACGTCATTTAGCACAACTCCTTGGTTGCACATCTAGGTATGCTCTTTGTTTCCATTCTTCTTGCTCTTTGTCGTCGTTGTTCAGGATCCACAATCCCAACATGAATGGGGAACCTAAAATTAGTCCACTTCTTCTGACGACAAAAATATTGTTGATATATTGAACAGTTTTTCCTTTGGAGAGATGCCAATGTGGCTTTCAAAGAATCTCTCCCTCTGTTGAATTTGGTGCGCCTTTTGTACGAGAATAATAAGCCACTAACTAGATACATATGATTGATCAGGCCAATCAAAAAAATTCAAAATGAGTTGACGGGAGATTTTCTCTACAAGCCATTCTAGCATGCAATTGATAGTGAAACTGTGGATCGGGTTGATATGTTGTTGATGTTAACTTAACACTGAAGTTCTAACAGCAGTTTGTGTTCGCTGTTAGTTCGACGATGTTACTTTAACAGCAGACCAGAGTAACAGTTTGCAGCGGAATAAACAAACACGAATTTAAGAAGTGAATATAGGATTATATTAACTTCCGAGCCGTAGGCAAAATACCACAAGGGTTTAACAAAGGCGTTCTCACAACTCTCAAGCTCCTCACTCTCGAATTGTTCAAACTAAGCAAAGCACACAAGAGTTGCTTCGACTATCTCTAAAAGCTCCTCACTCTTAGATCTATTCTAACAACTTAAAAACTTTGCTAAAGCAAGACAACACTCAACAACTGTAAATTAATCTCTCGGATTGATTAGCTCTTGTCTCGTTGTTTGTCTTGATGTACTTCACACCTATATATAGGTTCTTGATCTTCGATTTCAAGGTGTGTTGTACACGGTTGGTAATTCTCTTTGTTTCCTTCTCGAACTCCTCTTCCTTGTTCTCGCAGTCCTTCTTGAATAAAAGTTCCTTCGCCAGTGATCTAGCTAAGGAAAGACTCCTTCTTCAATTCAGGACTTTCCCTTGGAAGCTTTCCTAGTCGCACTAGACTTCTTCTTTCCTTTTATAAGCCGTTTGCTTTAATTAAGGAAACTTCTCATCTTGGAAACTTTGAGCGTCCAACCTAATGCAAGTTTGTTTCGTGAATAATAATCAAAGACAACTACAACTGTGGAACTCAGTTAGTTATGTGAATAAGGCAAAACAATAATAATAATAATAACTAGATTGTAAACCAGTTTCTGGACGTGCAATGTTACTCTAATATTGAAAATCTCAATGTTATCCTAACATCCAGAAAACTTGCACTTTCAATCTCCCCCTTTTTGCCTTAATCACAAAACCTAAGAAACAGTTCTTATCAGATCAAATTATTCAGAAAAACTTCATTATATCATAACAATGAAAAACTAAGTACTCTCCCCCTGAATATCAGAAGGGACTAATCCAATGTTATTCTAACACTGATACTCTCGATGTTATAACATCCAGCTTTATCAATGTTGGTTTAACATCAGAAAGTTAACACCTGCAAAACAGAGTTAGTACCAGTAATCACAGTTCAATAATAGCATAAGCAAAAACACTAAGTACCCAAAATTAAAAAGTACTTAATTACAGTCCATACTAGCAGCAAGGAACAGACTCCTTGATCAGAATAAAAAGAAAACAATTGTTCAAAAGGCATTAGAAACAGAAACTAAAAAACTTGCAGGAAATTTTGAAATTTGATCTACTCTCCCCCTTTTTGTGAGGAAGGCAGATCCTTCAAGTGTTTCCTCAAGCTGTCCAGTTCCTGCAGTCTGACTTGCTTGTCAGCTATTTCCCTCTGGGTGTCCTTGTACTCCCTATCCAGCCAGACCAAGGTTTCCTCAACAAAAGCATCTGCAATCACTGAGCAGCTGTCACCACTGCTCACTGGGACTGAAGAAGCAGCAAACTTGTGTGTCTTCTTCTTCTTCTTCCTGCAGGGACCAGCTTCTCCTTGAGGGTTCCAAGGCAAATCCTGGATCCTCACATTAGTGAAGTAGCTCCTAGTGATTGACATTACAGCCTTGTTGCTGATCCATCCTTCAGTCTTCTTGGTTTTGAAGCCTTGCTTCACCAATAGGCATGAGATCAGAGAGGGATAGGGAAGGATTCCTTTGGGCTTTGTAGTGACTTCCTTCATGTGTCTCAGCACTTTTTCACCAATGTTTACACTCAGTCCATTCTTCAGCTTGTACACCAACTTTGCTGACTCTTTTGTCATCACAGTAGTGTTGGAAGAAGGAAGCCAATTGTAAGTGCTGATCTTGTGAAGGATGGCACTAAGAGAAGTCAGCCTGGTTGTGGGAAAGCTCTCTCTCCATTGCCTAGTGAGACCACCTGTAAGATCAGTGATGATCTCCTCCATAGTAGGATCCTCAGACTCTTCAGGATCAGGAAGCCCCCAAGCCTCATTGATCATGGCAGGAGTGATGTCATAGATCTTCTTCCTAACCCAAGCCTTCCCATACTTAGGAGAATCCAGGTTGATCACCCACTCAGAGAGATTCATGTAGAACTCTCTCACTACATCAGGAACATATGCAGACAGATTCTGCACAGAGCCCAAGAGTCCTCTAGCCTCAAGCAACTCAAACACCCTGTTTTCTTTGAAAATACCCTCCTCAATAGCCCTTTCCTTGTGGATTACCCTGGCTTGGTATGCCTCCCATTGCTCCTCAGCATCAGGAGACACATAGAAGTCAGAGTAAGCTTCATGTGGATACTCTTTCATCATCAGATCAGTAAACTGATCATCATCTGATGTTAGAGTAACATCAGCTTCCTCTGGCTCATCAGCCACAAGCTCTTCTTCCTCAACTTCCTCTTCCTCTTCCTCCTCAACCTCTTCTTCTTCTTTTTCTTCTTCTGACTCATCCTCAGAAGACTCAGCCATCACCTTCTTACCCTTCTTCTTCCTGGCAGCATTTGCAAGAGCAGCCAAGGAAAGGTTTTCATCCTCATCCTCTTCTTCTCCTTCAACCTCAGCTGGTTGATCACTCACAACAGCTTGGTTACCTTCAGTAGTAACCCCATTATTTACACCAAGATTGCCATCAGCAGCAATCTCCTCAGACAAATCCTCATCATGCTCACCAGTAGCATGTCCACTCTCCTCATCAGCAGCAAGCTCATCATCATTAGCCTCATTAGGCTCAATAGAACTAGCCACAGTTGGCTCCACCACTTCCTCAACCACATTAGCCTCAGCTGGCTCAATCACAGCACTACCCAACCCAATCACAGGGGCCTCATTCTCCCCCTCAATACCAACATCAACATCAGCAGGTATACTCGGAGTAGGGTTAGCCATTGTTACCTCGATTTCAGGATTGGTGGGAGCAGGGGCTTGCTCGACAGCATCTGATGTTGAACCAACATCTTTCTTTGAAATCTTTTTGCCCTTGCGCCGTTGAGTGGTAGCTTTCCTCTTTGGAGAGGCGGCGACTGTGGTTTCAGCGGCGGTGCGTCTGGTACTGCGTCGTGGCGCTCGCTCGATTTGCGCAGCTGCTTCTGCAAGAGCATCAATATTGGACTTGCGTGCCATTGTTAGAGTAACTTTGAGATAAAAGATTGAAGATTTTGAAAATTTAATTTGCTTTGCACAATTGTTAGCGTTAGAATGAAGAAGAAATTAGGGCAAATTATATATATGATTCAGATGAAGAGCATGGAATAGTGGTGTTGTAACATGTTACCATAATAATCTGACCACTATCACACGTCCCCTACATGTTGTTCTTACCACGTGTCAGTGTTAGGTTAACACGTAACCAGAGCAGTCTTCGTTCCTAAAAACTTATAAGTTACAATGTTACAATGTTGGACTAACATTGGCAAGTTAACATCAGGGAGGGAAGATGGAGATGCAGGGCTTCATCCAAAGTAGCATCATCTTGTGAGAGCGTGAGATATTCCTGTACTAATCTGAAGCTTCAACCACGTACACAGGTACAATGACAAAGCTTAAGATCATCAGTATAAGCAAGTGACAAATCAAACAGGGAAAAACACAGAGGATATACTTATCCAGGGAAAGGATTTTCCCACAACAAGAAGATCACAAAACATAGTGCTTTTACCTGTAGCTGGTCACCCAAGAAGTATGCCTCAACACAAGATACTTAACTACTCCCCCTAAGCCCAAACCGACAAAAGGAAATATGCAAAACTAGAATGAATGCAACCATGTTAGATTAACATTTGAGAGATGGTAACCACATACAAACCGCCTTGGTAACTGGGATCAGGACATATCAATTTATCTTTAACTTTCACTATTTTTAGAAACTCTTTTGAATAAAAAACTGATGAATGTTAAAGGACAGTCTCATCACTGAATGTGGGCAGCACAGGACTCCACACACCCCAGCAACTTAACCATCAGCTACAGATCAGGCAAGTACAAAGAAATTGAATGAAGACAACACTTTTATCAAATATTTCTCCACCCCAACTCCTCATGCATACTTGTTTACTAACCTGTTTATCAAGGAAATACTAAGTAATCAATGCTACTGAATGCACACAGTCTAAACTTTATACACCCCAGTAGGAAAGATCACTATCATGTAAAAACCTTGGCCATAGACAAAAATATGAAAATAAGCACAACTGAATGACAATGAGGCCTTCAACATCATGTACCCCAGCTTCTCTTCATACCTTGTCAAACCTAACATGGATAAGTCACAACTGAATAGCATCAGAGTAGTGAGCTCTGTGTATCCCAGCTTCTCCCATGATGTTAGGTTAACATTCACAGACTAACATCAGAGTTATTTCTTTCCAAACCTCTTGATATGTACCTGTTCACCAATCACCTTAGCTATTCATACAGGTCAACCACACAACCAACAGTTTCTCTAACAAAGATGTAATATGCAAGAAAGAAGAATGCAAAAAAGCAACATAAAAGAATTACAGCTACACCACAACCAATAACCAATGTTAGACAGTGGTGTTATGTCAACACTGGTGAACTAACATCTCTAAACAATGCACATGCCAAGAGAGTTCCTCAGACTGAAGAACCTCTCAATATCTAATGGTTTAGTGAACATATCAGCAAGCTGATTGTTAGTTTCTATATGTTCAATGTCAATAAG
Organism: Linaria vulgaris; assembly: GCA_948329865.1. NCBI lineage: Eukaryota > Viridiplantae > Streptophyta > Magnoliopsida > Lamiales > Plantaginaceae > Linaria > Linaria vulgaris. The sequence goes on from OX415252.1 coordinate 29,527,890, forward strand.
CTTGTCTTCTACCATGTTTCTCAGAAAGTGATGCCTAATGTCTATATGTTTTGTCCTAGAATGTTGAACAGGATTCTTAGAGATGCTTATAGCACTAAGGTTATCACAAAACATAAGTAAGGTATCACTGTCCAACCCATAGTCCAGTAGCATATGTTTGAGCCATACCAACTGGGTGACACAACTACCTGCTGCAATGTATTCAGCCTCAGCAGTGGATAGTGACACACAGTTTTGCTTTCTACTGTACCATGAGACCAAGTTGTTCCCCAGATAAAAACATCCTCCACTTGTAGACTTCCTGTCATCAGTATCACCTGCCTAATCTGAGTCACTGAAACCTACAAGATTTGTGTTAGTATCATAAGAGTACCATATGCCAAGGGCCAAAGTGCCAGATATGTATCTAAGTGTTCTCTTCACAGCAATCAGATGTGACTGCTTTGGACATGCCTGGTACCTTGCACATACACACACAGAGAACATAATATCAGGTCTTGAAGCAGACAAGTATAACAAGCTTCCTATCATTGAACGGTACAATGTTGGATCAACATTGACACCAGTATCATCCCTGGCCATCTTCACTGCAGATGCCATGGGAGTCTTACAAGGCTTTGAATCTGCTAATTCAAACCTTTTTACCAAATTCTTTGCATACTTTTCCTGACAAAGGAATATGCCAGTACCTGTTTGTTTCACTTGAAGACCAAGGAAGAAATTCAATTCTCCCATCATACTCATTTCAAACTGCCCTGTCATTGATTCAACAAACTTTTCTAACATAGAATTGTTAGTTGAGCCAAACACAATATCATCAACATAGATTTGAGCAATACAGATATGAGAATCTTTCTTTAAAACAAACAGAGTTCTATCTCCTCCACCTCTAACAAAACCAAGACTTAATAGAAATTCTGTAAGCCTTTCATACCATGCTCTAGGTGCTTGTTTAAGACCATAAAGGGCTTTTTCAAGCTTGTACACATGGTTTGGATACTTAGGATCTGTGAATCCCTTAGGCTGTTCAACATATACTTCCTTATCAATCAGCCCATTAAGAAAAGCACCCTTAACATCCATTTCGTATAGTTTTATCTTAAGACAGCATGCAATGGCTAAGAGTAATCTAATAGATTCTATCCTAGCAACTGGAGCAAAAGTCTCATCAAAATCTACACCTTCAACCTGAGTGTATCCCTGAGCAACCAGTCTAGCTTTGTTCCTAACTATGACTCCTTCCTCATTACTTTTGTTTTTAAAGATCCATTTAGTTCCTATTACATTTACACTAGGTGGTCTAGGTACCAACTTCCAAACACAGTTCTTAGTAAACTGTAATAGTTCATCCTGCATGGCATTAATCCAAAAGTTATCAAGAAGGGCTTCAGTCACATTCTTAGGTTCAATAGAGGAAACAAAACATGAGGCATTGTCAACAGTACAAGTGAAATTCATGCAGACACGCATCTTGACCATATCACTATAGTCAATTCTTTCTTTGTTGCGTGTCCTTACCCGTTCAGTGATCTCACCTATTACCTGTGATGCTGGATGGTCTTTCTGAATCCTAGTTGGAGGGTCCCTTCTAGATCCAGTGATAGCTTCAACTTCAGAGTCAGAATCTTCTGCTGTTAGTCTAACATCAGATCTAGCTGGTGTTAGTCTAACATTGGGTTCTGTCTCCTGTTCTGCATTTCCAGCTTCATGGTCCAATGTTGGAGTACCATTGGAAAGAGTAACATCATCAGTCTCCACTGTTGGTTCAACATTGGAGACATTAATATTACCAGTACCTGGGCAAGATAGCTTAGGTAAGCCTCTTACAGCATCAACTTTTTGCAATTTCTCAAGGTTCCTGTAGTGAACATGTCCAAGTTTCCTATGCCATATAGATGCTTCATCTATTTTAGCATGGAAACACTCTGCTTCCTCTTGAGCTAGGTAGCAGTTGTCCTTGGACCGAGTACCTGTCATAACAAGTACATTATCACTATCATAAACATCACAAGATGAACTGTCAAATGTAACCAGCAAGTCATCATCACATAGTTGACTGATGCTGATTAAATTTGCCTGTAGCCCATCAACCAACAACACATCCTTCAGGGGTGGAAATCCATCAACATTCAGTGTCCCCTTTCCAATGATTTTCCCTTTTGTACCACCACCATAGGTCACAGTGCCAGTACTCAAGGAAACCATATTCACGAGATTGTCAATGTTGCCTGTCATGTGCCTTGAGCATCCACTGTCGAAGTACCACTTACCTGAAAGGTTAGAATACACAGCAGAGAAAACAACATTGCAAACAACTTTAATCTTAGGGGTCTTAACTTTTTCTACCCAAGTTCTACCTTTCTGTCCTGAACCTAATGTTGGTCTAACATCAGAAACTGCTGTTGTTCTAACATTGGGTTCAGTAACTGTTTTCTTACCACATTCTCTTATAAATTTTCTACAGAATGGTTTTATGTGGCCTGGTTGGTAACAGTATTGACAGATAAAAGTAGGTTTACTTCTCACAGTGTTGATGGTACCTAAACTCTTAGAATCAGATTCTTTAACAAAGCTAGAAGATAGATAGGCAGAATTTACAATAGAAGAGGAAGGTTTCTCAACAAATCCCAGACCACATGAACCTGAATTTCCCATGCTTAGTACCTCATCAAGTTTGGAAGTACCTGCATTCCATTTAGCTATGATCTGTGTATCTTTCTTGAGTTTATCATGTACCTCTTTCAACTCAGCTTCAGCTTTGTCAAGATCTCTTTCATAGAGTTTCAACATGTTTTTCAGACACTCGATGTCATGAGTCAGTGCTTTGTTCTTCTTTATGAGTTTCACATTCTCTCTCTCAAGCCTGAGGAATGTTGTGTGCAGATCATCAAGAATCTCCTCCTGGGATAATTCTTCTTCTTGGGAGTACTCTTCTTCTAGATCAACTGTACCATGAAAACAGTCAAAGTTAGTATCATCACAATCAGAGAGTTCATCAGAGATAACCTGGGAATCATTGCTGTTCCAGTCTCCAAAAAAGATTTCCTGCTTTGCTGTTGGTTCACCAATGTTAGAGTAACATTGTGATCCTAGGCAATTTCTGGAGTCTTCATTGGTCCAGGTGATCCTTGTGCATAGCGCAGCAGTTTTGATTTCCTCTGAGTGTTCTTCGGTACTTGTTCCAGATTCAAAATCATCTTCATTGAAGTCATCTACACAAACCCAATGAGAATTCCCTCTTTTTCTGAGGGTGTTAGCACATTCATGTTTATAGTGACCATACCCCTTACATTCATAGCACTGAACATCCTTTAATTTTTCTACATCTTGAGGTGTGCTCTTAGATGCCATGTACTTAACAAATTTAGGGGGCAATTTCTTGTAACCGGGGCCATCATTACCAGTTAGTTTTTCTTTCTGTTTACCTTTGAAACCTAATTTACTAAACTTTTTGGTAATATTGCCATAGTTAGAAGAGATCAACTCATATTCATCCTCATCACTACCTGCAGAATCTGAACTAGTTCCAAGAAGGGCTAAAGCTAATTGCTTGCTAGACTTTCCTAGGAATTCTAATTCAAATTCTTTCATAGTGTTCATCAAGGTCTGGAAACTCATGTTGGCAAGATCTTTAGACTCATTCATAGCAATTCTTTTGACTGTAAACTTAGAAGATAGTGTTCTAAAGGCTTTATACACCATGGTCTGATTAGGAATCACAAAACCTAAGTTCTGACATTGATTAGATATATCAAGAAGTTTCTCAAAATAACTATCAATAGTTTCCTCTTCTCCCATCTCAATCTTCTCAAAGTCTCTCAAAAGTTTCCTCTACTTAGAATCCCTCACAGCCACATCACCCTCACAATGTAACTCAAGTGTTTCCCATGCAGCTTTAGCAGTATCACAAGTTTGAACAAGTTTAAACATATGATTACCTATCCAGCTAAAAATAGCATTGAGAGCCTTCTCATTGTAGTTGTAGAGAGCAATTTCAGCGGCTGTCCATTGTCCCCTTGGCTTTGGCACCAGGTCAGCATCTCCATCTCTTGGCAGATAAGGGATGGTATAGCCTTCTAGTACAGCTTCCCAAGCTTTGAGGTCGATGGATTTGATGTGGACTCTTAGTCTGATCTTCCAGTAGGCATAGTTGTTGGGACCTTCCAATACTGGCAACCTGCTGGTATTGGGGTTGGAGCTGTCCATCTTGTCGTATCAACGCCAAACACCGGTGAAGTTGGTGCTTGGCTCTGATACCAATTGAAATTGTGGATCGGGTTGATACGTTGTTGATGTTAACTTAACACTGAAGTTCTAACAGCAGTTTGTGTTCGCTGTTAGTTCGACGATGTTACTTTAACAGCAGACCAGAGTAACAGTTTGCAGCGGAATAAACAAACACGAATTTAAGAAGTGAATATAGGATTATATTAACTTCCGAGCCGTAGGCAAAATACCACAAGGGTTTAATAAAGGCGTTCTCACAACTCTCAAGCTCCTCACTCTCGAATTGTTCAAACTAAGCAAAGCACACAAGAGTTGCTTCGACTATCTCTAAAAGCTCCTCACTCTTAGATCTATTCTGACAACTTAAAAACTTTGCTAAAGCAAGACAACACTCAACAACTGTAAATTAATCTCTCGGATTGATTAGCTCTTGTCTCGTTGTTTGTCTTGATGTACTTCACACCTATATATAGGTTCTTGATCTTCGACTTCAAGGTGTGTTGTACACGGTTGGTAATTCTCTTTGTTTCCTTCTCGAACTCCTCTTCCTTGTTCTCGCAGTCCTTCTTGAATAAAAGTTCCTTCACCAGTGATCTAGCTAAGGAAAGACTCCTTCTTCAATTCAGGACTTTCCCTTGGAAGCTTTCCTAGTCGCACTAGACTTCTTCTTTCCTTTTATAAGCCGTTTGCTTTAATTAAGGAAACTTCTCATCTTGGAAACTTTGAGCGTCCAACCTAATGCAAGTTTGTTTCCTGAATAATAATCAAAGACAACTACAACTGTGGAACTCAGTTAGTTAAGTGAATAAGGCAAAACAATAATAATAATAATAACTAGATTGTAAACCAGTTTCTGGACGTGCAATGTTACTCTAACATTGAAAATCTCAATGTTATCCTAACATCCAGAAAACTTGCACTTTCAGATAGTATTTTGAATAGGAAACTCCACACTTGACTTCATTTGGCAGACTATTTTTCCAATCGGTCTTTCTATTGTTCAAATAATTTTCTTTCTAATCCGATAGTTGCAAGTGATGTGAGTTGTATGATTGCAAATCAACCTATTAATATTAGGGATAAGACTAGCTAGAGATTTTTTTCTTATCTATTCTAGTCAAGATATATTATTGTTAGGATCTTTCGTTACTACTTACTCTTCCTCTCTTATATATAGAGAGTTGTACCTTTGTTGTAAAATCTTAAGAGTGAAAATATATTGAAGATCATATTTTTACATGTTAGTCAGCATATCACACGCTACACTAACCTTAAAATTAGCCGCCCCACCATGTCTGAAGTTCAATCTCCCAGCCTCCGCCTCACCATCAAGTTTTGTCACTCTATCACCACCTAATCCTAAACCGCCAACTTCACTCATCATTATCACGATGAGCCAATTTTTTTCTCTCAAACTCACGCTCACGAATTATCTCTCGTAGCATTTGAAGATTGTAGCCTAACTCAATGGAATGAATCTCATAGGCTATCTCCAGGGCATGTTTCCATGCTCAGCCGTTCGATGTCGTTTCCCATACCTTGTGGTTCCAACATGATCAAATCCTCCTCAGTGCTCTAGTTAGATCCATCTCAAATGAGTTTCTCCCCGTAATTCATTCCTTCACCACATCATTTGAAGCATAAGTACACATCATGCACACGTTCACTCGACCGAATCGAACCAGCATCATGGTCCTCAAAGATGCATTGAATTCAGCAACGCTTGGCTTTCATTCCGTTATGGAGTACCTCATGGTGGTCAAAGTCAAGGTCGAAGAAATAACCATGATAGATCGGCCTCTTCATGCCGATGATATCACTTTGTATGTCCTTAATGGCTTGGGAGCTGCATATTGGGACATTGCTACCACGATCTATTTCTGTGATCATCCCATGACCTTTTCCGAGCTTCATGATGCCCTTCTGAATCATGAAGCCTATCTTCGTTGGCTTGATTCAAACTCGCACTCCATTGTGTTCACTGCCAACTCTGCCGTGCATGCGTCTGACAACAACAACAACCGCAATCACAACGGCCGCAACAATCGTGGACACAGTCGCCACCACGAGGGTCGTGGTTATTGCGGTCGCGGTTCTTCTGGTCTTCCTCGAGACAATGTGACGTGTCAACTCTGTCATTGTCCTGGTTAAGCAGTCCCTCAGTGTTATCGGTTCCTCAACTACTATGTTCCGACTACGAACGTGGCTCGTACTCCACCTCCATCGGACCAATGCGCTCCTCCTAACAACTGGTTTATGGAAACGGGTGCCTCTCACACTATGGTGCCTGATCTAAACCAACTCTAGTACCACTCTGATTATGACGGCACTGATGAGGTTCAGTTGACCGATGGAGATGGTTTGACTATAACCCACACTAGTGCTTCATCTCTTAAATTTTACAGCAGTGATTTACATCTATCTAATGTTCTATGTGTACCCTCTGCCAAACATAATCTTTTATCTGTCACTAAACTTATTAAAGACAATAATGTCTCCATGGAACTCTTTTCTGATCACATTGTGATTAAGGATCAGCCTACGGGGACCCATCGGCGACCGCCACGTGCAGTAATAAAGTCTATCACATCCTTTCCCCATTCTATTATGCAGTCCGATGTCAATTTTGCGTCGTTAGGAGTTTGAATTAGTCCTGCTACATGGCACTCTGTCTTGGGCCACCCATTGCCACAAACTAGTTTGTTTTTGCTTTCTAGTTTTAAATTACCCATTCGAACTATTGCCTCTGCGAAGGCGTTCTTTGTGATTCTTGCAATGTAAGCAAGTATCACCATTTACCATTGGCCACTACAACCTCTGAGGTTCTTTGGATTCAAAATCTGCTAGGTGAACTTCGTGTCCAACTACCGGTTAATCCACTCACCTTTTGTGACAACATTGGTGCTACTTATTTATCTCTTCATCCCATCTTGCACTCCCGCATGAAGCACATACCCATTAATATCCTCTTTGTTCGCGATGTCGTCAACAAGGGACTTGTCTTCGTCTCTCACATTAGTACTCGTGATCAATTTGCGGACATCCTCACCAAGGCCTTGCCTTTGGGCTCGATTCTTGCTTTTGTGTTGTAAAATTTCCTTAGCCAATGGAACGACAATTTTGAGAAGGCGCATTAGGGATAAGGCTAGCTAGAGATTCTTTCCTTATCTATTCTATTCAAGATATATTATTGTTAGGATATTTCCTTACTACTTACTCTTTCTCTCTTGTATATAAAGAGTTGTACCTTTGTTGTAAAATCTTAAGAGTGAGAATATATTGAAGATTATATTTCTACAATTAAGAGGTTGACCCATTTTCAAATTGCAGAGTACATTTGGTTAAGACGCACTTGTAGTAAATCTTCTTTGGACAATCCAACAAATTCATCTCCAGGTATCGTAGTAACTAAATTTTTTACTACTATGATTATTTTGCTTTCAGTTTTAACATGTAATGTTTTAATTTTCGTTGGTAGTTGACATATGAAGGGAAATTTCCACAATTGAAAAAAAAAATTGTTATTCGCATTATCAGTCGAATTTGTGACTTTGCCTACAAGTTTGGCCCTAAGAGAGATCTAGGGAAGATGCTGTTGGGATATGGGTGGAGTTTATTTGAACCACATGTGCTAAAATATTTGACCTTTTTGCAAAACAATATGCAACTACAATTTTTTCTTTTATCATAATTTGTAAGTAGCAAGATCTACATTGACTCATTAAATGAAAAATTGTGGATGAGGAAAGAAATATTATGCGATGCTGAGTACCTTTACAACTTCTCAGCAGTGATCATGATTTTGCTTTTGATAATTTTCATTTATTTATTTATTATGTCATACTTAGTAGTTGTTAGTTTTGTGCATGCTTGCATAATGTTTTCCACACTGTTTTTGGTATATATATACATGCACATGTGCATTATTTGTGCAATGTTTGTGCTTCGTGTATGATGTGTATATTTTCAAGGGTGCATGGTGCAACGTTCGCGATTTTAGTATTTCGTGTATTTTCTCATTTGTTCATTATGTATTGTGTGGGAGTTTGGTTTATTTTATTGATAAGAATTAAGAAATTTTCTCTTCACCACAGTAAATTTTTATTAGTCCATTATGTTCGTATTTGGTTCCTGTAATTTTACAATTTTCGATTTAGGTTATAATTTTGCGTATACTAATCATGTTTCAGTATGTATTCATGGTGTTAGTTTCATAAATTAAGGAAAATAAGTTTACATTATGGAACACCACAAGACCAAAACCTTGTAAGCTTGGTATTGATGCTGATATAAAAAAGAAGAGTGACTATTGCAATTATTGTGAAAATTTCGTAAGCGGTTTCTATTATTCTAAAATAACATTTAGCAAGAGTAAAAAGGGATGGGTTCAATTGAAAAACAAATAATTGAAAAGAAAATTAAAACGTACAAGATTGATGAGAACCAAGATCACCCCAAGTTAATAGATTTTGTAGGGCCAACATTTTGTTGAAAGAGAGTGTCTGCAAGTATGTAGTGGGCATAAAAGAATAGCAGGAATAAAATTGGTCAATCATAATGTAGATGATTGTTGGACAAGTGACATAAGAAATTGTAGTGAATCGGGTCAAATCGTAACGCAAAATTTACCAAATTCAAATCACAATTGAATCGCACAAATCGAAAAGAGTTAACGAACAAATTTGAATAACAATGCAACAAGAAAGTAAACAATCACGAACAACACACGCAATTTACTTGGTTCGGCGTTCTAGCATCAATGTGATGAAGAACCCTAATCCAAGGGAGAAATCGAGGTCCAATTTTATTGAGGAGATATGGAGTACAATGGGTAACAAAAAACCGTTATGAAATTGGCTGCGTAACATAGTGTATATAGGCAGTCTGTTAAAACCGCTCATAAGGCCCACGACCCATTAGCTTAACTCCCTGACCTAATCTGACTCTCGCCGCCCAGTTGTAACAATTGCCTAGTTGCAACAGCTATACAAGCTTTTACTGCGACACAGGCTTCCACAGTTGCGACTACGTCCAAGCTGGTAGAATTATAGAAATACCACTGAGCTTAAGTCACTAACTCCCACAATTCTCCACCTTATTTCTGTAACTCTACCTCAACCACAAAATCAGCAACTCAACTCCTCCAACTAGTCTCGAATTAAGAACTCTTGAGTTGTAACAAAACCAGACAAGGATCAACCTTTCTGGGCAAAACCATATTGATCAAATCTGCCGGATTTTCCACTATTGCAACTACCAGTGCAATAATCTCTGCTTTAGTAGTTGATGTTGCAACTACTCTCTGTACCCTAACTTTCCAGCTAATATCAGTTCTAAATGTTGTACAGACAAACCCAGTAACTGATTCCCTGTTGCCCAAACATCCAAATTTGAGTTCTTGAGACAATGGAGTTGCAACTCTCAGTTCTCGAGACATTCCAAGTTTATTCAGTATCTTCTCAAGATACTCCACCTGAGACAAGCACATCAGTCCTTCAACTCTGTATCTTCTTATCTCCATACCCAGAATCCTCTCAGTTGCTCCTACATCCTTCATTACAAACTCCACCTTGAGTTTGGACTTCACAGTTGCAACTTCGATCTTGGTATAACTGATGATCAGAATATCATCAACTTCTAGAAACAAAGGTGTCAACTGCTCTTCCTCCTTGAACTTAAAGTAGACATAACTGACATACTTACTCCTCACAAAGCCAACCATCATCATGAACTCATCAAATCTCAACTTCGACAGCCTAGGAGATTTCTTCATGCCATCCAGAGATTTATTCATATGATTGTTCTTGCCTTTGATTTCAACTAAGTTCTCATACAAGGAAACAGTTGTAACATCCATTTGTTCTAACTCCATCCATCTACATCCAACCAACCATGAGCCCTTTGGTCTTTCACTAAGATACCAAGTATTGTTATCCTTCAAAGACTTCGCTTCTTCAGACATAGCATCCAGCCAATCATGTCTATCCTTGCTATTCACTACAACCTTGTAGTCCTTTAGATCGTCACCCAATACACTCATCACTGTCACTAGTGAATATGCAAACAAGTCTTTATAACCATACTTCACTGGTCCCTTACCCTGACTTCCAACTCTTTCTCTAGTCAGCATGTAGTTGAATTCAGCCTGATCCACAGGCTCAGTTGCAACTGGTTCTTCTTCAAGTAACCAATTGCCAGGATGATCTGGTTCCCTAATAGCCATAGGCTTCACCTCAAGCTGGTAGCCACTATCTTTCTCATTTCCCGAGTTAAGACAATTCTTAATCTCAACAGCTTGCCCAAGTAAATCACCATTGCATTTAACATCCATAGTGTCCTCATTTACCCTGCAACACTCACGGAAGTCAGCTGAACAAAACTCCAGACCATTGTCTGTTCTCAGTCTTTTCAGTTGCAATCCAGTCTTCTCTATCATGGTCCTCCAGCTCTTGAATGTTCGAACTGTCTGGTCCTTGATCTTCAACACAAATAGCCACGTCTTCTTGGAATAACCATCCACCAGTGATAAGAAGTGCCTTGCAACAGAGTATGAAGCAGTTCTTGAGGGTCCCAACAGATCAGTATGAGCATAATCACAATGTTCGCAACAACCAATCTCCTTCAGCTTTTCAGCTCCCAATAGACAATGCTTCCCCAACTCTAACAAACCTCCTTCACTCACATGTGCTAATCTCATGTGTTCCAACTCAGACTTGGAAACAACCCTCTGGACAGCTGCTGTTGCAACTATACCCATGACTGAATTTCCTTCTAGTATGTAAAGGCCATTCTTCCAAGTTCCTCTCATCACCTCCAGTGATCCCTTGAGTACCTTTACCATACTATTCTCTCCCAAGAACTTGTAACCCGTCTTCTCCAATAAACCAAGAGATATCAGGTTTCTCTTTAGGTCAGGGACATATCTCACCTATCTCAACAGCATCTGAGATCCATTGTGAAAGGTGAACCTCACAGATCTTATACCTTGAACCTTACAAGGTCTGTTGTCTCCCAAGAACACATATCCACCATCAATCTCACTATATTCTTCAAATATAGACTGATGTGGAGTTATGTGAAAAGAACAACCTGAATCTAACACCAACACATTCTCTGAATCTCTCACAGAAACCATTAGAGCATCAACAGACTCATACCCCTATTGCACAGTTGCAACATTGACAGACTCCTCTACACTGTCACCACCACCAACCTGTCCTTTAGGACAAAACCTCCTGGTGTGGCCCTCCAAGTTGCACTTGTAACAAAGGAACGATTTCTTCCCATTCCTACTCTGTTTTCTGGACTTCTTCTCCTTCCTACTTTTCTGATTCTGTCCACTTACTGTTAGAACATCACCTAATTGTTCTTTCACTGCATTCCCTCTCTCATTCAATCCCTTTGAATATAGAGCAGATTGCACCTCATCAAGTGTTAAAGAACCCCTTCCATATATAAGAGTTTCCTTAAAGTTAGCATGAGATCTAGGTAATGAACTTAACAACAGCAACGCCTGATCTTCATCATCAATTGCAACATCAATGTTCTCAATTTTCCTCCAATAAGTAAACCGTGTGACTTCCAAATTTTATCTCAAAATGTTTGAATTTTATCTTTCTTCCTACAAAAAAAGTTGGGAAAGCTTTGTTAATATGTTTTAGATCTTTCAAAAAATTTGAAACTTTATGCTTTTCCCACCAACACGAAAATTGGAATTTCTTTTTGGCTCTATATAAACGCATCCAAGAATTAATTTTTGTAGTATCTATCACTCTTCTTCATGCACACAAGGTGCGTAATTACTAATTTATTGTATTTTCTTAATTTTAAATTGTAGCTTATAGATTAGAAGCTTCTTGTTTTCCTTTGATTTTTCTTTTGAATCCCACGCATGAAAAGTTGATGACATGAGAAAGGTTTTACAGAGGTTGGTGTCTCATGTAGATAAGTTTAGAATTTTGTGACAGATGGTCTTTTTTTTTTTTGATGAGTATCATTTATGCTCTTTAATTTTTTGAGTTAATTGTAAATATTTAAGATATTAAAATATGTAAGTAAAGGTAATTATCATAGTATTTATAAAATAAAGTTATGCAAGTTATTGGTTTATGTACATTGATAATTTACATAAAGTAATTTTAAGGAGAACTTCAAAAATAAAAACATTAACTAAATTTTATACAACTTTTTTGGTCTATTAAAAAATATAATCATGGTTTTTAAACTTTTAGATTGACAATAGATACAAAAATGCCCGCTAACTTTTCTTTAATAACTAAGAAATGGACTATTCTTTAACGGAGCAATTATCAAAAATGCCCGCTAACTTTTTTTTTCAATCTTAAATGCCCGTTTTTTCCCAACCTGCTAAACATGCCCGTTAAGTTTTAAATTTTCTAACAAAAATGCTCGATGTTAAAATTTCGGACATTTTATCCGACGTGGCATCCGAGTCAAAGAGAGGCACTACTGAATCAAAGAAACGCGCCCGACACGTAATTTTAACATCGGGCATTTTTGTTAGAAAATTTAAAACTTAACGGGCATTTTCAGCAGGTTGGGAAAAAATGGGCATTTAAGATTTAAAAAAAAGTTACGTGTCGGGCGCGTTTCTTTGATTCAGCAGCGCGTCTCTTTGACTCGGATGCCACGCCGGATAAAATGTCCGAATTTTTAACATCGAGCATTTTTGTTAGAAAATTTAAAACTTAACGGGCATTTTTAGCATGTTGGGAAAAAACGGGCATTTAAGATTGAAAAAAAAAAGTTAGCGGGCATTTTTGATAATTCGTCCTTCTTTAACACAAACACATAACAATGTGAATACTTTAAGTGTCCTATGGACTTTAAACACATAACACAAACTATCCAAGAAAAGAAGAGAAGCCTATGGTTAAGGCAAAATCCGAAGCCAAACAAGAGCCAACCAACCAAGGAGTGCAAGGTAAATTTGACCCTTCAAGTTCTAGAAATTGTGACATTAAATGCTTTAAGTATCAAGGAAGATGTCATGTTGCGAATCAATGTCCAAATAAAAGAATCATGTTGATTAAAGAAGATGGAGGGTTTGAAACCGATGATGAGGCTGACCATGAATCAATACAATCCTCGGGGGATGATAATGATGAAGAATGGGTTGTTCATGGAGATTATGTCTTGGTTACAAGAAGAATCTTAAATGTGCAAGCAAAGGACGAGGAAAGTGAGCAACGAGAAAACATCTTTTACACTAGATGTCATGCTCTTAACCAGGTGTGTAGTGTGATAATTGATGGGGGAAGTTGTACCAGCGTTGCAAGCACCACCTTAGTCGAGAAACTTGATTTGCCCACGATAAAACACCCTCGACCATACAAGTTGCAATGGTTCAATGATTGTGCCGAAGTAAAAGTCAACAAGCAAGTGCTGATTTCTTTTAGCATTGGGAAGTACAATGATGAAGTTTTGTGTGATGTAGTTCCAATGCAAGCTGGACATATACTCTTGGGGCGACCATGGCAATTTGATTGTAAAGTTAACCACAATGGTTTTACGAACAAGTATTCTTTTTGCCCACAATGAGAGGAAAATTACTCTTGTTCCTTTATCACCGAAAGAAATATTTGAGGATCAAGTGAGGTTTCAAAAGAAAGAAAATGAGCAAAAAAAGAGAGTATACAAAAAGAAATGAGTGAAAAACAGAAAATTACCAATAAAAAGGAAATTGAAGCTTTGGCAAATGAGAGAAAAAAAGAGAGAAAAAAGAGAGATTTTTTGCAAAAACAAGTTAATTGAAGAGAGTAATATTCTTGAAACAACCAATGATTGCACTCTTTTACAAGGGGACATTTTTTAGCACTAACGAACTAACTCCTTCCTTGCCAAGCTCTATTGCATCTATTTTGCAGGATTATGATGATGTGTTTCCCGAAGATATACCACCGGGATTACCACCTATTCGAGGGATTGAACAACAAATTGATTTTATACCGGGACCTGCAATTCCTAACCGCCCGCCATATCGGACAAATCCAGAGGAGACGAAGGAGTTGCAAAAGCAAGTTGAAGAACTCATGGAAAAAAGGTACGTGAGGGAAAGCATAAGTCCTTGTGTCGTACATGTACTTTTGGTCCCAAATAAGGATGGTTCGTGGAGGATGTGCACTGATTGTCGAGCAATCAATGATATTACGGTAAAATACCGCCACCCCATACCTCGTTTAGATGATATGCTTGATAAATTTCATGGATCTTGCATGTTTTTTAAAATTTATTTGAAAAATGGTTACCATCAAATAAGAAAGAGAGAGGGAGATGAATGGAAAACTCCTTTCAAGATGAAATATGGTTTGTATGAATGGTTAGTGATGCCTTTAGGTTTAACTAATGCACCTAGTACTTTTATGAGATTGATGAACCATGTTTTGCAAGCTTTTATTGGGAAATTTGTAGTTGTCTATTTTAATGATATTCTGGTTTATAGCAAGAACTTGGATGATCATGTTGAACACTTGAAGCTTGTTTTGGATGTTCTAAGAAAATAAGAGTTGTTTGCTAACTTGAGAAAGTGTATTTTTTCACGGATAATCTTGTGTTTCTAGGATTTGTTGTAAGTTCACAGGGAATACGTGTTGATAAGGAGAAGGTCAAGGCAATACAATAATGATGTAGTCCAACAAGTGTGGGAAATGTTAGAAGTTTTCCTGGATTGGCAAGCTTTTACCGACGGTTTGTGAAGGATTTTAGTACTATATCTGCACCAATCACCGAAGTGATAAATAAAAATGTTGGATTCAAGTGGGGAGAGGAACAAGAAAATGCTTTTCAACTACTCAAAGAAAAGTTGACCAATGCTCCTTTACTTTGCCTAACTTTTCTAAAACTTTTGAAATTGAGTGTGATGCTTCAGGAATTGGAATAGGTGCTGTTCTTATGCAAGATGGAAAGCCCGTAGCTTACTTAAGTGAAAAGCTAAAAGGAGCAGCCTTGAATTATCCAACTTATGACAAGGAGTTGTACGCTTTGGTTCGGGCCTTAAACACATGGCACCACCACCTTTGGCCTAAGGAGTTTGTGATTCACATGTACCATGAATCTTTGAAGCATTCGAAAGGCCGACACAAGCTGAGTAAGAGACATGCATGATGGGTAGAATTCATTAAAACATTTCCATATGTCATTCGATACAAGCAAGGTAAGGAGAATGTGGTTGCCGATGCCCTTTTCTCGAAGGTATGCTTTACTTTCTACTCTTGATTCAAAGTTGCTTGGTTTTGAGTACATCAAGGATTTGTATAAGGATCATTCTGATTTCCAAGTTGAGTATCAAGATTGTGAAAAGCATGATAGCGGTAAGTTCTTTAGACAAGATGAATTGACGTTTAGAGAAAACAAACTTTTTGTGCCTGATTATTCTTTGAGAGAATTACTTGTGCAGGAAGCTCATGGAGGAGGACTAATGGGACACTTTGGCATTGCAAAGACCTTAGCAACTCTGCATGAACATTTCTTTTGGCCACACATGAAAAGGGATGTTGAAAGAACATGCGGCAGATGCATCACTTGTAAACAAGCTAAGTCCAAAGTGCAAAATCACCGTTTGTACACTCCTTTGCCAATTCCTACTACACATTGGATTGATATTTCTATGGATTTTGTGTTGGGATTGCCAAGAACAAAACATGGTATGGATTTTGTTTTTGTGGTTGTGGATAGATTTTCAAAAATGACACATTTTATTCCATGTCACAAAACTGATGATGCTTCTCATATTGCTGATTTGTTCTTTAAAGAATTGTGAGATTGCATGGTATGCTAAGAACCATTGTTTCTGATAGAGATACAAAGTTTTGAGTTACTTTTGGAAGACCTTGTGGTGTAATTTAGGTACTAAGTTGTTGTTTTCTACTACTTGTCACTCACAAACTGATGGTCAAACCGAAGTAGTAAATAGGACTTTGTCAATACTATTGAGGGCTACCATAAACAAGAATATTAAGACTTGGGAAGATTGTCTACCACATGTTGAATTTGCTTACAATAGAACTGTGCTTTCTGCGTCTAAATTCTCACCATTTGAATTTGTTTATAGTTTTAATCCTTTGACACCATTGGACTTAACTCCATTACCTACTTCTGAATAGGTGAATTTAGATGGCAAGAAAAATGCTGATTTTGTTAAGCAGATACATGAGAAGACAAGGCTCAATATTGAAAAGAGAACTCAACATTATACAAAGCAAGCAAACAAGGGGCGTCGAAAGTTGATATTTGAAGCAGGAGATTGGGTTTGGTTGCATATGAGAAAAAAAGGTTCCCTGAAAAGAGACGTTCCAAATTATTGCCAAGAGGAGACGGATCTTTCCAAGTGATTGAGCGTATCAATGACAACACTTACAAGCTGGATCTTCCTAGTGAGTATAGCGTTAGTGCTACTTTCAATGTGTCTGATTTGAGTCCTTTTGATGCAGGTGATACAGATTTGAGGACAAATCATTTTCAAGAGGAGAGGAATGATGCAAATATGGACACATTGACAAAAGAAGAAGATTACAAGAATTCAAATGAAGAAAATGTCACAAGAATGGACCAAATTCGCACTTTAAATGGGCTAATTAACCAAGTTTGGGTCCATAATGATAAACGAGGCCCAAATAAACAACAAAGGTGGTCAAATCTGATCCAAGTGGCCTTTTAAATAATGGTCAAAAGTCAAAGACGAGTTTTGACCATTCTTTCATCATTTTCTAGTCTAGTTAATGTATTTTCTTTTTCTAGAAGTTGTTGGAAGGTCATAGTTGATTTCTTAGTGACCAAGTTTGTCTCTCCTATAAATTAGGAATACCATTTCCATTGTAAGACAACACTGATAATATTTATAAACTTTGCGAGATTTTATTCTCTTTGGTTCTTTGAAGAATTATTTTCGAACTTATCAAACGGGTTCACCACCCTCGTTTATGGCGTTCAAATCCGACTTATCAAACAGCACCCTTCATAACCGTTTGTGGCGTCTTCATTATACCAAGGTTCATGTTTTGTATCAAGTAACAGGTCGCGGTCTCCATACCAAGGTTCCTATTTGTATTAAGGCAACGGGTCGAGGTTCCATCCAAATAACCAAAGATAACGATCCTAAGTTTAGCATAGAAATACCATTCATTCGCAGTGGATATCGTATCATCCTGCGAAAGGAACCACGTTGGCAAGGCCAACATGGTGCCACGTCAGGGGCATCGTTCTAGGCTAATGCACCACGCCAGTCAACAACCATTGTGGCCTCTACGGGTCACTTTGGCAGCGGTCGATGCGCCGCATTGACCGCATCCTTGGCATGTTGGTCGATCGACGTGCCACATCATCACTGTCCTTGGTGGACCGGGTCCCACCATCCAAGGCCCACCAAAGTCTTCCCTATTGACTAGAAATACAGCTCACCCCATTTATATGAAGGTTGGGTGCTTGAGTGTGCACCTATGTTCTCTCTCTAGAAAGTACATAGGCAATTTTACATCTACCTTTTCACTTAGGCAATTTCACCTCTACCTTTTCACCTTGACAATCCACGTCTACCTTTTAACGTCTTCAATTCTATGAACGATCCACTTCTAAAATTGGAAGCAGTACAAAGTGAATACAACAAGTACATCTACTATGGCCTCGTGATTTGGCTATCATTAGATCAAATCACTCGCACCCACTATCCCCGAGCCTCTAAAGAGCTCGATGTCTATATAACAATCTTATGTTACAAGAACCTCTCTAATCAAGACTAACACGCACATGGTTATTTCAACAGCCCAAAGGGCCTCAACTACGAGACTAACACCATACGGGATCATCCAATTGAGCCCTAAGGTTTAAGGGCCTATCAATGGTCAAATGCTTCTTAGCGAGCATAATCTCAACTAAGACGTTTTTGCGGGCATATCTCAACAATGAACTACGTCTGACTTGATTATCTATAGGCAGCTTGACCCCGTGTCAAGTCCAGTCACACGCATTCAAAACCCTAATCCTCCTTTAGGTTATTTTACTTACTTATTAACTGTTATCGTCTAACTATAATTCTTGAAATGCATGTTTTCATCAAACTAAAGCTCTTCTCGTAGCCTATAAAGTTTTAGAGCGTGGTGAGGGAAGCTACCCGAGATTAGCGAACACAACACGCCAACAATTATATACATGTCTAGAGAAAAGAATGGTGACAAAATAATGAAAATTGATAGGATAATGATTTCGTAAACATGATTCTAGCAAAAGAAATGGGACCTTCTTTGACAATTCGAGTGAGACATTGGTCGAATCCTCGAGCTCTTAGCAAACCTCATCGTGGTACTACTAATTTCTTAAATCTTTTAAAAGAAAAACCATTCAATATATGTATCTATCGCACGCAGGAGTTTTTTTGTTTTTCTTCTTCTCATCTCATCAAAAAAAGTAACAGATGAGAAAACAAGTCTTTTTGAGCTCAATATCTACCATGAACGCACTCAATTGCGTAGGTAAGGAAGGGTTTTATATGTCACAGTTGAGATTTACAAGTTTATTATTATTATTTTTATTATTATTATTATTATTATTATTATTATTATTGATGGGATTAAATTGGAATCTGGAACAAATTGTTCATCAGATATTGACCTTATTAATTTCATGGAACTGAGATGCATTTGTGATCATAGGGGTGGTGGGTAAATGGATTATTATGCTTTTTGGTATTCGAATGGCATTTGCGAGCGAGCGAGCTCACATGCTGCTGTCAAAGGATCTTGGTGGAATATGCTTTACGGTTAATGAAATAAATTGCTTTTTGCCTCCATCGATGATAATCGATTGCTTGCTTGCTTGCTACATATGAAATGATGATCGATTATGTCGGTCTCCTTGTATTTGATACTTGGGCGGGCTACTTTATTATTTCATATGTAGGAAACAATCGATGATTATGTGATGCAAGTTCCTACCGCACCAGAGATTCGTTGGTGTTGTTCAAGATATAGCACTTGACTGGAATGCGATCATAACATTTATTAAGTTATGTTATGGATATAGCAGACCTTGTGAGTACGGCGGAAATAGGACACGACGAGATCTTTGGTTCTTACAATCAAGCTATAGGTTGTTGGACGAATTCTTGGCCTTGCACAAAATGGAGTTGCTGCAATCACCCTACTCGTAAGATAAATCCTTATATATATATACATATACATACGCCTTTTTCTCAAAGATACCTAAAGCAATTTACATGTTAATCGAAAACTGATACACATTTCCATCTACTTTAATGATACGTATTCAGTACTGAATTTTCTAGGTATCTTGTCTTCGTGAATTGCTTGATATATCTTTATGTAACCTGATTACACCTCTCCAAGGGTGGAAGCAATTTGGTAAAAGTTCCTTATCTGAATCTTTACCTGAAGCACGAAAGATTACATTGACAGTTCTAGGTTGTAATCTCAAGGCTTTGAATGATAAACACATTTATTTGACAGCCATGTATGTTTTCATTATTTTAAAGAGACTCGATTTGGAATTAACTGCCAGAGCTGAGCAATAGATGGAATTGTAGTTTCCAGTTACGAAGTGGAATTTAAGTCAAGTGTTGAAGAAGTGCCCCGGTTTCTTAACAATTATGCCTCTTGAAAATTATTTTTGATCTGTCTCTTTGTCATTTGTATGAACACGTTTAATTTTTATAAGCTGTTAATTAGTGGAGTTAAAACAGTTCATTTTTTAAAATTTCGTTCATTCATTTTACTTAAATGTATGAATCGTTTTGTCATTGAATTTGCTGTATGTATAAATAAGTAAATTGTTACAAGACTATCCTTCTTTTGGTTGGTTTGTCAATTGTTCTTTATATGTACGGTAAAATTATCTCTATTACATGAACCGTGCGATATGAAGGGAATACGAAAAGATGTTTATCCAATATGGAGAAATAAGAAAATTGACAAGCTACTGCTCTATATGTTCTAAGCATTGTTAATGGACTTTCTAACTACTAAGCTAAAATAATAGTTAAAACTTAGAAGTCGTTTTTTGTTTCAGAAATCCAGCAATCGAAGAATCAAGGAAAACCACATGGCCTTCATTGAAATGCCCTACTTCTGTGGATGATTCGTATTGGGATAGGGTAGTGGAGCAAGAGTTTTGGTAGACTCATGGATATCGGCATCAACTGTGGCGACAAGGTAAGTACTTCTCTGCTAATGTTCACCTTTGCATATATTTTTTATATAGGGATAATTCTATCAAACCCCCCAAACTATGGGGTCATTTACCGCACAGGGTCACAGAACTTTAGTTTTAGCGGCAGTGCCCCCTAAACTTTGGTCGTTTGTGCGAATTTCTCCATTTTCCAGTTTTTTGCAATTTTTCCACCAAAAATCACCGAAAAAATTATTTAAAGTTTGACTAAAACCTTCGTCTCGATGAGACGGTTCCAATGATGGTGACGGTGATGCAAAATTCAAAGTTATAAGATGGGAATTCTAATTTAAGTGCAATACACTTAAATTAAATTTCTCGTGTATTGGCTTTGAATTTTGCGACACCGTCACCACCATCGGAACCGTCTCATCGAGACGAAGGTTTTAGTCAAACTTTAAATAATTTTTTCGATGATTTTTTGTGGAAAAATTGCAAAAAACTGGAAAATGGAGAAATTCGCACAAACGACCAAAGTTTAGGGGGCACTGCCGCTAAAACTAAAGTTCTGACCCTGTGCGGTAAATGACCCCATAGTTTGGGGGGTTTGATAGAATTATCCCTTTTATATATTCCGAACTCGTTAATAGTCCATTTTAACTAACCAATTGAAACTTGATGCTCAAGTGAGTAGTAAATTAAGGTTGATTCCATTGCTGTCTATTTTATGGCCTGTTCTGTTGTGCTATTTACTATAATACTGTGTAACTATTCACACTAGGCGTGTAGTAGGTTTTGACTGCAAATCCTCCAATGTTATTTTGTTAAGTAAACTCAAATGACGGGTTAGCAAAATAGAAACTTGATTCTGAAACAATATAATGAACTCTACTAGAAAGTTTATTGGTTGTGCCATATGTTTAATGGTGCTACGCTAAGTCTAAAAGGATATTTTCTGCATGTACACGTGATTTGGAAGATAGTTTATAGCATAATCTGATTCAAAATCTGGTGAAGACACGTCGGCAAGAGTTATAATTTGAAACATTATACTGTATTATAAATAACTCTTCGTGCCAAAATTGTCAGAAATCCTTCACATTGGCACGAAACATAATTATCTATTTTATAGATTCGTGAAAGTCTTTATGCATCGTAACTTCTAGGATATACATGATTTTGTTTTTAAATATTTTTTTTTTTTGAGATGTATATAGAGCCTGATTAGTTTAAAAAGGTGTTAAGAATGACTTTGCGGCGCAAGTTAATCTGTGGAGTACATTCACTTTATTCATGTTATTCCACATGGCCATAGCTCTTAATTCTGTTTGGAACTCGCACGGGGGCAGTACATTTTATTACATTCTCTCCCATGAAATCGATTTGTGATACTTGATGTTGTGAACATTTCCAGTCGTTTCGGCGGTCGAGCTCCTCATTTGGTCGACGTGCTTCCTTCACTTCTGAACTACATCGATGTGTTTGTGTACAAAATTAGTTGAGTACAAAGTAGTTTAATGTGTAAAAAAGTAATTGTATTTATTTTTTAAATAAATTAACAGGAATTGATTAATATTATTAGTTAATTATTAACTTATCAAATCATATGCTTTTTTTTTAATTATCTCACTTAATTAAGAAACCGTGGAAGTATGCATTTACATAGGAAGTCAATTGAGTTTATTTGGATTAATATACCTAGCTCAATAGTTTAGCCTAATTTTAGTTGAGAAATTGCCCCCAGGGAATTCAGGGAAGACTTAAAGGCTTCTGCATCTCCTAGAAGTGCTTTGAATTTAGATTCATTCTTTTAAAAATAATTTGTTTCATAAAATGTGATATTGACTAAATAGAAGGGATAAAAAATGGTGTGGCTTACTTCCAATGAGATATTTAGGTTTAATAAAATCGTATGCGGATTGTGTGATGATCTGAATAACAAATTCCTTGAATTCAATTGTTAATGTGTCCGATGCTTTTGTCATTTAGATATTAAAATGAGATGAGTCAAAGGAGTACTTCACAGAAACCACTCGTATTGGACACTAATTTTATATCTTTCTCTGAAAATGATAAATTAGTAAATGAGTCTGAATGGGCCAGCTTATGCATTTAAAAGATTATTCTTTATATATATGCTTTGAGGTTTGGCCATATTTGGTTAATTATTGAAAACTCCCTAAACATTTAAGTAAACACAACATAGACTCTTTTAAATTTTTGAAAAATTATTGAGACCCCTTCTTAAGTTCAAAAAATATTACGTATAGGCTCCACTTTTTCATGTTTTAAAGTCTCGAGGAGTGTCTTTATAATTTACTCAAACTTTTCCGTAATTAGTTCAAAGCCTAAGATGTGTCAATGTAATTATCCCTATATTGATTGCAGTTACTTGCTAAATATCTCTTTTGTTTTTCATAATTCCATATTAAACCTTAAGTTCTCGTGAAACCCTTGATTTCTTGTGACCTCCGCCACCATCGCCGACGAAGGTAAGAGAAATGATGAGATAGTCTCAGAAGCGTAATTCAAAGTGGTTAGCATTTTTTTATTTTTTGTTGTGTTTAAATGTTTTTTTACCATTGTGAAACTAGTTCTTTTGGCAATGAGAATATAGCCAAGAATTTTATTGCAGTATCTTGACGACAACAAGAAGTTGGTTCATCTCATTCGTGTCACTGCTACTCAGTCTCCGCACTGTTTGGTACTTCTCTCACCCCTGGTATTATAATTCTGTGACTAATAATGACCACATTGATTATATCTTATTTTCTTTATGGATATTCTTTACATCCATTAGTTTATTAAGTGCTTTTTCCTTATCGAGGATGTGCATAGATTAATAGATATATAAAATTTGATTAAGGTATCGGTCATTAGCGTTTTAATCTGTAAATTTCCTATGAATGCCCAAAGAAGCCAAGAATATTGTGTGCATAAAATCTTTAGAAAATAGTTTGCATGATATTCCCTGACCTTTTAATTGCTGTAAAGAAGAGAATCTAGTCACACAGTAAAGCTTATTCCTCGAGACATTTTTTGGCATTGGTTTGCACTACATTTTGTTAGTGTACTACTACTTGAGATACAACTCTTGTACTACCCAATAGGGACCCTGCATGCTCTTTAGGGGTAGTGCTCTGCATACTGGTATAACGTGGCTACGTTCCATATGTGCTCGATAAAATAAGTCATGCTGAAGTTAATGGTCCCACAACCGCCCCCTTTTGACTTTTTCATGTGAATGTTTCATCAGAGCTATATTACTTTGGTCATCTACCAACTCTTTGGGGCCTTGAAGTGCATGAGAAAATACTGTACTGCAGAATTGATAGAGATTTCGTCATGAAAGTATAAATAAAATATATATACATAACACTAGCAACCGTGTGGTTGAAAATTAAACCATCTCCCTTAAGGAGACTGTCAACCCATTGTCACGTGGACATTTATCAAACTTAACCATCTCCCTTGAGTTCTGAAAGTTTGTTCTGCTGTGCGCTCTTAAGAAGTTCTTACAACACTATAGTTTCACACACCGCTATTTAATTGTCTGATCCTCAAAAGGTCTCTCCACATCTTCTTTTTCTTGCTAAATGAGAGGGCGAGAAAATATCAGATAAGACATTTGTTTTCCGAAGAATGAGCCCCGATCCTTAACCCAACTTTCACATTAAACATTTCTTTCCTCCGCACTAAAACTTGGCCATGCTCTCTGTACCGTTGCATATCCATTCACAGTCCTCTAATCATCTGCCTCTCACTTGTTCCTGGTAGACATATCCACGCTAAATTTCTCTGAACTTAACTCCTTCCTTCTGAATCTATCCTCCTTCTAAGAACCCTCACATTAAGAGAGAATATTCATTTTATCTACGCAACTTCCATCTTCTAGTTTTTTTCTTAGTCATTTACTTCCATTGTCATCTACTTATTTATATTTTTCATGTTGTCGCCTCAAACAACAGTCCTTATCCTTTTCCCGTAAATTTAGAGTTGCCTGGCCCTTCCTGTTAAAAGTTCTCCTTTATGGACCTTTGGCAACTCAAAATACTGGTATTTCCAAGAGCTGCTAGAATGGCTTTATGTGAATTCCTTCAGGTCTCAATGTTTTCATATTTTCGTCAACATCTTTCTTTGGTATCCTGTAGGTAGGTTATATCTTAGCCCCGCAGAACTCTCATAAAGTCCTTTCAACCACCTGACATCATCCCCCTTTTTGGGAGATACCACAATTCCAATCCACTGATGAAATTTGTCATTATCTTCCATCTGTGTCATTCAAGCCTTCTGAAAGAATCTTCCACAGATCATTATTCTTAACTACCTTTATATAACTCACTGTTGCGCAGCGATACGATAAATAAGAAAATCATACACGAACAAAAAGCAAGAAAACACGAAAATTTGTTTACCTAGTTATCTGGGTGATAACAAGCAAGGATTTTCACGATATGTTATGTTGTAGGGTTACAATTACGGCTATTTATATTAAGCAGACTCCTAATATAAATATACATGGACCAATAGTATGGCCCAGCCCAAAAATATTTGGATCACGGGTTAACTTAGGCTCCATAACCCAACACTTACTTTATTGGGTATTATTGATAAATGTATTCTTATATACTCTATTTATTGCTTTTCTAGGACTTTGTTCTGATAACTCTTGAATCTTGACATAGCCACTCTTTGATTATAAGTTTTGATCTGGAGTGAGTTGAACATTGTTGTCACTTTCTTTTGGTCTCTTACCTTGCTGAATCCAGTAAAACCAAATCTTCGCACATTTTTGTCCAATGAATTTGTACTAAACACCGTGCTCCTCTTTCATACCTCATAAACATGTTCCACAAGACGACGTCTCTCCATCCCTCTAGAAATTTGCAACGAACAAGTTAAAATGCCAGTTCCAAACGGCCCTTACGAGCTCTGCTTACATGCTCTACAGTGAGTATGAAGTTCAGCCGCAAGCTACCCATGTTACAAGTCACATCTAAGTTAGCCATGTTCTTCCTGAATACTTAAGTATTACCATCACGTGAGTATGTAATAATCAACTGAAAAAACGTGATTCATGTAAACATTTTTATATTGACCAAAGCTAGACGACGTGGACTAAAGATATCTGATTTAGATGACCATACGCTTCAGTTCACTTACCCAGTGTTGACCCAATAAGGGTAATTTCCTTGTTCTCTTTCCTCAACACTAGAGTTTAATGGTATGAAGATTTATGCCCCCCACCCCCCTCCCCCCAGAATACGCAAGTTTAATAAGGCAAGTTACCACGATGTGTGTAATGGATGTAATTAGGGGTGGGAACGGGTAAGGGAAATTCCCTTACCCGTACCTTCCCACGGGAAATGTTCCCGCGGGAAAATTTCCCGTCACACTCCTTCACGACGGGACTACGAGGGATGGGATTCCCTCCAGTCGAGGGACGGGAACGGGAGTCATTCTCCGATTCCCACGGGAGAAGGGAATCCCACCATTTTTAGAATCTATAAATACTAGGTTTATTAGGGGTTTAGTTACAAAATAAAAAACACATGTATGTGAAATATTAAGAAAATGAGGGACCAAATTAAAATTATCTAACCTACTTCATTCTCTCTCTCACAATTCACAATCCAACCTGCTCTGCCGCCGCCCGCACAGCTCATAGCCTCACACATCCAACGCACTCACACTCTCTTTCAACTCTATCTTTCTCTCTCTCACAATCCGACCCGACGCAACTGCAACTTCCAGCGCCGGACTACCCCGTCACGCCATACGCAGCCGCCACTCCATCCGACTCTTCCCCTCTATCAACTTTAAGTAATTTTTTTCTTTTCTTTATAATATACTATCTGAAAATCGGAGGGATTTCCCGCGGGAATCCCTCCAATTTCCAGTGTTAAAAAGTGGCCGATTGGAGACTAAAAAATGGAGGGATTAAGGGATCCCTCGGCGAGGGATCCCTCGACAAGGGATCCCTCGGCGAGGGATTCCCTCCAGTCGAGGGACGGGAACGGGAGTGAGTTTTTGAATCCCTTGACGAGGGATCCCTTGACGAGGGATCCCACGTCGTGGGAACCCATCCCTTCCCCACCCCTAGATGTAATAGCGCACTGGCAAAAATACTCCTATATTGTTTTATTTGTTGCAAAAGACCTCCTCATATATGAATTTTTAGGGGATCACAACTTTCTGAAATTGGAGGGATAAACTTGTATTATTATTTATTTTCACCATGAAGGTAATGTATCCTTGTCTTTTATGAGGAGAAAATATGCCTGCTGAACATAACACATGGGTAATTTTCTATTTATTTTTTGTAGGGGTAGTCGACCTATTTTAGACAACATAGTGGGTGAAGTGTCATTAATTGACAGCGGAAAATGTTTTTGATAATTGACATAGATATTTTTGAAGCACGAGATATGTTAATTGAGAGAACATGCACCATCACATAAGATGAGATTGATACATATAAAATAAAATAAAAAAGTGAAAATGTTTTGTTTGAACCTCGATATATGTGGATGTTATTTAACAGGTTAAACCCTAAATTAGTGGCAGAAATGGTAAAAGACACATACAATGGGATCTAGAGCAACATTAACACACTATTATGCACTTTTTCCTAAATTGGTCATGTACAAGACTTCTAATTCTGTAAATCATGTGAACTTGTCACTAGTTTTGTCATATTTCTCATAGGATTTACTATCTAATTCTATAAATGATGTGAACTTGTCACTAGTTTTATCATAGTTCTCATAGGATTTACTACCTGACTCGTTGCCTTACTCTGAATTTTGTTTGCTAGAAAAGTCACAGTAATTAGTGTGCCAGGTTATTTGAGACTTTTTGTCATTTTTTTAACGACAATTCAAAGTCCTGTAGCATGTCACAATTGGCTTCTACTATATTAGATCATGCCAAATATGCAAGTTCAATCAACTGTCTTACAGCTCAGTCAAATATACTATATACAATCATGTTATCCTTGATTTATCAATAAATAGAGTTTGTGGAAGAATTTGCAAAACATTATAATAATGCTATAATGAATACAATACCAATTAGTTGACCGAGCTCTACATTGGATTTTGTAAGTACTTAAGCTTAAACTTATACACTTAAATGACTTCATAAATTAGACTTATTAGATACAAGCTAAGGATCCCATTGTAGCTTTTACCGCATCAACTCCCATTCCCATTTCCCAGTCGAGTTTAATTCAAATTTCGATTAGGTTTTAGCAATGTGTGTTTCTAATTCAACCCATCCATCTTTGAACTCTTCTTAGTCTTGAGATATCCTGGTTAATATTTGGTAACGAATTCAGTCGAAGTAGACCTCCTGCTCGTTCTTATTAAATGGGATTGGATGTGAATCATGTGTATAGGTTAAAGACGTTTACTTGTGGCGGCCTTTTGTAGGTTGGCAATGTATAAAAGCCTAAATCTAAGCCATTTTCCTCTCACAGCACTCTAGCATCTATTTAGGCCATCTTGGAGTTATTCTCTTGATTTCCAGTTCAATGACTTGGTTAACATGAAAGCGGGTTTCTAGAGGAGTAGGTGTCACTTATCATGTTAATGGTGTAAATAAATACAACACATATAAGTTTCAAAAGTTTGGTGGTTCTAACTTCATTTTTAATACGTCAGTGAATAGTTTCTTATGAAGGTAGGCACATTCTCACATTAATACTAAGTACTATTCATTATTATAAGAAAGTTAAGAGATCCTTGTTTGTTTAATTATTAATGTGGTTACAATATTTTATGTTTTAGATTTCCTATGTCTGGAAAAGCTTATGCTGATTAACACCGGCATAAAAGACAGAACGTGTAGTAGTTCTATAACTCTTCCACCATTGATTAAGGTTTCAATTTTGATAATATCATTCATTTGTTTATCATGTCATCGTTTTTTATTTATATTGCATCTTTACTCAATTTGTAGAGATTAATGGACAATAAAAGTGTGCTCATAGCTGGCAGTTTTTGTTTTATGCATGGTCTTCACAATTTTTTCACACTACTTTTGGTTGGTATATATGTATTGTTTCAATGGTGTATGAGCAATGTTTGTACTTTCTGTATTTGTCATTTGTTCATTATGCAGTACGTGGGTGTTTGGTTTGTTTTAGCGATGATAAAACTTCTTTCTTAATCGCAATATATTGTTACTAGTCCATCTTCTCTCCTTGTTGGAATGAAATTTCTCTCCTCTAAAAAACAAATCCATTATGTTGGTATTTGGTTTCTTCAATTTTGCAATGCTATAAATAGATTAAACACTGACCTATCCTAATCATGTTTTTGCAGATAATCCTGTGCAGTTTCGTAAATTACGAGCGATACAGTTCAGCGATGGCAACAGACGGAACCACAAACATCCACAATCATGGTATTGAGGTTGATACTAAAAAGAAGAGAGTCAAATGTAACCATTGTGGGAAAGTCGTAAGTGGCTTCTATCGCCTGAAATGCCATTTAGCAGGAAAAAAAAGGTGATGTGGCACGCTGCAAGGACGTTCCAAAAGAAGTGAAAGATTTATTTGAAAAACAAATAACTGAAGCAGAAATGAAAAGGTTATGCAAGATGGATGATAACCAAGACCACCCCCCAACCTTCCTTTAAAGAGAAAATTGAGCCTAAAGAAATCTGATTTTGAACACAAGAAAGCAGACATCCAGATTAACATATTTGAAGGCCAACATTCTGTTGAAGGGGATAGTCTGCAAAGAATAAGTGGAGCTAAAACAAGAGCGTCGACCAGACTGGGCTATGATAATGCAGATCATTGTTCAACACGTGACGTAAGAAACTCTTTTTATAGCTTTGGAAATGATTTTAATGCCATTCTCTTGCCTAGATTTCAAGAGATGGTAAGTACTCTCAAGATTAATGGCCAGCCAATATATGATAACCTCAGTTGTCAAGAACTGAGATTATTATTGGACAATTCTTTAATACAGACTCATAACTATGTGAATTATCTTAAAGCAACATCGAAAACTGCAGGTTGCAGTATCTTGTTAGATGATTGGGTGGATTCAAAGAATCGAATCTCTGTCAATATTTTAGTTAGTTGCCCCAAAGGCGTGATATATCTCAAATCATTTAATATTTCAACTTTGGTTGACAATGTTGATATTATGGTAGCTTTCTTGGAAGAAGTTATTCAGGAAGTTGGCATTACGAATGTGGTTCAGATTATTAGAAATTCAAATTCAGATATCATGGATATAGTGGAAACTAGAATAAAGGACAAACATGCTCATATATTTTGGACCTTGAGTACTTCTAAGTGCATAGAACTGATGTTGGAGAAATTTAGTGCGATGCAACTTGTAAAAAAGGTGTTCAAGAGGGAAAGAACTATCCTGGACTTTATTCACAATAATGCTACTACTGTGAAAAAATTCAGTACTTTGAATTTGGTCCATAACTTGATAAAGCCTTCAAAGATCAAGGCATTGCTGCCATATTTAACACTTGAGAGCATTATGGAAAAGAAGGAAATATTAAAAGAATTATTTGCTTCGTCTGAATGGAGAGCTTCAAATTTGTCCGATTCTCCTTCTGGTAAAAATATTGCTGATATAGTGAAAAGTACTACCTTTTGGGAAGATGCTGGTGTGGTTTTAAAAGCATCTCTTCCTTTGTTGGATATGGTGCGCCTTTTGTACGAGAATGATAATCCATTAACTGGATATATATATGAACGCATCGAGTGTGCCAAGCTAAAGATCCAAAAGGAGTTGAAGCACAAAGTACTCTATGACCCATTCTGGAGTGCAATAGATGAGATTTGGGATAGAAACCTCCAGAGTCTACTATTCAAATAACTTCCACTCCACTCCGGAAGTTGCTAGAGGTGTGAGCTATTTAAGTTGTATGATTGCCGATCAACGTGTTAAGAGCTTGGTCCGCTTCCAGATTGCAGAGTATATATGGATGAGACGCACATGTTGTAAATCTGAATTGGACAATCCAAAAAATTCATCTCCAGGTACCTTAGTAACTAAGTTTTTAACTAACAGTCATTTTGTATTCAATTTTGTCATGTAATATTTCAAAATTTTAAATGCAGCCAATTGGTGGTTGACGTATGAAGGAAAGTTTCCTGAATTAAAAGACATTGCTGTTCGCTTCATCAGACTTCTGATGGTGCCTGCAAGTTTGGCCTTCATAGAGATCTCTCGGAGATGTTATTGGAAAATGTAGGGCGTCCATTTGAACAACAAATGCTAAAAGATTTGGCTTTTGTGCATTACAATATGCAGTTGTGCAGTTTTTATCCTAATAAGTAGTAAGATTGACCCCTTAAGTGATTGGATAATTGAGGAAGAGCAAATTCATGTTTAGTTGATTGGAGTTAAATTCATACATTACTAGAATTATTTTGATGATTTCTTTCACTAGAATTTTAGCTTTAAGTTTTATATCTTTGTATGGTTTAATATTGAAAAGTATAAAGGAATTGCAAGTGTAGATGTAAACTCTTCTATTCACTATTAATCTGTATTTGGATTTTCTTTCCGCATGATCCCGATCAATGATATTTGTATGATATAAATGTTTTCTAGGACATCGTGTGGTTTTGTGAATTGGAGGAGAATCGAATTGGGTCCCCATTGGGAATTAAGCTTAAATCTTTTTTTTTTTTTTTTTTTAGAATTCTCACTATCCATAGGCACATGAACTGCACATAATGCACACATTTTGCATATTAACAGAAAAGGCCAACATTCTCTTGAAGGGGATTGTCCGCGAGAAAGTAGTGTGCGGTGGCTAAAACAATAGGGGTGGCGGGATTGTGCAATGATAATGTAGGTGATTGCTCAACCAGTGATGTAAGAATTTTATTTTATTTTAAGATTGAAAATCATTTTGATGCCATTCTATTGCCTAGATTTCAAGAAATGACAAGTGGTCACGTTTGGACTATTCTTCAATACAAACACAGAACTATGTAAATTATCCAAAAGAAACTTATTAAATTCTTGCTTGTCGAAATATTTGTGGTTAGAGAACTTGGAAATTTCTTATCTAACTTTAATGTTAGAGTCCACAACTTTCATTTTGTGGGTATTGATGTGGGTCCCACACACCCCAAAAGTGTTGTGGGCCCACATCCATACCCACAAAATGGGGGTTGTGGACTCTAACCTTAATGTTAGGTAAGAGGTTCCCAGAGAACTTTCCGTTCAAATTTTCTATATATGAAATGAACCAATGATTGACGGCCCTTTCATGATTAAATGTGATCTAGCGTTTTTTATTATCATCATTATTGTATGATGCAGATTTGTGCTCCGCGCATATGGTTTGCACCGTTTTTTCACCATAGTTTTGATTATATGTGCAGAATTTGTGCTTTATTTTTGCAATGATTTTGCTTATTGTCAGTTGTGTATTCCCTCTTTGATGCATCATGTCATGTGGGGAATTCTTGTGTTTTATGTATCTTGGGTATTTTCTTATCTCATTTGTTCATATAATTTTTTGGATTTTGGGTTTTTTCTTATTGGTTAGAAAATTTGCTTTTTAGTTGCAATAAATTACTAGTGCTCTATCTTCGCTCCATTTTGGATTGAAATTTCCTTTCTTTAGGGAATAAATCCCTTACTTTTGTATTTGGTTCTTTGCAATTTCATTAAAACTCTAAAGATTAACATATACTATATTTTTGCATATCGCGGTTGTGACGATCTAAAATAAGCAAAATACAGTTGAGATGATGCCGCCTAATTGTACCACAAACATACACTGATATGGGTATTTCTCGTATTGGGATGGCCGTGGGCCAGACCCATGTTTTTGTCTATGCCGGGGATCATCCCCGGCATGTATCTTGAATGTGACATTCGATATAGTACAACTCACGTGTTTATCACGTGAGTGGTCCCCACATCCTTAGGTCTATAAATACCTGCATCCCGATAATCAAGGTAAGCTTTTATTATCCGCAATTATTGTACATCTATATGAACATGCCCGACATAGAGCTCGACATAATATTCGATATATATCGCCGACGTTATCCTCGACGTCAGCAGGAGATCACTCTTGACATAGAAGGTTCCCGATGTCATCCCCGACATAACCTTCGACATCATCTCCGATATACTTTCGACATCCGCCCTTGCATCTAACGTCAGTTCAAGGTGTTCCGGACCAAGCCTACTCGACACTAGTATAGTTCAAGTTGGTCTAGTTTAGTGATAGACTCGTTGTACCACACTTGTAACTGACCCCATTCTATATATATGATCTATTGTTAGATTAGTGCGCTGTATGTGGGAACACCAAGTTCCTGGACAAGGACGTCAAGATGCAACGAAGGATGACCTGCTCGCAGTCTACTAGGCTAGTGGTTGACAATTCGGTGGCAGAAAGTGTGGCCCCACCGCCTATTCCGGTTCCAGAACAAATGATGGACCAGAATGAACCCGAGCATCCTCAAGCACCAAGGGAGCCAGCTGCCGCGCCCGCAGTGCCTGCAGTTTTGGCACCTGAAATCATGGCGCAGATTAACGCCACCGTCCAGACAACATTGAATGCGGCCTTGGAGACACTATTATCGTGCTTGAACAACAGAGGAGTTAACGACGCGCCACCGCGACCACATGAGTCCAAGACTAGGGGCCCCGGATCATGACACATAGTTAATGAGTGCGAGGACACAAGAGATTCCAGAAGAGACCTGCGCCGCCCAAGAACCCACGGGTTTGAGGGCACGACCCAGTGATGGACATAAGGAATATCGCTAGGAGGATGGAACAATTGGACCGCGAAAAGGCAGAAGCTGGACGAAGACTAGCTTTAGCAGAAGGCTGCAGTTTGACCCTATTTTCGGAGGAGATAGAGTCAGAGGTGTTAGATAAGGGAGATAAGTTCCTTACCAGTAAAGCATACGATGGGAAGAGTGATCCAACTGACCATCTTCACTCTATCGACAATGTCTTAAACTTACATAGGTTTTCACGCAACATCAAGGCGAAGATTTTGGCTTCAACTCTGATCGGAGCAGCTCTGTATTGGTTACCAGGTTGGAGGGTGGTTCTATAACAAGCTACGAGCAGATGAGGCAGAAATTCGAGAGCCAATTCTCCAGCCAGAAAAGGATGAGGACTAGCATACATCATCTGAATGTTGTGCAACAGAGAGATAAAGAGAGTTTGGGAGATTTCATCAAGAGGTTTAATGATGACCTTCTCAAGTTGGATGAGCCGAGAGGAGATCAGGTTGTCCTCATCTTATTTAATGCTACGTCGCATAAGAGGTTTGCCTCCCAGCTGATCAAGCTTAAATCGCCAACGATAGATTACATCAACACGCTTGCATATGACATCATTTATGAGGACAACATGATGGCAACCAAGCAGAGCCCCAATCAAAGTAGGCCTCCAGGAAAGGAGCGATATAGGGATAGATCCCCAAAAAGATATACCCCACTGAACAGAGGAATATTGGAAGTATTTGCCATAGTGCAGAAAAACAGATGGCTCAATGAGCCTAGGAAGCTAAGGGAGAGCAAAGGAATGAAATTTTCCGAAAAGTACTGTGAATACCACCGCCAAATAGGGCACGAAACAGAAGAATGCACCAATCTGAAGAACGAGATTGAGAGGCTCATTAAGGAGGGCAAGCTAGTGGAGTTTGTGAGAAACTCAAAGAATGATTGTCGTATGGACGATGGATCATGTTCTCCTCGCATGGACCATTCCTGCTCCCATAAGAGAGATAAACACAAGGTAATTGAAGCTCCAACTGAGCGTGGAAGGGCCATTTTCAATGCCTCAATTCGAGGAATGATCAATGTGATCAACGGAGGAACGATAGGTGCTGATTCAGCTCGAGGACGAGAGAGAATAACTCGTCGGATGCAGGTCGGGACATATATAGGCTATACTACCTCAGTTATGCAGGAGGGTTCCCTAGACCAGGAGATTTCATTCACAAAGAGGGATCTAGAGCAGCTCACGCCGCAGGCACTAGAGGCAGGTAAACTCGACTACCTACTAGTTGTTACAATTGATATAACTGAGTATCATGTACGAAAAGCCCTCATCGACAATGGTAGCTCCTACAATATTATCTTTGCACACGTCTTGGATCAAATGATGTTTCCCAATAATATGATGGGAATGGTTTCAACCCTGTTAATCGATTTCGGAGGAGGAGAAGTAATTCCAGTGGGCAAAATCACATTGCCCACGTCATTCGGGAGGAACCATACAGAAGGAGAATTGCGGTCAAATACACCGTGGTCGACCTCTTCTTCCCCAATAATGCCATCATTGGACGTCCTGCCCTCAATGAAATGAGAGCCGTGGTATCAACCTACCACCAGAAAATGAAATTTCCTACCGAG
This sequence comes from Linaria vulgaris, assembly GCA_948329865.1. Taxonomy (NCBI): domain Eukaryota; kingdom Viridiplantae; phylum Streptophyta; class Magnoliopsida; order Lamiales; family Plantaginaceae; genus Linaria; species Linaria vulgaris. Next base: position 29,562,637 of record OX415252.1, read on the forward strand.
GACGGGATCGTCGAAATCACCGAAGACCATAAGGAGGGATGGTTGTGCTATGTGGCCTCACTGAGACTTTCTAGGATTAGGGAGATACAAGAGGTGGAAGCAGCAAAGAAAAATACATGCCAGATACGGAGTAATCACCTCGCGTTAACTGGGGGCCTCGACCTTCAGTTTATTTACTGTCTTTTCCTATTTCTAGAACAATTGAGTTATGTCCTTTTGAACAATTTGAATTCCCTAAATTGCCCCATCGTTGGGCTGGACTGTAACTAAAACAAGGGAAACTATGCCGGTCTGATTCCCATACACGAGATACGTAGGGTTAGGATTTACCTAGCCCTCGACCGTTATCTATCGTTATCTCTTATCGTTCAAACTGATATAACTGCATTACAGTATTTGTAACTCATTGCAGGAAATATCCTATGGGGTATGACAAATGACGTATCTCAATAGCAGGTCCCAATGAAGCATGCCCAAAAGGCACACAGATTTTGAAATATCCTTCATAGGATATCCTATGCATAAAGAGCAATGCTGCTATATTTGTTTGCAAATATAACTATTCCTTATCTAGAGCAGGTACAATGATATTCCCTTTCAAGGGCATAGGAGAACATAAGTCCTACCTTTTAGGATAAGATGCATAGACTGGAATTCATTTCCTAAACTTCTCTTATCAATATTTTCCAATACATGTTGTGTTGTCTTGTTTAAACGACAAGAAAGGAACATCTACAAATCCTACGGGATGTCGACCACCGATGAGTGATGAAGACTCTATAAATCCTACGGGATATCGCCACCGATGAGTGGCGCACAATCTACAAGTCCTACGGCGTTATAACTCACTTATCCACCACGATAGGCAGGAGAGCACCCGAAAGGGGCGAACGTCTACAAATCCTGGGGCATAACTCCCCTATCCACAACGATGGAAAGGAGAGCACCCAAGATTGAAACAACACACCTCACAGAGTCATAACTCCCCTATCCACCGCGATAGGCTGGAGAGCAACCAAAAAGTGCGAGTCCTACAAATCTCTACAGTATAACTCTCATGTCCACTGCGATCGAAGGAGAGAACCCTACAAAGGTAGTAGCTCACGAATCCAAAAGGATCTCGAATAAAAGAACAAAGTATAGATCTACAATTTATATATATCGCAAATACCCTACTCATAGAAACCGGGAGGAATGCAATATTAGAAATCACTCGAACACAAGACATAACGAAATAAGTCTACAAGGTTAAAGTAGTATTATTCGAACAATTATTACACAACGAAATGGATGACAAGGCGGTGCAATGCCAACTAAGCAAAACAGGCAACTAAGCTTACGTAGGACCCTTCTCCTAGAGTGCTGAAACTTGAACCCCTTCTTGGCAGTTACCTACCTAATCAATGATTGAAAGGACTCATCCCGCTCCACGACTGCATGCTCCACGAGGAGCTCTTGATAGGTCCCACTCGCCAAAGATTTCTTGGCGACATGAATCAAGACCTCAAGAGACTCGTCATATAAGACAACACATTAGCTGGAGTTCTCAAACACGAGAGAAAATTACACATCAAAGACATGCAGACTTACCACATCCTCCGGATCAGATTGGGTTTTCGCAACCTCAGACGACAAGGGCTGATTCTCAGCCTTTACAGTCGTCAGCTCAAACGACAAGCGTTGATTCTCTGCTTTTTCCCTCACAAGCTCACTTTCAGCCTGACGACGGTCATCCTGCTCTTTGAGAGCATGATCCTTATACTCATCAGCTATGACTGCCAGCTTCTCATTCTCAACACAAGAATCATCACAAGCTTCCTTGGCCAGATGAACTTTGTGTACTGCCTCCTCTTTACCAGCCTCGAGCTTTTCCAAGGCTACAGGATTGAAATTAGCCATCTTCTCGATATCTGTCTCGTGTTGATCAATGATAGCATCTTTGACTCCCTCAGATTGATGAAAGGTCCGCATGAAGGTAACTAGCATTTTCCGAGCTACAGATACAACGACCATTAATAGAAAAGACTTGACGAAAGTATACAAAATACTAAAAGATAGCAACGACTAACACTTTGATAAATTTTCATATTTCGCCACACATTCTGCGCCCGCTCCATTTCAGTAAATACAGGAACCCTGGCCGGCGGAGGGAAGGCCTGCGTCATACCGCGAACCGCATCAGCCTCCCAGAACTCCACCTTTTTACCCTGAACACTAAGTCCAAGACTCATTCGCCCTTGCTCAGTAGTGGATCGTGGCATTGAGGAGCCCTCATCTCGAGTCATCTTTCGGCCTGATTGAGAAGAATGAGGGGCAGTCGTGGCGGTCGGTCTTTGAGCAGGGATACCCCCAAAACCTTGGGAAGAAGACACATGCGAACCAATGCTTACACCAGGACCTTTTCCTTTAGCCGCAGTAGCCACCGGGTTAGGAGCATCTTCATCTAGTGATATAGGGACTTTAGAAGAGCGTCCCAGTTCTGCCTCATCAATCGCCACAACAGGCGTGGCTTTGGCCGCAGCACCTACGACCGTACCCTCCGTAAGACCGCCAGATGCAGTTGGTTTCAAAACAACATCCCCAGTTGTTCCCTTATCCCCGATAGGGGGGACGAATCTCAATTTGCCTCATCGGCAGAAGTTGAGTCTGTGAAGACCCACCGACATCCTTAGCCATAGATACGGCCTTGAGCAACGCATCCACTCTAGCCACACCCCCGACAATGTCAAGTACCCTTTTGCCACCGATGCTGGTAGCAACTGAAGTAATTTCCTCCATGGCACACACCCTTCTACAGGAGATTGCATAGCACTGGTCATTGAGACTCCAACGGTTGGGACGGTTCCCTCTACTATCGATGGAGAAGAGACCACACCCTCTGGAACATTATCTCCCATATCGGACACAAACAGGACTCCTTCATCTTTTGCTGCTAACACAAAAGCCTCTGCCGCCCGACGTTCCAAAATTTTCTGCATACGAGCGCGAATTCCAGTAATGTCTTTAAAAATATGAAAACGAGCAAGCAAGACGTTTCGTAATCTGCAAAACAATAACTAAAGTAAGAACCCAAATCAAAAGACATATCGAAACATATATCAAAAATTGTATCAACCAAATTATCGAATACTCATATCGAGTATTATATCGGTGACAAATATCAAATTCTATATCGGGTATCCCCGATATACCTGTTTTAAAGGAAGACTGGATGCGCTAGAAGACAAAATGAACCCTTTTCTCTCTAAGCAAGCTTCTATTTATAGGCGCAGACTGACGGATAGGAATTAAATATCCACTATATCGAATGTCAAATTCGACAAACATATCGGACAAATATCGATATCAAACTTAGAAGAACATTCTACTTTTCCATCATGGTGCTCTTTTGAATACAAGAAGCACATATCACCACAAGTTCGAATAAGGACCTCTCGAATACGCCAATTATTTTGGGGATCCACCGACATTTTTGAGTAAATTCCCTTATCCGAGCTCCGTTATCCGAACTAGTGGGACGAGAGGTACTGGTAACTCCAAACTAAGCGAAACTTTTCTGTTCCGCTCCCATGTTCGTGCCTCTGTTCCGCTTATGAAATTTTGACATGTGGCATTTGGGCTACACAAGAAATGTTGTAAATCACACCTCCTTCAACTCTCTCACGCGCCTTTCTTAATGGGAAAAAGACAAACGCCCCATGTTAGAACTGAACAGCCCTCTCATTGTTCTATAGAAATCTTTATCTATAGGTATGATAATAATAACACAGAACAATCCAATTTACCTGGAATAAAACTAAAGTTATGCATTTTTAATTGAGAAACTAATGAAGAAAATAGTGCAAGTAGATAAATGCAACATATTGAATCTGAAAATTTTCAGGAATCAGAACCTTTGGTTTTGAAGTTCCTTACTTTTGGAAATGATAAATCGTACCATCAACCAGTACCTAATTTATTGTTCCCAAGTAATTTAATTCCAAAAAAAAACTAATTGAACATGGAGTCAGGCTGTGGAGCAAAAATCGGAGTTAATTTTAACATTTTTTTCTTTTCTTATCATTAATCCAAAGTTTATCATGAAGAGATTCATATTGAGGAGGAGGTTGGCTACGGAGAGAAGGCAGTAAGGTTTTGTTTTTGTTTTTTTTTTTTTTTCCATTTTTCTCTTTCTTCTTGTTTAATGGATGAAGAAAGGCGTGTGAGCAAGTGCAATCAGGTAATATTTGCTACATTTCTTGTATAGAAATGTCACATGTTACAATTTTATAGGCGGAAGGAACAGGGGAGCGGAACAGAAAACTTTCGCTCCTCAAAACTACATTTAATTTGTAAATTATTATTCTCAAATAATAACTCCCAAATTGGGGGACTACACGATATGTGTATTTCCCGTATTGGGCTGACCGTGGGCCATACCCATGTTTTTGTGATCCTCGACATGTATATCAAATGTGACATTCGATATAGTACATCTCTCACGTGTTTATCACGTGAGTGGTCCCCGCATCACGAGGCCTGTAAATATCCGCATCCCGATAATCAAGGTAAGCTTTTATTATTCGCAATTACTGTACATCTATATCGAACATGCCCGATATAGAGCTCGACATAATATTCAATATATATTGCCGACATTACCCTCGATGTCAGCAGGAGATCACTCTTGACATAGAAGGTTCCCGATGTCATCCCCGAAGTAACCTTCGACGTCATCTACGATATACTTTCGACATCCGTCCTTGCCTCTAACGTCAGCTCGAGATGTTCCGAACAAAGCCTACTCGACACTAGTATAGTTTAAGTATGTCTAGTTTAGTGATAGACTCGTTGTACCACACTTGTATCCAACCTCATTTTATATATACGATATGTGGTTAAATTATACACAATCATGGCATCGAGCTTGGTTTCAAAAAGAAGAGAGACGTAATTATTATGAGAAAGTTGCATCGATGTTTTTCTCGTAAAACTCCTTTTAGCAATATTAAAAGGTGATGTGGTTCTCTTCGAGAAAGTCTTATAAAGTCAATGCTATTTGAAGAACATATAATTAAAACAAAAAGAAAAAAGAAGTTATGCCTGTAATAGTTATGAGAATTGTTCAACAACTGAGATACGTTTTTATTTTTTTTGGACGAAATGGGAAATTGTTTTAATGCCATCAAATGCGTAGATTCCAGAAGATAACGAGCATTTTTAAAATTAATGGCTAGATGACATATAGTATCATTATTGTGAATAATCTAAAAGAAACATGGAAACTACATGTTGTAATATCTAGTTAGATGGTTGGATTAAACCCTCTCAATGTTTTAGTTTGTTGCTAAAGATATATTATGTATCTCAAATTATCAATATTTCAACTTTGGTTAGAAGTGTTGGTGCTATGATAGTTTTTTTATGAAAAAAGTTATTCAGAAAGTTGAGATAAAGAATGTGAATGAGATTATTAAAAATTCAATTTTAGCTACTTTCACGGATTTAGGGTGAGGAAGACCAATTAGAGAGGATATACATATATTTTGAGCTGTTCCATATAAGGTCACTAATCAGTTGATTTTTGTTTCCTAATAAAGCATGTTCCCTGATAAAGCAAGACAAAATCAAGCAAGAACAAAACCAATACAGAAGAAGGAATTGGTTTAGAATTGCTTAGAAGTGAAGCGGAGATGAAAGAGAGAGATAAATACTTTTGTAATAATAATCATAGTCTGAGAATATCACTACACATTGATCTTATACAGTGGTGATCATGACTTGAGCTCTAATCCCAAAATGGGACCACTAGACTCTAGTTAACTAATGTTAAAATAAAGTAGAATAAAGCAATAACAACTAACAGGGTAAACGACTTTAATGGACTCCAAACGACACCGTACTACTAAACCAAAATGTTCAAAACGCGACTCTATTACATAAATTATTGCTGAGAATAAAACATAATATTAAACCACTAAGATTCCCAATTCGATCTTCATCCTTGCAACCTTAATTCTTCATGATATGACATTACCCCTTTCTTCTTTCAAGCTTGAACTCAAGCTTACCAATTAGGAAACCTCCGATCAAATTATTCGAATTTCTCCCAAGTAGCTTCTGCCTCAAATCGCCCCTGCCATTTAACCAACCAAATGGACTCCAAACGACACCGTACTACTAAACCAAAATGTTCAAAACGCGACTCTATTACATAAATTATTGCTGAGAATAAAACATAATATTAAACCACTAAGATTCCCAATTCGATCTTCATCCTTGCAACCTTAATTCTTCATGATATGACATTACCCCTTTCTTCTTTCAAGCTTGAACTCAAGCTTACCAATTAGGAAACCTCCGATCAAATTCTTCGAATTTCTCCCAAGTAGCTTCTGCCTCAAATCGCCCCTGCCATTTAACCAACCAATCAACCCTAGCAGCGTTATCCCGTTTCACAATTCTCCTTGCTAGTATTGACTCCAGTTCCAATTCTAACTCGTTTCCTTCAATTACAGGTATATTCGGGATCTAGGAGCTCAAAGATCCAATCTTTTTCTTCAAAAAAGACACATGAAAGACTAGATGCACTCCAGAGCTTCCTGGTAAGCTTAATCTGTAAGCTAGAGTACCAATGTTTGCTTCAATTTGGAATGGTCCTGCATATTTAGGGCTCAATTTCCATGATTTATCTTGCCAAATTGAATTCCTCATGTAGGGCTTTAATTTCAGAAAAACCCAATCCCTAATTGCAATTCCTTTCACATATGTTCTTGTCTGCTAAGTATTTCATTCTGGTTTATGCTTGAATTAATTGTTGTTTGATGAATTGATTGGCTTCTTGTCTCTCATGTATTAGCTGTTCTACCCCAGCTACTTTGAGGTCTTGATAGGGACCTATTCCCAATTGGGAGGGTTTGTACCCATACAAGCCCTCAAAGGGTGTCATATAAATGGTGGTGTGGTGATTTGTGTTGTACCACCTTCAGCCATGACTACCCATTTGGACCAGTGCTTTGGATTCCCTCCACTCATACATCTAAGGTATAATTTCGAGCACTGGTTCACCCTTTCTATTTGCCCATCTGATTGGGGGTGATATGCAGTACTGAGGTGTTGTTTCATTCCCAAAGATGCCAACAATTCCTTCCAAAATTCACTAGTAAACACTTTGTCCCTGTCAGAAGTTATACTCATAGGAAGACCATGGAGTTTATAGATAAAGTCTAAGTATAGGTTAGCCAAACTAACTGCTGTATATGGGTGAGCGAGAGGAATAAAATGAGAGTACTTTGTAAATCTATCTACTATAACCCATATAGGTTCATTACTCCGTGATTTTGGCAATTGGTCAATGAAGTCCATGGTTATGTGTTGCCAGGCTTCTTCAGGTACTTGTAGAGTCTGGAGTAGTCTTGGGTACTTTGTGTTCTCATGTTTGCATTTCTGGCATGTGATGCATTGAGACACTAAGTCCTGCACATAAGCCCTTATTCCTGGCCATAAGAAGGTAGAACTGATGCTCTTGTAAGTAGCTTGAATGCTAGAGTGTCCACCCGCACTACTGTCATGCATAAGCTTAACTACATGTTCTCTTAACTTAGTAGCCTCCCCTACATATAATTTACCTTTGTATCTCAGGATTCCATCTTGGTAATCAAACTAGGACAGATCATAAGGCCTCATCATACATTCAGTGATAATATTTTGAGCTAACTCATCCCCACAATAGCTCTCTTGCAATTCTTCCACCCATAGTGGTTGCAAGGTAATGATTGCCTTGCATTACCCCACTTATACTTCTCTTCTTGAAAGAAAATCAGCCGCATTGTTCTCTCTTCCTCTTTTGTACTCTATTTTATAGTCAAATCCCAACAGCTTGGTCAAATATTTTTGTTGCATGGGGTGGATTTTTTTTGTTCCAGCAGATACTTGAGACTCTGTTGGTCAGTTCTAATGATGAACTTCTCCTGTAACAAATAATTCCTCCATTTATCAATAGCCAATACCACTGCTAGTAACTATTTTTCATACACAAAAGATCCATATTCTTGGGCGCAAGTGCCTTGCTGATGTAAGCTATGGGTTGGACCTATTGGCTCAACAAAGCCCCCAACCCATAGTAGCAAGCATCAGTTTCCACATGGAGTTCCTTCTTGAAATCACGCAGCTGCAAAACTGGAGCTTTAGTCATAGCTTCCTTCAGTTTGTCAAATGCCATTTTTGCCTCCTTACTCCATTTAAACCCTCATTTCCTTGTCATGTCAGTTAAGGGCCTTGCAATAATGCCACCTGATAAATTTTCTGTAGTAACCAATCAATCCCAAAAACCCTCTCATATCCTTAACATTCTTAGGCATGGGCCACTCCACCATGCACTGTATATTCTGTGGATCAGCTGCCACAGTTCCCTCCCCAATTATATGCCCTAAGTATTCCACCTTAGGTTGACCAAAAGTGCATTTGGACTTCTTTACATATAACTAATTATGTCTTAACACATTAAACACAAACCTGAGGTGTGTCTTGTGTTCCTCAATATCCCTAATGTATATGAGGATATCATCAAAAAATACTAACACCATCTTTCCTAGTTGCTCTTTCAACAATTTGTTCATCAAACTCTGAAAGGTAGTAGGTGCATTAGTCAGCCCAAAGGGCATAACTTTGAATTCATAATGTTAGTAGTAGTGACAAAAGATGTTTTAGGTATATCATCCTTACTCATTCTGATCTGGTGGTAACCAGCTCTCAGATCCAACTTAGTAAACACCCTTGCACACTTCAGCTCATCAAGTAGATCCTCTATTATCATCAAGTAGATCCTCTATTAGTGGAACATGGAAGCTTTTTTTTATAGTCATGGAGTTGAGCTTTCTGTAATCTACACAAAACCTCAAACTCCCATCTTTTTTCTTCACCAACAACACATGTGAAGAAAAAGGGTTGTTGCTGTCCAGAGTTAACCTTACTTCCATCATTTCTCTGACAAAATTCTCAATCTCCTCTTTCTGCAAAAATGAATGTCTATATGGGTGTTGTCTGAAAGCTGTTAATGTTATGTTCTAATCCCCTCTCAGGAGGTAGGGCATTGGGTTCATCAAGTATGTCTTGGTATTCCTCCATTAGTTCCTCCAACTCTCCATTTTTTCCAGCTACTAGTTGCTCTTTGATTGGAGTAATCATGAACAGGAAACTCAATACATTGTCTATTCCCTTATGTAGCAGCTTAGTCATCTTACTGCTGGTGATGGAGCGTAGAGATGCTTCTGTTATTACTCCATGTAGTACCATCAGTTCTCCACCCTTTATGTATTCTACTGTCTGGTTGTCAAAGTTAAATGTGACTTTCCCTAATCTTTTCATCCAATCCAACCCTACAACCATATCACAACCCCCCAACTTGATAATCCTCACACCAGTAGTGTACTTCTTACCACAAATATCCCATTGAAAATGAGTACACTTGGAAGTGCATCTCATTTCCCCCCTCCAGCTACTGTAATCATTACAGGATTAGTGTGCTCAACTCGACACTTAATCCTCTTGGCAGTCACTTCATCCAGAAAACAGTGGGTACTGCTAGTATCCACCAAAATACTCAGCTTTTGTCCCTTCACATTCCCTATCAGCTTAATAGTCTCCGCTAGCACCGGTCGAGCTAATGCATGCATGGAGATTTTAAAATTTTGCCTCTCCTCAATCTTTATGCATTCCTCTTAAGGTTCTTCCTCCTCCATCTTCTCATCTCCTAGTATGATAAATAATGTTTTACATTTATGCCCAATGTGATAAGTTTCATCACATTTGAAGCATAAACCTCTCATTCTTCTACTATCCGTTTCTTCAGGAGTTAACCTCTTGAGAGGTGGGTATTTGTTACTGTTGTTATAAGTGCCCTTCACTGTTTTATTAGCGAAGCTTGGCCCTCTCTAGGTTTGAAGCTAATGGGTTGTTGTTTGGTATTGCCCTTGTAGTGTTTACTAAGGGTTTCTACTTGCACTTCCTGCTTCCTAGCCAAGTAGATAGCTTGACACTGAGGGTTCTTGGTGTCAACCTTTCCACCATCACCTTAATGTCATCCTTGAGCCCACTGTTAAAGCTCAAAATGAAGTACTACTCATCTAGATTCCTGTTTCTTTGTAACATAAAGGCCTTAAGTTCCTCAAATCTTTGCACATACTCATCCACAATCCATATTTGTTTGAGCTTGTTAAACTCTCCCACCAAGTTCTCACCCATAGCTGCTATAAACCTCTCTATTACCAGATATGTGAACTTAGCCCAAGCCATGTTCTCATTCCCTTCTATATTTTCTAAGTACAAGATCTCAACTACACCATCCATGCTCATGCCAACTCTTATGATTTTCTCGAGATCTGAGATATGGTGCAAGAATATCTCTGGCAGCGCCTCACCCATCCTCTTGGGTCCTCACCACTAAACCTTGGAAAATCCATTTTTAATCCCTTGTTAAACACCCCTTCTCTCTGGTCATGTATTACCCCAGCATCAGCAAAGTTACTAGTAACATCAGCAAAGTTACTAGTAGCATTAGGTGACTAGACTGAGCCAAAGTTAAAAGAAATAGATGTTTCATGTTCTTTTGCTTTGTTAGTTGTCATTCCCTCTAGTAGTAAGCTTAGTTTTTCAATGACAATGTCCATTTGTTTTTGAGAACTCACATGTCCTTGCAAACGTGTCTGCCCTTCTTGTAACCTTTGTTGTCCCACCTCCAAGTCATCAAGTCTTGCAACATGTGATTGTTTTGACATTTTTTGTTTAGAGTGCGCACCCAAAATGTTAAGCTCTAAGGCCAATGTTGCATATAAGGTAACTAATCAGTTGATTTGTGTTCCATGCAGGTGATAATAGTGATAAAGCAAGAACAAAACCAATATAGAAGAGGGGATTGGTTTAGAATTGCTTAGAAGTAAAGCTGAGAGGAAAGAGAGAGATAAATATTTTTGTAATGATAATCATAGTCTGAGAATATCACTACACATTGATCTTATACAGTGGTGATCATGACTTGGGCTCTAATCGCAAAATGGGACCACTAGACTCTAGTTAACTAACGGTAAAATAAAGCAGAATAAAGCAATAGCAACTAACGGTGTAAACGACTTTAACGGACTCCAAATGACACCGTACTACTAAATCAAAACGACGTCGTACGACACTTCGCGGGTTTCACAAAATGTTCAAAACGCGACTCTATTACATAAATTACTGCTGAGAATAAAACATAATATTAAACCACTAAGATTCCCAATTCGATCTTCATCCTTGCAACCCTAATTCTTCACGATCTGACATGAACCAGAGCATCTAAGTGCATAGTATTAATGTTGGCGAAATTAGAATGATGTAACATATTAGAAAGGTGTTTTAGAAGGCAAAAATCATCTTAATCTTTATTACAATGATGCTTGTACTTTAAATTTTTAGTGTTCCTAATTTGGTCCATGACTTAGTGAACCCTTTGACAGTTAAGACATGGGTGCTCTAAACGTTATGGAAAAGAAGGAAATCTAAAAAAGAAAAATTGGTTTCGCCCAAATGGAGAGTCTTATGTTTGTGCACTTCTCTCGAACGTAAAAGTATTGTTAATACAGTGAAAAGTTGTGCCTTTGAGAGAAATGCCAACGTGGCTATAAAAACCGTTCCGCCAAAAACCACGCATATGTCGAAACAAAAATTTCAACATTACTCACACCATATGATGTCGAATTAGTAGGTCATATATCTATACATCGTTCTTGAGCTTAATTTGTTACCCTTAGCAATAAATTAGTTCCCATTTTCAATTTTTTTTGCTGTATAATAATAATAATCCCAGAACTCCATGATGACTAAAAAGAAAAGAATCCAGAATGAAATACTCACCCAGATGAGAGTCTCGTAGTCGTAACCTTTCCCTTTTAAAATAATATAATTAAAGCTAAAAATAAATTCCACATATAACAAAAGATCTGTCAGTGATTTGCAATCAGTGAATATGTTGACCGCTTAAGTTTTTCTGACTACATAGTACGCAGTACTAGGTAAAGGTAAAGTCCAAAAAAGAAGTCAAAAAAAATATAAATAAAGCAAATAATAATAATGTAACGTAACTGATTGGATCTCCCCTGGTTTTTGTTCCAAATCCACTGGCCGGCTTTTCACTTTGTCTCTTCTGCAAAAATCTAACCCACCGCCGTCCCCACCACCCCTACCCGTTTTACACACACACACAAACAGTAATTTTCAACATACATATAAAATTTGAAACACTCATCATCATGTCATCTTACTCATCAATATGGCTGCTACAATTTCATCATCATCATCACTCAATCTGAAAAACACTCTCTTTTTCTTGTTCTTCTTCCTCTTCCTATTCTTCTCATTCGTAATGTCGAAAGAAGTAGATTTATGTGGTGGTGGCCCTGTAATCCCCACAACTCCTTTAGTCAAATTCCTCGTACGCCTTCAAGAAACCGCGCTCAACACCTACGGGGGTCATGTAGTCGGGTTCGATTCAAAACTGTACGTCGACATGTCACTCAAACAGAAGAATCTCACCACGACAGCACAAGCCTTCGACAACCTCGTCGACAAGAACAAGAACCGGTCTCTATCGGTTAAGGAGCTGAATGGTTTTGTGGAGGAGTACTTGGATGGTGCAGGGGAGGACTTGGTGCACGTGAACCCCGTCGATTTTGTGGACCAACCGGAAGGATTCTTGCCCAAGGTGGAGAATAAGGAGCTAAGGGATTGGGCTTTGGAGGTTCATTCTCTTTGGAAGAATTTGACTAGGAAGGTTTCGGTTCGGGTTCTGAGTAAGCCGGAAATGTTTACGTTGCTGCCGTTGCAGAATCCCGTTGTCATTCCGGGGTCGAGGTTCAGGGAGGTTTATTACTGGGATTCTTATTGGGTCATAAGGTTGCTTATTGCTTATTGGAAACACAGTATACGTTGAGTAGTTTAGCGGGATTTAGCCTATTTTATTTGCTAAAGCTGGCAGGACTATACAAATGTGTTCTTCACACTGTATATTCCAATCTTTTTATGCAGTTTCTTGTTATTCTTGATTTTCTTATCACTGATGTTGAGCACAAGATTATCTGTGATAATGCAGGGGGTTGTTAGCAAGTAAAATGTACGAAACGGCAAAAGGGATTGTATATAATCTCATTTCCCTCGTAGATAAGTACGGTTATGTTCTTAACGGGGCCAGAGCATATTATACCAACAGGAGGTAAGTTTGTTTTTCAGGAACTACCGAATTATTTAGCATCGAATTTCTCATCTTAAGACATAAGATGTAAGCTTTTATTATAGGCTTTAATTTCAATCACGTAATCTTGTTAAGATGAGCTTATAGTTGTTGCAACATGTGCAGCCAACCACCTTTTTTAAGTTCAATGGTTGTAGAAATATTCAATCGAACGGGTGACAAGGATTTGGTGATAAAAGCACTTCCTGCGTTACTGAAAGAACATGAATTTTGGAATTCTGGTATTATTGATATCTCTATTAATTTGGTTTCATTTATAAATTTTGGCTGAAGGGTGTGTGTTAATTTGTGGGTTGAAGAGATGTTCATTTGTTTTTTATTTGTTACATTTGTTCAAGGGATTCACAAGGTGATCATTCAGGATGCAGAAGGTTTAACTCATAACTTAAGTCGTTATTATGCAATGTGGGATCAACCGAGGCCAGAGTCGTCGACAATTGTATGAATAACTTTATATAATAATGTTATATAAGTTCTCCGAGATGATTTATTGGCTAGGATAAGATAGGTTGCATTTCTTACTTGCTTAAATTAAACTCTTGTCCAATGCAGGATAAGGAAATAGCTTCAAAACTCTCAAATGATTGTTTGAAAACTCAACTATATCGTGAGCTTGCATCTGCTGCTGAATCTGGATGGGATTTCAGTAGCAGATGGATGAGGTAGAATAATCTTCTCATCCAAATCCTGCGTGAACTACATTAGCCCCCTCTAGTGTCACCCTCTCACGTTTTAGAAATTACTATAACGCTACCTTTTGTACTCGTCAACTGATGACGTATTGAAGTTTCAGTTTGGCTGTTTATTCTAAGGCTTTTCAAAGTATTACCGTGTTTAGATTGTTTTTAATGTAGCTATTTTTTTTTTTGCTTCTTGTTTACAGGCTAATGTCTCACATTTTAGTTTTTCGTATTTCGAATATTATCCTCTTCATTGCCATTAGTAAGGCATAATCTCCATTACATTTTATTTGTGGCGACGACAAACCATGTACTACAAATCAATTGAGGTAAATTGTATGATGTAACCAATCCCCCTCACTAATTTATTGATATAGAGGCCCTTTGAAGTACACAAGAATTCCTCCTAGTGAAAAACATAAATTCCTTTTCTCCACTCTATTTAATGTAGAAGAGCGTTCTTATTTAGTTCTGTGACTGTCATACCAATTCAAGTGACCTCCATCCACGTATTTGTTGTAGTCCTCGTGCTCTATTCGATGTCTTGAACCGAGAGTTTCATTGTGTTGTACGGTATCAGTAGGTCTAGTACTCACATGACAGAACTATCTTTAGCAAATTTCTCGTGATTTTCCCTTGTGTACCACGTCTACCTTGATATGAATGTCATTATTTCTTCGATCCCCTATCTCGTTCTCGTTCTCGTTCATCCATGAAAGATGTGCACGTAAGTTACACTCACCCGTTGAGCAGAGCATCATGTTGTTTAATCTCTTAACATCAAAGCCATATCGCAAACCATATCTTATTGCTCAAAGTTTTCTTTGTTCTCCATCTTATCCAACTAGCTTGAGTGTGATATCAACATCTAGTTCTTCATCCTGCTGAATTACATAACCTGGGTACTAGAATCGGGTGTTTCTTGGTTTATCTTGCCGGCCGACATTACAGTTTTATCTTCTTGGTCCCTTTGTTTGCTATACTTGCACTTAAGACGATCCACTTTGATAGAGGTAGTCGAAAAATTTATTTCATTCTTTGTTTAAATTTGACGGCGTATTTCACCCTATAGTTCATTCCGTGACCTTCTGTATCTTATTCTGGTTTTCCAGTTCTTCAAACATTTTCAAATTAGGGTATCCTTACATGGTAGTCACTCCCGTGTTTACCAATCATATCTTCAGAGTATCCAAGGATGACAGCTTTCAGAATTTGAATAAGAAACGATGCCAAGAATCATAGCTCAAGATTTCCTAGAGCACAAAAACCAAAACAACCCCATGATCCTGTATTCTGATCCAGTTTAATGATTTTTGATCAATCATCTGGTTTCGCAGGAACGAGTCTGATCTTGCGACTTTAGCGACAACATCAATTGTTCCTGTGGATCTGAACACATACATTTTAAAGGCAAGTCTGAAAATTCCTGCAAAGTTAAAATCAAATAAGTTCTTTTCCTCAGCATATGATTTATATATACTTATGATTTTTGTTCAGATGGAGCTCGACATAACCTCTTTGGCACATGTTATTGGGGAAAATAGCACGGCTACACGCTTTAAACAAGCTTCTGAGTCTAGGAAAAAGGCCATAAATTCTGTCTTCTGGAACGCGGAGCAAAAACAGTGGCTTGATTACTGGCTGAGCGATTCCAACACATCACAGGTGAATTTTCCTGTATTTACTTGAAAAATTAGCAACCTTCAACCCAAGAGTTAGATTTCTGTACCTAGTACTAATTCTTTCTATTCAGGGAATTCATAGATGGAGTGCCTCAAGCCTGAATCAAAATGTTTTTGCATCAAACTTCATTCCGTTGTGGGTTCACCTGTTTAGTTCAGGTTGGTTTCCAAACTATTTCCCCTTATTTTTATTTAGTATTGTACTACACCGAAAATCTTTGTTTGAATCTGTTGGGGCCTCTGTTTGTTTTGTATCATTGACGAACTTTTTATACGTATATCCTTCGCAGAAGCTTAGTCTCAATAGTACTTGAGAAGCCATACTTTTTTTCTTCTGAAAACATGTATAGGCGCAGTCTGTTTCTTTAGTTGGTTGCATCAATAATGAGCTTTTAATATGCATCCATCTCGCCACAGAAGCTTCATTTAAATGGTGGCTTAGGAGAATACTTTATTTTTCAAAGTAATATTAGCAAGAGCAACCTCGGTTAATCAGTGGATAGTGAAATCCATTTTTCTCGGTATCATCGTGTTATAAACTTTTAACTTTTTTGTATTTCTTTAAACTTAAATAATTTAGATACTTTCTATCCCATAAGATAAGAAGCTCTTATATATTGATTAAGTAGTCTCAAATGATTTCATATGGATACATGTTTAGATATTAAATTGGTGGAAGAAGTTGCCCAAAGTCTTCAAAATTCAGGTCTGGTCTGTTCAGCTGGGATTGCAACTTCATTGACAAATTCAGGACAACAATGGTAAGTAATTAACACTTCTGAGTAGACAGGACCCATATGTTGAGAAATGACTCAAATCATTATTCATCTATCCTTAATCAGGGATTTTCCGAATGGTTGGGCGCCACTTCAACACATGATTGTTGAAGGGCTTGTGAGGTCTGGGTCAGAAAAGGCACAATGTATTGCAAAAGAGATCGTCGCGAAGTGGATAAGGACAAACTATGCTGCTTACAAGACAACGGGAGTGATGCATGAAAAATATGACGTTCAAAAGTGTGGAGAATTTGGAGGCGGCGGAGAATATGTACCCCAAGTAAGCGATTGTGCACTTTATAATCATATAATCTAGCCTCGCTCATTAGTGGCAAATTCTGATCTGGATGTAAACCTTGATACCAAAACTGTGTTGTTTTTAAACCTTGTGACAACAATATAATACAGTCAAATTTTCTGAATCATAATTATAAGCACAGTGCTTAATCAACATCTGTTTAGCTAACATAGCACCACAGTTGCTCATCAAGAAGGAAGACTTTGCTTGATTTATTGATGTAAATTCCTTATATATTGATAAAACCATGACTTCTTCTGTTAATGCATTATAGGCTGTATTCCTTATACCTTTATCCATCGTCTTTCCTTCTTTTAGCAGCTCATCTAAAGTCAATTGTAATAGTTCTAACTGTTCTGTTTTCTGATACGTTTCCGCTAAATAGACTGGATTTGGCTGGTCTAACGGAGTGGTGTTAGCATTTTTGGAGGAGTTCGGATGGCCGAGAGACCTAAAGCTTGACTGCCTGTGAAAAAACAAAGGAAAGAACTGAATAAAATGCATACAGGTTTGTTCACATTGACTTTTCTTTTTCCATTTTATTCACTGCGTTACCATGTTTAGGAAAGCTCGCGCGTCCTGACAACACGGCAATATGTGACTCTGTTGATCTCTAAAATATTTTCAACAAATTATAGCCTGCTATATCAAATTCATTATGAAATGTGCACAACTGCAAATTGTTGTTTTATGAGAACTGCTTGACAATGCAAGTAGTTTTCTCCCGTTGTAAGTGAAACAGTAAAAACATATACAATCTATTGCTAGACTATCAAATTAAATTGTTGCAAGAGAGTGTGCTATATGTATGAAACATGAAAGGCTGCTTTTACTTGGTAAAGAAATGATTCAATTCGTGGAAATCCTTTCGTACCAGACCTTTCGCGATTGTCTTTTATGGTATAGAACTACAGTTGTTTCATATGAATCTTTTGTTCTGACCTTGTTCATTTGGCCATGCCAGGTCCCAGGAGTAATTATTTGATGGAGTCACTGCATGATAGCGGCATGGTACAACAAATACCAATTATCCTTGACAACACATAATTAACGAGAATTTCCTAGTTTTTAACTAAAGAAACTTTGAATATTTATTGGCTTGCTGCATGAAACAATTTCCAGTGCCCAATAGCCGATCGAAGCTCAAGAATAGAGTTTTGGCTCAAGGCCGTGTTATGAAAATCTATTGACTGAATGTAACACTACTAGGTTCTCTTGTAACAACATTCTATGAATAAGTGATGAAAGCAAAGGAGCTTATATGATAATAGATCCCTACCAGCTTATTATTAGCCCGAGTGTGTTGCCATGTTTTTTTTTTTTCCTTCAACTTTTTCATATAATGAATAGGCCAACATTTAGCAGCGTCCTTGGTTTTAGTTTTTGATAGTGTTAGGTTTAATACTATAATTCCAGCTAAAGCAAATTCCTTATAGCTTTGTTCATCATAGCTTATTTCTCTTTTCATTAGTTTAAGTTATCCTTGTGTTAAAACTGTCAAGTTACATCGGTTTAATTACGATCTAATCCATTTTGTCGTACCTTACGCGAAATAATCCCACGTGGCACAGACGGAGTTTATCTTAAATTGGAACTACGTTTTGGACAATAATTATGCATCCCTATGGCCCTTTTTTTTTTTTTTTTTTTTTGTAACTCCCTTTAGTGGAGTTTACTCAGCATTGGATATAAAGTAACAAATCATGGCATTTCCAGCAATCTGGTGACTACCTTTATCTTTTAGATTTCTGGTTCTATCATAAAGTTACTCCTTTTGCATTCCATCTTCTAGAATTGGCTCCACCTCTTTATGTGACAACTCAGTCACAATTACAAGTATCCAGGAAAGTAAGATCAGCCAAGGACATTTTGTTTAATTATAAATATAAATAAACCACCAAAATACGTTTCTCCTTGTAAGATAGTTAACATTTATATTATATAGGCGTTAGACATTAATTTGCAAAAACATTATTTTCAAGTTTATTAAATAAAGTAGGAATTATTACAACTTAACTTAAAGGTCATTGATCAAACTAATAACAAAACGTAATTAATTAATATTCTTCCTCTAGTTTTCTTATGTTACTCAAATGATTCAGTTAATAATAATATACTTAAGAAAACTCTGAGATTGTAAATGTAATAATTCTGAAATTTTAGAGTTGTAACTAAAGCCATTAAGGTGTTTAGGGGGTGCAATAGGATTTTTAACGTTTTGGTCCCTTAAGTTGGGTCATCCGCGATTTTGGTCTCATAACTTGGAGCGCCGCGATTTTGGTCCCATAACTTGGCTTAAGACTCGATTTTGGTCCCTCGGTCAACGTTTTTAAAATTATATCCGTTAAAAGCTTACGTGGCGTTAATTGACCGCATATGTGGCAATTTTGACCTGAATTTAGGACCCACCTACACACATGGCACACATGTGGCAAAAATTGCTTCTCTCTTGTAATTTAATCTTATAATTAATTATCTTAATATGATTAGGGCAAAAATTATCTTAATTTAATCTTATAATTAATTATCTAATAATTTTTTAAAAATTTAATCTTATACCACTAATCATACCCCCCGTAACAACCCCCACCCCCACCCCCGCCACAACTCCCCGCCCTGCCGCACCCACCCACCCCCACCCCACGCACACCCCAACACCACCACCACCACCCTACCTTACACCCCCTCCACCCCCACCATACTCCCCGCCCCACCGCACCCACCACTGACCACCCCCACTCCACGCACACCACCCAGCACCACCACCACATCGGTTTCTCTCTCTTGGAATCCATCACGACGGCGGAATCCATCCACCACCACCACATAAGGCTTCGAATCCATCACGACGGCGGAGAGGATCTGTTCGTCCACCAGTCCGTCGTCAAGTCCGACTGGTGGAGCTCACCATCGAGTATGGCGACGACAGCCGCGCTAAGGCGGCGAACGACACTGTACCTGACGGTGCCTCCGTTCGAGGCGGCTCGCGCGGTGGATCTGGAGACGGTCGAAGCGACGGGGTTACCATCGCGGATATGATGGCGAAGGAGGTAATTACGGCGGATGCGGCGGAGGCGGTGGTGGCGGTTATGGAGTATCTAGTGGTGGAGGCGGAGGTTGTCGGTACCGGCATCGAAGCTCTCCTCGCAGCAATGCTAGTCGCCGACGACGGTTTTGGCCGTCCGATCTTCTCCGCCAGAGCCGCCACGAGTTTCGTCTTCTCTCGCGCCGATGGGAGGGGGAATGTTTGGGTGGGGTGGTGGTGGGGGGTCGATGGGGTTGGGGTATGGGGTTGGGGTGGGGTGGTAGTTTTTTTTTGTTATTTATTTATTTATTTTATTCCACTTCAATTTATTTTTTTATTTTTTTTTGGAGCCATGTACGTAAATTCAGGTCAAAATTGCCACGTATGCGGTCAATTAACGCCACGTAAGCTTTTAACGGATATAATTTTAAAAACGTTGACCGTGGGACCAAAATCGAGTCTTAAGCCAAGTTATGGGACTAAAATCGCGGCCCTCCAAGTTATGGGACCAAAATCGCAGATGAGCCAACTGAAGGGACCAAAACGTTAAAAATTTTGGGGTGTAATTGTGAGAGTATAAAATATTCTGAACGTAAAGTAAAAAAAAAAATCTTAAAATTGACCTGAACTTCGTAATATTCAACTTTCCATCGGAGACGTGAGAACCAAAATTAGAAAAAAAAAAAACATATCACAACAGAGAGAACCAAAATTAGCCCAAGCATGGACACTTCAGGGGTTGAATTAACTTTGAAGTAGGATTATTTAAGAGGACAACGATTCATTGTCCCATTTTTATACATTTTCAGTTCCTATATATTTATGAAATAAGTGATGTCACTGTAATAAAGAATGTAATTAAGTGCTACATTTCTACCGCGCGTAAATTATTTCCGTGATCATCATAGTCTACTCCTTCGACTTGAGTATAGCCTTGTGCGACTAGTCTTGCTTTGTTGCGCACAATGTTTCCTAGCTCGTCGGTCTTGTTCTTGAATATCCACTTAGTGCCAATGATGTTTACATTGGTAGGTCTAGGAACATGGTTCCAGACATCGTTTCTTTCAAATTGATTGAGTTCCTCCTGCATGGCTTCAATCCATGCTTCTTCCAGCAGTGCCTCCTTCACGTTTTTTGGCTCAATCTTGGAGGTGTAACTCACAAAGCGAACCATCTGATCATACCTTTTGCGCGGAAGATCTCTCATGCGAATACCTTCACTAATGTCGCCAATGATTGCTTCATGAGGATGGTTTTTCCTGATAAGAGGAGGGGCCTCCAGGTTTTTCTACTCTTTCGTTCATTTCTCTTGCAGGTTCAGTTGCAACAGGCATTTCAAGAGTGGTTTATGTCTATGGTTCCCCAACCTCGATTGCAACTGGTGAGACGGTTCTGGGAGGGATCACACGTGATTCCTCCTCTTCTTTTGACTCAATTAGCTCAGTGATCTGTACTTTTGAGGATGTTGATGCAAAGTCCCTGTAATCATCAAATTCGACATTAGAGGATTCCACAACAGTTTGCGTACGCATATTAAACACGCGATAGGAGTGACTATTGCGAGAGTAACCAACAAAGATTCCTAAGTTGGATTTGGATTGGAACTTACCTCGTGATTCTCTATCATTGAGTACATAACAAGCACACCCAAACACGTGAAAATGTTGAACACTCGGACGTTTACCTTTCTAGATTTCATATGCAGTCTTAGTTGTACCTGGACGTAGGTACACGCGGTTTGTTACATAGCATGCAGTGTTTATTGTCTCAGCCCAGAACTTGAGAGTCAGTTTCTTCGAGTTCAGCATAACTCGAGCCATTCCAACTAATGTCCTGTTCTTTCTTTCAAACACACCATTTTGTTGAGGTGTAGCGGGAGATGAGTATTCATGAAATATTCCCTTATCAGTACAAAAGTTATTAAAGTTGGAATTTTCAAATTCTTTCCCATGATCACTTCGGATTCTTTTGATAGTTAAGTCCTTTTCAGTTGCAACAGTGTTGCAAAGATTTTTGAAGAACACAAATGATTCATTTTTCTCTTTTAAAAACTCAACCCAGGTGAATCTCGAGAAGTCATCCACACACACAAAGATGTAACGTTTACCTGAGATACTTTCCTTCTAGATAGGTCCCACAAGATCCATGTGAAGGAGTTCCAGAATTCTTATAGATGGAGTGTGTTGCAACACGGTATGACTGACCTTCTTATGTTTTCCTTCAAGGCATGAACCGCATTTCCCAAGAGGTTTGGATCCGAGTTTAGGTAGTCCTCTTACGACTTGATTGTTGTAGATATGAGCAAGAGACTTGTAGTTGATGTGTCCAAGCCTTTGGTGCCATAAATCTGCAACTGTGTCAGCACTAAAGTTACATGAGAGTGACCTAATAATAGTTTTACAATTAGTCATGTTATAACAGTTTTCGGTACTTCTTAACCCATGTAATACCCTGTTCTGAAATTGATCCATGTTTTCTCATTCATCTTTTGTGAAGCGAACATATAGGTCATCGTCACACAACTGACTAATGCTAATTAGGTTTGCGCGTAGTCCATCAACATAGAATACGTCCCTGAGTTTAGGAAAATCCTTCACGTTCAGGGTTCCTTTTCCTATGATTTTACCCTGGTTTCCATCTCCAAAAACCACATCTCCTTTTTGTTCGTGAACAAAATTATTCAAGATGCTTTTGTACCCTGTCATGTGCCTGGAACAACCACTATCAAAGAACCAAGTGTTAGAATAAGGAGCACGTTGAGAAGTGGAATTGCGAGCAGTAAGACATGTTAGAGTATTAGATGATTTCTCAACCCAAACTTGCATGGTTTTACCGTTGCAACTGAAGTTGCATTCTGGTTGATTTTCTTCTTCCTCCGATTTCTCCTCTTTCTTTTGGTATGAGCCTCAGGTTTGTCGGGAGGGGATGCGTGATGTGGTTCCCAAAGTTGATAACATTAAGGTCTGATGTGTCCCCGGACACTACAGTGGTGACATGTTGGAACAAACCTTCCTCTTGCAAACATGTTAGAGTGGCTATAGCTAGTGACTAGTAACTGAGAGTTGCAACTGGATTGTACCTGACCCTGATGAGCGTGGATCTGAGAGTAGTCAAGCAGAATTTCAACTCCTTTGTGTACTCGTTTCTTCTTGGATACAGTGATTTTGGTGTTTCCAAGAAACTTTGGTATGGCAGGATCAGTATATCCTACTCCAGTCTTATCACTTGCAACTTTCTGAGTGTCCAGAACCTTATCAAGATTCTCGCCACCTGGATTGGGTAACTTTACGTTCTTCACTAAGGCGTCTATCTCCTTTTGAGTGAGATCTTGCACGTCTTGCAACACCTTGTGTGCCTTGAGTGCAGTGTCAAGATCAGCAGACATGAGATCTCTTTCCCTTGTGAGTGAGATAACTTTCCTTTCAAGTTCTAGGATTTTGTTGTTCATTCTCACTGGACTCCCAAAGGTCGAGACAATTCTGAGTTGTGCCTCAAGTTACGAGTTTCTTTTGCAGATGGCATCCATAAGATTCAACTCATCACTGTCTAGTGAGTCGCAATTGGATTCCGTCAGATTCTGAATTGCAACAGTCATGTTAGCTCTAGCGAATGTAATGAACGATGAGAATGCAACATCGACAACTTCTTCTGATTCATCCTCACTATCTTCGGATTCATCATCACTCCATGATAATAGCACACAATTCTTGATTTTCTCAAGGAGGTTGGTGCAATCTGCCCTTATGTGTCCAAATCCTTGGCATTCCCTGCATTAAATACCTTTTCCGGACTTTCTGTTGTCAAGTCGATTAGTAACGGAAGGTTTTTTAAAATTATCAGAGGGACTTGCAACTGGACTGGAAAAGTTACCTTTACTCCAATGTTTGTTCATCTTGTTGAACCTTTTTGTGGGGAGCGCCAGTGAATGCACTAGTTCAGTGTTGGAACTGGTCTGAGAGAGACTAGCCTGACGTGCAACTCCTTTGGAGATGGTGTCACCTTCTCTTTTGAGTTTCATTTCCCATGTAGTGAGTGAGCCCATGAGATCGGCCAGGGATAGTGTATTGACGTCTTTTGCCCTTTTAAAGGCTGAAACCTTCATTGCAAATCTCCCTGGGAGGGATCCCAGAAGCTTCAGCACAATTTTGGATTATGGAAAGTCCATGCCAAGGATAGTGGCTTGACTTGCTACGTGCCTGAGTTTGGAATGGAACTGGGCAATGGTGTCCGTCTCTTCCATAGGTACGAAGTTGAACTGGTCGTTGAGCAGTTGCAACTTGGATGCACGAACTTTATCATTTCCTTGGTGCGCGTTCTCAATAGCCTGCCAAGTTAGAAATACTCTTATACTGGTCATAATCAACAGCAACTAATATGATGTTTAAGGCTGTAGAGTTATAATTAGCTAAGAGTTCTTCTGCATCGGTCCATTCTAGTTCGGATTTGACTCTTCCTTGTTCGTCCGTTGGTGGGGTCCACCCTTTTTAGAATGCTTTTCCATGCCTTTTGATCCCGCTATTTGATGAAGTTCCGCATGCGATTCTTCCAGTAGGAGTAGTTTGTCGCCGTCAGCATTGGTGGTTTTATGGTCGACAGAGCTTCCCTCATTTCCTCTATAAGAAAAACACTTAAATAAAACAAAGATCTTTAAGCCAGAATCTACACTATGTGATATAGTGATCCGCTCTTGATGCCAATTGAAAGGTCTTAGGTTCTGTATTACTTGCAATTGTATACAGTTGCACTTGACAGTAGTTGCAACTGTATACAGAAATACAACAGAAAGTGGTTCTTTAACTTTTAAAAGCAGTTTGACTGTTGCAATTGTAAAAGGACAGTTAAACATAAAACAGTAAAGAACACAAGAAATTTGAACGTAGTTCAGTCCAAATGGTCCTAGTCCACGGGGTTTGCACCCAAATGTTTGACTAAAACAATACCCTACTTAAGAATTATGATATAGGTTTTACATCCACCCAAATCTTAGACTCCCTCTAATATTTGCAGTTGCAACACCTACCCCTCAACTATTTTCGGTATACTCGATTGAGTCGAAGATCACACTAAGCTACTCTAGAGTTCCTCTGACTTAATGCTCTTCTCTAAAAGACTTTGACTCAATACAGGACTGAGTCACAAATTATCCTTTTCAAAGTGTCCCTTAATTTGTCACGAGTCTTTTCCTTATATAGCAAGGCAGAATCTTCAGCGTATCTTCTGTTGCAATCCCTAGAAAATCTTCCTTCCTTATATGATAAGCGCGTCGATGATTCTGTTGCAATCCGATATTGATTTCTTGCCTTACCTTACACGGATTCTTCATGATCACGTTAGATACCAAAACGAACATGCCTACTTCATACGTCTAGATACGTAATAAGGAGATAAATGAAAGTTAATCTTTTAGGATGGGATAAGATCTTATAATGATAAGGAAATAAATATAAGATAATTACCATTAAAGATGTAACCTAACTAAATAATTTACACAAAACAAAATCAATAAGCAAGAATGGGCCAATTGGTTCAAGGCCCATATCGAGTGTGGGCAACGACCCTAACAACAAGAAAATTGAGCAACGAACACGGCCAATTTATAATAAAATTAAAGTTTCACGATGGAAAAAAATCCATAGGTGAATTACTAAATCACTATTGGAAATGGGGCCATTGGAATTGATCCACAATGGAATTTACATTATACGTAATTTGACAATAGATCGTATATTAAGTACGAAGCGTGAGGTTACAAGTGTCAGGCTACGATTCCATTAAAATTATGTCTCCTATCACTAATACTAGCTCTAAGACGACTTTAGTCCGAAACACCGGATGCTTGAGATAGAAAGTCCGACTGGGTCTCACAGTTGATGTCGAAAGTGATGTCAAAGGTGACGTCGATGATGATGTCGAAGGTGATGTCGAGGGTGGTATCGAGGATTTTGTCGGGGACCACGTCGGTGACGGACCTCGAGGATAATATTGGGGATAATATCGAAGGTAGACGTCGAAGGTGATCTTATATGCAATATCAGAAATGATGTCGGGAATAGGCCGGTGATGATATCGAATATGGATATTCTATGTCAGCAGGTTAATTAGGTATTCAATGTAAGTGTGTCTTAGTATGCGGGGCGAAGATATTTGTAGATTTCCGCCATGTACTATATCGAATGCTATATTCGATAAATATTAGTACATCGGGTCCAATCCCCGATATAAATGACCATGGGCCAGCCCAATACGGGAATTCCCCATATCATGTAATCCCCGAGTTTATGAGTTATCATGTGAATAATAATTTGTAAACTCAGTTTATGGGTTCTTATATCGTTCAGGGGTACCCACAACTCCCCCCTTTGTTTTCGACTTATTCGAATAAGAAATTGGTTAGTGAAAATAGAGCTTTGATACTCCCCCATTTTCCAAGACAATTTTTAAAGTTGAAAGTCGAATTTTTTTCCATATCGGGTACACGTCAAATTTGTGTTTCGATATACCCCCGACATCAAAAGCATTAACTACTTGCGAGGCCCAATCGTTTTATTATATAAACTGGTCCCCCCTCCTTTGTCAGCTTGCGATTATTAGACTGTGGAGCTCTTGTCGTTTTGCGAGACGAATATCGAATTTATATATCAAATTTTCTGAGGTATGTTGGGTCTTATTTTCGATATCTAATTTCGATACTTTCATTGATGTCAATACTCGATATCGGCACTCGACATCAGTGATTACGCCTTCGATATAGATTTCCCTATGTCGACACCCGATATCGACATGCGATGTTAATCTTTCTGTTATTTCCATTATGCACTGGTAGATTTGCTTTGAACATTTCTCTCTCCTTCAGGTGAGAAATGGTGCGAATTAAAAATCTGCCCCATAGAAAACATGTTGTTTCTCCGCGAAAGTATTTGCCGGGAGCTCGTGAGGGGGGCACCTCCGAATAATATTTGTCTAAGGTTAACCCACCCGCGACAGGGAATGTACCAAGCGAGCCTCAACATTTTGAAGCACTCAATGATGGCCTCATGCGGGCCTCCGGTATAGATGCAGATGTCAAGATCCCGCCCGTACGTTTATATGAGCAGAATTCTCAGTTTCCCGTTCTTTTCTTGGTGGTTCGGCCAAGCCATGATGGTGGTACTTAAATTTAATATAGTTTACTAAAAAAACTTTTAAAAAATTAAATGGTATTTTTGGTCAAAAAAATAGAACCGGGCCTGTGAAAAAGTCCATTGGGCATTTTTGGTCAAAAAAATAAGAGTTAAAGAGTAAAAGTGAAGCCCGCAAAGATAAAGAGCAAAAGGCAACTTTAGCCTATTATAAAGGGCAAAAAAAGTAATTCGCCCTATATAATGTGATTAAAAGTTGTACCTATTATATTGTATTTTTGCTACGTTATAACTTCTCTCAATAGGTGTTGAAACAACACCGGAGCTATTAAGTGGTGTATAGACACTAGTCCGTAATATCAATGTTGAAGTTAGAATATTTGGTACTAAGTTTCAATCCAACATTTTCAGACATCATGATAAATCTGTGAATTTTATGACGTTCAATTTCTTTTGACAAGATTTACTTTATATCCTTCAGATTATGGACTTTCAAAAATTCGCCACACCCTCATTGCATCCCTAGCCTCTCACTATGCGATTGATTGTATTCACTTACTATTTTTAAATTTATATGATTGATCACTGGCCCAGATAATACAGGTTCACTCAAAGATATTTTGAAGTGATTTTTGATCCACAACTTACGTTTTTGTCATATCCCGGCTTTTCGATCGACAACTTTTTGATTCCCATTTGATTCCAGAGATGATAATGGTTCTTTTTGATATATTTTTAATATTTTTTCATACAAGGATTAAATGAATAGGAGAGAGAAAGAAGTTAAGGAAGAAGATAAGAGAAAAGAGGAACTTGCAGTAATTTTTTTTCTGATATCCCAATAATGATGAAATATTTACATATATAATGAAAATGCCAAAAACACATTAGGTGCTAGGCACACTTACGACGACCTAAGCATAGGTGCTAGGCACACTTACGACGACCTAAGCATGATACCGTTAAAACATAATATCACGAAAGGCAAACCGCGAATAAAAGCATAAAAGACGTGGACTGGAAAATAATATTTTATCTAAGACACGCAAACAATTCCCGATGTAAGTCGAAAGGCACACTCAGCCGGGGTCATGACATTGCCGCGCCGTTGAAAGATCCTTGTCCTCAAGGATCGCAATTTCTAAGATTTCCTTGGTTGATATACTCGCGCCAAAATTCACCGTAGCCACAAGGATTAAAACATCATCAAACACAAGTATAATTGCTGCACCAATTACTAACTCCAAGTTTTTTGAATAGAATGCCATACAGCTGTCAATTCCTTTGTGCTCACTCTTCTTGTAAACATGTTGATGAAGCCATACGGTGGTGATGAGCATCATCATATCCATAACATCATCAACATCAATATTCTGAGTCAGATCATAGTGCTTCATTTCCAAATCCAGTTCACAAACTTCAAATATATAACCAAATGAATATCCATTTCGTTCCACATAGCTTGAATTTGCAATAACACTAAGCACCCCATTAGTCATGATCTGTTTACAAGTTATCCTGCTCTTCCCTGTTTTATTTTTTTCTACAGTGCTTATCTCCATGACAATTGTTAAACATTCAGATAATCCACTTTCTTGAGTTCCCCTCAACACCTTTGGAAAGAATAAGTAAATAAAGGTTGCTATCATCAAATGATCATTTTTGCATGACAGGACAAATATCCATTTCCCTTCCAGATTGCTAGTAGAAAACTTTGTAGCTTACATAACTTCAAACAATCAATAATTAAGACAAGAACATTGGATGGTAAGAAGGAATCCCTGAAAACCACACCGACATGTCCTTTCTTATGTTCTAATCCTTTCCAACGTGTACTTCCAACAACAATCCTCAGAAATCCAACTAAATGGAGCAGTTCAGCGAAGTTCTGGTAACCATATTCAGCAATTATCCCCAACGGCAGTTTCTCCAACTTCCTACATATTTTCTCATACGAGAGTAGCAGTATCCAACCCTTCACATCAAGCTTCACAAATGAGTTAGTATTTTCTTTACCAATCATATGTAATCGTCCATGTGAAATGAGCGCCAAGAAACTCACAATAACGCCAAGAGAATCAGTCGTCAGACACAACATTGCACCTTCATGTAATACCAAGTGAAGACGATGCAGAAAATCACTTGGAGTGATATTTCTTAAAGGTATCAAATGTGTATTTACTGCACCAAGTATTCTGATTCCTGTCAAATACAGTACCATGTGCGACACTAGTGATCAACATCCTGCCAATCCAATTCCTTGATGCTTTCATAAAAGAAATCACCGACATCCTGATTATTGGGCCAAGCAGAACAAAACTGATATTTCCCAGATTTGTAGTAACCATACTCCAAAGTTCAGCAATCCTAATCGAATCATGTCTTTGGTCCAAGGATATCATGTCTACACCTCTTACAAAGTTGAAGAGTGTTTCACTCGTTTCAGTAAAGCCACCTTCAAAACCAATGAATAACAAGAGTTTCCTTTTACTAACATTATATCCACCTGGATCAAATAAGTTCATAACAACTTCATTATGTATATAGCTAAAAGGGACCTTACCATCATTGTGTTTGCTCCCATTTTTCTCAAACTCACCCTTGACTTTCATAGATACGTCATACTTCTCAAGTCGAGCACGCTCAAATATAGTTTCACTTCCACCATCGAAGGCCACATTCCGGTTTCTTTCAAGTACATCTCTAGTAACACTTTGTGTTGATCTTACTGTACTTACCTCCTCCACAATCATTTTCTCAAACATCTGGTCAATGGATTCACAGGAATCTCATCGAACATTTGGGGTCCAACAAATTTTACTTCAAACTCTTTAGGTACTCCTACGGGAATATCATCAGTTATCACTATTCCCTTCACAGGCCTTTCATCGAACAGTTGGCAGGCAACAATGTCCTCATCTGACTTTTTTGGCACACTCCAAGACATTTCATCAAACACATGAACTGCATCACGTACCTCTTCTTCCCTTTTTGTTGTACCACTCGATTTTTCTTTAATTTGTTCGGAGGGCACTGGAACTTTGTTGAGATCGTAAGAAGTGTTTATGGTACCATTTGTTGATGATGGTCGAGTTTTGTCCGACACTTCTTGCAACTTATCGATTGTGGCCAACATTTCTTTCAACTGTTGACTGATACTAAGAATCGTATCGCCAAAACCATGGTCGTTAGGAACGTTCTCTATGCTGTTTTCGAGCAGTTCCCTGGGATCGGAACCACTCTGATACCAAATGTCATATCCCAGCTTTTCGATCGACTACTTTTTGATACCCATTTGATTCCAGAGATGATAATGGTTCTTTTTGATATATTTTTAATATTTTTTCATACAAGGATTAAAGGAATAGGAGAGAGAAAGAGGAACTTGCAGTAATTTTTTCTATGCTGTTTTCGAGCAGTTCCCTGGGATCGGAACCACTCTGATACCAAATGTCATATCCCAGCTTTTCGATCGACTACTTTTTGATACCCATTTGATTCCAGAGATGATAATGGTTCTTTTTGATATATTTTTAATATTTTTTCATACAAGGATTAAAGGAATAGGAGAGAGAAAGAGGAACTTGCAGTAATTTTTTTTCTGATATCCCAATAATGATGAAATGTTTACATATATAATGAAAATGCCAAAAACACATTAGGTGCTAGGCACACTTACGACGACCTAAGCATAGGTGCTAGGCACACTTACGACGACCTAAGCATGATACTGTTAAAACATAATATCACGAAAGGCAAACCGCGAATAAAAGCGTAAAAGACGTGGACTGCAAAACAATATTTTATCTAAGACACGCAAACAATTCCCGATATAAGTCGAAAGGCACACTCAGCCGGGCTCATGACAGTTTTCTAACATTCTTAGTACACATATCGTTGGAATATGTTCCTCTAGTTCCATTGATGATGTTCATTCTGTTAATATAATGGTAAACAACTCTTGGAGTTATCACCT